>CM048846.1:38859516-39515954 GCA_026545225.1 Cornus controversa | reverse complement strand
CTGTTAAACCAGGAAGAGTGGCTCTAAAGGTGGATCTAAGGAAAGCTTATAATACAGTCTCTTGGGCCTTTATGGAGGCAACTTTAAGGGCTTTTTAGATTCCTCATCAGATGATAAGATGGATAATGACTTGTTTGTCGACTGCCAAATTTTCTATTAATATAAATGGGTGCCTGGAGGGATTTTTTGCTAATGGTAGAGGATTAAGGCAAGGGGACCCTATGTCTCCCTACCTTTTTATAATGGGAAAGAAGGTATTAACTGGGCTTCTAAAGCACAAGATTGGCCAAGGCAGTTTTCGCTATCATTGGAAATGTTTAGAACAAGAATTGTCTAATTTAGTATTCGCTGATGATCTTATGATTTTTGCATCTGGGGATGTGGCTTCAGTGGGTATTATAAAAGATGCTCTAGATAAATTTGGGGCATGTCAGGGTTGGTTCCAAATAATGCAAAAAGTTTCATGTTGTGTGCAGGTTTTTAGACAGATCTAGTGGAACAAATTAAAGCTGTTTTGAACTTCTCCTTGGGCATATTACAAGAGAGGTATTTGGGGGTGCCTCTTTTGTCTTCTAAGCTTAAAAATGATCATTGTAATGAATTGGTGAGTAGAATTACAACTAGGATTAGATCATGGCTAAGTAAATATCTATCTTATACTGGAAGGATTCAATTGATAAAAACAGTGTTATTCTCTGTTCAAGTGTACTTGGCGTCTACATTTGTACTAACTTAAGGCTGTCATGAAGGAAATCACTGCTATTTTAAGAAATTTTTTGTGGAAAGGCTCAAAAATTGTTAAGGGGGGAAATAAGGTATCTTTGGAAAAATGTAAAAGTTAGTTGAGAGCTTCTCTCACTAACTCTCTCTCTCTAAAGAGGAATGCGTGCTTAGGATAGTGTGGATGATGTAGATCATTTACGTTTCAAGATCTGATTGATTGTTTTTTCCTGATTACTTAAATTGCTTGATTACTTAGTCTGAGTTTGTACTGTTTAATGATTTTTTTTGCCTGGTTGGATTTCTTTTCTGTGGCTGTTCTCTGTGGGTTTGATTTGGAGTGATCCTTCTGTGGCTGATTAACATGAACTTCTCGAAGATTCAGGTTGATAATGTCTCGCTTGAAGAGAGTTAGGTAGAATGTGAAATTGAGGGGGATCGAAGGGGATTGTCAAAATTTTTTCGCAAGACTGATGATGAATCTCTTCTAGATGAGGGTGGTGATGTGAATAAGGAGATGCTAGATCTGCAAATTTTGCCAGTGACTTATGGAGTTCTAGATCTACAAGATATGCCAGCGAATCACGAAGTGCTAGATCGGCAAGTGTTGCCAGCGACTAATGAAGTGCAAGTGTTGTCAGCAACTCCCGAAGATTCTGGAGTACAGGGACGTAAGAAGGAAAACATTGGTGGTAGTCATGGGCGATTCAACGGGGGTACTGGTCAAAATGATGGTCGACGATATCATTTTCGTGGAAGGAATGGGCGAATTGGGGAAGGGGATGGCCTGGAGGTCATTCGAGTGTTGGTTAGGGTGGTTATGGCGGTCGTGGGGGCCAATTTGGGGACGGTGATGGAAGTGCTAGCAGATGGGTGGCACGTGGATCTAACACCCATGCTCAGACCTCTCATGCGCAAAGGGCGCGTTGTGATAAATTCCCTCGACATGTAGCTGATCCTTCGGTGGGGGGGTAAAGGGGAGGCAGATATGTTCGGGTCTCGTGCATCATTTCCACCTTTCATTGGAACCAAATCTTCGGATGAGGGATGTCATGAGCCAGACACAGAGATTACGAAACAGGATGATATAGAGGGTCGAACTTGGGCTTCTATTGCTGTGGGTCGACCAGTGTTGGTAAAGAAAAGTTTTAAATTTTTTTCCCCCTGCTAATGAGGAAGATGGAACTGTGGTGTCTCCTCTAGAAGTTGCAGATAGTGGTCTGGGTGATTGGAATGCGACTTTGGTTGGGTATTTTGTTTATCGTAAGTTGCCTTACTACACTGTTAACAATCTTGCTTGAAAAATGTGGCTAAATCAAGGAATTGTTGATGTATTGGGTACGGATAAGGGGTTCTTTTTCTTTAAGTTTGTAGACCAACAATGTAGAGACAGTGTGTTTGAGCAAGGTCCATGGCACTTTCTGGAGAGACACATTGTGCTTAAGAAATGGCATGAGGGTATGGAATTGCATAAGGACAAGATGGATAAGATCCTGGTATGGATTAAGCTGTTTAATGTTCCCTTGGAATTCTGGACTACAAAGGGACTGAGCTACTTGGCTAGTGCGGTGGGGGTTCCATTATATGCTGATTCCCTGACAATAACAAAGAAGAGGGTGAGTTTTGCGAGGGTATGTGTGGAGGTTGGCCTAGAGAATGATCTACTTTCTGAATTTAAATTGAAGTTGAAGGATGGGAAGTAAGATTTCTATATCTGTTGAGTACCAATGGAAGCCAACCATTTGTCTTGAATGTAAAAATTTTGGTCACAATTGTAGGAATTGTCTTGATAAAAAGCACATAGAAGAAGAGGTGGTTGCTCCAACTGATATGGCAGATGTGCCAAAGGAAGAGGGGTGGACAATTGTTCCAAAGAAGGTGTCTAAATGGCTTGAGGATCAAACTGATTCTCCTGGAAGAACGAGTGTGAGCAGGGTACGCAATCTCCAAATAAGTTCTAGGTGTTGGAATTATTGGTGGACTCTGCAGGGGATCAAATGGTGGAGCATGCTACTGATGTGGTTAAGGATTGCTGTGGGGAGAATGGGGTACCTGGGAAGGACTGTAATGGACAAAAGTAGGAGAATTTCGTTGATCCAATGCATGGGGTGCTGAAGGAAGTGGAAGAAGTGAGTAGCCCAACTCAAGCCAAGAACTGTGTAATGGAGTGTGGTAAAGGGGCAAATGAAGCCTGTGGTCAGGTTAGTGACTCTTTTGTGGCTAGGTTAAGGAAAGAAATGCATATAGCAAAGAAGGATAAAGGTGTTAAGCCTCCACTTGGGATGAAACCTAAAAGAGGTACCGTGATTACTACTCCTAAAATGGGAGTGGGAGACTGTGTTTGAGGTGGGTGTTCATTCTGTGGGTGTGGTATGATAGTGGGGATATGGAATGTAAGGGGGTTGAATAAGTCCAGAAAGCAGATGGAGCTTAGGAGGATAATTAGGCAATTTGAGTTGCCTATTATTTGTTTGGTGGAAACTAAGGTTAAGGAGCATAAATTGAGTAATATTGTGCAGTCTATTGAAAGAGATTGGAATGTTATTCATAATTACATGCACTCTGATAGTGGGAGAATTTGGATGGTGTGGGATGCTAGCAAGATGCGGGTGTCTACTATCCAATCCTCTGACCAGTTTATCCATTGTGAGATTGCTTTGGTGGATGGCTTGTTTAAGTGTAAGGCCACTTTTGTTTATGGTATGAATTGTAGTAATGGAAGGAGGGGGTTGTGGGTTGAAGTTTTGAAGATTGCAAAGAGTTGCAAGGATGGACATTGGTTTCTTGCAGGCGATTTCAATGTTGTGAGATATCAGCATGAAAGGGTTGGTGGGGCACGTGAATGGACATAAACTGGAAGGACCGGGTTATTTTGACCGGTTCTGGATTATTTTTGGACCGGATTAATTTTCTTTTTTTGAATAAATTGACTTCGAAAGTGCGAATATATATATATATATATATATATATATAAAAATGGAATTATATATATATATATATATATAGATGGAAGATATAGATATCTATATATTTATGTGAGAATATATATATATTGTTGAAGGAAAGATATATATATGCACATATATGTATGTGTATAATGAGTGTATTTATATTTAATTATAAATACTTTCATATACATATATATTATAGAATGAAGTGTAAAAAGGGTAGTGCATATTTTAATTGACTATGAGAGTAAGAAAGCCATAGGTGGCCGGCTGGGAGAGTGTGCATATATATGGATATATGTATGTATATGTATATATAATATATATATGCTAAATAGAGGAAGAGTATTATATACATATGTAATATACAAGATATTTATTCACTTTTGTGGCTGAGAGTGAACATTATATCATGTGGTGTGTGAAAATATAAGAGACCCACATGGGGTGTCGGCTGATAGATAGGGATGTAGACATTAAAAAAATCTACACGATAGACCCAAAATTAATTTGGGCTTATCTTCAGTTAGCCCACTTTGAAATATGGCCCAATGAGTCAGATAATTTAAAGACCAAGTCCACTACAAATAAATAAGTTATGGACTGATTTAAATTATTTGAGAAGTCCAAGCCCACTTGAAAACGGGTCTGATGGATAAATATAATTATATTTATATATATATATATATACATATATATTATATTGGATAATTATTAAAATTATCATAAATGATAATTATAGGATAATTATCAAAAGAACACAAAGTTACAAATCTATCCCTCCGGTGAGCCTATAAATAAAGGTCCAGAAGTGAGAAAAAAGGAGGACCGAGAAGATTCTCAGAAAAAGCTGAAGCTCTGCAGAATTCTTCACTCAAAATCCAAAACTCCAAAGCATCTAAACCCTGAAGGAGAAGAACAACAAGCACATCATCCACGTGCCGTTCGTCACCAAAGTTTCAATCCAACTCAAGATCAAGCTCTTATAGCCCTTGAAGCCGGATCACCAAGGAGATCGAATCAGAGGACCTTATCTTCATATTTCTTTTGTAAAGATTTACAGAGGATTGTACCCTTTTTCCTGAATCAATAAAAAATTGTTTATTTGTCACTAATTTTCGTTCCTAGATTTTCGGACACGAAATTTGTGTGTACAAGGGAAAGAAGAAAGAAAAGAAGGAAAGAGAAAGAGGAGAGAAACCGAGAAGAGAAGAGAGAACTTAAAGAAATAGAAAGAAGAAAATGGTTAGAGAGAGAAAGTGATCATACTGAGAAATATAGAGAAAGGTAGTTGAAGAGGTGGCCGGAGTTACTGGGTTTTCAAACGATGGAGACTCGGCTGGGGTTCTCAATGGTGGCTGATGATTTGACTGTGCGTGGGTGATCGGTTGGAGCAGCTGGTGGTCGTTCATGGGGTTGTTTTGACGATGGACTGTCGAGGAAGACGGAAGAGAAGACGGCTGTTCTGGTTCTTCGTTTCGACCGACGGTTGCGCGCTGGTTTTTAACAGTGGTTCCGGCAGGTTTTGATTGGTTTTGGAGGTTAGTTCATGGGTGATGATGGTCACGGAACAGGGAGGGCTCGCATGATGGGGCTGGTTGGTGCTTGCGGCTGTCCGTGGAGGTGACAGTCTGGTAATGACGGTTGGAGTGATGGTGCCGGCGAGAACAAAGAGGGTTAAACCCATGTCCTATCTACTACATCCTAATCAGAGAACCAATATACATACCCTCAGTATAAGGGTCACAAAAGAAATTCAAATATTTAACATACAAGTCATTATTTTATCCAGTTTCATGTTTCCAAAACAACAATCATTATTTACAATGTTTCACCCAAACCCTTATTATGCAAATGTGAACACAATCCTTAAGTTCAGAAAAAAATAAGCATAACATGAAATAATATCAAGTTTAAGCGATCCTAACATGGCACCATTTTTATCATTTGATTCCTTAATAGGTATAGGTATAAACATACTGGTCATTCCCTACTACCTAGTTCATGTTTTCAAAATAAAAGTCATCTTATACCACGTTCCATTAAAACCCTTATCATAAAGCAATGAACACATTCTTTAAGTTCAAAATAAAGAAACACATGCATGCATTTTATTAAATCTAGGCAATCCTGATATGCCAAATATAATGTATAGATACCTTATTAGGTATTGGCGATCCTGACACGCCTGGCAATCTTGACATGCCAAATATAATGTATAAATACCTTATTAGGTATTGGCGATCCTGACACGCCTGGCAATCCTAACATACCACATATAATGTATAGATATCTTATTAGGTATTGGCAATCCTGACACGTCTGGTCAATCCTTATATGCCAAATATAATGTATAGATACCTTATTACTTGAATAAGAAAAATGTGCACAATTATTGAAAATGCACAAGACATAAGGATTTAAATTATTGGGTATCCAATAATCACAAAGAGATAACTCGTTCACAAATAAACTATACCAAGTGTATCATGTACAATTATAACTCCAAGAAGAAAACAGTTAAGACAATAAAATAACACAAACATCCATTATAGGATACATACCCAACCAAACTTCCAATGTATTTAAACCTTCGAGGGAGTCAAAACCTAACTCTAATCTAGGTTTTCGGGCCTATTCTGTTCCAAAAACCATGTTTAACTATTCTGGAATTATCTATAATACCCCAGAAATTTGGACGGTAATTTTTTTTATAATTTAATTGCTTTATATTATTTTATTAATTCATGTGAAATGCGTTGCATTTTTTTTATCATTTTATGAGAGTTGTTTTCCCTTTATATGCATTTTATCATTTCATATGACTTGTTGGGTCTTTATACATTTTATTATTTTATGTGAATTGTTTTGTCTTTTTAAATTTTTATTATTTTATGTGAATTGCTTTGCTCTTATTTTTTTTTATAAATTTATATGAATTGTTTATTGATTGTGTATTATTTGATTTAAATCTTTTAAATGCTTTAGATTGGGCTAGGGAGGAATTTGGGCTGGAATGATTGGACTAAAGGTATGCTTAAGTTGATGGGCCAAGGTTATAGTTATAGCATTATATTCTCTTTTATTATTTATTTTATTTTATTTAGTTTTTAGATAAGAAATTAATTTAGAATAATAATAATTAGGACAAAATAAAATAAGGGACTAGGGTTTCTGTTGTTTTCATTACGCACAAAAATTAGGAGAGTAAACGAAAGAGAGAAGGAGTTCGGGTGAACGAGTGTTTGAATCGTCAAAGAGGCAAGTTCGATTCTTCTCTTCCCCTTTGAATCTATATGCATAGTCTAAGTTCTAAGGTGTTTAACTGGTTTTTGCATGGTTTAATTTTTGTTCGGTTTATGTATTATTTTTTTTTGGTATAAGATTGGTTATGTAATTTGTGTTTTTATATATAATGTGACCTCTGTGAACTTATGAATTGGTAGCTGAATATATAAATATGCATATGTGTTGGGACATACATACATATATATAGGTATAAGTACATATGTATATACACATGATGTACATGATAATATATTGAACAAAACTGTGGTTGAGTAAGGTTTCAAATTTATGGTTTTTGTGTTTTGGATGATCGAGTAACTCACCCTTGAGCATTTGAGAATGAATCATAAAGAAATTTAGGTTTAATTTTTTAAAATTTCGCGAAGAACACTAGAACTTGTGAATTGGGGGTTTTCGATTCGGGACATTTTTGATAGTGCTTTTTGCACCAAAGGGTAGAGGGGATCAAGAGGAGAAGGTTGACACAAAAATCAGGGTGAACGGACGCCGGAGGACGCTAGAAACGGCGTCGAAAAACCCCCCAGCGCGCTGGGGAAGAAGACCCTAGCGAGCGCGTGACCCCCACGTTCGCCACCGGTGCATGGGGGAGCGTACCACTGGCTCTGGCACTGGTCAGTGGTCAGAAAAGTATTTTTGGGCCCCACTCGTGGGGGCCCACCTCTGGGTCCGATATGGGCTCATTCCGAATTATTTTTGGTATTTGTTTTGAATTTATAATTTCAAAAATTCCCAAAATTTTATGTCAACTTCCTCGGAGTTTAAGGAGTTTGGCTTTTAAATTTTATGTCGAAATGATTTCTCCTTGTTTTTAAATTAATTTTTGAAGTATCTAAAAGTTGGGTTTTTCCCTTTCTTTCATTTTAGAAAATACTTAAAAATTTCCAAAAACTCCCAAATTTTTACTGTAAACTTCCTAGATGTTAAATAAACTTGGGTTTAAATTTTCATCTCTAAATGAGCTTCCCTTGGTGTTCAATTGATTTTTAAAGTGTTTAAAAGTTGGGTTTTCAACTTCTTTTATTTTTAGAAAATATTTTAAAATTCTAGAAAATTCTAGTAAATTTAGGTAACTTTATAGGATTAAAATGCACCTAGGTTTTAAATTTCATGTGAAGATGAGTCTCCCTTGTGATTGTGTTGGTTGTAAATGTACGCCTCGAATTATGTTTTATTTTCTTTTTACTAGAAAAATATTTTTTTAAATTCCCAAAAAAATTTCAGAAAATTTCAGAATGACTTAAAAGGGTTTTTAGAAGTAGAATAGGCCCAGAAACCTAGATAAGAGTTAGGTTTAGACTCCCTTGTAGATTTGAGTGCATTGGAGGTTGGGTTAAAAAATTACTTCTATAATGGATGCTTGATTATAAATGCCCATTAAATACTTGATTATAGTTTATTTGTGAACGATTTATCTTATGGTGATAATTTCATGTCGAATAATTTGAATTACTTTGTTTGTGCAAATTAAAATCAAAATGTACCTTGTTTATTTTATGTTTCATATTGGGAATGTATCTATATATTTTATTTGGCATGTAAGGATTGCCGGGCGTGTCAGCATTGCCCATACCTAATAAGGTATCTGTATATTTTATTTGGCATGTAAGGATTGTCTGGCGTGTTAGGATCGCCCATACCTAATAAGGTATCTATATATTTTATTTGGCATGTAAGGATTGTCTGGCGTGTCAGGATCGCCCATACCTACTAAGGTATCTATACATTTTATTTGTCATGTAAGGATTGTTCGGCATGTTAGGATCGCCCATACCTAATAAGGTATCTATACTTTATATTTAGCAAGCATGTTTGCCTAGATTTAGCAAAATACATGCATATGTTTCTTTATTTTGAACTTAAATAATGTGTTCATTGTTGAATAATAAGGGTCTATTGGGATAATGCATAAAAAGTTTTTTATTTTTGAAAACATGAACTGAGTTAGGAATGACTTGGATGTTTACACCTATATTTATCTCTTGTGTCCCTCACACTAAGGGGATGTATATTGGTTCTCTGATTGGGATGTAGTAGATAGAACTTGCTCGTGGGTTTAACCCACTTTGTTGATATTTCAGGTCTTAGGTTTCCCCGCGAGGATAGAGTACTAGGGTTGGTTGTGGCAGGCATCTACTCTCATTGGTTACAGGGTATGAATCTATATTATTATTTAGGAGTCAAACTATGATCTCATTTGGAGATTTTGGTTGTTGGTTTAAATTTGAATATTAAACTTTTGTTCATTCTGGTTAAGGGGTCCTTGTGTTACGGGACTTCCAAATTGTATTACCAGACATACAATTATTTATTTATCAGTTACTTCATTTCAGTGGGATTTTCTGTTAAGCTTTTAATAGTTATTTATTTCTGTCTTTTGTCATCTATACTTGTTGCTATCAGTTGTTAACATTTCTCAGGTTTTGTGTATAAGACTGGCCACCTCATGCGCGAAATTTTCTGGAGGGTATTTCATTATCTTGAAATTTTCATAAATTTTAAAAATATTTTTCAAGTAAAAGAAAATAAACGTAGTGTTGAGACATGCTTTTAAAACCGTTACAACCACAAAGGAACTCATTTTCACTTGAAATTTAAAACCCAGGTGTATTTCATCCTTATAAAGTTATCTGAATTTTTTTAGAATTTCCTAAAATTTTAAAATATTTTCTAAAAATAAAAGAAGGTGAAAACCCAACTTTTATACACTTTAAAAATCAAATGAACTCCAAGGAAGCTCATTTTGAGATGAACATTTAAATCTAAGTGCACTTAACCTTCAGAAAGTTACAATAAAAATTTGAGAATTTTCAAAAAATTTTAAGTATTTTCTAAAATAAAAGAAGGTGAAAAACCCAATTTTTAGACACTTTAAAAATCAATTTAAAAACAAGGGCAAATTATTTCGACATGAAATTTAAAACCCAAGCTCCTTAACCCCCAGGAAGTTGACATAAGATTTTGGGAATTTTTGGAATTATAAAAGTATTTTTAAAAAATATTTTTTTGAATTTTTAAGTTTTTCCAAAAATTTCAAAAATTCAAAAAAAATACCAAAATAATTCGGAATGGACCCATATCGGACCCAGAGGTGGGCCCCCGTGAGTGGGGCCTAAAAATATCTTTTTGGGGTGATTGGGACTGGCAACTTGCGTCCCCACGCGCCGGTGGTGCGCGTAGGAACATGCGCTTGCTGGGCTGTCTTCCCCAACGCGCTGGGGACTTTTTCGACCTAATTCCAGCTTCGTCCGACCTCCGTTCAGCCCCATTTTTGTATCAAACTCCCCCCTTGATCCCCTCTACCCATTGGTGCAAAAAGCCCCGTCAACAATGGCTCGAATCGGAAACCCCCAATTCACAAGTTATAGGGTTCTTCACAAATTTTCAAAAATTAAAGTCAAATTCTTCAACGATCTATTTTCCTAAAGATCAATGGTCCTTTATTTGATAATCACAACACAGAAGGTTTATGAATTGACCTCTCTTTTCATCCCAAATTCATGCTTGAACAAATTTCTATACAATTTAAACATACTTGAAATTTATATGCATATATTCCTACATATATATATATCTATACTCCTATATACAGTTAGCATAATAAATTCTCACGAAATTTATCAACAAGTAACAACATAAAAAATTAAACATACAATTATATACAAACTTTTAGTATAAAAATAATCCTCAAACCTAGATTATGTAAACGGATTCAAAGGGGAAGGGAAGAATCAAACTTGTCTCTTTGACGATTCAACAACCTGTTCACCCAATCATTCCTTCACTCCATTCTCTCTTTCGTTTACTCTCTTGGTTTCTGTGTGTAAAGTAAACGGCAGAAACCCTAGTCTCTTATTTTCTTTTGTCTTAATTATTATTATTATGCTATATTTTCTTTTCTCTAAAAACCAAATAAACTAAAATAAAATAAAATAATATAACTAAGCATATCCCTAGCGCAACCATTCTAGCCCAGATTCCTCCTTAGCCCAATCCAAAACATTTAAAAATTTTAAATAAGACAATACATAATCAATACACAATTCACATAAAATGATAAAAATAAAATAGAGAAATTCACATGAAATAATTAGAATCTATAAAGACAACAACAATCCACATAAAATGATAAACAAAATCAAACTTATCAATTCACATGAAATGATAAAATGCATATAAAGGAAAAGCAACTCACATAAAATGATAAAATATAGAGATAAGACATTTCACATGAATTAATAACAAAATATAAAGCAATTCAAAAATTTTTTTTAAAAAATAATTGACGTCCAAATTTCCGGGGTATTACACTTCACTTCATCAACCATTGATGCCGAGCTCATCAACCACTTCACATTATCAGCATCTTCATCGCCGCTGTCTCCATTGCTGGAGCTACCATTAAAGCACCAAGGCGAGAAGACATGCACCACCGCCGGGTCGTCTTCCCCGTCAAGCATTGAAGCCAAAGACACAGACCAAATCTCATCAACCATTGAGAGCACTGCTAGCCATGTCTATTGCTACTGCTTACAACCACCGCTCAACCTACTCCAGCACCATTCAAGGAAAACTCACCAGAGCCACAATCATTCACAAGTCGAAACTCCACAAGCTTAACCAAGCTCCACCAAAGCCATGAATAAAATAATAAAATTGGTGGAGAAAATAGAGAGTGGTCAAAGAATGAGAAGATTAGCGGAGAAAGAATAAAATAAAAAGAAAAGAAAAATTAGTGTGGAAAAAGAAAGAGAGAAAAGAAAGAAATGAGTGGGTAGAGAATAAGAAAATAAAAAGAAAAAGAAATGGTGGGAGTGAGAAGGAAGAGAAGAAGAATTTGGGTTTGTTCAGCTAACACACTGAAGAGATTAAATGCAAATGAGGCTGTGGGCGGAAATGTAAATCTGATGATCAACTTTTGAATTTTGTGAATAGTTTGAAAGTATAGGTGGCCGTTTGCGGCTTTTTGTGTTTTCTCTTGAGAGCGACTCCCCTTTATTAGCGCCTTTTAATGAAATTCTTACTTGTCAAAATAAAATATGGAATCAGTCAACCTAGTCGTCCAAAGCACTATGACACAAATCATTCTAAATGACGTAAACATGACAAGAAAATAAAATGATTTTACATGACATCAAAAAAGATTTAATGATTCTACAGATATTCCCATACATCCAAAAAATCCTCTCTAGTCCCATATCCTTCAAGATTGTTTTAGAAGAAGAAGAAGAAGAAGAAGAAGAAGAAAAGAAAAGAAAAGAAGAGGGAGGAGAGAATTATAAGAGAAAAGAGGTGTCTAGTCAAAACAACACATCCCTCACACTAATATAATAAGATGAGCAGAAGTACAATAATACCCTGACTATTAAACTAATAACATCTAACACCCTCATTTCTCTTCCACCCATAAATTTTTAAGTTACATCCTTCTCAGCAACAACTTTATTTTAAAAGGCTTAAATCAAGAGCAAACAAAATCAAGAAATTTGAATAATAAATTAGATTCATGTAAACCCTAATACAACAGGATCTCCCCTTGTATTAAGTTCGACAATCACTTACCAAAAAAGAAATTTCACAATCACTTACAAAAAAAGAAAGTTCCACAATAGATACAATTCAAGCTCAAGACACAGTTAAAGACACAACATAATAAGATCCATGCAGTTATAATCCACATGGTCCATAGAGATTATTTGCCTAGTTCCCTTATAAAGTTGGTTATATGAACTACTCAACTACACATCTGCAAATAGTAAGCAAACACACAAATCGAGAAGAAATTTTACCGCTGATGCTCTTTGGAACACTGGATGGACCATATAGTACTATCAAGCCCTTGATAAGAGGATAGTAAAAGACTAATATCAGCTAGCCTATGCTAGGAAACATTTGCAGCAAATCAGACAACTGATTAAACCTGACATCTAAGATAAGCCTACTCAGTAAATTCAACATACATGATAATCAAGAACACAAGAAGAGTGCCTTGTATAAACATAGTCTAATAATAACAGGATGCTTACATTCAAGAAACGAGATAAAATCCTACATTGTTGTATCATATTCTTCAAGCTTCCACAACAAATATACATGTAGGTCAAATATGAGCAATTTAGCCCCAAAGTAATTGGCAAGTGCCTTCCCAACATCTCCTTATGTATCTCAGACCTTGCAAAAAGTTCAAAAACTAAAATTAGACTATACAATTATCCATTTCCTGCAGTGCAAAAAATATAATCTCCAAAATAAACTCTTTAAGAAAATCACGTGAACCAACTGAGTTAGATTAAATATATGACATGAGATGAAAGAATTAGAGTGCTTACAGTATCACTTTGAGGACTCCATAATGTTATACGAACACCAAGCATGGAAAGCACTGAACTGATCGCAGAATTTGACAAGACTTAACTGAGTTGGATTGCCCAGCCCTACTTTGAACCAAAAAGAAAAATAAATAATAATCTCCATAAGAAAAAAAAAATAACAAATAATAATAGCATCATATGGGGGAATTAATTCTAACAACTACACAATATTAACGACATGCTAGAATCGAAGAGAAAAACAAGGGTTAGTCTAGGTCTGTCTATGTGGTGTGTTGAGAAACAGAAGAGATTGAGTGAAATACAGACTGTGCAAGAGAATCGGTTGTTGAAGGGATCATGAATCATTTGGTGAAGGGCTCAAGATCTAAATTGCAGAATCTCTTCGTTGGCATCTTCAGTTCACCTTCATCAAATTTCAAACAGTGTCTTCGGTTCACCTTCATCGATTCTCAACAGTGATTCTGTTAGTCTTCATTGATCATAATACAAAGGCTATATCCATCAGTTCATCGATCATATACAGTATCACAGAATTTCTGTTATGGTAAAATCATTCTAATCTACTCTCATTCACATCTCACATGTGCATAGTGGGTTGAGTAAATTACATATATACATGTACACAAGCACAGACGCACTTGTTGGGACTTCTTATTGACACACACTCATCACAGGCGCACATGTTTCTATGTTATATGTTCTTGAAATCTGTGTTGATCATTGTTGATATTTTGAAATTGATATATATATAGCTCTGTGTGTTTTATGTTTTCTGCAAACATGATTTCTGATGCTCTGAAATTAATATATATATATAGTTCTGTGTGTATTATGTTTTCTGCAAACATGATTTCTGATCTTCTAAAATCTAAACTATAGTGTTGCTATAATCTGTTTTCAGAATCATATTGCTACTGTTTTTTCAAAATCTGATTTAGCCTCTTGAAATCTGAACTATACTGTTGCTATAATCTGTTTTCAGAATCATATTGCTACTATTTTTTCAAAATCTGATTTAGCCTCTTAATTTTTTTCTTCTATTTTTTGATAAAGATGAGTTTTTGTTCCTTTCTTTATATAAAAAATAATTCACTAAACTTATTGACTTATCTTCTCATTGATGTATTGTTTCATCGAGATCCAATCCAAATCATGATGTCATTTTCTTGTTCCTGAATGGGCCTCTTCAATCTTTCTAGGTTTAGGCTCTACTCCAAGTAAAGATCCGCCCGATTTTGATTTGCACATATAGGACAAATGCTCCCACTACCACTTCTTTTTCTTTTTGCTATAACTTTTGTAGGTGCTTAAAAATTACTCTATATAGAATCAAACAATGAATAAGCAAATAACACTTAACAATTACAGATAATACAGATATTGAAATAGACACACAAGATTTCCATGGTTCGGCACAATTCAGCCTACATCCATAGATGAGAGGAGACTTTCATTTATCTTTCATGGGATATTACAAGGATTACACACATAATCTCACTAGCCTAGCCATGACTGAATACCAGAATTCATCCCCACTTCCAGGATATTTCTATACATATTTATACGAGGAGTCCTTCCATTCTAGTGCTGATTTGGTGTCGATTATCTCCTAATTCTCCCTTGATTTGAGGCTGATTTGTAGCACTTCCTTCTCTCAAGGAAAGAATCTAATCTTTCGTAATTTGAACTTGATTTGACGATCTTTCTTTGACCGATTGACTGTTGTTGCCACGTGTGTGTCCACGTTAACAAAATTACTTGCCACATATCTTTCTTGATAATGACCTAGATCATGACATGTGTACCATGTTAACTATTCTCATGTTTAGATGTCTTCTTCTTGTTGGTGGGAATTTTACTACCCCCACACTAGCCCCTAATTCCCTTTAGTTTGACGTAACAGTCTCAACTGGAGGGAATTTATACAAATTTGCGTTTTTAGTCGTGAACAGGGGCAACATGTTATTGCGTAACTGGAAGTTCTGAACCAATAAATGGTGGAGTTGGTGTAGAACTAGAACCAAGTTTCTCTATCAAAGACTTGTCAGTACTTCAGGATGAGGAATTTTGGAGCATTTTGATATGGCTTTGAACACGCCCTACTTTTCTGAATTCGAAAGAGAGATCGATTCTAAAGAGTTTATCTTGTGCAATAAAGTTAGGGCTTGAGTGAGAATAATGACCCAAAGTTGTCTGGAGATGAAAGCTCTTTCTCGAAGAAAGTTCCAACATGACTGAGGATGTTCCAGCTTAAGTGCTACCCAACGTTCATGTTCCAGTTTAGCCTTCTTTTGAACTTCCTTTTCTTAGGCTTATTAGCCTTGATTCATTTTTGAGCATGTAATGAGGTGGCTTTTCACCATTTTTTTTTGGCTATCAGCCTTTCTTTGATTACTTTACTGGTGGTTAGCCCCCTGTGCTACTGACTATCAGCTCCATTTGGCTTGTTGCTACTTTTTTGTGGTATTAGGCTAATCATGTCTTTGCCATTTTATTCATATTTGGTGCTCGGCTGATCCAGCCTTGGCCAAGTCACTCTAGTTTGGCGTTCGGCTGGCCATGCCCTCACCAGTTTATTCGTTCGACACTGAGTACCTTGGCGTTCGGCTGGTCATGCCTTAGCTAATTTTTCATTCGGCATTTGAAGCCTTGGCGTTCGGCTGGTCATGCCTTAGCCAATTTTTCTTTTAGGCGATCGACTTATAACACCAGCTGCCTTTTTTTTCTTTTAGACGATCGGCTTATAATACCAGTTGCCTCTTTCTTTTTTTGGCTTTAGGCTGATCATGCCTTGGCCAATTCATTCTCATTTGGCTTTCAGCTGGCCATGCCTTAGCTAATTTTTTTTGTTTGACACTTGAGGCCTTGGCGTTCGGCTGGTCATGCCTTATCTATTTGTTTGTAGTGCTCGACTAGTCATGCCAAGGTTTTTTTGTACATTTCTGGCATTCGGCTAGCCATGCCTTAGCCATTTCTTCATTTGTTTGTAATACTCGGCTAGTCATGCCGAGGCTTTCTTGCACATTTCTAGCGTCCGGCTAGCCATGCCTTAACTATTTTTTCATTTGTTTGTAGTGCTCGGCTAGTCATGTCGAGGCTTTCTTATACATTTCTGGCATTCGGCTGGCTATTCGACTAGTCATGCCGAGGCTTTCTTGTATATTACTGGCATTCAGCTAGCCAAGCGTTAACCATTTTTTTCATTTGTTTGTAGTGCTCGGTTAGTCATGCCGAGGCTTTCTTGTACATTTATGGCATCCGGCTAGCCATGCCTTAGTCATTTTTTCATTTGTTTGTAGTGCTCGGCTAGTCATGCCAAGGCTTATTTGTACATTTTTGGTGTCCGGCTAGCCATGGCTTAGCCATTTTTTTTTATTTTTTTTAAGTGCTCGGCTAGTCATGTTGAGGCTTTCTTGTATATTTCTAGCGTCGGGCTAGCCATGGCTTAGCCATTTTTTTTATTTTTTTTAAGTGCTCGGCTAGTCATGTTGAGGCTTTCTTGTATATTTCTAGCGTCGGGCTAGCTAAGCCTTAGCCATTTTTTTCATTTGTTGGTAGTGCTCGGCTAGTTATGCCGAGGCTTTATGAGCATTATCAACTATATGAGATATCCATGCTCACTGCACATTCCTCTTCAGCTGAATAAATTGGTGTTCGTTCTTCAAAAGAATGGATTAGCCCCCGATACCCGATCCAAAGGTGTTCTTGCTTTTGCAAATATACAACCGACCGGCCAGATTTGTATTTGCGATTAATTGGTTTACAGCCTCCGATTCACGTCTTTGATGGTGGACGTTGTTCAGCTGATCAATCTACTACACGACTCCCAAATCCCAGCTTCACATCTCTTGATCGTTGGTTGATATTGTCCTGACCATTGATGAAGTTGCAACATTTGGCTGTTTTGACGGGTGATGTTGATCCTATTGTTGGTCGTTGTTTAATCTGTTGCATCCATGAATTGGTGGTGCTGGCCATGGGGTTTGCAGATGTCGTGTTATGAATCTCATTGGTTCTTACTACATGAATGTCTGTAACTTGCCAACAAAATTCCTGTTATTGGTCAAGTCTGATCCGATCATTTATACCATGCTTCCGCTAAAGGAGAGAATGGGAGTTATGTTGATGCAGATGAGTTCTTCAAGTTGTCAACAAAGGAAGGTAAATTGACAGTGAAGAGATGTTGTGACTTGTGTGGATCAAGACTATAGAATTTTGGGTTATTTTGCAATTCGAGTGGGACCCTGTTCAGATTCTTGATGCACTGTTCCCTTTCTAATTGAACAGCTAAATTTTGAGGACATTGGAAGAATCACTGACCATTGAGCTTGCTGCTAAGATGAGTGCCATAAGCAATGCCACGGAGCAAATGTTTTAGCTTAAGTATAGCTTCTTCTCGATCTTTCAAACCATGCCCAATTGAGGTTCCTGTTCGATTGTAAGATTTGCGTGTCATCGGTCGGCTTCTTGATCTATGTTTTGATCTTTTCTGACCCATACTCTGATTGAACAAGATTTCAACCGATTGGCACAATAGGTTCAGGGATTCTGGCCACCGCTTTCACCACTAATTCAACGTAATCTCATAGTTGATGTTTATGGTGGTGTGATCGGGCATTCTCCTACGGGTTCATTCTCTAAGAGGACGACAAATCATAGTAGTCGACCTTGCCTCATAAATAATCCGAAAATAGAGCGACTATGCCATTACCAGCCGTAAAGTCATTGGATTCACAAGTGGTTCCAAGTGAAGTACTTCTGGCAAGCAAATTACATTGCGAACATAACTTTAAGTATTGAGAATCTTCAAGACTGGTGGTTTTTTTTTCTTTCACAAACCTGCACTAAAGATTATCGATGGTATCTCCCACCATATATGTTATGATTATGAGCAAAAATAATTATGCAAGTCAAGGTATATAATTACAGTTCTGTGATGCAAAAGCCTTTTACAGAATTACCATACAGGCCTTTCTATGCATTATTTCACGCATCTTTCAAAAGTGTGTTATGCGAACTAGGCCACATAGTTATTAATTCTACTTTGGCATATGAAATGGTACCAGAGGCTGTTATCGCTACAGCGGTACCGTTCCAACATTGGAACGATCTTGTTCTTCTCAGCAAAGGAAACAATGGTTTAAAAATCGCGAGTGGAGTGAGGGACTTGCGGTGAGTCGATAACGAATGACTTTATCCTCGTTCCCACAAATGGCACCAAAGTGTAGGTGCTTAAAAATTGCTCCATATAGAATCAAACAATGAATAAACAAATAACACTCAACAATTACATATAATACAGATATTGAAATATACACACAAGATTTACATGGTTTGGCATAATCAGCCTACGTCCATAGATGAGAGGAGACTTTCATTTATCTTTCATGGGATATTACAAGGATTACGCTCATAATCTCACTAGCCTAGCCATGGTTGAATACCAGAATCCATTCCCAATTCCAGGATATTTCTATACATATTTATACGAGGATTCCTTCCATTCTAGTACTGATTCGGTGCCAATTATCTCGTGATTCTCCCTTGATTTGAGGCTGATTTGTATCAATTCCTTCTCTCAAGGAAAGAATCTAATCTTTCCTAATTTGAACTTAATTTGACGATTTTTCTTTGACTAGTTGACTGTTGTTGCCACGTGTGATGTCCAAGTTAACAAAATTACTTGCCACATATCTTTCTTGATAACGACCTAGATCATGCCATGTATACCATGTTGACTATTCTCATGTTTAGATGTCTTCTTCTTGTTGGTGGGAATTTTCCCGCCCCCACAACTTTCTTTTTTGTCAATTCATTTCATGCTTTCCGCCAAATATTTTATGTATTTATCTATATTTCATTTCTCGATTGATTAAGAGTTTGAGATCACTTCTCTTTATAAATAGGAATCATTTATGATACAAGTATAATCATAGCTATCTTACTAATTGGGTTTCTAAACGGAGCCTGGATATCTCATTTTATTAGTCCAACCAATCCAACCAAAAATTATTCTAATTGAAAATATTAATCTGAGTCCCTCAAAAATACACACTCCAACTTTTTGATGATTCAATTAATCTTTCTTGGGCAAAACAGGGGATATCTCGATCAGGGGAGAGAACGGGGAAATTCCATATGGCCCAATATATCTGGCAAGTCGCACTATACGTCAATCCAAGATGCATCTTCCTCTCTAGGATTTCAAAAAGGAACTTTTGGAACACCAATAGGCATTAAATGAAAGAAAAAATAACTAAGAACTATATTTCACTTTGATGTGGAAACGTAACAATGGGTTTATTGTCTTTATAATATGGGTCTTCATCATATTTTATCCATAAATTAGAAAATTTATAAAGGAAGACAGAATGAATAAAGGAAAATTATTACGAATAGGGCCTTCCACTAATGAACAAGTATGGACTTATTCGTTCATAGGAAATGGTATCAAGCCCCCATTGCATATTGGTACTTATCGAGTATAGAATAAATCTGCTTCTCTTTGTTCCTACGAACAAAATTGTTCCATTATTACCAACAGAATAGAAAAAATATTAACCCTTGCTCCCAGATAATCCACTGAACAAGGGAGGTCCATAGCATAGTCATAGTATAAGTCTTTTCCAATGCAATAAAGTTACGTAGTGTCTATTTATCTTTGATAAAGGGGTATTTCCATGGGTTTGCCTTGGTATCGTGTTCATACTATTGTATTGAATGATCCCGGTTAGTTGCTTTCTATTCATATAATGCATACAGCTCTTGGGCCAGTTCAATTGTCAATTCTTGGGCAAGTTGCCCTCTGTTTTTGACCAGAGAGCAAATTCCGACTGATGATGAAGTGCATTTACCAAACTGTCCCCTATAATTGACCTTTTTTTTAAAATTAAAGAAGTGTAAAATACCAAAACTAACCACAATGTGTAAACTGATCCTTATCCCAAAATATTCAAGTTTTTAAGATGTGTTTGTGCGGTGGTTTGTTCAATGCTGAGAGGGAATCAGGGAAAATGCGATCTAGGGCTTCATACTAGTGTGAATTTGGATCTAAAGTTTGAGTTCACAATTTTTTGTTTGCTATTGAATTTGCAAGTTATTCTTCAAATAGGTGAGTTGACTATATTTCTCTATTACATTTATCACTTTTAGATCTCTGTGTGTGTGTGTTTTTTTTAGCATGAGGGTGCTTTCAGTGCACATAAATCATCGCTACCCCAAATCATCCAGCACCACCGGTGGCTATAATATCTATGGTGTCTCTCCAAGTTTATGCCCTTTCTCTCTTTTCTCTTTCAACCACCTGCTTCATCTCTCAGTTCTCCACCCATAACCAGCACCGCGACCAACACACACTCTCTCTCTCCACCACCATCCCCTTCTCTACCTACAACTACCACCTCTTTGCCCTGTTCTGAATCTATGTTGGTGGTATAAACCCCTAAAGCCAACAAAATCAACCAAAAAATTGAAGTAAATTAACCCAATTTCAAACAAAAAAAAAAAAAAAAAGAAGGAAAATGAAGAACAAATTGACACAAAAATTGAGAGAGACATGAAAAAATTTCGGCACATGTGAATCTACAAAATCAATTATGGGAAAAATTACAGTAAATGAAATAATACCATCAATTTTTTGCAAGATTTTCTTCACTTTGTGTTTACATGCACCATAGTGGATGTTCACTTTCAGAACACAAGTCTGCATGTACAACAAAAAAACAGAGAATACAACCTGAGTGAAGAAAGAATCATATACAAATGGAAAAAAATAAAAAATAATAAAGAAACACTCCTCTGAAGAGAGAATCCACATACAAAGGAAAATAATTGCACATGTCTGGTAAAGAAAGAAAAAAACATAAAAAAGAAAGAGCACTCTTTATTTTTTAGTCCAAAACAAGCAAATCAAGTTAATATAATAATATAAACAAATATTTGTATGAGGGAAACTATATGTACAAACATATGTATATAAACATGTTATGTATAAGAAAGAACAAATGGGTCTGAGGCATTGAGCAAGGAATATCCAAGAGTGAAACAAGGTTCGATCTGTCCAAGTAAGAGAGAGAAGTTCAGAGGCGGTGGATGGCTAGGACAGAGTGAGAAAGAGCTCTGTGAGACCTCACTCTTTATTTTGGCCTTTTCTTATTGTTATTTTACTACCATGTTTGTTTATAGATTTTGGCTTGGCTTAGAAGGTGTGTTTGGCTTGGCTTTAATTTATCTGGTTTGTAGACTTATAGTGAGTCTTGTGAGTGGTGATGGTAAGAGTACAATCTACAAATCTATAAATATTTGAAAATTAATTACTAGCTGATGCAGAATGATTCCTTGAAATTAAGGCATTTATTGTAACACCCCGGTCCCCGACTCCTAGGAAACCGGAGGTTAACCCGTCCATCAGTCCCAATGGACCCTTTTTACCCTCTATAAGGTATCGTGCTTTGATACCATTCTATCACACCTCGGAACCCGGACTGCCGAGACTCCCCCGAACTGGCCCGAATCCCGAGTGTGAACTCGTTCACTTAACCCCGTGAACGACCTTAACCACACTCATGCGATAGTATCAATCTTTGATACCATGTTGTCACGCCCCGATTTCCTTCTCCTGAAAAATCGAGGGTGAATCCGTCCATTAAACCCTAATAAACATATTAACCTCTATTTACTATGGAAACTTAACCACATATATACACATGTGTACAACTCAACATCAACTACTCCTAACGGTCCACAACCATACAACCCTTCAAATTTGTTCTATCCCACACTATGGATATGAAACTCCTTGTAAGTTTTAGATCATGGATTGAAAATGAAACCATTGGAAAGGGAGTTCAAAAATACATAACTTCAAAAAGAGAATCATCTAATTTTGATTTGAAACGAAGAAGATATGCCCGTTAGAAGTTGGACAGAATTTTGTCAATGCATGCTGTAAAAGAGCTCGAGCGCTTTAAATAAGGGGATCAAGTGCTTTCACTCCCGAGACTAAGCCTCCAAGTCTTTTACAAGGGCAATCGAGTGCTGTAAAAAGTGATCGAGCGCTGTTAATGCAAAAGCTAAAATTCTACAACTTGTTCTTGGCAAATTTTCAACCTAACTTCAAATTCAAATATCTCACAAACCATAAGTCCATTTGAATTGAAATTTGGCATGAATCATCCTCAACATGTCTACTTTCCAACCCAAATAGAATCACCTAATAATTCAACTCACAACCCAGATTACACACAAATCAACGGGCTTAGGTCAGATTACCAACTCTGGCACTAAAACATGCATAACTTACTCAATTAAAATCCAAACAAGGCCCATGACCTATCAAATTGAAGCTAATACAATTCTCCTTATATACATAAAATTTCATTCACACCTTGAACTCAAAAATGGACACTTCTGGGCACGTGTCTCCCCAATGGCTACACTAATGCCTTAATGGCCATCAAGTATATTCGCATAACATGCATCTCACAATTGAAATGTAATTCCATCATTTTTTTCTTACCATCTTCATTCAACAACTCATACATACATACATCCCATACTCCATTAACTCATAATTATCCATACAAGAAGTCATAACTCAAGAGGAAAATGGTCATATGGTGCAATACATCTCCGACACATACACTTTTCTTAAAAGGTACATACCATCCATATATTTTTCCAAGTTTATATTCATTACAAGAATTCATGCATAAAGTCCAAAAATGCTAACAAATCCAACCATGACTACAAATTCATAATCAACGTGCCACAAGCCGGCACAGATAGCCAAAAGGTACACAATATCCAAAAGATCATCATACTCCAATTGAATTTCTAAAATGCCCATAAGAACTATAAAGTCCCTATCATCATCTTTAACGCATAACCTGAAAAATGTTGGGGGGGGGGAGAGGGGTGAGCACCACGACAACTTAGTAGAGATACCCCAACCCACCTAAGTGCCAACCCGACACGACCTACATGAATGCATGTCACTACATTACATGTATCATCCAACATATACCATGTTCATTCACCAGTAATGCATATATATATAGGAATGCATTAAACATAAATCATACTTCACAATTCAAACGAAAGCATTTATATATTTTTGTCACTCTCTCAGACTCCACCTGATACTCTAGCATGATTCTTAACCAACCATGCAACCTAAAACACCTTCCACACAATCTCAACACCGCCACTGAGTAAATCACATACTCCAAGGTGGTTAGGTGGCTTCAGGATTCCTCACTGAGTAAATCACATACTTCAAGGTAATTAGATAGTCCTGGAACACATCACTGAGTAAGTCACATACTCCAAGGTGGTTAGATAGTTTTAGAATTCTTCACCGAGTGAATCACATACTCCAAGGTGGTCATATAGTTTCAGAATTCCTCACTGAGTAAATCAAATACTGCAAGGTGGGTAGACCGTTTCAAGATCATCACCAAGCGTTTATTGCTCCAAGTGAACAAGTTCCTCTACCACTTTTCCCCGTTTATCTCACAATGGCCCTATACATACCTTTCGAGCACATATAGAGCAATCATTTAGAATTTATGCTTCACAATGCATAAGCTAGTTATAAAAAGATATAACATGCATTTCATACTCACCAATCCTCATATATACTTTCCTATATATGCAAACTCTAGCAATAAGTAACATATGCTCACAAAATTCACTTAAGCACGTATTTTTTCATGCTTCACCAATGCACACCATTTCTATATAAGGATAGCATGCATTTTAAATCACAAGATAGCATATTACACAATTATGCTCATTTAACACATTTTTCACAAATTTTCACAAAACCTAGCATATAAATGTACATGCTCATTTCTCTTACTCATTCACCCTTCTTATCATGCATAACACCATATACATTCTCATTGCATATAAGAGACTAAAGAGAGTAGAACACTCACATCCCAACCCTCTTACCACTCTAAAATATGCAATACATAACCCTAGTCTTCACCGTTTCTCCCAAAACCCTAGAATCGACTAGTGAGAAGGAGAACCCCTACCTCAAATCCAAGCTTGGTTGTTGAAGACCCAATTTCCACCAAGATTTAAACTGCTACAACGGTAAATTTCCATCGATCAAATTGAAGAGGAGAGTGAGGGGAGCAACTTTATTCTTGGCTCCACCCTTAAATCCCACTTCTAGACCCTTAAAATTTTAGAGAGAAGGAGAGAAGAGAAACTTTGTAGAGAGAGAGAGAGATCCGGCCAAGAGAGAGAGAGAGAGGCCCAAAAAATTTGATCTTTTCTCTCTTTTCTACATATATATATATATATATATCTATTTAATATATATATTTGCCCCTTTGCAACTAAACCCTCTATCTTTCCTTTATTTGCTCCTTGTTATGGTCCATTTGCACTTATTTGCAAACTAACATTTCCTCTCTTTTCAAAACTTCACTTATGCCCTTAAACTTACATCCACACCCCTATGCCACTCTTAAGTGTCCGTAGTTACCTCCCAGGTTACCCGGATCCATTTTGATCCCACACCCGTAACTGAAATCCTAACAAGAATTATTTAAATCCACTAAGCATGTCATTAAGTGACTAATCATGCTCAAAAGTCACTGACCCATAATTATAATTTGAAAAAATTTTGGGTCGTCACATTTATTGTAGTGATGTGACTTCATTTGTAGCCTGAATGTATGCTTAAATTACTCACTTGCTGTACAATAGGAAAAGGAGATGGAAGGGTTGTGAGTGAAAGAAGAAGAGTTGATGGAAGGGCTGCTAGAGGGAGAGGAAATGGAAGGCACTAAAAGAGGTAAAATAGGGTATTATGATTGTATATAAGAGAGGTTGATCTAAAGATTCACACCTCGATTCTCGAGACTCAAAAATTAGGGCTCGATATCATCATACCTAAGCATGATGTCAGTGTGGTTAAGGTCGTTCATGGGGTTAAGTGAATGGGCTCACACTCGAGATTTGGGTCAGTCCGGGGGAGTCTCGGTGGTCTAGATTTTGGGGCGTGACAGAGTGGTATCAGAGCTCTAGGGAAAACCTAGGGACGACGGGTAGTGGTCATACTGTGTGTGAAATAGTGAAATACCTGATACAAGAAGGTGGAGCACTAGGTTTGAATACCTAGGGACGAAGGGAAATGGTTAAACCATGTATGGATTTGAAATGACTTGCTGAGTCACAGGATGTGATTACGATAGTAGGTTTGGAAACCTAAGAATGAGGAGTAATAGTCCAATTATGTGATAGATTGGAGTTGTGAGATGACGTATAAATTGTCATAGATATAGGTATGTATACCTAGAATGAATGGTGAGAAATGATTATGGACTCATTTGAGGTTAAGGATTGAAGTAACTGTTTGTGGTGTAGTGTATTCTAGTATATGTTAGTATACTAGGGATATCTAGTTCGTGTTATCACGTTTGCTCAGGCAGAGGATGTGTCAGGACCATGCGTGGTTAAGGGTACTTTCCTAGTGTTAGCTCGAGGGCTGGGATATTGGGTTGTTTAGATGCATTACATCCCATATCATGCATTTTATGTGCTTATTTGATTTAACATGCTATATGTTATGTGTTATATGAAATATATGATTCATGTGACTGGGTATTAACATTAGTGTTGCATTATATGTCACGTGGTCAGTAGTGACATAGAAATCCTAGATTTTAAGGATTGGTAAACCTAGGTAGAGGTTTGGAGTGTAGTGGATTGTGATGTCGAGGTAGACATGTGAAGATAGACTTCGAGAACACGAGTCTAGAGTAAATGAAAAAGGGTATGAATTGCCTTAGAGATTCCAAATAGATGGTTTGGTTATTTAGAATTAGCGTCGCATTGATTGCACGACTATTGAGGATGGATTTTAGTCAGATGACTAAGATAATTGGTGGTATTGTAATACCAGGATTCCAAACAGGGTATGTTTAAAAGGTGATTATTGATATAGTCGGATGTGGACTAGAAAATGATCAAATTCCTTGAGTCGGTGAATATTTGATAATTTTTACGTTTGAAAATAAGACGTTGGAATTACGTGAAAAGAATTGAGAAGTTGTATCATAGGTTGAATATGATGGTTAAGTAAAGGATAAGTTGATAGTCTGTTAGAACCCTGACATGTAGTGTTTGAAGCAAGGATGATTTCTTTCCATGAGAGGGAAAGGTGGACGCAATGGATGCAATTCGGGTTGTACATCGGGTTGGTGTATGTGACTGTACGTGATTGTAGGTGACCCCGAACTCTCATTGGAAGGGGTTGTCTAAGGTGAAACACTATATGAAAGGAATTTTTATAACTGTTAGCTAATTCCTTGGAGTGAAAGGATGTAACGAGATTGTGAAGTTAATGGCATGTAAAACCCTAATCATGGCACTAAATGCCAATGGATTGTAGTCCACGAAGATGGACAGAACTAGACGATTTGTTTTGATAAGTGCACTTCTTATGTGCCTTGATCTAAGTGGTCCGCTGTGAGGTGCACAGGATTAATATAGTTGTATCATGGTATGGATATGATGATAAGAAAAGGATGAGTTGATAGTGGATGAGGATCCTGACATATGGTATCGGAAGTGAGGATAATTTCTTACTCTGAAGGGGAGAGGTGGATGCAATGGACGCAGTCCGGGTTGTACGCTAGGTTGGTGTATGTGACTGTAGGTGATTGTAGGTGACCTCAAACTTTCATTAGTAAGGGTTATCTAAAATGAAGTACTAATATGAAAGGACTTCTCTTTAACTGTCAACTAGTTCCTTAGGGTGAAGGATGAAAAAGAGAAATGGTTTTCCTTTTGAATAATGAGGTTGTGAAACTAGTGGGATGTAAGATCCTAGACTTGGCATTGGATTCCAGTGGGTTGTAGTCTATGAGACTGGGCAGGATTATGTGGCTTGCTGCGGCAAGTATACAGTTTATGTAAGTTTTATCGGCAAGTACACTATCATGTGCCTTGCTGGTGAGTGCGCTTGTGATGTGCACTGGATTGATGTGGTTTATGTTGTGATGATGCACATGATATTAGATTAAGCCCGGGAATGGTATGCTAGATTGAGAGTCCTGCTTGACAATAATGGAATGATATTGAGTATTGATGATCCCAGATAATAGGGAAGTATCACTATAAGTGATTGATATGATTAGTCGAGGAGATTACCTTAGACTAAAGATAGAGATGGACAGATAGGTATTGAGGTAGAGACTATGGACTCTAGGAAGCAAGTGCTTCGGAGGATTGTGTAAGTGAACCGTACATGGGGTTCGGAGTTGCATATCCATGTCACGGGATTGGTTAATTATCCACTAGGGCTGATCATTCAGAATTATCTATGTAATTTGTGACTGTCTCGAAGTTATCCACTCACATTAGCTAGACCATTCTATGGTTATATTGCTTTAGAGTAGTTGAGATGCATTGTTGGTGCTAGATAGTGGCATTGCGGGTTAGGTGTTGAGAGGGTAACACCTAGTATGCATGGGAATGGGAAGTTGAGATTATTGGCAAGAATGATGGCCAGTTTGGATCAATTTTTGAAGAACCTTGATTGTGCTAATTTCTAGGACAAAATTTCCTTAAGGTGGGGAGGTTATAACGACCCGGATTATTTTGACTGGTTTCAGATGATTTTTGGATCGGATTTCTTTTTTTGAATTAATTAATTTTGGAAAGATGTAAATATATATATATATATATATATATATATAAATGGAATTATATATATATATATATATATAGAGAAATATTTTATATGTGGAATTATATCTACACATGTATATGGTGTAATTTTATGTGTGCTTATATGATTAGAAATATATGGAGGTGAAATTATAAAAAGATGGAAATACATATGGTATCATATGCATTGAAATATGTGTATAATTTTATGTGGAGGGGGTGTACATGTATGTTGTAGAATATGTATTGATGCATGTATATCACAAAGTGTAACTGGTTTCATGTACATACATAGGTGTATATGTATGTGTCATTTTATGTATACTTGTATAGTATATAAATTGTGGAGTAGAATACATGGACTTGTATTTGTGTAGTATCATATATATATATATATATGACATGTGGATGAGATTGGGATGATGAAGTGTATGGCGGAGAGTTGCTAAGAGATGATAAGAATAAAATAAAAGAAAAAAAATGAGATAAAGAAGACCAAAATGTGGTCAGCCGAAGGAGAGAAGGAGAAAAAGAAGAAAAGAAAAGGAAGAAACAGAGAAAAATAAAAGAAGAGAAGAAAAGGAGAGAAAAAGAAAAGAAAGAAAGAAAGGAAAGTAAGAGAGAGAAGTCTATAGAGAGAAAGAGGAGAACAGAAAGAGAAGCCAAGAAAGATAGAGAGAGAGGGGCTATTCTGGCAAGGGGCAGTCCACAGTGGTATCGGCTGGTTGTATATCCTATTGGGTGCTCGCGATTGGTGCGGCTATAGCTGGTTCTAAGATAGGTTTTGACTCATGGTTTGGGGGGTGGATTGTAAAGACCTTGGTTATGTGGAAGAGGTGTGTTTGTCCCCTCTTGTCCCTAAGGGTACTTAATCCCACATCGCCTGGGTGTGGAAAGAGGATGTGCTATATATGTGGTGTGCTCTCTCCAAATGGTATGAGGCCTTTTGGGGTAAAACTCAAGAGCAAAACTGTGCGAGCTTAGGCCCAAAGCGGACAATATCATACCATGTGTTGGAATGAGGTGCTACATAATGGGTCTTTCACGGCTGGTTGTATGGGCTGGTTTCACGGCTAGCTGATGGTGGGTTTGTGGTGTTGAAGATGGTGTTTATTGAGAGTGTTTCGGCTGTTCGGGCTTAATGATTGGCTGGGTTTTTTTGTTGATTCAATTTCTTTAATGAGTGTTCTTTATGGTGAAGGCTAGATGGCTCACGTGGTGGCTAGAAGCTTGAGGCGCGGTGGTTGGCCGTGAAGTAGAAATTCGGCAGTGAGGGTGGCCGAAAGTGGCCTGTTTGGAGGGTCTTGGGTGGTTGTTTGAGGTTGCTATAATGGCTATGTACATGGGCTGAGGGTAATTTATAATTGGGTTCATGGTTTGGCTTCTATATGTTATAATGGTTGTCTACATGGGCTGAGGGTAATTTGTAATTAGGTTCATGGTTTGGCTTCTATAGTGGTTGATTGTCCGGTGGTGCCGAAGGGACTGTTCGTGGCTGGTTTGGCAATGATGATTCCAATTTTATAGGCTTTCTTGGTGGCTAGTTTATAGGTTCACTTGGGTTTAACCGAAGGTGCTTATAGTGGTGCCGAAAGCGGCTGCCATGGTGGGTTTATGGGTGGCTCACATGTTGATATTTGGGTAACTTGTGATGATGGTATGTATGAGAGTTGGCAACAACTATTGTAGGTGGTGCTTTGAAATTGAAGAATCCATAGTGATCTGTTTGGTCTTGAGTCCTCAATTGAAGTTTGGTAGATTGAAATTAGTTATGATTTATGATTGAATATAACATGGATTATATTGATATGAAGTTAGGCTAATTTAGATTGGGCCTTATATGGTTTTGTGAATTTGATATTCTAATGGAAATGGACTGCCCATGTGCAAGAATTGGGTTGAAACCAATTGGGCTTTGTTTTGGGCTCATTATAAATGATGTTGGGAATTGGACATACATAAATGGATGGGTTTGATAATTATTATTGAGTTACCATATTGAATGTTTGAGATTAGGGCTACCCCAATTGTTGATGGACTTAACAAGGCGGCTATTAGTGGCCAAAAATGGTCCGACAGCAGCGAAATAGAGGCTGATTTCAATAGTGGCAGCCGTGGTGGTGTTGGACTTCTACAAAGATTAAAGTAGGGGTATTCCTTCATCCCTAACGTCAATTCTATAGGAATGTTTTGTGATTTCCTTGGTGGGTTAGCATGCATAGAAGAGTCAGGATTTAGAATTTAAATTCTTATTTGCTCTTGTGTTTATTGCATGCTAAATTTGAGATGTATGTGTGCTCTATGTGGTAGTTATGAGATATGTAAACATGCATGACGTTCTTGAGATGATGTTATATGTAAGCATGACTTTATGGTTTTTAAAGTATGTGAATTTGTGCCAGAATGTATCGTTTTACAGAATGTATGCAAAATGTTTGATTTGGTAAAGCTTATGGTTAGCTTTTATTATCTACGGGATGAATATGTTGCATACATAGTGTTTGACAAAATGCTTATGTGTAAAATTTAAGTTGTATGGTTAAGCATGTATTGCTTGGAATCATTTATGTGATGAAAATTGCTTGCGTGCATTTAAAGAATATGCTATGTATGTTTAAATGCTCTAGCATATGCCATGTAGTCGATAGGGATGCCATGACTTGCATTCATGTAGGCCGACATCGAGTTGGCGCTTAGGTAGGTTGAGGTATCTCTACTGAGCTGCCATGGTGCTCACCCCGCTCCCCCTAAATATTTTTCAGGTTACGTGTCAAGGACGGATTGAAGGGACTCGAATAGAGCATGTTAGTCACTTGGATATATTTTGAAGGTTTATGCTTAAACCATGTAATGGTAGCTATCCATGCCGGCTTATAGCATGTGACATTATTTTGAGGATATAGTTAAATTATTATATGTGTAGCTTGTACATTTCATTTGATGTATGTATATGAGACGGACATTCAGGGATTCAGTCATATTTCAGTTGTATTAAGCATGTTATAGGAATGTATTAGATGACAATTAATGGATTGGAATGGCTATTAGGGGGGGACACGTGCCCAAAAGTGTCCATTTTAAATCATAGATATGAATGGGGGGACTCGTGCCCAAAAGTGTCCATTTTGAATTTAAGATGTGAATGATGGGGGGACACGTGACCAAAAGTGTCCATTTTAAATTATAGATGTGAATTATGGGGGGACACATGCCCAAACGTGTCCATTTTGAATTTAAGATGTGAATGATGGGGGGACACGTGCCCAAAAGTGTCCCTTGGAATTTAAGGTATGAATGACATATGAGACTGAATTATATTTGATTGGAGATTGATAATTTTCTTGATAAACAATAGAAATTTTGAATTTGTAAGGGTATTATGATTGTATATAAGAGAGGATGATCACAGGGTTCACACCTCAGTTCTCGGGACTCGGGAATCGGGGCGTGACATCATTGTACCTAAGCATGATGTCAGTGTGGTTAAGGTTGTTCACAGGGTTAAGTGAATGGGCTCACACTCTGGATTCTAGGGCATGACAATTGTTATTATTATTTTGCAGGTGTTGTTATAATTTCTTATGAAATTATAAGAAATTGAGAAAAAAAATTAATATATGTTAAATAATTCAGATTTATGCCAGGTAGATTCATTATGGAAGCCATATACTTGATAAGAGAACTAATAGGAGAATATATAAGAAGAGTTGCATATGATTTTCATATCGAGGGACATAATATGGTTGGTTTTACAACAACAAAAAATATAGGCAAAACATATATATCTTATTAGGATATCTATAGTGAGACATTGACTAGAGTTAACACTACATGGGGCTAAAGTTAACATTACATGTGGGGAAGTTAGAGAATTCCTTATAAAAGTTGGACTACATCGAGGATCGATGTTGAGTCCATACTTAATTGCGATTATATTAGACGAAGTAACAAAAGACATTCAAGAAAACATTATATGACATAGTATTAGTAGATACTTCTATGAAAGCCTTAAAAACAAATTTAGACACATGGAGAAAGGCATTAGAATCAAGAGGATTCAAAAATAGTAAAACCAAAAACTAAATATATGGAATATAAATTTGATGGAAGGCAAGCTAGTGGTATACTTTGTGACTAGGGAGGGTTAGATGTGCTTAGCCTCACCTATGCATGCGAAGAGCCTTGTTTCGAACATGTGACCTTTAAGTTACAATGGAGCTAAGACGCGCCCTCATCCTTTGTGACAAACAAATACAAAATAAATTAAAAAAAAAATTACGCAGAAAGGTATGGAGTAGAGTGTTGCTTTTAAAAAGACTGTTAGGTTGGCTCAAATTTCTATTATGATTATGTTTCTATTATAGAGTTATATCTTATTAGGTAATTTCTTAGTAGGCAAGGTCTCAAGGAAGGAAAGTACTTGTTAGGCAAGTCTTGGGTTATAAGGAATTGTAATCCTAGTCCACCAAGGAATTGGGTTTTGGGCTCTATAAATACTTACCTATGTTATAGGTTAAGATGAGTGAGAAGAGAAGAGACAACACTATTATTGTTTTTGAGAGGACACTTAGAGAGAGAATTCTTGTTTCGAATTTGTGATTTCGTTTTGAGTGAGATTGGGTGTACAAGTGTTAAGGGTTGAGAGTTGAGCATACTCTTGATACAATCTTTCTTCAACTTGAACTGTTACAATCTATATAATGAAATCGGGCTCTCCGTGGACGTAGGCTTGTTTTGTTGAAACCACATATAATTCTTAGTGTGATCTTGCAATTTTCTTCATGCTTGTTTACTTATCATCACATCGTAATAATTGGTAGTTCATGATTAGAGGCTTATTTCTCAACAAACTGGTATCAGAGCTTTAAGGCACACACAAGGTGTTTGATAAAAGTCTTGTCTAGATTTTTCTTCATAATACGAGTGTTGTTCGTCTTGGGTACCTTGTGACAATCATGGCCGATAATATTGCTACACAATACAAGGTGGAGAGATTTGATGGTAAGGGCAACTTCATCCTATGACAGAGGAGGGTGAAGGACATCTTGGTTCAACAAGGCTTGGCACAGGTGTTGAAAGGAAGGATGGAAAATCAAAAAAATTGTCAGTTGATGATTGGCAGGATATAGAGTCAAGGTGTGTTAGCACCATTTGACTCTGTATTGGGGATGTTCTCACAATTTATAAAGGTAACACTCTTACTTAACATGAGTGGTTTTTAGATTCACCCAAGTTACGGTGTAATTTAATTTTCTTGAGCTAGTTGGACTCCATGGGCTGCAAGTGCTTCATTGTAGGGGGAGTCATAAAGATCACCAAGGGCTGTATGGTATTAATGTGAGGAGAACAGAGTGGAGGTTTGTATCGTCTGGTGGGGAGTGACAATGACACTCAGACTTTGATTGTGGATAGGAAATGAGGTGCAATTGGCAACAAGATCTTGAGACGTGTTTTGATTTATCGAAGACACGGGTTGCACGTTTCTAGACATACGTGGGTGAGATGGGAGTTCCTGCTTGGAGAAGGGTTGCATCTAAGCCCCCTTCTAAAGTCACTTCATAGTGTTGACTTAATACAGCTGCATATGTATATTGGTCGTGTGGATCAAGGGGAGTATTGTTTCATACTTGATTCGGGTTATGTAGCTGGAGTTTGAAAGGCCGATGGATCATTTACGGATTTGTAGATGGGAGTCTCGTGTATTGAAGACTTGTCAAAATTTTTGTCAAAGGGGAGATTTGTTAGGTTGGCTCAAATTTCTATTGTGATTATGTTTCTATTATAGAGTTGTATCTTATTAGGTAATTTCTTAGTAGGCAAATCTTGGTCTCAAGGAAGGAAAGTATTTGTTATGCAAGTCTTGAGCTCTAAGGAATTGTAATCCTTGTCTACCAAGGAATTGGGTTTTGGGCTCTATAAATAGTTACCTATGTTATAGGTTGAGATGAGTGAGAAGAGAATAGACAACACTCTCATTGTTTTTGAGAGGACACTTAGAGAGAGAATTCTTGTTTAGAATTTGTGATTTCCTTTTGAGTGAGATTGGGTACAAGGGTTTGAGAGTTGAATGTACTCTTGATACTATATTTCCTCAACTTGTATTGTTACAATCTATATTGTGAAATCGGGCTCTTCGTGGATGTAGGCTTGTTTTGCAATTTTCTTCGTGCTTGTTTACTAATCATCACATCGTAATATTTGGTGGTTCGTTTGGGGGCTTATTTCTCAACAAAGACAAATACAACACATTTATGTAACAAATTAAAACTACATTAGATGATAGGAGTAACTAGAAGAGATAAGATAAATAATGAACTTGTAAGGGGAACATTAGGTATAGTGCATATAAATGACAAGATTAGGGAAATTGGACTTAGGTGGTATGACCATATTCAACCTAGACGTGATGATGCCCCAATTAAAAGAGGAAGAGTTGTTTACCTAGAAGGCAAACGATAAAGAGGCTAACCAAAATTTAAGTGAGATGAAGTAATTAAAAATGATTTTAAAAAATTAAATCTAAGAGAATACAAGGTGTATAATAAAAAAGAATAAAAAAAGGGAATTCATGTGGCCGATTCCATCCATATAAAATAAAGGCAAGGAGGATGATGATGTTCAGATATATTAATTTTGAGTGACTCGTGATTGGATCTTATAGTATTTTAATTGTTATCTTTGAATAGTTTTCAAGTTTTTAATAAGTGATCAAAAATAATTTATTTAAAAATGAATGAACTTGAAGAGTTCTTTATCATTTATTTGAAAGAAAAGATAGAAGAGAGTAATGATAGGAGAAACTTCATTTTATTTGGATTGGAAGGAATGGAAGATAGGGAGGAATAAGGCTGTAAACGAGCCAACAAACAGTTTGGACTTGGCTCGTTAAGAGCTCGATTCTTGTTTATTTATTTAATAAACGAACTGAACCTAAACAAGTTTTAGATGTTTGATTAATAAACAAGCCAAATTCAACACTCCCTAGCTCGACTCGTTAGTTCATGAACACATCTGTGAACAAACTCATTAATAGGCTTATTTTCAGCTCGTGAATATATATATATATATATATATATATATATATATATATATATATATATATATATAGGTCCATTGCATGTTAAGTTAAAAGTTTTGGTCCATCCCAACCACAACCCAAGCCTCTACACTCACTATATAGTTATAATTAGGGGTGTACAAAGAACCGGTAGAAATGGAACCATAAGGAACCGTAACTGAACCGAACCGAACCTTTCACTACGGTTCTAGTTCCGGTTACAAATTTTAGGAACCGTTCACTACGGTTTCGATTCCGAGTCAAGGAACCGGAACCGTTAGAAAAAATATTTATATATAATATATAATATATAAATGAATAATAATAGCTTCTATATTCTAGTGTTCTATATAAATATATATTTATGAAGTATAAAATATATAATATATAAATAAAAACTAATACCTTCTAAATTCTAGTCTTCTTTTTATGCATAAAATATAAAATATATAATATATAGATCAATACATTTAGCTTTTAAGTTCTAATGTTCAATATATTTATATAATATAAGATATATAAATAGATACTAAAAGTTTCTAATCTATTATTATAACTAAGGGTGTACAAGTATCAGTGTATATCTTGCCAATGTTTAAAAACAAAAACAAAAAATTTGACAAAGAACCATTGGAGAACCCGAACTGAAACTGCAAAGAACCATAACCGAATTGAATCGGACCGAACTCAACGGTTCTAGTTCTGGTTCCAAAATTAAGTAACTATTGGGAATGGTGTAGGTGCTTAAAAATTGCTCCATATAGAATCAAGCAATTTATGAGCAAATAACACTCAACAACTACAGATGATGCAGATATCGAAATAGACGGACATGATTTACATAGTTCGGCACAATTCGGCCTACGTCCATAGATGAGAGGAGACTTTCATTTATCTTTCATGAGATATTACAAAGATTACGCTCATAATCTCATTGGCCTAGCCATGGCCCAATACCCGCATCCCCCTCCCCTCTTATCGGATTTTCTATACATATTTATATAAGGAGTGTTTCCATTTTAGTGCTGATTTGGTGTCGATTACTCCGTGATCTCCCTTGACTTGAGGCTGATTTATATCAATCTCTTCTCTCAAGGAGAGAATCCAATCTTTCCTAATTTGAACCTGATTTGATGATCTCTCTTTGACCGGTTGACTGCCACATGTGATGTCCACGTTAGCACAATTACTTACCACATATCTTTACGTTGACTATTCTCATGTTTAGGCATCTTCTTCATGTTGTTGGGAATTTTCCTGCCCCCACACTAGCGCTCGATTTCCTTTAGTTGGACGTAACGATCTCAACTGGAGGGAATTTATTCAAATTTGTGCTTTTAGTCATGAACAGAGGCAGGATGTTATTGCGTAACTGGAAGTTCTGAACCATTAAATAGTGGAGTTGGTACGGAACTAGAACTAAGTTTTTTTTATCAAAGACTTGTAAGGACCTCAGGATAAGGAATTCCGGAGCTTTCTGATATGGCTTTGAACACACCCTACTTTTTTGAATCTGAAAGAGAGATTGATTCTGAAGAGTTTGTCTTGTGCAATAAAGTTAGGGCTTGAGTGAGAATAATGACCTAAAGTTGTCTAAAGATAAAAGACTCTTTCTCGAAGAAAGTTCCAGCATAACTGAGGATATTTCAGCTTAAGTGCTACCCAACATTCCTATTCCTATTCCAGTTCAGCCTTCTTTTGTACTTCATTTTCTTAGGCTTATTAGCCTTGATTCATTTTTAAGCATATAATGAGGTGTATTTTCAGCCTTTCTTTGGTTACTTTACTCATGGTCAGCCCCCTATGCTACTAGTCATCAGCTCCATTTGGCTTATTGCTACTTTTTTATGTCGTTAGGCTAGTCATGCCTTTGCCATTTTATTCGTATTTGGCGCTCGGCTAGTACTGCCTTTTTATTGGCGGTCAGCCCCCATTGCCATTTTATTGGAGATCAGCCCCTTTTGGCTTGTTACGACTGTTTATTGGAGGTTGGTTGGTCATGCCTCAGCCAATTTATCATTTAACTCTTGAGGTCGTTTGGCTCCTAATGCTTTGTTATTTTTGGCTATCGGAATCTTGTTCCTTAGCCTATTTATTCGTTTGGCTCTTGGGCCTTGGCGTTCGACTGGTCATACCTTTTTTATTCTGGCGTTTGGCTAGCCATGCCTTAGCCAATTTCATTCATCTAAGACTCTTGGCTAGCCATGCCGAGGTCTTTTCACTCATATCTGGCGTTTGGCTGGTCATGCCTTAGCCAATTTTGTTCTTTTGTGACTCTTGACTAGTCATGCCGAGGTCTTTTCACTCATATCTGGCGTTTGGCTGGTCATGCCTTAGCCAATTTTGTTCATTTGTGACTCTTGACTAGTCATGCCGAGGTCTTTTTATTCATAATTGGTGTTTGACTGGCCATGCCTTAGCCAATTTTGTTCATTTGATACTCTCGGCTAGTTATGCCGAGGTCTTTTTATTTTTCTTTTAGGCGAGGCGATCGGCTTATAATGCCAGCTGCCTCCTCTTGGTTTTCGGCTAGCCATGCCTTAGCCAATTTCATTCGTTTGAGACTCTCGGCTAGTCATGCCTAGGTCTTTTTATTTTTCTTTTAGGTCAGGCGATCGGCTTATAATGCTAGTTGCCTCCTCTTGGCTTTCGGCTGGCCATGCCTTAGCCAATTTCGTTCATTTGTGACTCTCGGCTAGCCATGCCAATATTTTTCTTTTAGGCCAGGCGATCGGCTTATAATGCCAGCTGCGTCCTCTATTTCATTTTTCTTGCGTTCAGCCTTGTTGGCTTTTCGTCACTCAAATTCTGAAAAGATGACATCGTGATGGCAAAAAGTCATGCTCACATCATTTCTATATATTTTTGCGTATATATACACACGTAATCACATATCTAATTTTTCAAAAAAAGTTCACAATTAACAAACATATTTTTAGACCAATTTCTCTTACTAACGAGATCTTCTAATTTCTCATCTCAAGAGTGTTTGGTCAAATGTGGGGGCAAATTTCAGTTTTGTGACTGAGATATTTAAGTGAGCATTACATGTTTCATATTCATACATTGGCAGTATTAAAATGTGAGGAGATCCCGAAGCCATAATAAAGGAAGCCATTTGAATGGCTTCCTTGTTGTTGCCCGTACCATGTTCGGTTCTATGGGCAATTCTAGCATTTTAAAAAATGAGATAAGTCAGAGAGGCTTTTGATCATACCAGATAACAGATCTATGGTCAAATTTGTTCAATTATTGTGCCACCTCTCTCAAGTATCTCAAGATAGAACCACGCCGATCATCCAAATTCGCATCTCATGGGTATTTAACATTAATTCCTCATCAGCTTTGCCATTACCCATTATTGCATCCTCATGGCCATTTGATCGGAAGTGTCATAGTTGCTTCTTTGATATGTATCTGACACTTGCTTCATCGATTGGTCACCAATCTTTGAATGAGCCCCGAACTGCACAATCACTATGTCAAAAATGACGATGTCTTCCTCTGTTCATCCTGACCGACCGATGGTCGATGTTCTGTGTGACACCCAAATCTTGGCTTCAAATTTTTGATGTTTTAATTTTCAACCAAATGAAGTTGCTTTAGCCTCAAAGAGTTGATTTGGCCATGCTCTTCTAATTCTCGATCTTATTCTCGTAGTCTTCACTTCTAGCCATTCGAATGCTTTAGGCATTTGTCATGTTTGATTTCTAGAAAGTTGCCTGCAAGACATGATCACTTTTTTAACCCAGATTAGCAATAACATATACAAGGAGAGAGATATTGAAGGCAAATCTTAGATTCTCTTCTTTTGTCATCCTCATTTGCTCGACGTAATGGAGAGTTTTGATTTGATCTTCCTTTGAAAATTGCTGGTTTGCTTTTCTCTTGAGTACGTTTAGACCGCTCGGCAATTGAAATGATGATTGTGAAGAATATGAAGAAGAATTGGGTGAAGATTCCCAATTGCGTCAAAATTTTGAAGCAGCAAACTTTAAGCCCTCTGCCATGAGAACAGAACTCCCCAACTTTAGAAACGACCTTTATAATACAAAGCAAATGAAGTGAGGATGACACTAGGACCAGCATCAAATGCTCATGAAAGTCACTGGAAACTTTATTGTCTGAATAAGAGTCGATTTAAGTACTATTGATAAATCTTGACTTGAGAGATCACAAGAATTCGTCCATTGTAGCAGTTTGTTCTTCAGAGCTTCGACCGATACAGATCGAACCTCAAAGATAAATACAATATTAGTGATGGTGGATTCATCAGAGATTTATTGACTTGGTGTTGCTTTGGCTCGGACACTAGGATTCTGAGAATCGCCCAGTTAGCGAGCCGTCGAGGCCGTTCCTTGAATCAAGGCAAGGACAACAAAACTTTCAAATTCAAAAATGTTGAACACAATCAACATAACTACAGTTTTCATTTTCTGTATCACTTAATTCACTCTCTCCTCTAAAGATCTCCAAGTTTTAAAGAGATTTGATTTGATGGTGAGATGAAGATGAAGAAGCCATGGTTGGCGATGAACCTGATGACTGAGTGATGATACTGATTTATTTATTGAGTGATGGAACTGGCTTGAACTTACTAGATCGATGAATTATTTGAGTGATGGACCATTCGAAGAGATTCCATGTTTGGTGGTTCAACAACGTTGTTGGATTGATGATGACGATCAGATGAATACCGATTGGCAGGTTCACCGATGGGATCATGGTGGATTGTTGGTATGAATAAGACCTGTAATCGACTTTGTCATTATTCATGGTTAGTTGATGTTGTTTCGATCGATGATGATAAGCAGAACTTGTTTGACTGTTAATTCCCGCACACGATTAGATTTGAAGATTAACGATCCTCTGCTCGTTGGGTTGTTGCTCTTGCTAACCGATTGATGGCGATAAAAGTACCGATCAGTGGTATCCATGATCGATATTGATAATTCAAGTCGTTGGTATTATCCCGATCGGTGGTGATGAAGATTGATTCAACTAATCTAATTACAGAGATTGTAATCGATGATGAAATGTTTCAATTTGTTATGGAGTTTCTGATTCAGAGCATGGATTCGAGCACTCAATTGGACAACATCAAAATTTGTTCCATAATTTCAAGCTAAACAGTCGCCATTGACGGATCAGAGCATGGACCTGATCAATGAGCAACAATGGAGTAACATGAGTCATTCCGACAACCTGATTTGAAGATGATAAAACCAAGTGTGCCAGCGACAATGAAGATGAAGCGTTGACTAATCAGCAAGGGAATCTCTCTCGTTCTCATGGATTTTCCATCTCTGATTTGCTTCGTCAACCATCATTGTTGATTGGGCATGCACAATCGGACCAATAAAATCGATCCAATTTTGTGGCGCAGATTAACTCTATTTTTGGATTCGGGCAATAACCAATTGGATTTGATCTGTTTGTTTCTCTGTCAAAATTAAAGCATTATTGCCAGAACCAATGACGCTCTGTTATTAATTGAAGACGACGAAGAAGAATTGGGTGAAACGGAACTGGTTGAGCAGCAAAGTGCAGGTGTGGGTCTTCACTGATCCAACCATCACCGAACATGCCTATTACCATCAATCGACACCATCTTCTCATCACCAAATTTTTGGATTGATGATGGAGTTGCAGAGGCTAGGCGTTCAGCCAATTGAAGCTTTTCTGGACTTTGAAAGGCCGATCCATAGTTGACCTCATGCCTATCACTGGATTGATCATGATAAGCTTGATCGGCGATATTTATGATTGGACGGTTCGAAGCAATGATCGACAAAGTGATGATCCGATGTATTGGTCGGTGATGAATTTGCCGATGGCCGCCGATGTGTATATCATATCTCATGCCAGCTTCATCATCGATGATTGCGAGGTTTTAACAATGTCGAAATGGAACTACCGATCACACCCCCAATCAGTTTTGATCCATGGGGGATATCGCACCGATCGGCGGTGATCCATGGGGCAGGAATCTTTTGTAATTGTTAGGAACCACTATTTTCCACCATCCATCTAGCTTCCTGTGATGGGCAGTTATAACTTTGTCCTGTGATTTGTTCATGGCTGCTATAATTTTATATATAAACATCGCAAATACAAACACATGCTTTAGTATATATTATATATACATATATAAATGGGGAGATGATCACCGGTAGTGCTCTATTATCATACATTATATCATATATATACATATACTTTGTACTTAAAAGAATGACTTAGCTATGATTTACTGATGAAAGGTCTCATCGAAGAAATTTGAATCTATGCCAAGCAGTCTTGAGAAATCACTGGAAGCCTCACCCAGATCATGCCAAACTTAGGAGTGAGAAACTCGCGGTGAGTCAAAAATGATTGACTTCATACTCGTTGATTCCCATAAACGGCGCCAAAGTGTAAGTGCTTAAAAATTGCTCCATATAGAATCAAGCAATTTATGAGCAAATAACACTCAACAATTACAGATAATGAAGATATCGAAATAGACACATAGGATTTACATGGTTTGACACAATTCGTCCTACGTTCATAGATGAGAGGAGACTTTCATTTATCTTTCATGAGATATTACAAAGATTACGCTCATAATCTCATTGGCCTAGCCATGGTCCAATACCCGCATCCCCCTCCCCTCTTATGGGATTTTCTATACATATTTATATAAGGAGTGTTTCCATTTTAGTGCTGATTTGGTGCCAATTACTCCGTGATCTCCCTTGACTTGAGGCTAATTTATATCAATATCTTCTCTTAAGGAAAGAATCCAATCTTTCCCAATTTGAACCTGATTTGATGATCTCTCTTTGACCGGTTGACTATAGTTGTCACATGTGATATCCACGTTAGCACAATTACTTGCCACATTTCTTTCTTGATAACAACCTAGATCACACGATGTGTACAACGTTGATTATTCTCATGTTTAGGTGTCTTCTTCTTGTTGTTAGGAATTTTCCCGCCCCCATAGTTCCTGTTTCGGTTCCACCAAGAACTGTAAGGATTCGTACGGTGTGCACCCCTAGTTATAACAGTCTTAGGCTCATTTTATGATAAGTAAAAAGTTTTGGCCCATCCCATTTCACTTTCCCAACCCCAAATATCTAATCCCCAACCCTAGTCGCAACTCTTCCGAGGATCAGGGAGCGGCATACCCTCAAGTTGAAGAGATTCAAATGGAAAAGGTCAATTCTATCACCTTTGCTTATTGGGAAGCTTATCGTGGGAGCTCATCCCTTGCTCATCTTTCCCATGGTTGGGATCCCCTTGGAAGCAAAAAGCGAGTGGTAGCAAGATGGCGATGGTCCACTACTCATCAATGATGGCAATAGTGACGATGATGCGATACGTGCCTCTCTTTCTATTATATTCTTTCGAAATCTCTCATCTTTTGTATATCTCAAAATGAATACTATGCATTGATGATCGAAATTTGGGTGCAGAGACGATATATAGACATACACACTCACACGAACACATACAAGTATACAGATTTTGTTTTGAGTTTGTATCTTGGAATTAGTTTGATTTTTTTTTTTTTTTTGTTTATCTAATCGAGCTACTGAGTCAAGTTCAAATGTTATCGATCATGGTCGCATCGAGCTTAAACACTCGTGTAGAAGCTCGACTCGAACTTAAGCTGAGTTCGAACAACAATCCTACATGTTATTCAATAGGGAGGAAGCATGGAGGGATAAAGTATCCCTTCTAACTCATTTTTTTTATTTTTCTAAAATTGGGCGGAAGAGAGGAAGAAAAGAAATAAAACTACCCAATACCTATTTTAGCCTTCAATTATTTATAAAATCACTTTGTTAACCTTGCTGAAATTGTTTTTGTAAGATTTTATAACGAGGGTATACTGGTAAAAATTAAAAACTTTTCTTCCCTTCCATCCAACAAAATTGTTTTTGTAAGATTTTAATTCAACTATTTGCAACAACCTTTTTGTCACAATTTTGTGTTTATATAACAACAACAAATATTTACATCAGAGTCCTCGGGATCTATAATAATTTCAACATTACTCCATATTAGATCTACCACTTCTGAGGAAGATCACGGGTCAATATATGTCACGCCCCGATCCCCGAGGCTCGGAAACCGAGGTGTGAACCCCGTGAGATCACCCTCACGCTCTAACCACCACCTGATCATGCAACCTCAATTTCCTATCATTTTTACGAAAATCGGGCATGACCCATTCTAAATAATCAGCTCCTGGCACGATATACCTGCTTCACAATTTATATGGACACTTCTGGGCCCGTGTCCCCCCAATATTTCTACAACATGCATAATACAATCATAATATACATGTCTCAGTCCTTGAATGTCCGTATTTAAATACATACATCACATGGATAAATACAATTGAAGGAACTGAATCAATATAATCGCTTTATACATTTAATCCAAATGTAAAGCATCTATCTATCCACTATCCTGGACATACGTTAGATTATAAGGAATCTACTTACTACCTCTGCAACCGGTGCTGTTAGTTTTCCCAACTGACTCCAAAACCAGCAATACCTGCAAAACCTGGGAGGGGGTGAGCTCAAAGGCCCAACAAAGTATGTAGAACCATACTATCACTACTGCAGCAGGTCGACCCTCACATATTCTCAAAAATATACTTATGCACTTAAATATATCACAATATTTAAGACCATGCCCCACCTAGCATGCATGAACCAATGATGTATATGGCTACTCTAACACATATGAACATACAAAATCCACTATACATGATTTTAGAAATCATTTTCAACATGCTTGAAAGCAGTAAACATCAGGCATCAATATGTATATAGAACATATATGTCAACACATTTACATAAACGATGTAAATCAACTACCACATCTCCTACTCGTCAAGTAGCACATCACAAATGCAATAAGGATGCATTTAAATAGGAAAAACATGCTTAACAGATAAACACATAAGCATAAAGGTATTTTTCACCTTCCACGGTCATAATCCGATACATAAGACAAGCATCAAAGCTTGCACATACTCTCACTCTCGGTCCTCATCCGATACCCCACATGATTGGCCCGCTCCGAGGATCATGTGACCTAGGACAACTCTGATAACCAACCTATGACCTGGACCACTCCGAAAGGTCATCCTACTCTGGCAATGTATAGGATTGCCATTATGTGAGGGGACAGCTCCGAGGCTCACATTCATTGGACATACTCCCAATTCCAGGCTTTAGGCCTGAGCATGGCGGGTCCACTCCGAGGGCCATACTTATTGGACATACTCCGATGGCAATATATTGGTTTGCCAAATTGTGAGGGGGCAACTCCGAAGCTCACAAACGTTGGACATACTCCGATTCTAGGCATAAAGCCTTCTTATGGCGGGTCCACTCCGAGGGCCATACGTGTGGATAATTATACCACTTCTCATGACACGGTTGGACCACTCCGAAGTCCCGTGCACCTCTTTTTGCGTTAATTTTCCCGCAACCTCCCATATATGCAATATGGATGCATACGTAACTAAGCATTCTATTTCATGCTATCCCAATGCACTAGCTAGTATATAAGTACATAGCATGCATTTCTCTCTACACAAACCCACATATAACCACGTATGTGTCATTTCCCTCCTATACATGCAATATGGATGCATATATATACCTAGCATAACACTTTCATGCTTCAACCCATGCTTATGAATACTAAAAGAAGTATTTAGCATGCTTTTCATCACATTCCAACACACATAGCACATATATGTTCAAATACTTGCATAACACCTCACATATGCAAACAATTCCAACTTAGCATATTTTTATCATGCTATAACCAATGCATACATTTTCTATAAATAGATAGCATGCATTTCATTCACGTAACCCTACATGTAAACACGTACATGTCAAATCATGCCTATAAATCACATATGTACTTACACTAGCATAAATATAGTCATGCTCTCATTCAATACATGTATTCACTACAAGTAGCTAACATGCATTCCAATCACAACACATATACACACATATGTATAGTACGTCACCCACATATGTATCAAGAACATATAAAACAGTTAGCACATTTCACGCTTTTCAAATGCTCGCCAAAAGTTATATTCAACTTAGCATGCATTTCTACCACTGCAACCATATATATAATCACCTATATATATATTGAACCTCATGCATAGAAGCCACTTGTGCATACAAGATAACATATAGCTAAACATGTATTATTTAGCATACTCTTCATAGAGTTTAATCTATACATACATGCATACCACAATGCAAATAGGTGATAAATCTAACATGTTATCGCTTCCCAAACCCACACATACATATATATATACACACGCATATATATATCCTCGCATATCCCATGTATGCACAACATCTACCTACACCACATATATATAAGCACCTATATATATATGTATATACACATACCACATATGATTAAATTGAGACATATGTAAATTACTCAACATACGTAAAATATCTGTATGAGATAGAGGCAAGAATCAACTTGCCTTAGGTCCAGCTTTCGCCAAGTCCGCGCTTGCAAAGCATCCTGTTTCCAAGTCTGGTCCAGTCCCGTGTCAAAGCCCACACGACAATCCTCTGAACCATTTCCTTGCCCTTTCTGATTTCCGGTCCAACCACGAAACCTTCCATTCGGCAGCTTGCCTCTAACCGGCCACTAACCGAAATCAATCACAAACCTATACATTTGTAGATCTCCAACATTGCAGCCCAAAATTATGGCTGCTCAAACAAACTCAACCCGGCTATCTGCCGAGTCTCATCCCGAATCCCAAATCGAGAATTCCAACCATGGAAGCCCAACCATCATTGATCCAAAATCAACCCAGCCGTAAGCACCAATCACGGCTGTCCATGAAGCCATGGGTACCACCATAGACCCTCACCTCAACTGTGAAATCCCAGCACCACAACTGAACCATCATCATCCGTAAATATATATATATATATATATATATATATATATATCACCACTCTCCTGTCAAATGCCCACTGTCCAAGCCGTGAGCTCCACCCATACTCACCCACCATCAACCGAACCAAGAAGAAAGCCACAACCCAGCCACCATGAAAACCCACCAGGATCGGACCCAAAATCGAGCCAAACCCACACACGGCCAACCTGTGACCAGCCACGCGAACCATGACAGCCACTACCGTTGCCATCTCTCTATCCTCCTTCGGCAAATCACCCTCAGCAACTCAACAACCCACCGGAACAACCAAGGAGAAACACACCTGGAACAACCCAAAAACTGGACCAAACGTGGCCCCGTAAATTGACCCAAACACGACCCAGTCGTGCTCAACCCGAACCGCCGAGCAACACCGCCGCGAGCCACCGTCGCTGGCCCACCGTCGACAACTACCGTGGCCAGAACCCACCTGCCGAGGACCCTTCCGAACCAGCCGAGCTTAACCCACAACTCCAGCCGCGAAACCCTCGGTCTCGGCCAGCAACCCACAACCGGCCACCGCCGTCGCCGTCAGCCGCCACTCCAGCCGCTGCTGGCGCACCGCCTTCGCCGTCGCCCAGGCGGAGCCCCGCCGTGAGCACCCCGAGCCACCTCCTCCTTCTTCTCCCGATTCTCTCTCGGTTCTCTCTTTCACTCTCCCCGATTCTCTTTCTTCTCTTCTTTTTCTTTTCTTTTCTTTTTCTTTCTTTTTCCTTTTCTTTTTCTCTTTCTTTTCTTTTTGTCCAAAACCTTTCTCTACATTACCCACAGCCACATGTATATAATACATAAAATATGTATATGTATTTATACTACATGGGCATATTATTATATATACATATATGTATATACATTCATCACATACTCTTGCCCCTCCACATGCACAAAATTGTGAATGTGCACCTCTATTTCTTTATAATTGCATATAAGCCCCCCATATATTTATAATTGAATATAAATATAGGTACCATGAATATATATATTTAGATATATATATACACATACATCCACCTTCCACCTATATGGAAATATATCCACACCCTTTCCGGAATTTAATTAATCCGAAAAAAATCAATCCGGTCCAAATTCACCTGGAACTGGTCAAAATAATTCCGGTCCTTACAACCTCCCCTCCTTCAAGGAATTTCGTCCTCGAAATTAGCATAGTCATGGTCTTTCCAAAACTAACCCATACCAGACATCATTCTCTCCAATGATCATCACTATCTCTTTCCACATACCCTAGGCGCTACACTTGCAACGCCTAACTCATAACACTCAAGTCTTGCACAATAGTGCATATCGACTGCCGTAAGGCAATATAACCGTTTCCGTGACATGGCTGAGTGACTCTTAAGCTCATGTACGGTTCACTTCCATAATCCTCCGAAGCACTTGCTTCCTAGAGTCCCCAATCTCTACCTCAAGACCTACCCAGTCCATCTCCATCTCTAGTCTAAGGCAACACCTTTGACTAATCATTCCCATCACTCACAGTGATACTTCCCCTATAATCCGAGATCATCAATACTCAAAGTCATTCTTTTATTATCACTCATGACTTTCAATCTCTGGCATACTATTCCTGGGTTTAGTCCAATACCCTGGGCATCATCACAACACAAACCACCTCAATCCAGTGCACATCACAAGTGCACTCACCAGCAAGGTACATGACAGTGTACTCGCCGATAAAAACCACATAGCTGTGTACTTGGCGCAGCAAGCCACATAATCCTGCCCAGTCTCATAGACTACAACCCACTAGAATCCAATGCCAAGTCTAGGATCTCACATCCCACTGATTCCACAATCTCATTTTCATCCTTCACACCAAGGAGCCAGTTGACAATTAGAGAGAATTCCTTTCATATCAGCACTTCACTTTAGACAACCCTTACCAATGAAAGTTTGAGGTCACCTACAGTAGCCAAACAGCAGCCATACAGTGGCCGCAGCCCACTGCGTACCTCTCCCCTTCACGGCAAGAAATTATCCTCACTTCAGATACCATATGTCAGGATCCTCGTCCACTATCAACCCATCCTTCTCTTAACATCATCTCCACACTATGATTTAACTGCATCTATCATGCGCATATCACAGTACACCACTGAGGTCAAGGCACATAAGGAGTGCACTTGTCAAAACAAATCATCCAGTTCTGTCCATTTTTTTGGTGGACTACATTCCATTGGCATTTAGTGCCAAGATTAGGGTTTTACATGCCCTTAATTTCACAATCTCATTCCTCGATGAATGAATCTCACTTTCCCGTCCATTAATCCTAACGGACGTTTCCGGCTTCCAGGGTATTTATCCATTCCTTTCCAGCATCTCATTTGAGACTCCAAGATCCTGACTGCTTCATCTAGGACCCCACAAATCCTTCAAACTCTTGGTTTGGAAAACTACAAGGTAAACCGTACCTTTCCCCACAATTCTAGACTCACTTTCAAAGCCTATCGCTACATGTCTATTTCAACATCACCGTCCACTCGGTTTCAAACCTCTACCCAGGTTTACCAATCCTCAAAACCAGAACTCTCTAGGTGACTACATGTCACTACTAACCATGTGACACAAAATGCAACACTAAAATGCAATGCTTAGTCACATGAATCATATCTACCACATAGCATATAACACATAACATGCTAATCAAATAAACATATACCATGCATGATATGAATATGATGCATCAAATCAATACCCTAGCCCTCGGGCCAATACTAGGAAAATACCCCTGACCATACACGGTCCTGGTACCTCCTCTGTAACGCCCCGATTCCCCGTCTCCCGGGCAACCGGAGGTTAACCCGTCCATTAGTCCCAATGGACCCTCATTACCCTTATTCCCCGCGGAAGCTTAACCTAATTCTTGCATATGAATGCACACAAATCCATCTTAACCAACCCCCATGGGCCCTACATCAAATCACACACCTTAGTGAACATTTACACGCCCACACTTTTAAGAATCCCTCACTTTTGAGCCTCAAAACTTTCTGTGATTGGAAGCTGGAACTGAAACTTACACCATTGGATATAGAATCCAAAAATACTCAAGTTCAAAAAAAACCACGCTCAATTCCGATTTAGAACGAAGAAATTACGTCAAAATGAAGTTTTGGAAAAAGCTGTGAATAGTAATTTCGATCAATCGAAATGCATCTCGATCAATCGAAATGCATCTCGATTAATCGAAATTTTGACCCCATCAATCGAAGCAAACACCCTCTCGGTATCTTGGACCTGCATTATTTCGATTAATCGAAACTGGGACTTCGATTGATCGAAATAAGGCCTGAAAATACATAAAATCTCGCAACCATTTCGATCAATCGAAATGGGGGTTTCGATTGATCGAAATAGGCATTTCGATTGATCAAAATGCACTACCCGGGACCTCCAACAACCCTATACATGGTTCATTTGAAGCCCAATCTGTCCTATCATCCTAGAACCCCTCAAACAAGATTAATAACATAAATGAAAGGTTCCAACATCAATTTCACTCTCAAGATCACATCCATAATTGAATCCATACACCAAAATGAATCATTTTCTTTCACAAACACCATTCATTCATAAGGGAAACATCATCAAATGAATCAAGTGCCGCCATGGGCATTACATAAATTAAACCGTTGTCTTTTCACACCCAACAAGTTTATAATCCAATACATACATCAAAAGTACATATGTCCAAGGTACAACCACTACTAAAAAGGAAGTCACATGCCACAAGCCGGCATGGATAGCCACAAAATGTGCAACATCCAAAAGATAGCAAAACCACTACTAGAATCCACTTGGACACTCATGTCCCATCCATCATCGGCGCTTTATCTGTAAAATATTTAGAATAAAGGGGTGAGCACCACTACGGCTCAGTAAAGGTTTCCCAACCCTTCTAAGTGCCGACCCGACACGACCTACATGGAATGCATATGAATACACTACATGCCACGTCCACAATCTCACAAACACATCAATAATAGCAATTTAAGAGAATTGCACATATCACGAATCATGCATAACATGTTCAAACATAAAAGCATTAAAGTGAGTAAATGCTCTCTCTCTCGGTCCTCATCCGATACCCTACATGATTGGTCCGCTCCGAGGATCATGTCACCTTGGACAACTCCGATAACATCCAATGACCGGGACAACTCCGAAAGGTAATTCTACCATAGCAATATATGGGATTGCCATAGAGTGAGGGGCAACTCCGAGGCTCACGAGTCATGGACATTCTCCGATAATCATCCTATGACCGGGACAACTCCGAAAGGTCATTAGTATTGGACATACTCCGATCCTAGGCATTAAGCCTTAGTATGGCGGGTCCACTCCGAGGGCCATACATAGTGGATAATTTTACCACCTTTCACAACACGGTTGGACTATTCCGAAGCCCCGTGTACCTCTTTTGCGTCATTTTTCCCGCAACTTCCCACATATGCAATATGAATGCATAAACACATGATATTTTGTTTTCATGCTCAACTCATGCTCATTGATACTAAAAAGAAGTAATAAGCATATTTTCCATCACCACATACCACATATAGCACATATATGTATAGCACATGCATATATCATCTCATATGCATACAACTTCAAAATTAGTATATTTTACTCATGCTACATTCAATGCATAATTTTAGCACATAGAACTAAACATGCATTCAACAACCACATTCCCACATATAATCACATATATGACACTTGGTACACATTTTTCCACATATACACCAAATTGAGCACATAATGCCTATGTATCAATTTCTTACACTCACATACTTCAAACCCACATGCTACCACCAACACAATATACACGATTGTGCAAAGATAGGACTCTAGAGAAGAAGAAAACACAACTTTCTACACCTCTCACCATCCTAAAGCATGTGAAACACAACCTACACCTCTCTTCTTCACCCGAAACCCTAGAATCGATAATTAGAAGAGAAGAAAAACCCCTACCTCGAAAATGAAGGCCTTCCAAGCACTTCACCAATTTTCCAGCGGAGTCTACCTTGCCGAATCACCACTTTGTTCGGTTCAAAGGGAAGCCCTAGCCGTCCCCTACGTATCTCCCTCCTTCGGCGAGTCTTGAATCCAAGCCGAACGGGTCCGAAATGTAGAGAGAAGGGAGAGCTATGAAGATGGAGAGCTTTAGAGAGAGAAAGAGGCGTGAGATATGGCTGGGACTCTCAGCCACTGATATTTAAAATATCTAGGGTTTGCAAAAAGACCAAAATGCCCTCGGGCCACTTAACGTACCTTCCCGGACTCCTTTTTCGATTCCGAAAACTCCTACGGTCTCGAAATCACTTCCTCTACTCTCTAAATATTTCATCTCAGCCATTCTCAAAAATAAATATTTTCAAGAATTTTCCGGATTCCCGGGCCCACTTAAGTCGCACCCCGGGCCCCGGTTTGACCAAAAAGTCAAACTTCTCCAATTCTCTCGAAAACTTCCCAAAACCTTAAAAACACTTCCCAAACATGTTTCCCACACTTAAAACATGTTAAACACAACTCAAAGTGCATTTATGGCAATTATAATGCGAAAAATGCAAAACCGGCCAAAATTGGTCACGGTCTCTACATCCTCTGCCTGAGCAAGCGTGTAAAACACGGCCCAGTCCCCCTAGTATACACACATACTAGGACACAAAATCTAGAGTGGTTCAAACCAACCTACGCTCATCCTCTGTACTCATTGGTAAACACCTACCAATCTATCCACATCTATAGTCGAAGGTAGTATCTTTGACTATCAATACCAATCACTTTCAGTGACATATCCCTACTATTGGGAATTCTTTATCTGTCGTCCTCTAGACAAAACAACTCAACATCCACAAGAACCGGCGTATTGTAAGAGAAATGCTAATCCAAGAAAAATGTCTAGCTAGGCCATTTTTCCCAGTTAGCCCAACTCCGGTAACATGCCTTCCTTGTATCCCCTCTCAATCTCTATTGCCAACCCCGGCAAAACACTCATCAATCTCAGAAGTCCCTAAGTATCTCTAAGGACTTAAACACTCGCAAACTTCCTTGCGGTATCTCTTCATTGGTCACTACTGAGACTTAATCACTAAATCAAAGGTCTAAACTCAACCAACTCTGGGAGTTTTACCAACTGAATCCAATTTCATACCAACACTTTGTTCTTTCATTAGGATTGCTCAAGCCGAGCAAATCATTCCACTACTGTCCATAGGTAATCAAACCTATTGTCTAGACAACTATCAACCATTGCCTATCTCCAAACCATCACGTGACTTGACCATCCGTCCTTAGGTATTCGAACCTACGACTTTGATACCCTAGGTTTTCAAACCTAATGCCTTAATAGCAATCCAGAGTTCCTCCAATCTTACCCGTCGCCCCTAGGTATTCCAACCTAGTGCTCTCATAGCATTCTGCTATTAGGTACATAATCCAACCTTTTCAACCATACACATAATATCTCCATCACCCGTCGTCCCTAGGTATTCCAACCTGGTGCTCTGATACCATTCTGTCACGCCCCGATCCCCGAGGCTCAGAAACCGAGGTGTGAACCCCGTGAGATCACCCTCACGCTCTAACCACCACCTGATCATGCAACCTCAATTTCCTATCATTTTTACGAAAATCGGGCATGACCCATTCTAAATAATCAGCTCCTGGCACGATATACCTGCTTCACAATTTATATGGACACTTCTGGGCCCGTGTCCCCCCAATATTTCTACAACATGCATAATACAATCATAATATACATGCCTCAGTCCTTGAATGACCGTATTTAAATACATACATCACATGGATAAATACAATTGAAGGAACTGAATCAATATAATCGCTTTATACATTTAATCCAAATGTAAAGCATCTATCTATCCACTATCCTGGACATACGTTAGATTCTAAGGAATCTACTTACTACCTCTGTAACCGGTGCTGTCAGTTTTCCCAACTGACTCCAAAACCAGCAATACCTGCAAAACCTAGGAGGGGGTGAGCTCAAAGGCCCAACAAAGTATGTAGAACCATACTATCACTGCTGCAGCAGGTCGATCCTCACATATTCTCAAAAATATACTTATGCACTTAAATATATCACAATATTTAAGACCATGCCCCACCTAGCATGCATGAACCAATGATGTATATGGCCACTCTAACACATATGAACATACAAAATCCACTATACATGATTTTAGAAATCATTTTCAACATGCTTGAAAGCAGTAAACATCAGGCATCAATATGTATATAGAACATATATGTCAACACGTTTACATAAACGATGTAAATCAACTACCACATCTCCTACTCGTCAAGTAGCACATCACAAATGCAATAAGGATGCATTTAAACATGAAAAACATACTTAACAGATAAACACACAAGCATAAAGGTATTTTTCACCTTCCACGGTCATAATCCGATACATAAGACAAGCATCAAAGCTTGCACATACTCTCACTCTCGGTCCTCATCCGATACCCCACATGATTGGCCCGCTCCGAGGATCATGTGACCTAGGACAACTCCGATAACCAACCTATGACCTGGACCACTCCGAAAGGTCATCCTACTCTGGCAATGTATAGGATTGCCATTATGTGAGGGGACAGCTCCGAGACTCACATTCATTGGACATACTCCCAATTCCAGGCTTTAGACCTGAGCATGGCGGGTCCACTCCGAGGGCCATACTTATTGGACATACTCCGATGGCAATATATTGGTTTGCCAAATTGTGAGGGGGCAACTCCGAAGCTCACAAACGTTGGACATACTCCGATTCTAGGCATAAAGCCTTCGTATGGCAGGTCCACTCCGAGGGCCATACGTGTGGATAATTATACCACTTCTCGTGACACGGTTGGACCACTCCGAAGTCCCGTGCACCTCTTTTTGCGTTAATTTTCCCGCAACCTCCCATATATGCAATATGGATGCATACGTAACTAAGCATTCTATTTCATGCTATCCCAATGCACTAGCTAGTATATAAGTACATAGCATGCATTTCTCTCTACACAAACCCACATATAACCACGTATGTGTCATTTCCCTCCTATACATGCAATATGGATGCATATATATACCTAGCATAACACTTTCATGCTTCAACCCATGCTTATGAATACTAAAAGAAGTATTTAGCATGCTTTTCATCACATTCCAACACACATAGCACATATATGTTCAAATACTTGCATAACACCTCACATATGCAAATAATTCCAACTTAGCATATTTTTATCATGCTATAACCAATGCATACATTTTCTATAAATAGATAGCATGCATTTCATTCACGTAACCCTACATGTAAACACGTACATGTCAAATCATGCCTATAAATCACATATGTACTTACACTAGCATAAATCTAGTCATGCTCTCATTCAATACATGTATTCACTACAAGTAGCTAACATGCATTCCAATCACAACACATATACACACATATGTATAGTACGTCACCCACATATGTATCAAGAACATATAAAACAGTTAGCACATTTCATGCTTTTCAAATGCTCGCCAAAAGTTATATTCAACTTAGCATGCATTTCTACCACTGCAACCATATATATAATCACCTATATATATATTGAACCTCATGCATAGAAGCCACTTGTGCATACAAGACAACATATAGCTAAACATGTATTATTTAGCATACTCTTCATAGAGTTTAATCTATACATACATGCATACCACAATGCAAATAGGTGATAAATCTAACATGTTATCGCTTCCCAAACCCACACATACATATATATATATACACACACGCATATATATATCCTCTCATATCCCATGTATGCACAACATCCACCTACACCACATATATATAAGCACATATATATATATATATGTATATACACATACCACATATGATTAAATTGAGACATATGTAAATTACTCAACATACATAAAATATCTGTATGAGATAGAGGCAAGAATCAACTTGCCTTAGGTCCAGCTTTGGCCAAGTCCGCGCTTGCAAAGCATCCTGTTTCCAAGTCTGGTCCAGTCCCGTGTCAAAGCCCACACGACAATCCTCTGAACCATTTCCTTGCCCTTTCTGATTTCTGGTCCAACCACAAAACCTTCCATTCGGCAGCTTGCCTCTAACCGGCCACTAACCGAAATCAATCACAAACCTATACATTTGTAGATCTCCAACATTGCAGCCCAAAATTATGGCTGCTCAAACAAACTCAACCCGCCTATCTGCCGAGTCTCATCCCGAATCCCAAATCGAGAATTCCAACCATGGAAGCCCAACCATCATTGATCCAAAATCAACCCAGCCGTAAGCACCAATCACGGCTGTCCATGAAGCCATGGCGCTACAAGATTTTTGGGTTTTAACGACGGATTTTTTACGACGGGCCCGTCAAGTCCGTCGTAAAAAGTATATTTAACGACGGGCCCGTGTAGCCTACCCTAGAAAGCTTATTTTCTAAGGCGGTCATTCATAACCCGCCGTAGAAAATACTTTCTACGACGAGCTAGGTGTGCCCGCCATAAAAAGATACTATCCATGACGGGCCTAAACCGTAGTGGAAAGTTTATTATCTATGACGGGCCAAGCTCGTAGTGGAAAGATTGAATTTTTTAGCCCAATTCGTGCTATGTAATTCTCACTCCCGCGCAAAACCCAAACCCCCAAATCTCTGCAACCCTCTGTGACTCTCGTGCAGAACCCAAACCCCCAAATCTCTACAACCCTCTCTGACTCTCGTGCACAACCCAAACCCCCAAATCTCTAACTCTCTCTAGATCAAAGCTCAGCCAAACTCGGCCTGAACCTCTCATCGACGTCATTCTCTTGCTTCGTTGAACAAGCTTGAGGCAAAGCTCCGTGGAAGCAACAAAAACCACAATTTCTCCACCTCGAAGAAATCTCTGAGCCCCGTCATTCGGTAAGATTCCTATCTTCGTGTTTTTACTCTAATTCATCCAGCATTTGTGATGGTTTCAGTTTCTTTGATTTTCTTCATCCTTTGTATTTATATATTAATTTATTATACGAATACCTTAGTACACACACACACACACACACACACACACACACACACACATATATATATATATATATATTTATATTTTCGGCCGACAGATTTCTTCCCGGCCGACGATGTCAAGAAGCCCCTTCTGAACAAGCGCAAAGCTCTCTCTCACTATATATATATATATATATTCATTTTGTATTTGATATTTGATTTATAGGTGTTAACTGATTTCTTCTCTTTCTATATTGTTTTCTCTTTCTAGGGCTAGTATTAGCCTGGGTACAGTGCTGATTATCCTGGCTGGGAGGTTCAAGGGGAAGAGAGTTTTGTTTTTGAAACAGCTTGCATCTGGGTTACTCCTAGTTACTGGTGAGATTTTTTTGTTTCTTATATGCTATATTTATCAGATTAAGTTTGTTGCTATCCGAGACACATTTCAAAGTAAATTTTAAAATCACACAATAAAATCTTATAACCATTAAAAGTATGTTCTTGTCCTATTGTTTCCTACAACGGTTTCTTTTAATTTTTCGGTAAGGTGTGGGTGTGGTTTCTGTGGTTGGGGGGCTCAATGAATGAAGGAGCAACAAACCTATCCTGAAACCTTGGTATTTTCTGCCTGTATCACTGTGGTGCATCACAATGGTTTGCATTCTTAGGCCTGTAATGAATGTGGATCCTTTATTTGCTCTTATGTAATGAAGAAAGAGATTGTTTTGGTGTATTGGAGGTTGAATGGTCAGTGTGTATATATATATACAAGTATGATTCAAGTATGACTGGGCAGTAGCATAGCTTAACCAACAATCAGGAGGGGCACGATGCAATACTCTGTTAGCCACTTTAGGAGCATCTAACACTGAACTTTTATGAGAAGGCGAAATAGGTTTTTGGAATTTCAGATTGTAGCTTTCTAGGTCAATGTACAAGAATCCAAATGATGACTTGTTTATAGCTGAAGTAATCATCTAAGAATGTGATTTTTATATAAATTTAGAGAATCCCAATTATCTTACCAGTTGTATATGGTCTCTGGAGGCTATTGGCTCTGCTTGAAAGGTAAATGGAGCTATTACAGTAAAATTCAGGGAAGAACACACTAAAATAGTTGGGTAGAAATTTGGGGCTTTTTGCTTGATTTAAGGTATGTGTAATTAATCTTCAATAGCTTTGATTGTGTGGGAATATTAAGTGATTTTGATGTTTAAATTGGTTGCAAGATTAGTAAGTAGACATTCTACCCTCAATTGATTTTTTTTTTGTAAGGAGCTTGGTTTAATTGGTTTGATAACATGAAAATATGGTCTTTTAGCTTCCATTTGAAATTTGTTTCATGCAATTTGCCTTTGAGATGAGGTAGATATGAATTTTTGAAATGGGAAGCTTGCTGCTGGAAATGTCGTTTTTTGAAAACAGAATTGGTCTGCCTTCTTTGTTAAAACTGATTTGATCCACAAGGTATCTCATGAAACAAAAATTACAGCATGAAATTTTAGCCTTTTGGCTTCATTTTGGGCTTCGGTTTCATGTCATTTCAATTAGTATTCTATTTTTGGTGAAATTTTGAAGATAACCTGTTCTTGCTGGAAAACTGGTTTTCAAAACAGAATTTTGCTACTGTTTTGTTCAAAAACGGACCTGAATTATTTTTCTCTTTATGAAAGTGAGTATATGGTATGAAAATATTGTCTCTTAGCTTTAAATGGGCTTTGGTTTCATGCAATTTCGTTTTAAAATGATTTTTCTATGAATTTTTGAAGTTGGGAGCTTCAGGCTGAAAATTCATTTCTGGGCAGAATGTTTATGTTTATGGTTCATTGGTTGTTGAACCAAAATCCCAACTCCCCATGAGGTTTAGTGATCCAAATATAGTTGCATACATAGAATTATTTAGAGGTCTTATCTCTAATGTTGATATAAAAGGTGTTCCAAGGCCTGTGTTTATGAGACAGACATGTATGTAATCCAGGGGAGGAACATGTGTGATCTCCTTATACAGTATAGTGGATGAATTAGCCACTTTGATTATGTCCCAGAAATTAACTCTGAGGTGCAAATCAAACTTTGGTAATATATTTTCAGCATCATAGTTACCATACATGAACCTTGCCCTTATCAAATATTTATTACCTCTTCCTTTTGCAAGTCTTGTAGTGTAGCAATTTCTGGTCCCTTGAGGAAAGTTTCTAACATACAAGAACTGCTATTTAAGTGTGTCAGCATTAAACTCAGAGGATACAGATTTGCTTACACCAGTATCTACATAACCTGCATCTGATCTATAATATATTCCTATTGTTCTATCTATGTAGTTGGAATCTGTAGGTATTCCACAATCTATGCTTATGAAACCTAACACACACACATATATAGAGAGAGATAGATTAGATATATGTTTAGTGTAACAACAGTATACTGATTATAATGATATTTCAAGAAAGTGTTTGCAAACCTGAAGGGGCTGTGCATGAACCACAACTACAAGGGCAAAGCTCCCTAGAAATGCAAAGAGGAGGAATTTTGATATGCTCATCACTCTATTCACATTCTTCATGCAAAATAGTCGTAGGATGTTTCATCTTATACACTCCTACATATATATGTATGCCAATAAGCTGCATGTTTTGATTTTTATAATGGGTTAAAATCTCTGACCTACTCTGTCAATCCTTCTGTTACAATGAACATGTTGTAGATAAAAGTTTGTCAATGGGGTATACAAGTCAACAAATTAGTTATATATATGTATGAACATATACATATATGCTTATAATTCTATAATTTTGTGACTTTGTCAAGATTTTGCAGATCATTCAAAAGTAGACTTCACTCTCTTTTTTAAATAGTATTTCATTATATATGGAACATGCAAGTGAGTTAATTTAGGCACCTTCATAGGAAGGAATTTGGCTGCTCTGATATTAAAGAAAGCACAGGAATGTCAAATGATGTGGTTGGTGATGGGAAGAATGGGTCAACAGTAGGAATTTTGGTCCACTTACAGATGATACCTAATAAATTATTGGGAAATGTTAAACTTCATGAAATTATTTCAAGGGCCTTAATCTGGACAAAGTACCACTTGATTAAAGAAACTCAAATATCCAGCCACATCAAGAAGTTTTTAGTCATTTACTTTTTTTATTGACAGCTAGGATCTGAGTTCTACTAAAGAATTATAGAGCACACAATATGGAAAAAATATTCTTGGACAGGTGAGAGAGAGCCAAGAAGTCCTTCACTTTGCTGCCCCTTTCATACTGGTCATGTGTTTTTTTCTTTTTAATGGCCTACACAATATATATATAAAGACTGACTTGAGCAAATGTTCCTCACAGACTTGGTAAAAAAATGTTCATCTCAGCAAAGAATTGGATAGTTGCTCTCCTTTGGTATCGTTGTTTAAGCGCAAATCAATTTGTTTGAACTCTTTAAAGTTTGTTGAACCCTTACGAACAGGAAAACTTATTGATCTGAGTTTGGCTTAGTTAATTGGTGGGTTGAAAACTGCCTTCCATTTTCCAGGTCTGTCATAGGATTATTTATTGTCCCTTTTTATATCAATTTTGATTCAGGGGAAGCAGCACATCCAAAGAGCTCAATCACTCCAGTTTACAACTGATAATAGTAAAATTTTGTAGAACACTAAAACATATCTAGGGGGAAATGTAAGAGAAATAGAAGATGATTACCAAAAACAAAAAACAAAAAAAAAATAGAGAGAGAGAGAGAGAAATAAGGACTCATTTTCTCAAGACATTAGTCACAGGATTATATTGGTGTATGATTAAATAAGGACTCATTTTCTGACTGTAAGTACTTGTTTAGCTTAAACAACATAATTACTTTTGTATGATAAACTTTGTTCATTTCCAGATTGCAAGTTTTAACCACCTCCTTTTCTGGAAAATTTCAACATTCCACTTCACTAAATATTAAGCATCTCAATGTATTGAATTGGTGAAAATATCTTTTCTTTTTCACTACAGGGTATGTTTGAGGAGCTATTCCTTACTATGTCTGGGCACTCGCAATGAATCCAAAGGCAGATAATTCCTAGCAGCATTTGACAATTTCTTTGAGGTATATTTTTCGAAAAATGAGTACTCTTCTATTAATCTTCATGCAATTTAATTACAACTCGTATCAATACAATCCTTTCCAAATTATGAACATAAGTTGACCAACGTAGCTGCAACACTTATCTTGGATACTATCATTTCTTAGTAGGCTTGCACGACTTCACATATTTGTAGGTATCATTTTCCCTGTCAATATAAGTTAGGCATATGATATATTGAAATATGATAGCATTAACAGAGATCTTTTTCAGCGTAGATCCAAAAGCAGTCTCTGATATTTTCTCTTCATGTATTTTTGGTTTATATAGTTTCATGATAAATACTATGAGTGAGAGGCACCATTTTTGTTTAGCTTGTTTGATTCTCAATTTTGTCTAAAAGTAATTTTTTTTTTTATATCTACACGATCACACACGTGTCCCCACCAAGACTTGGATTTGCACTCTTGTCGTTGGGTTCGCAGGAGACACCACCCAAGCTGAAATCTGTCCATGGGCTAAAAGTGTAGTTCATGCTGGATTTTTTCTCCAATTGATGCAAGATCTTAAACTCTGAGATTGATTCTTTGGTGAATCTTGTAGTGGAACTAACTATGCATATTCAGCTGCCCTGCAACCTTCCTCATTGGACCAAAAAGGATATCCCCATTACCGTAATGCCACCAAAACCAACGACTTCCAACTAAGCATTTGCAGGTCAAACAGTAGACCACAGACCACCCACTCTCATGAGGAAACTCAAGACTACGACTATAAAAGGTTTTCTTTATCACTTCCCTTTAAAGCTCAGTCAGGACTTCAACTGAATCTGATCTTCTTCTTTTTTTAATTTCTTTGCTCTAGTACCATCTGATATTTCTTCATCCATTGAGCTGACCAAACCCTTAAACTCTACAAAGAACAACTCCATCCCTCTTCTTCCCTGTTCCATGGAATCACCACCATTCTTCCTTCAGTTATCAAAGCTTGTTCTTATGCTCAAAACCATCACTTCGGTCTTCAAATTCATTGTGTTGTCCTCAAAACAGGTTCTGATTTGGAATCTACTACATCCAATTCTGTCATCTCCATGTATGGCAAGTTTTCAGACATTGAATGTGCGCGTAAGATGTTTGATTGTTAGCCTAAGGCACAATCTAGAGAGACACCTTTCTAGGTTATCATTTTTGAGATCATTTGGCTGTTAACTCTCTAATTGTCATACACTCTCTACACAAAAAACTAACCAGCTTTTCTGCATAGCAGAATAAAAAGGTTCATTTTGCCTTCTATATCTGTCAATTCTAGAACTCTTGATATCATCTTTGCACCTAAAAATAGAAGAGATGCTGGTTTCATGAGTTAATCGTCCCATCTATTTGTTGACAGCTCATATTTGTTGGGAAGCTTGCTGCTGGAAATTTCATTTTTTGAAAACAGAATTGGTCTGCCTTCTTTGTTAAAACTGATTTGATCCACTAGGTATCTCATGAAACAAAAATTACAGCACGAAAGTTTAGCCTTTTGGCTTCATTTTGGGCTTCGGTTTCATGTCATTTCAATTAGTATTCTATTTTTGGTGAAATTTTGAAGATAACCTGTTCTTGCTGGAAAACTGGTTTTCAAAACAGAATTTTGCTACTGTTTTGTTCAAAAACGGACCTGAATTAATTTTCTCTCTATGAAAGTGAATATATGGTATGAAAATATTGTCTCTTAGCTTTCAATGGGTTTTGGTTTCATGCAATTTCGTTTTAAAATTATTTTTCTATGAATTTTTGAAGTTGGGAGCTTCAGGCTGGAAATTCATTTCTGGGCAGAATGTTTATGGTTCCTTTTGGCTTAGAACTGATTTAGATGGTGAGGGATTTTGAGAAGGTGAATTTGCAATTCAAAGAGATTATGACAGTCCAAAAAAGTATATAAAGTTAAGTAAAAGATTAATCTAATTCTTTGGAATTAGATTAACAGGTCCAACAATACACAACACCATTGTGATTTAAAAAAAAAAAACAGAACAACATCGAATTTATTTTTGGATAAATAGAACACTAATTATTTAAGATAAAAGTATGATATTATAAAACCATATCTAGCTATATGATTGATGGGTAAGCAAATCTGTGTTCCGGTGAGAAATCGGAACATTACATGTGGCTGGCCAAAATCTGAAAACTCAATTGTAGACCTCGTGGTTCAATGTTAGTTATTTCTAAAATTTATTTTGTACCACTTTCCAATCTCCAAAACCAGTTTCTAGTTTATATTGTTTTCCCCCAAACTCACTTCTGACAGTTGAATTTTTTGCTTTGGTGCAGCTTATTGCATCCTTGTCCACTAAGGCGTCTTTAATTTTTTATGTTTTGCTTTGGTGCAGCTTTTTTATGTTTTATGTTTTAGTAGATATTTTCTTTGTGGTCGCATTTGAAACATCCTTACCACCTCTGTTCTATAGAGGATTTCATAAGCTGGACTTTGTAGAAAGCTGTCTTCACTGATTCTCACCTGAAAAATCAAAGGTCCCAATTACTTGGATATTTCTTCCAAACCACACCCACCTCTCTTTGAACATGTTAGTTGGTAAATACATCAATAATTGTCTATGTTGGATATCTGGCTTTCAAAAAGCTATAGTTCAATCCTGTTAATTCGTAGGATTCAAATAGCTGAGTTTCTTCTCATGAACTTGTATTGTCATACACATTCAAGTAAATTTTTTTATAATTTATCAAAGACTTTTAATCAGTTGCATTTTTATCAATAGACGTCGCTGTGGAAAAACAAAAACGGAAAGGAAATGTTAAATCACAAATAAAAACTAAATCATTGCATTTTTAGGTGTTGTAAAAAGCAAAGTTCTCTCTTCCTTTGTATTGATATGGACCAATGGAACTTACATTTACAACCTCAAAACTCGTGAATACATCTCCATGGTCTGCTTGGTGGTGAATATCCACCTTGTTAAATCCAAAATTACATTTTTAATCCTAAATACTAGCCCATATATAGTACAATTTGTCACCATTCCTAAATCTTCGATTGGTTCAAATATATATTTACAAGTGTCAACTTGACTATAAGATTTCTTCTACCTCATCTGGAAGTTCAGAGTTTTAATGTAGTAGGTATACACAAATGCAAAGAAGATTGTGAAACCAACCAAAACTCCAGCAACTGACCCCATGAAATCCGAGTCATATCCGAAATGGTCTTCCACATACCATTTAATGGTTGGGTCAGACAACATCCCTGGAACTTTAAGGGTATCCTCTACATCTCCATACTATGACACAATCAATCCATAAACAGTCCAAGACACTTGGCAAATCCAGTAATACCATATCCACCACTTGGCAAATCTGAATTTTCAAGAAAGAATAAAAGTCAGTATGTTGTTAAAGCTCAAGTTTTTTGAAAGCTTTAACTGCCTGAAAATGAAATAGACTTACCAGTTTAGGGATGAAGAAACTAGAGAAAAGATTGAAGAGTGCATAGAAAGCGGATGCAAAGATAGCTGCTATTTGGTGGTTTGGTGTGATGGAAACAGTCATCATTCCATAGTATGTGAAGTAAAGAAAGGAGAAGAAGTTGACAAAGATGAACCACAAGAATTTATGTGCTGCCCATTCAAAGCTCACCATGGCATACACTATAAGAGTATAATACGTGGTCTGAATAAACAAATATGGTATTTCAGCGAAAATCTACATGTCAAATAACCAAAAACTCCGTTAATAAGACTGAAAAAAATGTTGTAGCCATATGTTATGTCATGTGAACTTGATATTACTAGTGAACAAGCATATAATGATCCATATCACTTAAGTAAACCTGTCCCTCACCTGTGCCATGGAATATGGTAATACAGAGTACATCCCAGCAGCTCTTTCTCGATAAAATACTATTCTTTCAATGGCTACTATTGGCTGCACTGTCGAGCAATTGTTAATTCCAACAAACAGGACAGCAGCATACATGGCCTCGATAATCATGGTCAGATCAGTTGTGTTCTCCCTGAACCAAAGAAAATTGAAGTAAGGAATTGGAACTTGACCTTTTGATCCCTATTAGAAATGGATTGAAAGATAAGAGCTTGAATCATGTGAGAATAGACACAGACCTTTTAGTGCCAAGCTGCCAGAAAATTGTGCCAACCATGAGAGCTGAAACCAAGGTGAAGAAATATCTAACAAGATTATAGTCTGGACTTCTCCAATAAGTCCACCACTACTTCCATAGGCAAGATTGAATTGTCCCCTTAATGTTTTAAAATTGAGACTTTCAGTTGTTAGGTTTTCTTTGATTTTGTAGAAACTGGCTTAAGTTCAATTGGATTTGTCGATGATAGAATTTACTTTTAGTTTGGTGAATTTACACTGAATTTTCTATTAACTAGTTTAATTTGGCCTCTATGATAGAAGTTGGTTTGGCTGAGGAGTTTTTCTTTTTTATTGTTTTTTTCTCCTGTTACATTAATTAAGTGGAATAAGATGTGGTCTTTGCCCTGATAATCTGGATTTCATTTTTATCTTACGTCAATATGGGATTAAGGTACTGTCAAACTAGCCCATTTTTATACTCTTTGTAGCACTGGTCTCTTTCTTGTTTCTCTGCAATTTTTCTATTGTTGCTGAATCAAATATCCTTTTTTTGCAATGAATGATGATGTTACGTCCTTGATAATTTAGATGTCCTGTTTTTTTTTCCTTGAGAATTTAGATATCCTATTAAATGGCATACTTTGTGTCAAATAATAAGTTCTTTCAGGATGCTTCTCTGTGAAGCAATTTAGGCAGAATAGTAGGTGGTTCAAACATAATTTAGCTGGTTTTAATGCCTTTTTAATTGTGAACTACTGGATCATGTTACTTTTCTCATGTTTGCATCTGTGTATCTTAATTTTTTAACCTTCAAGTTTCAAATGTCATTCATTTCTGAAGAGTTCATATCAACTAAGAAGAAAATACTATATATATATATATATATATATATATATATATATATTATTTTTTTACGTACTCGATTTGGTCAATTTAATAACAACACTAATGTGGACTTTGATATCATTTATTGGTATGGCTGCTCTGTTATGTTTGAATACATGGACAATTTTGGACATATGAAACCTAGAAAATCTATAACACATGTGGCTATTTCACTATTGAAACTCGTATAGAGTTCCATTTTTTTTCTATCATAGTGAAAAGGTCCTGAGGAAAACTACAACACCTCCCTGAGAAAGCAGATTAATATTAAAAGATTTAAAGTTCATCCTCCATTAGCTTAAGCTTTTAGAGAAGTTGATTAGTAACAACAGGTCTGGAGTTTAAGCCACATGACCTCCCTATATATATGGTGGACCACTCATGAAGGGTCACAAATTGTTACACGATCATTTTCCTATAAGTTATCCTACAACCAAGGCAACCAATCCAATATGTTATATAATCATTAATAGCAGTATTAGAATTGCTTGTTTAAACCTATCTTTTATTTTCCTTATTCTTCAATATATATATGCAATTTAATGACAATTCAATATGTATGACACCATGGTATAAGGGGATTATGGAAACACCTAGACAAACAAAAAGTGGTATTAATTATATTAACTAAGTAATTATAAGTAATTATACATATACATATTATATAATATATGTTATGATTCATAATTTTCTTGTACTTTTGATTTAATAATATTTGGCTTAGAAAAACAAAAACAAAACAAAAACAAATAAAGATGGAGAAGTTTTCCGGGAACAGCTGTTTGATTTGTTTAGGAGAGGGAGGGTGATGTCAAACTTTGTCTCAATATAGGTTTGAACTTTGGTATTTTGTTTCCATTTGATAAGATTTGACCCAGGCAGCCCAAAGAGAATCTGAGTTAGGTTGAATAACTTTCCAAAGGTGCTTAGCCATTGCTGCTACATTCCACACCTCAATATCTTTAATACCCAGCCCCCCTTCTAATTTGGGTAAACAAATATCCTTCCACGCCACTTTATTACCCCCTTCATTTAGACTTTGACCTTTCCACAAGAACCTTCTCATGATAGCAGATATTTATTTCATAATGGATTTTGGCAGCACAAAAATAAAAGCCCAGTATACTTGAACAGAAAATAACACAGAGCTTATCAATTGCATCCTTCCAGCATAAGATAGATACCTACTAGTCCATGATCTGACTCTATTAGTAATTCTCTTAACCAAGGAACTACAATGCTCCTTCTTTAGTTTAGATGATAGAAGAGGGACTCCCAAGTATTGAACTGGGAGGAATCCAGCAGAAAAATGCAATTCAGATAGGATTTGATCATAATAGTTTTGATCTAATCCTGAATGAAACAACACACTCTTTGAGAAATTCGGCATTAAACCAAACATAGCCCCAAAAGAATGGATAGCACCGTTCAAAACCCTTATAGAGTTTACATTTCCAGCTGAGAATAACATCAGATCATTCGCAAATATCAAGCTAGAAATTTTCTATTCAGAGCACTTCCAGTGATAATCAAACTGTCCTTGATCAATCTGCTGCTTTAATATACCTGTAAGTACCTCCATCCCCATAACAAATAAATAGGGTGACATTGGATCACCTTGTCTTAACCCCCTCCCATTCTCAAAGTATCCTTCTAAGCTGCCATTCAAATTAATGGAGAACTTAGCAGTGGTCATACAGGTCAGAATCCACTTCAATTAAATCGGTGTTTTTTTTAGTAAAAATTATCAGGAAAAGAGCTTAAGTTAAATCTATCTAACCATTAATTTCCTTCATTTTTGCTCCTAGATTTCTTTTTAATATGAGACAGATGATGGCAATTGCGATTGTGCAGGACTACTTGAATGATAGACATCCAGCATATAGGACCCAGAGTGCTAAAAGGATGCTCATAGGTAGGAAGAAGATAGTAGCTAAAAGCCAAGTGAATTCTAAAATAACTGGATTGGTCACATGTTGGGTGATCATTAATTGTTTGGCTCCATTGTTGTTTGCCATTTTATTTTTAGTATATCTGGGATGTGGGGGGTTAACATCTCTCTCTCAGGACTTAGGAGGGTAGGAAGTGTGGGACTCTAATCCTACGATAAATACTTGAGATGTCAAAGGGGTGAAGCTTCTTTGCATAGAAAGCGCTGGTAAAAGATAAGTTTCAACAACGCACAGAAACGAAGTGTTAGTAGATAAGTTTCACCAACGCAAAAAAAAAAAAGAGCACGGGTAAAAGCTAAAATTTATAAAGGGAATATTTGCCAATTAAACCACTTGCGCTTTTTTACTGCTGAGTGACTCTCCCATTGAGTTTGTCGATTTTCAGAAAGGGTTTCCTTTTTCTATTTCTTGTCAGAATTTTTTCTCCATGTTCATCAAGCCATGACTGATATATTTTTATCGAGCATCGTACCATTGATATCCTAATTTTCAGTTGAATATTTTTCTCTTGTTTTTGAAAATTAATTCCTAAATTTCTATTTTGCAGGAGGAATTGATAGAAGAACTCAAACCGCTATTTGATTATAGTCGTGTTCAATCTCTTGACATTGTATGCCTCGACGGTTAGTTCTTGTTTATCTCCCATCTCTCTTTATCTACACACGTATATGTACACTTTCTGTTTATGTGTGTGATTTTCAGTTTTCAATTTCTTCTATCTGTTTCCTTCCTTTCCAATTTTCAAATGATTGTTCAAACTGTCAAACCCTAACCCCACTTTTCCCCCAAATTGGTCGAATAGGTTTGAGTTCATAGTCACTTCCTTTTTGTTGAACATTATGTTTTAAGTGGAAGTGTTCTGATTGTTTTCCCCTCTGTTTTGATTAGTGACACTTTTGACTATAACTTTCTTATTTTACTTTATAAGTTATAGTTTTCACTTTGATAACAGGTTTGTATGCTTCATTTGTTATAGAACTAGTTATCTAGAAGTGAATTCTATATGTGGTAATTTCAAAGAGTTTAGTTAGGCAGTGAATTGAACTATCCATAATTATTTTCTCTATGCAGTTTCAAGTTGATATTTTCCTCAGAGGATTTTTTCTACGCCCTACATTTTGTCATTTGTTTCACGATGAACCTTGTTTAGGTTTATTGGTCACTTCTACTAGTAGTTGCCAATTGTTGAATAAATTAGCAAGGAGACATGGATAAAGGCTTGATGCACCTTCATAACAGGTTATTATAACCTAAATAACCTTACCCATAACAATTTAGACATTATACCTGTCATTCTTGTCATAATGAAAATTTTGACTTTCCAATTGTAGAGCTTCAACGGAGTATTTAAATGGAGCACGTAGATTTTCCAATTGGGCCCAACGTAATGCAGGGAATCCAGCTAAGATTATATGCCCCTATAAACATTGTTTAAACTCACAATATCAACATTTTAATACGGTGTACGAGCACTTAGTGATCAATGGAATGGATTCTGCTTATACTGTATGGGCCTTTCATGGAGAGAATCGGATTACATATGTAGAAAATGAAGGCACTGAAGATGGTGTGGAAATTCCTGAAACGTATGAGATGTTTAGAGATGTGTATTTTGATGGTGAAGAAAACGCTACAACAGATCCCACTTATGGAAGTAGAGAGTTTGAGTTCAGAGAGGCGTTGGAAAAGGCTGAAACTCCTCTATATCCTAATTGCACGAAGTATATAATTATGTCAGCAACAGTTGCTTTATATAAGCACAAAGCTGCTCATAATATATCGGATACTGGATTTGATGAGCTTCTTAAGATTATTCGTGATATGCTTCCGACAGATAATAACCTTCCGGAGGGGATCAATGCAACAAAGAAGTTATTGAAGATATTTGAGTTGGGGTATGAAGAAATACATGCGTGTATCAATGATTGTTGTCTTTTTAGAAAAGAAAATGAGAATCTGATTGCATGCCCAAAATGTGGTGCTTCACGGTGGAAAGTGAATGAACATAGTAAAAAAATTCGAAATGGGATTCCGGCTAAGGTGTTATGGTACTTTCCAATTGTAGAGACCGTGACCAATTTTGGCCGATTTTGCATTTTTCGCATTTTAATTGCCATAAATGCATTTTGAGTGGTGTTTAACATGTTTTGAGTGTAGGAAACATGTTTGGGAAGTGTTTTTAAGGTTTTGGGAAGTTTTCGGGAGAATCGGAGGAGTTTGACTTTTTGGTCAAACAGGGGCCCGGGATGCGACTTAAGTGGGCCCGGAAATCCGGAAAATTCTCAAAAATATTTATTTTTGGGAATGGCTTAGATGAAATGTTTAGAGAGTTAAGGAAGTGATTTCGAGACCGTAGGAGTTTTCGGAATCGAAAAAGGAGTCCGGGAAGGTGCGTTAAGTGGCCTAGGGGTATTTTGGTCTTTTCGTGACCTAGGGACCTTAAATGGTCAAAATCTGCAGAGATATTTCATATCTCACGGCTGCTTCTCTCTCTATATTGCTCCCACTTCTTCTCTCTTCCTTCTCTCTAGATTTTGGAGGTCTTCGGCTTGGATTCAAGGCTTGCCGAAGGAGGGAGATACGTAGGGGACGGCTAGGGCTTCCCTTTGAACCGATCAAAGTCGCGGTTTGGCAAAGTTGACATTGCTGGAAATTTGAGAAGTGCTTGGAAGGCCTTCATTTTCGAGGTAGGGGTGTTCTTTCTCATCTATTTGTCGATTCTAGGGTTTCGGGTGAAGTGGTGAGAGCTAAGGTTGAGTATTGCATGTTTTAGAGATGTAAGAGGGATGGGATAAGGTGTTTTTATTCTTCTCTTGAGTCTCTTGTGTGCAATAGATGTGTATCTCCTAGTATGCATGATGTGAGCGACAAATGCATGAAAATGTGGGAGAATGAGAGCATGTATGCTTATATGTTAGCTCTTGTACATATATGTGGAAATGTGTTATATTGGGCATATATGTGCTATATGTTGTAAGTGAGTTAAATGCATGCTATATTTGTATAGAAAATATGTGCATTTGTAAAGCATGATTAAAATGTGCTTAAGTGAAGTTTTGTGAGCATATGTGGATATTATGCTAGGGTGGCATGTATAGGTAAATATATGTGTGGTGTAGTGGAGATAAAATGCATGCTTTATGTTTTTATTAATTAGCATGTGCATTGTGAGGCATAAAATTAAATGCTTGATGTTTATATGTTCGAAAATGCATATATTGGGGCCGTTGTGAGGAAACGGGGAAGTATGGTTGAATTGCCTAGAGTAGGTCAATACTCGGAGAGGGCGTTGGAGTGGTTGCGTCACCTTGGAGTAGGTAGATACTCGGTGACGGTGGTTTACTCACCTTGGAGTAGGTAAATACTCGGTGGAGATTCTAAAAAGGTTGCCCAATCGCCTTGGAGTAGGTAAATACTCAGTGATTGTGGTTAGTCACCTTGGAGTAGGTAAATACTCGGTGAGAATTCAAGAAAGGGGGCCAAGTCACCTTGGAGTAGGTAAATACTCGATGACGGTGGTCTATCCACCTTGGAGTAGGTAAATACTCGGTGGCGGAATTGGAATGGTGTGGAAAAGTGTCTCGGTTTCATGATTCGGTCAAGAATTATGTTGGGATGTCGGGTTGAGTCCGAGAGAGAGACAAGTGTATGATTATTGCCTTCGTTTGAATTATGAAGCATGATAAGTGTTTAATGCATCCCTATATGTATATATGCATTGTTGTGAGTGAACATGATATATGTTGAATGATATGAGAAATGTTGTGACATGCATCCATGTAGGTCGTGTCGGGTCGGCACTTAGGTGGGTTGGGGTATCTCTACTGAGCCGCAGTGGTGCTCACCCCTTTATTCTAAATATTTTGCAGATAAAGCGCCGATGACGGATGGGACATGAGTGTCCAAGTGGAACACTAGTGGTGGTTTTGCTATCTTTTGATTTTTGTGGCTATCCATGCCGGCTTGTGGCATGTGACTTATGTTTTGAGTTATGGTTGGACTTTGGACATATGTACTTTTGATGTATGTATTGGATTATAAACTTGTTGGGTGTGAAAAGACAACGGTTTAATATATGTAGCGCCCATGGTGGCATTTTATTCATTTTGATGATGTTTTCATTTTGAATGGGTTGTGTGCGTGAAAGAAATGATTCATTTTGGTGTATGAATTCAATTATGAAAGTGATTTGAGTGTGAGATTGGTGTTTTGGAAATGAATTTGGAAATCAAGGTTGGTTTATACACTTGAGTTATGGGTGTATTGTGAACCTAGGGAAATTTCTATGATTATGCAAGATTTGAGACTCAAATGTATAGGTTGATGTGTGAGTATGATTTTATATCAATGGTAGATGATTTATATGAAATATGAATGATCTAAGGTGGATTGGTTGAGATTTGGGTTCAATTTGATCTTGTATAGGTGTTTGGGAATTTCCGGGCAGTGCATTTCGATTAATCGAAATGCCCATTTCGATTAATCGAGATGCCCATCTCGATTGATCGAAATGGTTGTGAGATTTTATGTATTTTCAGGCCTTATTTCGATCGATCGAAGTCCCAGTTTCGATTAATCGAAATAATGCAGGTCCAAGATACCGAGAGGGTGTTTGCTTCGATTGATGGGGTCAAAATCTCGATTAATCGAGATGCATTTCGATTGATCGAAATGCCAATTTCGATTGATCGAGATTACTATTCACAGCTTTTTCCAAAACTTCATTTTGACATAATTTCTTCGTCCTAGATCGGAATTGAGTGTGGTTTTTTTTGAACTTGAGTATTTTTGGATTCTCTATCCAATGGTGTGAGCCTTAGTTCCAGATTCCAAACAAAAAAAGTTTTGAGGCTCGAAAGTGAGTGATTCTTAAAAGTGTGGGCGTGTAAAGGTTCACTAAGGTGTGTGATTTGATGTAGGGCCCATGGGGGTTGGTTAAGATGGATTTGTGTGCATTCATATGCAAGAATTAGGTTAAGCTTCCGCAGGGAATAAGGGTAATGAGGGTCCATTGGGACTAATGGACGGGTTAACCTCCGGTTGCCCGGGAGACGGGGAATCGGGGCGTTACACCAATAATACCAAGATTTAGGCGATTATTTCGATCAAATGAAAAGGCTGAACAAGTCTTATGGCATTTGACTCATAAAAGTCAGGATAAAAAAATGCGGCATCCAGTTGATTCATGTGCATGGGAATTGATTGATAAAAAGTGGCCGAGTTTTGCATCAGATCCTCAAAATTTGAGGCTTGGCCTTGCAACTGATGGGTTCAATCCATTCGGTGACCTTAGCTCTAAACATAGTTGTTGGCCTGTGATTTTAGTAGTATATAATTTTGACCCGTTGCTTTGTATGTCTAAAGAGAATATGATGTTGACATTGTTAATCTCAGGACCAAAGCAACCAGGAAATGACATTGATGTGTATTTGGAGCCACTACTGGAAGATTTAAAAGTATTATGGGAAAAAGGTGTTGAGCTTTATGATTCATTCACTAAATCCTTGTTTAATTTGAGGGTGGTTTTGATGTGGACAATCAATGATCTTCCGGCCTATTCTAATTTGTCTGGCCAGGCAACAAAAGGTAAGTTTGGTTGTCCAGTGTGTGTTAAAGATACATATTCTGAATGGTTGAAATCTAGTGGAAAGACTGTGTTCAGGGGTAGTCGGCGATTTCTTCCATTCAATCACCCATATAGAAAGAAGAAAACTTGGTTTGATGGAAAAGAAGAAATGAAGGGGCCACCTAGAGTATTAGCTGGTTCAGAAATTTTTTGCGGCGTTAAGGATTTTCAAAATACATGGGGAAAAAGTAAAAATTAGGAAAAAAGTAAAAAGCGCAAGAAGGAAGACAAACCTAGCATTTGGCCATGGAAGAAAAAGTCTATATTTTTTGAGTTACCATATTGGGAGGTACACAATTTGAATTCACCTTTATCTTCGGTGGTCATGTTTTTTTTATTTGAGGAGTTCACACTCCTTACTAATAATTCTTTTTGCTTGTTATGTTAGGCGTTACCTCTCCGACACAATTTGGATGTGATGCACATTGAAAAAAATGTTTGTGAGAGTATTTTTGGCACACTATTGAATATAAAGGGAAAATCAAAGGATGGACTAAAGTCTCGTATGGATTTGAAGCAAATGGGCATTAGGGGAGATTTGCACCCAAAGGAGTTAGGGAAAAAAAATTACTTGCCACCAGCACCATATACATTATCGAAGAAAGAGAAACAATCATTTTGTAAAAGGTTACAACAGCTGAAGTTACCTGATGGTTATAGTTCAAATATTGGGCAACGTGTATCATTGGATGAGTGCAAAATTAGTGGCCTAAAATCTCATGATTGTCATGTTCTTATGCAACAATTGCTGCCTGTAGCTTTACGCGGGACACTGCCAAAAGGTCCGAGGATTGCTATATTTCGCCTATGTGCGTATTTTCATGAAATATGTCAAAGGGTGATTGATAGGAATCAATTGGAAAAAATTGAAAATGAAATTGTCGAAACTTTATGTATGTTTGAAAGGTTCTTCCCACCGTCTTTCTTCGACATTATGGTACACGTTACCATTCATATTGCACGAGAAGCTCGTTTATGTGGACCAATACAATTTCGTTGGATGTACCCATTTGAGAGGTAATTTATTTATAACATCCTTTTATATATGTTATGCAATTACAAATATTATTTAATTTACATAAATATCATTCTATCGTTATATTTAGGATGATGAAAGTTTATAAAGGATATGTTAAAAATCGAGCAAGACCTGAGGGGTGCATAGCAGAAAAGTACTTGGTAGAAGAGTGCATTCAATTTTGTAGTGAGCACATGAAACAAGTCGCTGAAATTGGTGTTCGTCGTTCTCGAAATGAAGATATTGAAACTGAAATAATAGAAGGAGGACGCCCACTTTCTAAGGGAATTTCAAAAACCTTGTCTAGTGACATGTTAGCCATTGCTCACCGTTATGTATTATTCAACAATGAGGAGGTGGAACCATATTTAAAGTAAGATTGTACGAAATTTTTTTAATTTATAACTATTATTGAGAAACAAAATACTTAACCATGTTATTTTCTTATTAGAAAGCATGTGGAGGAACTCAAGGGTTTGGACAGTTGTCTTGCAAGGAATGAAAGCACTCTACAAAAGAAACACATGGAGACCTTCAGTTCATGGTTCAAAACTATGATTAATGCAAGTAGTAATGTGTCAACGATGCTAAAGGGGCTTTCAAATGGGCCTAGGAACGATGTAATTTCTTATTCTGGTTATATTGTGAATGGCCATCGATTTCACACCAAGGATGTCGAGAGAAGCACACAAAATAGTGGTGTTTCCATTGAAGCTGAAACTATATGTCGATCTAGTGCAAGAGACACAAATCAAGTTGTTGAAAAAATATCTTACTATGGTGTTCTGAAAGATATAATTTTGTTAGACTACTACTCATTTCAAGTACCGTTGTTTCATTGTGACTGGGCAAATATTAGAAACGGCATCAAAGTTGAAGATGGATTTACATTGGTGAACCTTCATGAAGGTCAAAGTCAATTTGAAAGTGATCCATTTATCCTTGCGTCACAGGCTAAGCAAGTGTTTTATTCTAGGGATACTGAAACGTCAAGTTGGTATGTGGTACTTAAAGTACCACCAAGAGGCAAAATTGACTTGGACACTTTTGAAGAGAATGCTTATATGCCTTATGCTCCATTAGATATATCAAGACTTGAATGTGAAATTCTTGATGATGGCGAACATCATGTACGACTTGATTGTGAGGGCATAACATTGTAGAATATTTTGAAATGGGTATTTGGTTACTTGGTTATATTTTTTGGTTTGTAATTGGTTACTTGTAGCATATTTTTTGATGAAATTGAATGGTTGTGATTATGTACCTATCTAAATTTGCATTAAATTCCATCTTAAACTGGTAATATGTTGTTTCTGGTGCTCTTTTTCTAAATCAATAGTGGCGCCTCCAATATAAACTGAATTATTACTCCTTTGATAAGATTACAGGTCATCTAAAGATTTTTACTATGTCTGAACATCCTGAAGTAAGTATCAATCTTACTTAATGTTGTTTTATCTTAAATTAATTATTTTGATTTAAGTATCAACTTTAAACATGTGTATTTTTAATGTTCTTCTTCTTTTAATGCATGTACTTGAATGAAGTCATCTAGACAGTGTGGGAAATGTGCAGAACGAAATCGTCAAGCAGCTATGGCTGCAATGATACGTACACCCTCAGTTGTACGCATTTCTGGCGGGGGTTCAAACTCTCCAAGGACACCTTCAGGCGATCAATTTAGAGTTGGTGGGGTTTCACCCGATCCCGTTACTTCTCAAGGACCTTCCATTGAGGCTACATCAAATACAAAGAAAAGAAAGGGTAGGGGAAAGTCTCAACTGTACAAGATAGCATCCACACCAAATGAGCGCCTAGTTGTGGATTTTAATGAAAGGGGGCAGCCTGTTGGTGATAATAGTAAGAAGTATAGTTCTTGCCTTGGGGTTCTAGCACGTGAGAGGAAGTGATGCATGGCTACTTTTTGTACACTCTCTCGACATTTTTGATAGTTTTACGGCGTAATAAACATAGTTAGATAATGTTGGGGTGGATGGATGCGATTGTGATATCTGTAACGAGATTTTGTGGGTTTCGGGGGGTAGGAATTCATGTAGGAGTGAGATTTGGCATTCTCTTCGTTTCAAACACTTAGTGTACGGTGTGTAACCGCGGCACCTTCGTTTCGGTTGCATCCGTTCACATTGCCTCTTCGAGAGCGACTTTTTGCATTCTTGTCAGTACCATGGACTAGGACTTTAGTTTTATTTTTATTATTTTTATTCCTTTAGTTTATTCGTAGTTTAGCTTTCTTCTCATTCATCTTTTATTTACGTAATTTTTGGAATCAAGTGCAGACTGTTCCGAGGCTATGGCGAGGGTGAAGAACGCCGCCGGTGCTGTTCGCGACGTGCCCGGGTGAGCCTTCCGGTCTCGGAAGTTCCACCCGGAGCAGATTTTCGATTTAGCCGAGTTCGAGAGGCGTCCCGACACCGAGTGGACGGTTGTCGAGCTCAGGAGGCGTCGCATCGACCGGCTATGTGTGCCTCCCACCGACGTGGCACACGAGCGCCTAGTGCAGGTCTTTTATGAGCATATGACCTATTCCTGCACCGCGCCAGATACACTAGAGACGGTCGTGGCCACTGTCATGATCACGATTATGCCGAGCCGGATTGCTCATATGCTCGGCATCCCTCACCAGCAGCCGTCGGACATGGTTGGCCCGGACGGTCAGCCACTTTACAGTGCCGCACTCCCAGCAGACACTACGCTCTTCTCGATAGTGATGGATATGTGTGGCGGGGCGTTTACCACGCCCAACCACAATTGCACGTCCAAATCGATGTGCCCGAGCAGATATTGGTTCCTGGACACCGTTCTCCTCAAGAACGCGTGTCCACTGCAGCACGTGGCAGAGCGCAGGGGCGACCTCCTCCGTTGCCTCTATGCTTTCCACACGGGTGCTTGGTTTTCTGTCCCATCGCTGATCTGGGGGTAGATGTACAAAGTCTGGGACGGCCTCGTCAACAAGAGGATGAGGCGAGTAGCTAGTTGGCGGCTTCCCTTCCCTTTCCTGATCGCCGCTTTTCTCAGCAGTGCCAGTATACCGGTCAGTCGGACTGACATCCAGTTGGCACCGCCCACCCGCTTCACATCTACTCAGTGGGAGCGGGTGAGGCGACACTTAGAGCGACAGGACCATCAGGGTGATCCACCAGACGATGTAGATATGGATGCCCCGGTGGAGACGGATGAGGGAGAGCCTGCAGGGGCTGAGTCCGAGGATGAGGAGATGGAGGAGGAGGAGATGGATGTCGCTACAGAGCGGCATGATATCTTAGCGACGGGCTATTCCTGCCTGGCGGCTGACGTAGAGCGGCTCCAGCAGGGTTTTGACGAGCACGTCCAGGTGACGCAGAGTCAGCTGGCAGGCATTCGGACAGACATTTCTTCTCTGGCACAGGGTCAGAGAGCGATCTTAGATGAGTTCCGAGCCTTCCGGAAGGACCTGCAGTTCCTGTTCGCAGGCCAAGCCTCCACCTCCACTTCTACTCCCACCGAGCCTCCACCACCACCACCCGCCCTCGAGTAGCTGCATTTTATTCATCTTTTATGCTTTATTTTCTGTATTTTTCATAGGCCATGTTGGCCATGTTTAGTTTCTTTTTGAGTGTTCCACCTACATGTACACTTTGTACTCAAAATCATTCTCATCTATATGGAATACATTATATTTTCTTTTATACCATATGTTATCTTTACTGTCTTTATTTATGCTTTCTATCAATATATCTGTTCTCTATACTTTGACTATGTATGTATTACCACTTGTCTAATTGTTATATGCGATTCAGTTGATGATTTTCGTTTATTACCGCCTGGTTTCAATTCCCAATACTGTTGAGATTGCTTCAACACAGTATGACGTTAATAAAGAAAGGCAGCCCCTTTGCATGCTATACGTTAGCGTGCCTGGATAGTCAATATCTTGTCGCATAGACCTCTTAGACAATTGGGAAACACCAGTTCAGACCCTTAGATATACAGTGATATTGGCATTGTCAGTTTGTGCATAATTATTTCATTATGTTCTATTTATCTACTTTTTGTTCCTTTTAATGCTCGTGGTATCCAGTGGGTGTTCTGTGCAGGTTTTCCTTATTTCCAAGATGACCGCTGCTGTCGAATACCATTTTTCTCGCATTCTGCCATCCCGGTAACTTCTTTCCTCATTCTTCTTGTCCAAACATTGAGGACAATGTTGCCTATAAGTTTGGGGGTGCGGTATGCTATACCACTTACATACGTATGCAATGTTCGGTCATTATTTTGAGTGTCATTGTAGAGCAGTTTTTTTCTTCTTGATATTTTTGGATGCTTGCCATGATGTCTTGCTTTTTAAAGGAAGTCATTTGAATAAATGTCCGAGGTAAATGCAGGAGGTAGTTAAGAACTTTAGCATTGTAAATACCCGCACTTTTGCAAGCTTTATAGTAGGCTAGAACGGTCTACATTTTTGTCCAAATTTGAGCACGTACAGTTCTTGCCCTAAATTTGTCCTTAACCGCACAAATTCGCACACATGCATTTTAAATTGTGGGGCATAAGTCTGAGGGAGAATTTTTGAAAGTTTCTGTTTTTATCTGAACAACGTAAAGAATAAGTTCTTCCAGTTGTTGTAAAAAAAAAAAAAAAAAAAAGAAATAAAAAGAGAAAAATATGCAATAAGCCTTCTCACTCAATAATCCGGATTTCTATGCCTCAAAGCAGGGAATATTCGTGTATAAGTGTGTAAGGTTGAGCAATAATAAGCGGGTGGCTTGCTTACGCTCATCGTCTTGTAAGCTCGGTCATTAAGTCCGAGGGGTGCTTCTTCACCTAATGCCCTAAAATCAATTGGTTTGGGAGTCATTAGCCCAACGCCCTACATGGGGTTGCAAGAAAGCAAAAAGAGCTAAGCATTGCACGGTCATCCGCACATGAGCAATCATGAATGTTTTGTGATAATGAGCAGCCATGTCGAGCACTGTCAATGAGTTTTTTTCTTACAAACAGATTTGTTCGTTTTCTTCTCCAAATATGACAAAAGCCACACGTTGGAATGCATGTTCACCTTTCAAAGAGGATTTTGGGGTTAGAATTGTTATGTTTGTTCGGGCTGGCCATTATGTGGGGACTGTCGTTTATTTATAGCTTGTGAAAGTCCATTTTGCTAATGACCACATAGTTCTATAATACTCGTTGCAATTGCCAAATGTGAAATGAACGGATGATCGCCCTTTATCTAGTTGATGACTGAGCATGATTAAAATTTTGTATAAGATAGTTAATTTTATTTTTTGTAATATTGTATTGCTAAGGGACTAGCAATATGTAAGTTTGGGGGTGTGATAAGTGTTCAATTCTATGCATTTGAACCCTCTTTATTGCATATGTTGGTTCCGTTTTTGCGTTTACCGAGATATGTTTACGATATTTTTGTGTTTTTGATGTTTTGCAGGTATTGGAGCAAATGGAGCAAAGTTGGAAGCTTTCTGCAGTCAAGAGAAGAAATCAGAAAATGCAGCGAAGGCATCTCGATCAATCGAGATGTTGATCTCGATTAATCGAAATCTCGATTGATCGAGATCTCATTTCGATTGATCGAAATCTCGATCAATCGAAATGCTGCAGAGCCCACTTGGCCACTTGCTCACCTGCTCTCCCACTTGCAACAAAATCCCCCTTTTTGCACGACTTAGGGGGATTGTCTGACTTGAACAAGACTTTTGGGGGCCTTCTTGATACAAGAGATATATATATTGATATATATATATATATGGTGGGCCCCAAAGGAGAAAAGAAGCCTAAAAGCACCAAAAGCCACACATATCTCATATATCTCTCAACACACATCAGATTAGAGAGGAGAGACCTTCGGGAGAGGAGGAGGAAGAGCTGAACCAGACCAAGAAGCTTCATTCTCTTCATCAATGGAAGGGTGCAAGGCAACCATGAGCAACTAACTCTTCTAACTAGGGTGTTGGTTTCAACCCCTAGCCATGTAAACTTGTTCATCTTTGTAGCCCTTGGGATTTGTAATTAAATGTTGATTATTTAGCCTAGTGATTATGTACACAAATACATCTCTTATATATATTCATTTGATTTGGAATTTATTCTTGTCTTAGAGTAGATTTTGTCACTTGAATGCACAACATTTGCATATTCCACAAGAAGTGCAAATGATGGCTAGATAATGGTGTTTAAATGAATGTGTGATGTTAATTTGTATAGACCATGCCAAGACAAGGTAGTTTGGATGCATGTAGTGTTCACTTAGAGAGTAGAGTAATTAGGTCGTTAGTTAGGTTGAAGAGCTATGCTTGTTGAAGATGGATTATGATAGGTTAGCACACACATTGATCTTTTGATATGCCATTGAGGTCACAAGCCTAATGACATTGTTAGGCATTTAATTAATAAATCCCATGCTTGCTACACTTATGAACATGTGAATGGCTAGTGGTGGAAACCAACCCTAGTTCTCTCTCCCAACTTTAAATTCTTACTTTTCTTGTCATTTCATTCATGCAATAGTTTTTAAACACAAATTCAAAAATCTGTTTTTTTGAATTAAAGTAGAATTAATCTTCCTTTAAGACAATTGCGACTAGTCCTCGTGGGATCGATACCCTCTATATAGAACCTTATCTACAAAGATTCGTGCTCTTGCGAGTGGTTAAATTATATTTTGATAAAAAGGGAAAAATTAAGCTTACAATATAATTTAGTTTCAACCACATCAGTTTGGTTGTGTGCTTGCTTATATAATTAGTGGTTGTATTACTTTTATTCCTTTAATTGTATTCTTTGAAATCATAACTGTTCATGATATACTTGATATAAGTTTCATTGTGTATGAGTTATTTTATTGTGATGATTGAACTTTGGTTTAATTAAATTATTGTGTTAAGTAGGTTAGATCTTTTGTTTTGGTTTAATAGGTTAGTTGTAGAGGCATGTAAGGATTGCCAGGGGGCATGTTAGGATTGCCAATACCTAATAAAGTATTTGTGGATAATATAGGAGGTATGTCAGGATTGTTTAGTTTAATAGGGTATTATATTTGTGCCTTTGATTTGAACTTAGAAATAGGTTCTACACTTGTGTGATAGGGGTTGAATTGGGATGTTATATAGGACAACTTCTATACGGAGATATGAGATAGATAAGGAAATGATTGTATCTAATTATATGTATATTTGTTATCCCTCATATAGAGGGTATGTTTACCGGTTCTCTGATTGGGTTGTAGTAGAGAGAACTTGCTCGTGGGTTTAACCCACTTTGTTGATATTTCAGGTCCAAGGCCGGTTCCATTGCGAGGATATAGTCTTGGGTTAGTTGATTGTGGCAGGCATCTCCTCTCATCAGTTTTCAAATTAGGAACCTATTCTCTTCGTAATGTTCAGCATATGAACTTTATTGAGACATTTGCTATTCGATTATTTAATTTATAGTAATAACTCTTGTTCCTTCTGGTTAAGGGGTCTTTGGGCTACGGGACTTCTAAGTTGTATTGTCAAACACGTACTTTATTTACTTGACATTTTATTATTTCAGATGGACTTTCTATTCCGCTTTAAAATTTATTTCATTCTATCTTTGTATTATATGCTTGTTGCTATTAAGTGTAAATATCTCTCAGGTTTTCTGTGTGAGACTGGCTACCTCATGCGCAAAATTTTGTAAGGGGTATTTGAGTTGGTAATAGAGCATTCTAGGTTTAAGTATTCTCGAGTCCTTAGGGTCTATCATATAGTATCTTTTGCATTGCGTATTCTGATAAGTAGAACATAAGTAGAGGACTTATTGTACTCTATTATTAGGGTATTGATGCTTTTTCTGTTTCATTTTTAGATGCTTGTAGGAGAATGAATGTGAATCGAATCCTTGATCAGGACAATGCTCAAGGTGGGAATGTAGAGATACCTCCCAATTTGGCAGCCATTATTGCTCAGATTGTAGCTACCGGAGTGGCAACTGCTCTTCAAAATCAATAGCCACAGCTGATAGCACAGGTTCTATTACCTATGGAGCAGCCCAACACTTGGGAGAGGGTATAGAATTCCTTCACAAAAGGGAATCCACTGGAGTTTTCAGGGTCTACGGAGGTGACTGAAGCGTATCAGTGGAGGAAAGACATTGAGCACCATCTTTGCATGATAACATGCACTGAAGTACAAAAATAGATGCTAGCTACTTTTAAGCTAATAGGGGATGCATTATAGTGGTGAGAGTCGGTGACTACACTAGAGCAGTGGACTACTTTAACTTATAGAGATTTCCAAGTCTGTTTTGATGCTAAGTATTTCCCATATGCAGTGAGGGTAACCAAAAAGAGGGAATTTTTGGATTTACAGTAGGGGCAGGACAATTGCAGTGTATGAGCAAGAGTTCACCAATTTGTCATTGTTTGCACTTAAGGAGGTGGACACTGAGGAAAGGAAGATGCATTGCTTTGTGAATGGATTGATTTGGCCCATTCGACAGGTCATTTTGGGTTGTCTAGCTTATACTACATATGCTCAGAAGTTTGATGCTGCATTACAGCACTGTCAGTCGAAGAAGGACTATAAGAAATGAAAGGTAAAGAAATGACATGACAGTGACTCCACTAGTCAGACAGTGGAGAAGAGGAATGGAAATAGAGGGATACCATCTGATAGGGGCAATCATTTAGGACAACAGTAGTGGAAAAGGTACAGAGCTAAAAGTGATGCTCAGAGACGGGAATCCTCTACTCAAAGGAGACAGAATGGGGTACCGCAGGCAGGTCAAGTTCAGTCATAGGGAAACCAGCCGAGGAGGCTTTCTAGTGTATTCAGAGGGCATTGTTACAGGTGTGGTGAGCTAGGGCAATCAGCTAAATATTGCCCTCACACCAATCAAGGACAACTTGGTTAGCAAGGACAGAGACAACAACCACCTTTGCCGGTACCGCAAGTTCTATGAATTCAAGCTCAGCATCGTCCACCTTTACCCACACCACCACCGCCCGTGGGGCAACCATGTCAGTAGATGCATTATGGGAGGGTCTACAACGTCATGCCATATGATGTGTAGGCTCCTAAGGTGATTGAGGGTATGTTTCTGATCATGATAGATTTGGTCGTGTCTTATTTGATACTGGTGTATCTCATTCCTTTGTATCTAGAGTATTTGATAGCTTATTTAGCATAGACATTCAGTCATATAGTTCTCCACTTACTATAGCTACACCGTTGGGGTTTAGTACGGTTTTACGAGAACATGATAGTGAGGTCCCTGTAAACATTAGCAGACTCAGGTTCTTGGCAAACTTATTGATCTTGGATATGCATTCCTATGATGTGATACTTGGGATGGATTGGTTATCACATTACCATGCTTAAGTTAATTTCCATGATAAGGCAATTATTTTTGCTATACCAGGTCAGGAAATGTATTTGATTACTATGCCACAATCAAATAGAGGGTCTAGTATGCACTTGTTCTTTATCAGTGAAGAGTCTCCAAAAGGAACTACAATATCTTTAGATTCCATTCCAATGGTACGAGATTCTCAGGATGTGTTTCAAAAGATCCCAGGGTTACTACCGAGTCATGAGATAGATTTTGTGATTAATTTAGCTCCAGGCACCAGGCCTATTCCTAAGGCCCCCTATAGAATAGAGCCTGTGGAAATGAGTGAGCTAAAGGATCAGATTCAACAACTTCTTAGTCAGAAATTTATTCGTAGGAGTACTTCACTGTGGGGAGCATCGGTGTTATTTCTGATAAAGAAGGATGGGTCTCTTTGCCTTTATATTGACTATAGGGAATTGAATAAGGTCACAATCTGCAACAAGTACCCGTTGCCTAGGATTGATGATCTATTCAATTAGCTAAAGGGAGCAACCTACTTCTCGAAGATAGATTTGAGATTCGGGTATCATCAGCTTCCAGTTAGGGAGCAGGATGTACTGAAGACAGCCTTCCTTACCAGATATGCATCGTATGAGTTTCGAGTTATGCCTTTTGGGTTAACAAATGCCCCAGTTGTCTTCATGGATCTAATGAACAGAGTGTTTAGGGCCTACATAGATCAGTTTGTTATTGTTTTCATCGATGACATTGTGGTTTATTCTAGGTCAGAGGAGGATTATACCATACATCTTCGTTTCATTCTACAGACATTGAGAGATCATCAACTATATGCAAAGTTTGAGAAGTGTGATTTCTGGTAGAGGGAGGTGAAGTTCTTGGGTCACGTAGTATCTGAGAAAAGGATAGCGATCGATCCAAGTAAAGTATTAGCGGTTTTGGAGTTGGGACATCCTACCTCACTTTTAAAGATTCACAGCTTTCTTGGGTTGGCTGGTTATTAATGTCGATTTATTCAGGGCTTCTTTAATATTGCTGGCCTATTCACCCATCTCACTAAAAAGGGTGTGTCTTTTGTTTGGGATGACTCTTGTCAGGCGGCATTTGACGAGTTAAAGAGTAGGTTGATGATTTCACCTGTTCTAGCTACTCCTTAAAGCGACATTGAGTACTTGGTATTCACCGATGTATCATTGCAAGGTCTGGGATGTGTGTTGATGTAGGAGGAGAGGCCGATATCTTATGTTTCACGTAAGCTTAAGCCTCATGAGCTTAATTACCCGACTTATGATTTGAAGTTGGCAGCTGTGGTTTTTGCTTTGAGGATTTGGAGGCATTACCTCTTGGGTGAGACCTTCAAATTGTTCAGTGACCACAAGAGTTTGCAGTATCTATTCTCACAGAAGGAGCTGAATATGAGATAGCATAGGTGGTTGGAGTTCAAAAAAGATTATCATTTTTCCATCCAGTACCACATAGGGAAAGCGAACATAGTAGCTGATGCACTTAGTCGCTAACCCTATGCTAGTCTTTCTGCTCTATTTGAAGCAAAGTGGAATAACTTGAGCAACATTGATGCCTTAGCTGATGACTTTGTAGTATTTGTAATGGTTACACCTGCTATCATTCGGAGGGTAGTTATAGATCAACTTATTGACTCACAGTGCATAGAGAAGGTGGCTGAGTTAAAATTTAGAGAGGTACTATTTTATATAGTGGATACAGATGGAGGATTAAGGTACAAGGGGTGGTTAGTGGTCCCCCTCACAATGACGACTTGAGGAGGGTAGTGATGAGTGAGGCCCATAGTTTTCACTTTTCGGTACACTCGGGAGGGGATAAGATGTACCAAGACATAAAACGATAGTTTTGGTGAGCAGGTATAAAGAGGGACATTGCTATATTTGTCTCCAAGTGTAGCACATGTTAGATGATCAAGATTGATCATGAGAGACCGCCGGGATCTTTGCTTATACCAGAGTGGAAGTGGGAGAGCATCTCCATGGATTTATTCGTGGGACTTCCCATCTCACAACAGAATCATGATGCTATTTGGGTGATAGTGGACAGGTTGACAAAATTAGCCCATTTCTTGCCCGTACGGTTGAGTTACACCTCAGAGCAATACGCAAAGCTTTACATTGCAGAGATAGTGAAGCTTCATGACGTGCCTTTGTCCATTATATCGGATAAAGATCCAAATTTTGTATCAGAGTTTTAGGAGAGTTTACAACAGGCTATGGGTATAGCTCTACATGTCAGTACAGCCTATCACCCTTAGACTAATGGTCAGACTGAGAGGGTTAATTAGATTTTTGAGGATATATGTCGACTTCAAAGTATTTGGGAGAGTTACTTGCCACTAGTTGAGTTTGCCTATAACAATAGTTATTAAAAGACTATTGGTATGGCACCATTCGAGGCTTTGCATGGCTGGCCATGTAGGTCACCAGTATGCTAGTTGGAGGTTGGAGAGAATAAATTCTTGGGTCCTAAGTTCATTCAGGACATATCAGAGAAAGTTGCTCTCATTAGAGACCGTATACAGACTGTGCAGAGTAGACAGAAGAGTTATGCAGATTGAAGAACTCGAGCATTAGAGTTTAAGGTAGGGGATCAGGTTCTACTCAAGGTTTCTCCCATGAAGGGAGTAATGCAGTTTGGGAGAAAGGGGAAGTTAGCAGCTCATGTTATAGGTCCTTTTATGATTACCAACAGGGGAGCGGTAGTGTATAGACTGACATTGAAATTGGGTTCCAATTATTTAATTGGGTTTTATTTATTTATTGTTATTTAGTGGGTTTTAATTTTTTAAATGGTTTTAGTTAAAATTTTGTCAATGCCTATTTTATTTGTTTAATGTGGATGTTTGAATTGTTTTTAAGTGTTGAAAGATTTAATTGTGTGTGAAATATTTGTTTTAAATGAATTTTTTTTCTTTTAAATAAAATATATGGGTTTTTGGGCTGCATGTTCTTTAATTTTTATCAGGTTGGGCTAGACTGTTGGATTGGGCTATATATATATATATATATATATATATATATGTTTATTTATTTATTTATAGGTGGGCTAAGTATTTTATATTTATTAATATAATTATTTAAGAATTTTTATTTTAGTTTTCTAGAAAGAAAATTAAAATAAAAGAAAAAGAAAAGGGGGTTAGGGTTTCTGTCGTTTACACGTACAGAGATCGAAAGAGCGTAGACATAAGAAAGAAGGGAGAGAATGATCGTGTGTGATATGTGCATCAATTAAAATTATCACACTTAGCAATAGAACGAATTCTTTGCAGAATAGGGGTAGTGAAAAGGGTGTCGAACCTCAGGGATTATGGTCTGAATGAGTTGGTATGGAATTAATTCTAATGAAATTTTAAAAGAAAAGAATTCTAATTTTTATATTTAAACTAATTAAAGAAAGAAATAAAATAAAGCAAAAGGAAATAGAGAGTGTAGAAAATATGAGATAGATTTAGGGTAATTGATTTCACCACTAACTTCACAATCAATGGTCAATTGAATTAACAATGGGGAATTACATCATGCATAAGTGGTGTCGGTAGGTATAAGCTCACCTTCATCCGTCAAGAAGATAACATATGATTAAGGTTAAGTCATGTACTATCTTTGATTGGCATGGGCGATCCGCCTAACTACTCTAATCTAGGGTGCAATATGGTCCATCTTCTCTAGGCATACTCTATCAAAGCGTTTAATATTATATTCAGTAATTACCATTGTGTAATAATCACTCTAATGATCACAGAAAATAAGAGAGATCGAGTTCAATAACAACTAAATATCTAAGACAAGATAAGAAATCATTGAAACTAAATTTGAAAGAGTTTTATAGCTCAATTCTATAATAAGAATCCTCTAAATTACACAATCTATGCATGTATATAAAGGTGCCCAATAATCAAAATAATCAAACCATTGATACTTAGTTAGGGCTACATCAAAACCCTAGTAGATGAACTAGCTACTTATGGTAGAAGAAGAAGCTTCAACGGTTGAGGAAGAAGGCATCATCTTCATGAATTACGCACAAGACTTCGTTCTCTAATGGTTTTCCACTCCAAAGCTCTGCAAAATATGTCTTCAATTCTGTCCAAAAGCTCTCTAAGACTCCCTTCAAACAGCCTCTAATTCACCACTTTATACACCAAGGGAATACACCAAAGTCCTAATCCAATTAGGAATTAATTAGGTTTTCCCACAACACTAAATAAATGGATTTTTCTGCTGACGTTCGGCCCAAATTTTGAGGCTCGTAAATAACACTTTTGGTCCATTTTCCAAAACAGGATTAAAACTGTATTAAGCGCAGAATTGGGCTTTGGGCCCATAACCTCCTTAAGCAGCTGTAATTCTCTTGAACCTCTTTCTTGGGCTGATTTGAGTTAAATTATGGAGTTGAATGGATCCCTTTGATGTATGCTTCATCTAACCCTCTTGCATGTCATCTTTAAAAGCCCAAAATCATGGTTTTAACTGAAATAATCATTAAGGCCCTGAAAATACAGAAAACACTTAAACAAAGTAAAATCACAAAATAATCTATCACTAAGAGAATAAAATACGCAACTTAAGAGGCTAGAATGCGTAACATTCAACACTCATCACACCCCCAAACTTACATATTTCTATTCCCTTAGCAATAGAATAAAATAAAACTAAAATAAAGGAAACTAACTAACACTAACTAAACTACCCAACTCCACTTTTATGGGAGAAACAATTGCATTTAGCATATGCAACAAGCCTTTAAACCCCTAGGTTCCCCCTAGTGGACGAGTTATAGTCTCTTGAGGGTTTCTAGAAATGATACCCACAAATATTCAAAATTCTATTTAAACATTAATCGAGAGGAAGATTATAATATATAGTTACAAACTTGCATTCAAAAATAATTCCAAAATTTCAAATTCTATAATTCGAATCAATGGTCCCCATGTATAATTCACATTAGCATATCTCAAAATAACCAATTCTAGCTCCCTCGTGTAAAGTGAACTAGCAATCATCTCATATAGCATAACCTAGCTCCGAATATATTAAGGCACATTCCCCTTCAACTCACTAGCTCTCCTTATTGAAATCATGGTTCCAAACATGAATATATGACTCTCTTTTTTCATTTTTTTTCATTCATTTATTGGTTGTGCAATGTCTTGATCTATTAAGCTTTCTGAAAGATCCATGTAGCAAGCTTTCAGTCAGTGACTCCCAAACCAGATGGCTTAGGGCACTAGGTGTTAAGACACGCCGACGAACCTAATTACTCGAATCAGTCAGGCTACAAATCAAGACAACCAATGCTCATCTTTTGTCACCCTTTCACTTTTGACGCGAACACTCCATGCTTCATGAGGCATAGAGGCCCGATTACTCATGAAAAGGATCAAATTGATTTGCTATTCATCACATATATTCTTTTTTCTTTTTTTTCTTTTTTTTTTCATTGAAGTCTGGTAAAACACATCATCGGTACTCATTCTCAAGAGATACTAATTAATATCAAGCATATGTAACACAATAACTCATAGCCAAAGTTTATACCTCATAAAATTATGCTAGTGTGCCTGTGCATGTGAAGAAACTAAAACCAATCACCCCAAGACATGTCAATGCAATCCATGATTAAAACCACTAAATTCATATCACAGTTTCTAAAAATTTAAAACATACTCAAAAATTGCAAGTTACGCATCTACATAAGGTATTAATCCCTTGAATAATGTGAAAACATTCTATCTAATAACAAAACAAATGAAAACAAATAAATAAATTAAGAAAATAAAATAAAAAAAAAGTCCTAAACCAAGAAGAATTCACAAAAATTTCCCCCCATTTGCAATAAAGCACATAATAGGCATCACTTCACCCCCAAACTTAAACTATACATTGTCCTCAATGTACACCAAATAAAAGCATAGAGAAGAGTGAGAACAATATTACTAGGAATCCAGAGAAGTAGTGGCACGAAAATATAGCAAACTAATGGTATGAAGGTAATGCAAGCACATCCCAAAACTTGGATGCAACAACCTAAAAAAAATAAACCACTATAGCCCCACCAACGAAGTGAAATAGCATGGGTGAAAATAAACAAGAAACAGAAAAATGAAAAATATTTTTTTTTTATTTAAAAAAATTGAAAATAAATACTAAAAAAACTAAAACAGGAAGAAAAATAAAAATAAAAATAAAAATAAACAAAATACACAAGATAGTAACCTCCCAATCAAGGATGTGGTGGTGACTGAGCATCCGGGTCCAGGTTCGCCTAGCGCATCAATGTACGCAACATCCTTCTCATCTCTCTCTGATCCTGACAAGTCTCACGATAGTAATCTGCCATCTCTGTTTGCATGGCTCCAAACTGTACAGAGACCTCAGTCTGTAAGGTGCCAAACTGGGTGGTCAACCCAACAATCTACCCCTCTAAATAACCATAATCATGTCCGCCAGCTTGTGCTTGGACATTTTCTTCCTCTGCTTCCATCTCCTCTGGATCTTCCACCAGTGGTGGTACGTCTACAGCTTCCCCTCCCTGGGCCAATCTAGATACTTCACCTGCGCAGCAATGACTCTTTGATGCATATGAGATCGGCTCATGTTCCAGTCATGTGTGCCATAATGAATATCTCATGGAAAAGAAAGCTCGTCCTCATCGACTACATATCCCTGTGCAATGAGTAACTGATGAATAATACTAGGGAATGAAAACTCCCAGTCACTTGCACTATCTGGTGCCTTGGCCACGACCTTGGAATAAAACTTCTCAATTTGGCCCCAGACGATCTGTGGGAATGATAGCCAATGCCAAAGTGTATGGCGTATAAAGCTCGAAGGAACTCTTGATGCCTCTCGGTTTTGTGCCCAATGGGACACACATTTTTGTACAAAATGGCATCAAAGAACCATAGATGACTTGGCATAGAGGATTTTGAAGCTACATTATGCTTTGGCCCAGAGAATTAGTTAGCACACAACCGTGCAACCAAATTACCTAAAGACAAATCACCGGGTAAAGGAGTGTACATGTTGGTCAAATCATTTTCCCATTCATGAGGGCATCCCATGGCAATAGCAATGGATAACATATCAACTCGAACTTGTGTTCCATCCACCGAAAAAATAAGTGCACCCCGCTCATCAGGTTTTGGCATTAAGTTCTGATAAAAGACTTTGATGAGCCTTGGGTATATAGTGGTAGATAATGGAACAAAAATAGAATCCGCCCGATGACGACGGATGTCAGAAATACCCCATCGTGTTTCGAGAAACATGATATAAAGTTCAACGATATCAAACTTCGCTTTAAAATTCAAAGTTCATGGATTCTATCTCTCATGAATTCCTTCTCGATGAGGTCTTGAGGAAACTGGTGTTGGATCATGTCGTGCTTGGCAAGGATTGCTCGAGCTTGAAGCACCTTGGTTACTTGCTCTCTTTGGTGCCATTGAAATAGAAAAAGTTTGGTTGAGGAATTTAAACAAATACTTGGCGTGCACAATTGGAATACCTGTGAAGAAATTATAGTCCAGTTGATGTAGGAGTCAAAGTTGGTCACAAATTCTTCAAAGAAGTATGTATATGTATCATAGTGGTGTCCCCAAAATGAGAAAAAATGGGGGTGATCGATCCCCCTTCAAATGGGCGATCGATCCCCCTTGCTGGCGGCCTGTTTTGCATCTATTGCCAAGGGTCAATCGGGACGTGTATTTTTGGCTTTGTGATCGGCCAAGGTCAACCGAGATCTCATTTTTTCACCTATTTTGAGTCCAAATATCTCGATATACCTCTTGGCATCCTAAGGAAGGAACTTATACATCAAAAACTCAAAGAAAACACATCAAAACACAACTAAAATTGAAAGAAGTAAGAAAACATAAACTAAAAATTTAATAAAAGAAAACTAAAGAAATTAATGGATAGAAATACATACAACCCATACAATTTAACGTCTGTAGGCGATGTTCATTGACTTTAATTCAAGGTTCACCCAATGCCACATTGCTCGAAGAGATTTAACTTCGCCCCCTTTATATGATCCTCACTTCCTTGTACCGAACTCAAAGTAACCGGAATGGTCTCATTAGCTTCAAAAAATATATATCTCGGCTTTGAAGAAAGTGGTTTCAATTCCAAATATGGAGGAAACTCCAATGATGGCACCATAGGAGTGCTAGAAAGAAAAGGAAGTGGCTCAATCGGAATTCCCCAAGGTGGTTTATCTTTTATGACCACTACATCAAGCATAACATTAACCCCCGTAATGGACTTCTCAATATCTTGAGATAGAGCAAACGGAGCAACTTCTTCCTCCAAATAATCAATGTCATCCATAAAGAAACACTCACTCTCCTCTAGAGGATGTTGACTGGCATTAAAAATATTCAAGTTTACCTTCATGTTGACAATGATATATCCATGATCCCCGATCTATAATTAATATGAGCATCTGTAGTAACTAGAAACGGATGACCAAGGATGACTATAATGTGTCTCTTCGGATTATAAACTGGCTCGGTATCTAGAACAATGAAATCCACTAGAAAATAAAATTTATCCACCTTGATGATAACATTTTCAATGATCCCACGAGGTTATTTGGTTGATCTATTTGCAAACTGCAAAACCACCGTGGCAGGCTTCAATTCCCCCAAACCCAACTATAAGTAAACCGAGTAGGGCAATAAATTCACACTTACACCTAAATCCAGAAGGGTTTTATCAACATGATGCTCCCCAATAATGTATGAGATAGTTGGAGCACTAGGATCTTTGTACTTGGGAGGAGTGCACTGCTGAATTATAGAACTCACTTGTTGTGGCAGCATCACCTTCTTTGGTACATGACTTTTAGAACGTCTCTTTTGAGTGCACAAGTCTTTTAGAAATTTTGCATAAGGGGGAATTTTCTTAATGACATCAAGGAGTGGTAAATTAATTTTCACTTATCAAAATACTTCCATCATGTCATTCAGCTTGTCCCCTTGCTTTCCCAACTTAGATGCTTCAAGGAAATGTTGTGGGAAAGGAGCCTTAGGCTCATAAGAATTTTTAGCACATGGACTTGTGGTAACTTTTTCTTCTTCTTTCTTTTCCTCCACCTTGTTATCAATTACTTTTCCACTCCTCAAAGTGGTAATGGCTTGAACCTGCTCATGGTGTGGGTTACTTTTGGATGCTTGCATCCCTCTAGGATTATCAATTGGTTGACTAGGGAGCTTCCCTTCTTCTCTTCTGCTCAATGTATTAGCAAGTTGTCCAAACTAAGATTCCAGTTTGGTAATAGATTGAGAATGAGAATGTACCAGTTGAGCTGTAGACTGCACTGTTGCTACAATAGCTTGCACTATCTCTATAATGGAATCGAGCTTCTCAAACTTTGCTAGGGCAAGTGTCAACTTGTCTTCAATAGTAGAATTTTTTTTGTGCCATAGGAATTTGTGTTTGGAATTGCTATTAAGGTACATAATTCCTAGACTGATACGTAGGTTGCATTGCTGCCCCTTGGTTACTGTAAGAAAAACCAGGATGATTCCTCTATGTTAGATTGTAAGTATTACCTCATGGAGGATTCATTGGTCCAGTGAATATAGCTTGGACTTGCTCATGTTGAATATCAAAAAATTGCCCAACAGAAGGACAATTGTTCACATTATGCATAGGACTAGAACAAAATTCACAAGGGCCCAATAATGAAGGATTTGAAACAAAATGAGCTTGATTGGCAGCCATGATTATTGCTACCTTCTGTGCAATTAAATCAATGTCGGTTAGCATAACTTCTATAGCACCAACCTCATAAATTCCGTCAGTCTTCCTTGTAGTGGCAGGTCTACTAGAACTTATAGAGGATACATGTTGTAGAGAGTTGTCAATAAGATTCTCAAATAAGGTCCATGCCTCTTCTTCACTTTTTAACATAAAAGTACCCCCATATAATACATCCACCATCTGTCTGTTACCTTATGTCAGCTTCCCGAAATAAAGAAAAGTTATTCTTTCCAATTCTTTATCCTATGGCTATTGTTGAGAACCACCAATCCTTTGGGCAAGCTCCCTACACCGTGACATCAGCTTTGTATGTGACGCCAATATTTGCTCTTCAGGAGGGTATAGTAGTAAATAAATCGATTAAGGGTTGGTGGGGAGGTAAACTTACAGGACTTCCAAAGAACTAGGCTAGCTATGATAATACACAAAAAATTGGCTATAAGTTGAGAAGGGCAGAGGTTGATCACCTGGAGCAGCTCTTTGGCAAAATCTGGGATAGGGAATCTGATAGGCGTTGAATGTTACGCATTCTAGCCTCTTAACTTATGTATTTTATTCTCTTAGTGATAGATTATTTTGTTATTTTACTTTGTTTTAGTGTTTTCTGTATTTTCAGGGCCTTAATAATTATTTCAGTTAAAACTGTGATTTTGGGCTTTTAAAGAAGACATCCAAGATGGTGAGATGAAGCCTACATCAAGGAGATTCACTCAACCATTTATTTTAACTCAAATCAGCCCAAGGAAGAGGTCCAAGAGAAGTACAGCTGCTTAAGAAGGTTTCGGGCCTGAAGCCCAAATCTGCGCATAATGCAGTCTTAATCCCGTTTTGGAAAATGGACCAGAAGTCTTATTTCCGAGCCTCAAATCGACATAATTCTCAAGTAGGGTTGAACGAAATTTGATTCTGCACACTTTTGTATTTCACGAAAATTCCGTGAATCGGACTTCTAGTGGGTCAAAAGTTGGGCCGAAGTCAGCAGGAAAAACCCACCTGATTAGTGCTGCGGGAAACCCTAATTAATTCCTAATTGGATTAGGACTTTGGTGAATTCTCTTGGGGAATAAAAGGAAGACTTGGAGGCTGAATTGAGGGAGCTTACACACAGAGATTGGAGAGTCTGAGAGGGCTGAAGAGAACAGAAACATATTGCAGAGCCATTGGAGAACGAAGTCATACGCGTAATTCAGAAAGATGATGTCTTCTTCCTCAACAGTTGAAGCTTCTTCTTCTACCATGAGCGGCTAGTTCATCCACTAGGGTTTTGATGTAGCCCTAACAAAGCATCAATGGTTTGATTGTTTTAATTATTGGGGACCTTTATATACATGCATAGATTGTGTAATTGTGAGGATTCTTATTAATGAATTGAGCAATAAAAGTCTTGTAAATTCAATCTCAATGATTTCTTATCTTGTCTTAGATATTTAGTTGTTGTTATTGAACTCAATCTCTTTTGTTTTCTGTGATCATGAGAGAGATTATTACACAATGGTAATCACTGAATATATTGTTATGAGCTTTGATGGATTATGCCTAGAGAAGATGAACCATACTGCACCCTAGATTAGAGTAGTTAGGCAGATGGCCCATGCCAATCGAAGATAGTCCATGGCTTAGCCTTAATCATATGTTATCTTCTTGACGGATGAAGGTGAGCTTGTAGCCACCGACACCACTTATGCATGATGTAATTCCCCTATAGTTGATTCAATTGACCATTGATTGTGGAGTTAGTGGTGAAGTCAAACACCCTAGGTTTCTCTCTTATTATCTTCATTATCTGTTTACCTTTGATTTATTTTATTTTATCTTTTTAATTAGTTAAAAATCAGAATTCTTTTCTTATAAATTTAATTAGAATTAGTTCTGTGTTCCAACTCATCAGAACATAATCCCTGAGGTACGATACCCATTCATTTCGATAGCCCTATTCTGCAAGGAATTCGTTCTATTGCGAAGTGTGGAAAATTTTAATTGATATACTTTTTGAGTCACACTCACACACGAATCAGAATCAAAGGCCTGAAAGAATGTAAGCCTCATAGAAGCATATTTTCCCGGGGAAAATAGAGTAAGCCCTCTTCGTTAGTAGGGGAGCCCTAGCCACGACCCCTTCCGTAAAAGAATATGAAACGACCAACTCCTCTACCTTGGCGTCTATTATAGTGGACCTAAAATCCTGGCACTCGTCGTAGTCAGCCATTATAGAATACAAAAACTCGAACACTTGGACAAGGGGAAAGCCAAGGTAAAAAGTCTTTGGAGATGACCTGTCAAAGTTATGATCAATAACGTGCAAACAACGTGAGAGGGAAGGTATGATGGTATAGGGCATGATGAGATGGTGAGGTGGTTATAAATGAAGAAGGAGATCACTTATATAGGCAAGGCAAGCCATTCTAATCCCCCAACATTCTTTTCCAAACGGTCAAAAAATAATGGCTATAAGTAACGGTCACAAGCCAGGGTAGCCAATGCCAACTGAACACGCACCCAGGGCCCAAGCACAGGTAAGGCCGGTTACGCTAGGTGCATGGCCAAAGCCGCACTGGGCATGCACCAAGGCTAGGAGTCTCACAGCCACGTGCGGCCCAAGGTCGAGCGCCATGCGCTTAGCATGCGGCCCAAGGCTGGGCACTTGGCCCACAGGAACGTGTAAGACTGGGCCTGCCAAAAAAAAAAGGGGTAGGCCAGACCAATGGTTCAAGTATCCATTTAAGCACTGACTGAAGTGTTCCTAATGTTTGATAAGTGACCCTCATGAACATGAGGCATCTAATGGGGCGTTTGACTCCTAATATGAAACATATGATGTGAAAAAGAAGAATATTTTGACCAAGACTAGTTATCTCCAAGTAGGAAAGGGAAGCTGAAGAGACAGAGTTTTACTAGGACACGTCCTCACTTGGTTACTATAAATACAGGATGGTCTATATACCAAGGTACGTAATTAATACCCTTTGAGTTCCTTTACAACTTTAAAAGCCCTTTCGATTTCTGACTTGATTGTTGGAGTGTAGTCGGCCGGCACCGCTCTGGTGCCCTTTTGAATACTCTTCTCTTGACCTTTTTTATAGGCTGGCGTCTGACCAATTCGGGGTGGATTTCTACTTCATCACTTTGAAATACTTTTTAGGATTTCAAATCATTCAATACGCTAAAGGTATATTCATATCTCAAGAGAAGTATACAAAAGAAATTCTAAAAAAATTTAACATGGATGATTATAAACCAAAGTCTACTCCCATGTGTGTCACCACAAAATTGTCCAAAGAGTGTACAACTGCCCTATTGATAATACACTTTACCGGTCCATGATAGGAAGTCTTTTATACCTTACTGCATCAAGGCCTGACATTATTTTTACAGTTGGCTTAGTTGCTAGATTTAAGAGTAATCTTAGAGTCTCACATTTGAAAGTTGTCAAAAGGATCCTTAGATATATTAAAGGCACCACTAGACTCAGATTGCATTATATCTTTAGTGTTGTCTCTTGTGGCTTTATCCGATGCTGAATGGGGTGGTTCACAAATTGATAGAAAAAATACCTTAGGATGTTGTTATATGTTTGCAAATAATGTGATTTCATAGCTTAGAAAGAAGTAAGCTTCTGTGTCTCTTTCCACCTCAGAAACTTTCCACCTCAGAAGCTTTTTAGCTGCACAAGCTTGCTCTCAAGCATTGTGGATGAGAACCACACTCAAAGATTTAGGCATTGAATTCTCTACTCCCACTACCATTTTCTATGATAATCAAAGTGCAATTGTCATTAGCAAGAATCACACTTTATATAATCGAAGCAAACACATACACATCAAGTATCTTTTCCTGAGGGATAATGTGCAAAAAGGAAATATATTCATCGAGTATATCAATATTGAGGCACAATTAGTAGATATTATGACCAAACCAATGCCCCGACCAGATTTGAGACTCTCCGTACTACCTTGGGTCTCACCCTTCCTCCTCACTAGCTTTCTATTCTATTACCCTTTTGACTTTCATTGTCAAAATGGGGGAGAAAGAATTTAGGTGGTTTTTGACATTAAAAGGTAAAAGGGGGAGATTGATGGTCCGAGAAGCCCATGAGCATGTTTGTCCAAGTTTTAATGTCAAAAGGATCTGTTAGGGCATTAGTGTGATTTCACATAATTTAATGATTTAATTAATTGCCTCACTTTATTATATATTTCCATGTGTTATTTTTTAAAGAAGGTCAGATTGGAATATAGTGGAGAGGCGATTTGGGAATTATAGTCATTAGGGTTTCATGTTTTATCAAAAACAAAAAGGGGAGTGGTAGTTTTGTAATATAAAAAAATTTTCAAATGTAAAGTTTTGAGAAAACTCTCTTTGGGCTGATATAGATTCTCATTGATATATTATGTTAGGGTTAGTTTGGTAATAAGATTTTTCATATAGGTCAAATTGAAGATGCACAGGTGAGGCATTGGCATATATATAGATAATATATAAGGTTTATGAGAGAGAGATAGAAACAAGCAACCGAAATAAAAAGAAAGGAAAGTAAGAGTATGAGAGACTGTAGTGATAGAGAGAGAGGGAGAGAGCTACAGATTTCTTGAAATAGTACCTATGGCTACCGATTAAAGTGATGAGTGTATGTGTGTGAGTTGTGAGTGAGAAAGAGATGCCAAAGCCTTAGGGAGCACTGGCGACAGAAAGAAAGAGATTGAAATTCATTGTTGTCACCATGATTTTTGATTGTGCATCTCTTTCCATCATCAGTAAGTATGAATCTGATTCTGGTGGGTCCATTTTAGGTATAATCACTTCTTCAAAAACTCTAAATCTTTCTAAATATGCACATACTCTCAGTTTGTCATTATGATGTTACTCTTGAGTTTTATTGTTGTTTATGTATTCTGATTTGAGAATTTGGCTTCTTGAGACTACTCTTCACATAGTTTTTATTTGAGGATTTGCTAGTTGAAACTCTGTTGTTTATATATTCTGATTTGAGAATTTGGTTTTTTGAGACTACTCTTCACATAGTTTTTATTTAAGAATCTGCTTGTTGAAACTCTGTTATTTATACATTCTGATTTGAAACATAATTTCCTCTGTTGTGAACTTGAGTTTGTAGAGTTGATATGTTGACTGATATTGGTTGGGGTTGAGTGTTTACTGAGTGTTGGTTTCAAACTTCCTCTCATCTAACTTGGGTATATTGCTAGAAAATAGTTGTTCTACAAAACTTGGTCCACTGGAAACCAAAATTAGAGAATGTCTCTGCTGATAAATTGAAATACTGGTTCTCATGTACTACAAATTGTTTGCTAAAATTATTTGGAGTTCATATTGCTGATTTTGAATTCATTATGCTGATTTGGAATTCATATTGCTGTTTTGGAATTCATATTTGTTGATTTGGAAGTCATAATGCTGATTTTGAGAGACTATTATATTGCTGATTTGGGACTTGAAATTGCTGATTTGTGAACAAATAATGCTGTTTTTGAGAGACTATTATATTGCTGATTTGGGATTTTATATTGCTAATTTGTGATCCCATATTGTTGATTTGAGAGACTTTAACATTGCTGATTTGAGAGACTTTAACATTGCTGATTTGTGAGCCTATATCTGCTATCCAAGAATTCTGAATTGCTGAATTGTGTTTTTGTTGTATGTTCTATATGTTGCTAATTGCTAAATCTGCATCCATAATTTATGTGCTACTAAAGTTTACTCTAGTTATAGGTGTGTCCATTTTAAGAACAAGTACAAAAACAAAGAAATACCAGGACCATTGTCTAAAGCAAATTCCAAGTTGAATGATTTTTCAAGAAGCTAAGAACAAAATTCATTGATAGAGCGGGCTTCTACAAATTCGTTGCAGCTACGCTTTAATGGTGCACTTATTGAAGCCTATCATTGCAAGAGTTCGAGTGTCAATGTCCGCCAAGAAGTTAAGTGACCATATCATTATCAAACTGGACTTTGAAGCCTTACAAACTAATCTTGAAGATTAACTTTGAAGACCTACTATCAAAGCTTGAAGAGTTGCTGCTCATTACATCAAACTAACTGTATAGTCCAAGTATTGGGATACTTTGGACAGGGGGAGTGTGACTGATTATGGTGAAATTGGTATGAGATAGCTTGGGCTTTAGGAAGCCTGGGCTGGGTTGAGAGCATAAAAGCTGTTGTGAGATTTGGTGGGAGTGGTTCAGGCATAGGGAGGCTGTGAAATGGGTTGAGAGCTAGAGTGACTATGTTGTGAGTTGGGTGAGTAAGAGAGTGATTGGAGAATTACTATACTACCCTTTTAGACATAGTGGAGCTCAGTTCGAAAAGGTTTATTATCCCACACTAGGGTTTTCCTCTATAAATCTGTGTGTACATCCCACATGGAGGAATCATCCTGGTTTTTCTTACAGTAACCAAGGGGCAGCAATGCAACCATCATATCAACCTAGGACTTTTGTGCCTCAACAGCAATATCAAACACAAAGTCCTATGGCCCAAAGAATTTCTGCTATTGAAGACAAGCTGACTCTTACCTTGTCTAAATTTGATAAGCTTGATTCTCTTATAGAGACAGTGCAAGCTACTGCAGCAACAGTACAATCTACAGTTCAGCTAGTGCACTCGCATTCTCAATCCATTGCCAAACTGGAATCTCAGTTTGGACAGCTTGCTACTTCATTAAGTAGAAGAGAAGAAGGGAAGCTCCCTAGTCAACCAATTGCTAATCCAAGAGGGATGCAAGCTTCCACAAGCAACCCACACCATGAGCAAGTTCAAGCCATTACCACTTTGAGAAGTGGGAAAATAATTGACAATAAGGTGGGTGAAAAGAAAGAAGAAGAAAAAGTGATCACAAGTCCAAGTGCTGAAATTCCTTATGAGCCCAAGGCTCCTTTCCCACAACGTTTTCTTGAAGCATCTAAATTGGGGAAGCAAGGGGACAAGCTGCATGACATGATGGAGGTGTTTCGCCAAGTGAAGATTAATTTGCCACTCCTTGATGCCATCAAGCAAATTCCTCCTTATGCAAAATTTTTGAAGGACTTGTGCACTCAGAAAAGGCGTTCTAAAAGCCATGTGCCAAAGAAAGTAATGCTGCCACAACAAGTAAGTTCAATAATTCAGCAGTGTACTCCTCCCAAGTACAAAGATCCTGGTGCTCCAACTATCTCATGCATTATTGGGGAGCACCATGTGGATAAAGCTCTTCTTGATTTGGGTGCAAGTGTGAATTTGCTACCTTATTCAGTTTACTTACAATTGGGCTTGGGAGAATTGAAGCCTACCTCGGTGGTATTACAATTTGCAGACAGATCAACAAAGCAACCCCGAGGAATCATAGAAGATGTGCTCATTAAAGTGGACAAGTTCTACTTTCCTGTTGATTTCATTATACTTGACACTGAGCCGGTTCACAATCCGAAGAGGCACATTCCTGTGATCCTTGGTCGACCTTTCTTAGCTACTGCTGATGCTTGCATAAATTGTAGGTCAGGGATCATGGATATTTCCTTTGGCAACATGAAGGTTAAGCTTAATGTGTTCAATGCTATCCAACACCCTCCAGATCAGAGTGATGTGTTCTGCATGGATGATATTGATGAATGTGTGGAGGAATTTGTCTCATCCTCTATATCTCGAAACTCCCTAGAGGTATGTAAGTCTTTTTATGACTTTGAGAACATTAATGATGAAGGGTGGTGTGAAGAAGTGCAGGCTATGCTGGAAGTGGATGCTATTCAGAATACTCCACCATGGAGAATTCCAATTGAGCCACTACCTTTTCTCTCTAGCACTCCCTTAGTGCCTTCATTGGAGTCCCCTCCAGAATTAGAGTTGAAGCCTTTGCCTGACAAATTGAAGTATGTATTCTTGGGGGCACAGAAAACTCTTCCTGTTATAATTGCCTCTGATCTGACAGAAATTCAAGAGAAGAGCTTAGTAGAGGTTTTATACCAACATCGGGAAGCAATTGGATGGAGTGTTGCTGATCTTAAGGGCATTGATCCCTCAGTTTGCATGCACAAAATCCATTTGGAAAAAGGATGTAAGCCAACCAGAGAGGCACAGAGGCGGTTGAACCCCAACATGAAGGAGGTGGTAAAGAAAGAGGTAGTCAAGTTACTTGATGCAGGAATCATTTATCCAATTTCTGACAGCACATGGGTGAGTCCGACACAAGTGGTTCCAAAGAAATCTGGTCTTACCATTGTCCCTAACTCCATGGGAGAGCTTGTTCCACAACGTACTGCCACAGGTTGGCGAGTTTGCATTGATTACAGAAAGCTCAATTCTATGACAAGGAAGGATCACTTCCCTCTTCCATTCATTGATCAAATACTTGAAAGGTTAGCTGGTCAGAGCTATTATTGCTTTCTGGATGGCTACTCTGGTTATAACCAAGTAGCTATGGATCCAGAAGATCAAGAGAAGACCACTTTCACTTGTCCCTTTGGTACTTTTGCGTATCGTCGTATGCCTTTTGGATTATGTAATGCTCCGGCTACATTCCAAAGGTGTATGATGGCCATCTTTTCTAACATGGTGGAAAAATTCTTGGAGGTGTTTATGGATGATTTCTCTGTTTTTGGATCATCTTTTGAACATTGTTTGAGCAATTTATCACTTGTGCTTCAGAGGTGTCGAGAACGGAATCTGGTACTTAGTTGGGAGAAGAGCCATTTTATGGTGAAAGAGGGTATTGTATTGGGCCATATCGTTTCAGAGAGGGGCATTGAAGTTGATAAAGCAAAGATCGACCTAATTGCAACTTTGCCTCATCCAACTTCGGTAAGGCAAGTTCGATCTTTCTTAGGCCATGCCGGGTTCTATAGAAGATTCATCAAGGATTTCAGTAAAGTAGCTCGACCATTGTGCCATCTGTTATCTAAAGATGTTCCCTTTATCTTTGATGAAGATTGTGTGAAAGCTTTTGAAAAGCTTCGGTCTCTGTTATCCTCTGCACCAATCATGCAGTCTCCAAAGTGGGCTGGACCTTTTGAAATCATGTGTGATGCCTCTGATTATGCAGTAGGAGCCGTGTTGGGACAGAGAGAAGAGAAACGACCACATGTCATCTACTATGCTAGTAAGACTCTCTCTGATGCCCAACTCAATTATACAACCACAGAGAAAGAGCTTCTAGCTGTAGTGTTTGCCTTGGACAAATTTCGTTCTTATTTATTGGGGTCCAAGGTGGTTGTCTACTCTGATCATGCAGCATTGAGACATTTATTGGCAAAGAAAGAAACCAAACCGCGTCTTATTCGGTGGATTTTATTGCTGCAAGAATTTGATTTGGAGATAAAAGACAAAAAGGGGACGGAGAATGTGGTTGCAGATCATTTATCTAGAATCGAGTCTGAGCCGGTAATCGATGCATTACCTATTCGAGACTCATTCCCGGATGAGCAATTGTTTGAAATCAATTTGATGAAAGTTAATGGCCAAAGGTTGAAACATTGTGTGGAAGGATGTGTGCCAAGAAGAGACGTGGAGTCCGTCGACTTGACGGATCCCGTCTATCCGACTTAATCCCTTCGGAGAGTCAATCGTCTCCTACGGACGTTAAATAGTAGGTTTTGTATGTATTTCTATACTTTATTTCCTTTAGTTTTCTTTAATTTTAATTTGTGATTTTAGTTTTCTTAAGTTTTTCTTCAATTCTAGTTGCGTTTTAATGTTTTTCTTTGAGTTTTTGATGTATAAGTTGCTTCCGGAGGATGCCAAGAGGTGTACCGAGGTATTTGGACTCAAGACGGGTGAAAAATCGTGCTCTCGGTCGACCTTGGGCGATGGAGACTCAAAAATATCAAGTCTCGGTCGACCTTGGGCGATGGAGGGTCAAACAGGCCTTCAGAAGGGGGATCGATCGCCCCAGAGAAGGGGGATCGATCGCCCCATGAAATTTCTTGAAGATCAGCCCCACCAGGTGGGCGATCGATCGCCCATCCTTGGGGGGATCGATCGCCCAAGGCAAAAATGTGGGCTGCCCGAATTGTTTTGGTATTTAAAGCTTCCTTATCCTCCTATGTTGCTACTACTTGCATCCTAAGCCTCTTTGAACTCCAATTCAAGTCCTATATCATCCGGAAAAATAATTTCTTCAATTAGTGATTATTATACAAGGATTCAACATTGATCAACATCAACTTCAACATCAAAGTGGATCAAAAATCACTAGTTCTCAAAGGAAGCTCACACTTTTTCAAGTTCAACATCGAAGTAAGTGAAGTTTTTCCTTGAAGAAATTGTTCAAATCTTTTTGAGGGCTTTTGAAGACCAAGTTTGGGGGATCAACTTGGTGCAATTACTTGTTCGATTTGGGTGGAAAAATTGCCGGAAAAAGGAGGTTGAAGGTTACAAAAGAATTGTGCACACCAAGTGTTCGATTTAATTCCTCAATTACACTTTTTCTACTTCTATGGCACCAAAGAGAGCAAGCCACCAAGATGCTTCAAGTTCACGTAATCCTCGCCGAGCGAGGAATGATCCGACCACAGGTTCTTCACGATCTCGCCGAGACGGTATTCAAGAGAGATGGCATCCAAGGGCGTTGAACTATGAAACAACGTTTGACATAGCCGAACTTTATGGTATGTTTCCCGAGACACGATGGGGGATTTCCGACATCCGTCGTCGTCGGTCGGCATCCATTTTTTTTCCACTCTCATCTACCATTTACCCGAGGCTTGTCAAGGTATTTTATCAAAACTTGATGCCGAAACCTGATGAGCGGGATGTGCTTACTTCTTCCGTAGATGGAACAATAGTTCGAGTTGACATGTCATCCATTGCCATTGCCATGGGTTGTCCTCATGAATGCCCAGCTGATTTATCTCATATCTACACTCCTTTACCCGACGAGTTGTTGGTGGGCAATGTGGTTGCACGATTGTGTGCCAACCAATTTTCTGGGCCGAAAAGGAATGCAGCTTCAAAGTCTTCAATGCCAAATCATTTATGGTTCCTTGACGCTGTGCTACTCAAGAATGTATGTCCAATTGGACATAAAACCGAAAGACGTCAAGAGTTCCTCAGAGCCTTATATGCCATACATTTTGGGCATTGGCTGTCATTCCCACAGATTGTCTGGGGCCAGATGGAGAAATTCTATTCCAAGGTTGTGGCCAAGGTACCAGACAGTGCAAGTGACTGGGAGTTTCCATTCCCTACTATTATTCACCAGTTGCTTGTATCACAGGGGTATGCAGTCCACGAGGACGAGCTTGCCTTTCCACATGACCTTCATTATGGCACGCATGACTGGAACTTGAGTCGATCTCATATGCACCAGAGAGTCATAGCGGCGCCTGGTGAGGTATCTCGGTTGGCCCAAGGAGGAGAGCATGTAGATGTACCACCACCGGTGGATGATCCAGAGGAGATAGAGGCAGAGGAAGAGGAAGTGCATGCACAGGCTGGTGGCCATGATTATCAATACTTAGAAGGGCAGATTGCTGGGTTGACAGCCCAGTTTGGCACCTTACAGACAGAGGTCTCCACACAGTTTGGTGCAATGAGAGCAGAGATGGCGGATCACTTTCGTGACACTCGCCAAGAGCAACTAGAGATGAGGAGGATGATGCGTGCACTGATGCGCCAAGCAAACTTAGATCCGGATGCTCAGTCACCACCACATCCTTGACAGGAAGTGGTTTGTTTTGACAGATTGAAACATCCAAGTTTGGGGGTGTGCTTGCATTGCCTTCGTGCTCGTGATGTACTCTATTTTCTTTCCACTACTCCATGATCCCGGTAATATCGTTCTTACTCTTCTCTATGCTTCGATTGGTAGTACATTGAGGACAATGTACATTTTAAGTTTGGGGGTGAGGCGATGCCTATTTTTGTGCTTTATTGCAATATGGGGGGAAATTTGTGTGAAATTCTTCTTGTATTAGGATTTTATTTTATTTTATTTTCTTAGTTTGTTTATTTTATTTTATTTTGTTTTATTTTTAGATAGTATGTTTTGACATGATTCAAAGGATTAATACCTTATGTAGGTGCATAACTTGCAATTTTTGAGTATGTTTTGAATTTTTGAAACCTGTGATTTAAAGTATGTGGTTTTAATCATGGTTTGCTTTAACATGCTTTGGGATGATTAATTTTAGTTTCCTTACATGCACAAATACACTAGCATAATCTTGTGGGGCATAAACTTTGGTTTTGAGTTATTGAGTTACATATGCTTGATATTAATTAGTATCTCTTGAGAATGAGTACCGATAATGTGTTTTACTTGACTTCAATGAAAAAGAAAAAAAAAGAAAAAAGTGATGAATAAGCAAATCAATTTGATCCTTTTCATGAGTAACCGGGCCTCTATGCCTCAGGAAGCACGGAGTGTTCGCGTCAAAAGTGAAAGGGTGAGAAAAGATGAGCATTGGTTGTCTTGATTTGTAGCCTGACTGATTCGAGTAATTAGGTCTTCAGGGTATCTTTAAGCCTAGTGCCCTAAAGCCGTCTGGTTTGGGAGTCACTGACTGAAAGCTTGCTACATGGATCTTTCAGAAAGCTTAATAGATCAAGACATTGCACAACCAATAAAGCAATGAAAAAAAAAAAGGAATGATGAAAAAAAAATGAAAAGTCATGTAATCATGTTGGGAAGTATGATTTCAATAAGGGGAGCTAGTGAATTGAAAGGGTATGTGCCTTAATATATTCAGAACTGAGTTATGCTACATAAGATGATTGCTAGTTCACTTTACACGAGGGGACTAGAGTTGATTATTTTGAGATATGTTGATGTGAATTATGCATGGGGACCATTGGTTTGAATTATAGAATTTGAAAGTTTGAAATTATTCTTGAATGCAAGTTTGTAACTATATATTGTAATCTTCTTCTTGAATTAATGTTGAAACAGAATTTTGAATGTTTGTGGGTAACATTTCTGGAAACCCTCACGAGACTATACTCGTCCACTAGGGGGAACCTAGGGGTTTAAAGGCTTGTTGCATATGCTAAATGCAATCGTTTCTCCCACGAAAGTAGAGTTTGGTAGTTTAGTTAGTATTTGTTAGTTTCCTTTGTTTTAGTTTTGTTTTATTCTATTGCTAAGGGACTAGCAATATGTAAGTTTGGGGGTGTGATAGGCGTTGAATGTTACGCATTCTAGCCTCTTAACTTATGTATTTTATTCTCTTAGTGATAGATTATTTTGTTATTTTACTTTGTTTTAGTGTTTTCTGTATTTTCAGGGCCTTAATAATTATTTCAGTTAAAACTGTGATTTTGGGCTTTTAAAGAAGACATCCAAGATGGTGAGATGAAGCCTACATCAAGGAGATTCACTCAACCATTTATTTTAACTCAAATCAGCCCAAGGAAGAGGTCCAAGAGAAGTACAGCTGCTTAAGAAGGTTTCGGGCCTGAAGCCCAAATCTGCGCATAATGCAGTTTTAATCCCGTTTTGGAAAACGGACCAGAAGTCTTATTTCCGAGCCTCAAATCGACATAATTCTCAAGTAGGGTTGAACGAAATTTGATTCTGCACACTTTTGTATTTCACGAAAATTCCGTGAATCGGACTTCTAGTGGGTCAAAAGTTGGGCCGAAGTCAGCAGGAAAAACCCACCTGATTAGTGCTGCGGGAAACCCTAATTAATTCCTAATTGGATTAGGACTTTGGTGAATTCTCTTGGGGAATAAAAGGAAGACTTGGAGGCTGAATTGAGGGAGCTTACACACAGAGATTGGAGAGTCTGAGAGGGCTGAAGAGAACAGAAACATATTGCAGAGCCATTGGAGAACGAAGTCATACGCGTAATTCAGAAAGATGATGTCTTCTTCCTCAACAGTTGAAGCTTCTTCTTCTACCATGAGCGGCTAGTTCATCCACTAGGGTTTTGATGTAGCCCTAACAAAGCATCAATGGTTTGATTGTTTTAATTATTGGGGACCTTTATATACATGCATAGATTGTGTAATTGTGAGGATTCTTATTAATGAATTGAGCAATAAAAGTCTTGTAAATTCAATCTCAATGATTTCTTATCTTGTCTTAGATATTTAGTTGTTGTTATTGAACTCAATCTCTTTTGTTTTCTGTGATCATGAGAGAGATTATTACACAATGGTAATCACTGAATATATTGTTATGAGCTTTGATGGATTATGCCTAGAGAAGATGAACCATACTGCACCCTAGATTAGAGTAGTTAGGCAGATGGCCCATGCCAATCGAAGATAGTCCATGGCTTAGCCTTAATCATATGTTATCTTCTTGACGGATGAAGGTGAGCTTGTAGCCACCGACACCACTTATGCATGATGTAATTCCCCTATAGTTGATTCAATTGACCATTGATTGTGGAGTTAGTGGTGAAGTCAAACACCCTAGGTTTCTCTCTTATTATCTTCATTATCTGTTTACCTTTGATTTATTTTATTTTATCTTTTTAATTAGTTAAAAATCAGAATTCTTTTCTTATAAATTTAATTAGAATTAGTTCTGTGTTCCAACTCATCAGAACATAATCCCTGAGGTACGATACCCATTCATTTCGATAGCCCTATTCTGCAAGGAATTCGTTCTATTGCGAAGTGTGGAAAATTTTAATTGATATACTTTTTGAGTCACACTCACACACGAATCAGAATCAAAGGCCTGAAAGAATGTAAGCCTCATAGAAGCATATTTTCCCGGGGAAAATAGAGTAAGCCCTCTTCGTTAGTAGGGGAGCCCTAGCCACGACCCCTTCCGTAAAAGAATATGAAACGACCAACTCCTCTACCTTGGCGTCTATTATAGTGGACCTAAAATCCTGGCACTCGTCGTAGTCAGCCATTATAGAATACAAAAACTCGAACACTTGGACAAGGGGAAAGCCAAGGTAAAAAGTCTTTGGAGATGACCTGTCAAAGTTATGATCAATAACGTGCAAACAACGTGAGAGGGAAGGTATGATGGTATAGGGCATGATGAGATGGTGAGGTGGTTATAAATGAAGAAGGAGATCACTTATATAGGCAAGGCAAGCCATTCTAATCCCCCAACATTCTTTTCCAAACGGTCAAAAAATAATGGCTATAAGTAACGGTCACAAGCCAGGGTAGCCAATGCCAACTGAACACGCACCCAGGGCCCAAGCACAGGTAAGGCCGGTTACGCTAGGTGCATGGCCAAAGCCGCACTGGGCATGCACCAAGGCTAGGAGTCTCACAGCCACGTGCGGCCCAAGGTCGAGCGCCATGCGCTTAGCATGCGGCCCAAGGCTGGGCACTTGGCCCACAGGAACGTGTAAGACTGGGCCTGCCAAAAAAAAAAGGGGTAGGCCAGACCAATGGTTCAAGTATCCATTTAAGCACTGACTGAAGTGTTCCTAATGTTTGATAAGTGACCCTCATGAACATGAGGCATCTAATGGGGCGTTTGACTCCTAATATGAAACATATGATGTGAAAAAGAAGAATATTTTGACCAAGACTAGTTATCTCCAAGTAGGAAAGGGAAGCTGAAGAGACAGAGTTTTACTAGGACACGTCCTCACTTGGTTACTATAAATACAGGATGGTCTATATACCAAGGTACGTAATTAATACCCTTTGAGTTCCTTTACAACTTTAAAAGCCCTTTCGATTTCTGACTTGATTGTTGGAGTGTAGTCGGCCGGCACCGCTCTGGTGCCCTTTTGAATACTCTTCTCTTGACCTTTTTTATAGGCTGGCGTCTGACCAATTCGGGGTGGATTTCTACTTCATCACTTTGAAATACTTTTTAGGATTTCAAATCATTCAATACGCTAAAGGTATATTCATATCTCAAGAGAAGTATACAAAAGAAATTCTAAAAAAATTTAACATGGATGATTATAAACCAAAGTCTACTCCCATGTGTGTCACCACAAAATTGTCCAAAGAGTGTACAACTGCCCTATTGATAATACACTTTACCGGTCCATGATAGGAAGTCTTTTATACCTTACTGCATCAAGGCCTGACATTATTTTTACAGTTGGCTTAGTTGCTAGATTTAAGAGTAATCTTAGAGTCTCACATTTGAAAGTTGTCAAAAGGATCCTTAGATATATTAAAGGCACCACTAGACTCAGATTGCATTATATCTTTAGTGTTGTCTCTTGTGGCTTTATCCGATGCTGAATGGGGTGGTTCACAAATTGATAGAAAAAATACCTTAGGATGTTGTTATATGTTTGCAAATAATGTGATTTCATAGCTTAGAAAGAAGTAAGCTTCTGTGTCTCTTTCCACCTCAGAAACTTTCCACCTCAGAAGCTTTTTAGCTGCACAAGCTTGCTCTCAAGCATTGTGGATGAGAACCACACTCAAAGATTTAGGCATTGAATTCTCTACTCCCACTACCATTTTCTATGATAATCAAAGTGCAATTGTCATTAGCAAGAATCACACTTTATATAATCGAAGCAAACACATACACATCAAGTATCTTTTCCTGAGGGATAATGTGCAAAAAGGAAATATATTCATCGAGTATATCAATATTGAGGCACAATTAGTAGATATTATGACCAAACCAATGCCCCGACCAGATTTGAGACTCTCCGTACTACCTTGGGTCTCACCCTTCCTCCTCACTAGCTTTCTATTCTATTACCCTTTTGACTTTCATTGTCAAAATGGGGGAGAAAGAATTTAGGTGGTTTTTGACATTAAAAGGTAAAAGGGGGAGATTGATGGTCCGAGAAGCCCATGAGCATGTTTGTCCAAGTTTTAATGTCAAAAGGATCTGTTAGGGCATTAGTGTGATTTCACATAATTTAATGATTTAATTAATTGCCTCACTTTATTATATATTTCCATGTGTTATTTTTTAAAGAAGGTCAGATTGGAATATAGTGGAGAGGCGATTTGGGAATTATAGTCATTAGGGTTTCATGTTTTATCAAAAACAAAAAGGGGAGTGGTAGTTTTGTAATATAAAAAAATTTTCAAATGTAAAGTTTTGAGAAAACTCTCTTTGGGCTGATATAGATTCTCATTGATATATTATGTTAGGGTTAGTTTGGTAATAAGATTTTTCATATAGGTCAAATTGAAGATGCACAGGTGAGGCATTGGCATATATATAGATAATATATAAGGTTTATGAGAGAGAGATAGAAACAAGCAACCGAAATAAAAAGAAAGGAAAGTAAGAGTATGAGAGACTGTAGTGATAGAGAGAGAGGGAGAGAGCTACAGATTTCTTGAAATAGTACCTATGGCTACCGATTAAAGTGATGAGTGTATGTGTGTGAGTTGTGAGTGAGAAAGAGATGCCAAAGCCTTAGGGAGCACTGGCGACAGAAAGAAAGAGATTGAAATTCATTGTTGTCACCATGATTTTTGATTGTGCATCTCTTTCCATCATCAGTAAGTATGAATCTGATTCTGGTGGGTCCATTTTAGGTATAATCACTTCTTCAAAAACTCTAAATCTTTCTAAATATGCACATACTCTCAGTTTGTCATTATGATGTTACTCTTGAGTTTTATTGTTGTTTATGTATTCTGATTTGAGAATTTGGCTTCTTGAGACTACTCTTCACATAGTTTTTATTTGAGGATTTGCTAGTTGAAACTCTGTTGTTTATATATTCTGATTTGAGAATTTGGTTTTTTGAGACTACTCTTCACATAGTTTTTATTTAAGAATCTGCTTGTTGAAACTCTGTTATTTATACATTCTGATTTGAAACATAATTTCCTCTGTTGTGAACTTGAGTTTGTAGAGTTGATATGTTGACTGATATTGGTTGGGGTTGAGTGTTTACTGAGTGTTGGTTTCAAACTTCCTCTCATCTAACTTGGGTATATTGCTAGAAAATAGTTGTTCTACAAAACTTGGTCCACTGGAAACCAAAATTAGAGAATGTCTCTGCTGATAAATTGAAATACTGGTTCTCATGTACTACAAATTGTTTGCTAAAATTATTTGGAGTTCATATTGCTGATTTTGAATTCATTATGCTGATTTGGAATTCATATTGCTGTTTTGGAATTCATATTTGTTGATTTGGAAGTCATAATGCTGATTTTGAGAGACTATTATATTGCTGATTTGGGACTTGAAATTGCTGATTTGTGAACAAATAATGCTGTTTTTGAGAGACTATTATATTGCTGATTTGGGATTTTATATTGCTAATTTGTGATCCCATATTGTTGATTTGAGAGACTTTAACATTGCTGATTTGAGAGACTTTAACATTGCTGATTTGTGAGCCTATATCTGCTATCCAAGAATTCTGAATTGCTGAATTGTGTTTTTGTTGTATGTTCTATATGTTGCTAATTGCTAAATCTGCATCCATAATTTATGTGCTACTAAAGTTTACTCTAGTTATAGGTGTGTCCATTTTAAGAACAAGTACAAAAACAAAGAAATACCAGGACCATTGTCTAAAGCAAATTCCAAGTTGAATGATTTTTCAAGAAGCTAAGAACAAAATTCATTGATAGAGCGGGCTTCTACAAATTCGTTGCAGCTACGCTTTAATGGTGCACTTATTGAAGCCTATCATTGCAAGAGTTCGAGTGTCAATGTCCGCCAAGAAGTTAAGTGACCATATCATTATCAAACTGGACTTTGAAGCCTTACAAACTAATCTTGAAGATTAACTTTGAAGACCTACTATCAAAGCTTGAAGAGTTGCTGCTCATTACATCAAACTAACTGTATAGTCCAAGTATTGGGATACTTTGGACAGGGGGAGTGTGACTGATTATGGTGAAATTGGTATGAGATAGCTTGGGCTTTAGGAAGCCTGGGCTGGGTTGAGAGCATAAAAGCTGTTGTGAGATTTGGTGGGAGTGGTTCAGGCATAGGGAGGCTGTGAAATGGGTTGAGAGCTAGAGTGACTATGTTGTGAGTTGGGTGAGTAAGAGAGTGATTGGAGAATTACTATACTACCCTTTTAGACATAGTGGAGCTCAGTTCGAAAAGGTTTATTATCCCACACTAGGGTTTTCCTCTATAAATCTGTGTGTACATAATTATGTGATTGCATGTGCCAGCCAAAATTGCAACATTAGGAAGAAAAATCAAAGAACCTATTCTCCCCCTCCCTCTCTAGATTCGTCAGTGCATATTGCATGTTTAAATTGAATTTTTGTGGTAATCAAGCATCTTGATGTCTATGCCATGTGAAATAAAAGTTTCGATTTTTTACTAGAATGTTAGGAAGCATGACATGTAGTTAAGCTATGCATGTTGATTTGTGTTTATGCATTGATATGAAATATGAACTTGAAGTGATTACACAACATATTACTTTGAGCCGTTGAACTTGCTCATCCCCCTACATTAACACTTTCAGGGCACGACAATATGAAAATTTCAATTTATTTGATTTCAACCAAACCTTGTAAGTTGCAAATTAGGGTAAAGTATTAAGATAATAACATGAATCTTTATGTGAGATTTGTTAGAATAACCTTTGCTCAATCACAGTTCAGCACAACTTAACAAAGATCCAAATCTTTTTATTATATGAATTTTGTTTTATAAAATGCTTTCATATCATAAATGCTGGCTTTTGTCTCTTCTTGATGTCACTTTTAGTTTGAACCACACCTCTAGTACATCCATTGAACTTCATTACACATCACCACTCCATCTTCCTAGTTTAGATCGTCTTGTTTGGTTGTCCAAAATAAGCTTTGCATGAAAGCATTGATTTTTTTCTTTTTTAACTTGATTGCTACTTATACATATCATTTTGTTTAATTTAATTTTTTATACATGTGTCATGCTTTCTTTGTTCTCTCTTTTGGACCTTTTGGATAAAAAAATGTTGTTTATTGACATCCTCAATGATGTAGTACCAAACATAACTGGCTTGTCTTTAACTTGATCATTAGTCAATGGCTAGAACATAACCCAGTACCACTTCTCTCCTTCTAGGCTATGTCCTTCAATCTTCCCCTTAATTATGGATATGCTTCATAGATTACAAAATTAGCGAGTTTTGCAATATTTTGGCCATCACATATCAATATTATTCACTTCTTTTCCTAGTTTAGTGTAGTAATGTTATGTGTATTTTGACTTGGTCCCTAACACCATATCTTGAGATTCTAAAGATGCATCAGAGTTCTTACTTGGAATAAAATCTCTCAAAATTTCAAACCTAGATCTCTATTGTTGAGAAACTTTCATCATAGATCCATGATGTTACACTGTTATGATTATGTCGTGTGGCACATTGGCAGAAGCCCTTAAGAATATTGAGTAGTACATTTCAATTGCACTAATGGTGGCAAAGATCTTAAAATTAAAAGAATATGAAAATTTTGATAATTCAGATATTGCCATAATCTTTTTAATGAAAGTTGATATATCTGGGGAATAAAGTTAAACACAGAAAAGAAGACATCATTTGGCATCTATCTAACTTGTGACTTGATTTCAAAAGAGTCAAATAACTGGACTGTTGCCAAATTCTTACTAGCTCTTCGATAAATAGAGTTGTTGGAATTAAGTTTTTGTTTTTTTCTTCCTACTAAGTACTAATCACCCTTTTGCCACCAAAATAAAAGAAACTCCAACATTTTGCTCGCTCTAGAACTTGTTGTCCCTTCTCCTTAGAACTCTCCAACTCCTACCACTCAACTTTCTAGAGGGGGTCAATTAGTGGAGTCCAGTGCACAAGTGAGTCACCAACATAAGTTTTCCTTATAAAGATTATCATTTCTTTTTCTTTTTGGTTCAAAGTAGGGTTGGGCAATCCAACTCAGTTAAGTCTTATCAAATTCTTCGATCAGTTCAGTGCTTTCCATGCTTGGTGTTCGTATAACATTATGGAGTCCTCAAGGTGATACTGTAAGCACTCCGATTCTTTCATCTCATGTCATATATTTAATCTAACTCAGTTGGTTCGCGTGATTTTCTTAACGAGTAATATTTATTATGGAGATTGTATTTTTTGCACTGCAGGAAATGGTTGATTACAGAGTGTGCAGAGTCTAATTTTAGTTTCTGAACTTTTTGCAGGGTCTGAGATATGTAAAGAGATGTTGGGAAGGCACTTACCAATTACTTTGGGGCTAAATTGCTCATATTTGACCAACATGTCTATTTGTTGTGTAAGCTTAAAGAATATGATACAACACTGTAGGATTTTATCTTGTTCCTTGAATGTAAGCATCCTGCTAGTATTAGACTATGTTTATACAAGGTACTCTTCTTGTGTTCTTGATGATCATGTTTATTGAATTTACTACTTAGGTTTATGTTAGATGTTAGGTTTAATCAGTTGTCTGATTTGCTGCAGATGTTTCCCGGTATAGGCTAGCTGATATTAGTCTTGTACTATCCTCTTATCAAGGGTTTGATAGTGCTATAGAGTCCATCCAGCGTTCCAAAGAGCACCAGATGTAAATTTTCTTCTCGATTTGTGTGTTTGCTTACTATTTGCAGATGTGTAGTTGAATAGTTCATATAATTATGTTTAGCTAACCAACTTTATAAGGGAACTAGGCAAATAATCTCTATGGACCTTGTGGATTATAATTGCACGGATCTTATTATGTTGTATCTTTAACTGTCTTGAGCTTGAGTTGTATCCATTGTGAAACATTTTTTTTTGGTAAGTGATTGTGGAACAATTTTTTTGGTATGTGATTGTTGAACTTAATACAGGGGGAGATCGTGCTTTATTAGGGTTTACATGAATCTAATTTATTAGTCAAATTTCTTGATTTTGTTTGCTCCTGATTTAAGCCTTCTAAAATAAAGCTGTTGCTGAGAAGGATGCAACTTAAAAATTTATGGGTGGAAGTGAAATGAGGGTGTTAGATGTTATTAGTTTAATAGTCAGGGTATTGTACTTTTGCTCATCTTATTATATGAGTGTGAGGGGCGTGGCGTTTTGACTACACACCTCTTTTCTCTTATAATGCTCTCCTCCCTCTTCGTTTCTTTTCTTCTTCTTCTTCTTCTTCTTCTTCTTCTTCTTCTTCTAATCTAACCCAAAAACAAGCTTGAGGAATATGGGACTAGAGCGGATTTTTGGGATGTATGGGAATATCTGTAGAATCATTAATTTTTTTTTGATATCATGTAAAATCATTTTATTTTGTTGTGATGGTTATGTTATTTAGAAGATTCTTCCCTATCAAAGGACCTCCTATTCCTGTCATGTCATAAGCCCCACCATAAACAAAGGGGAGTGACCCTCCAAGCATCATGAACTTGGTTATCCACTAAACACCCCTCTCCAAGCCTCTAACATATCCACCATGGACCTAGGGAACACCCAAGTCATACCAAACACCGCCAAAAGCAAATACCAAACTTCACTCGATACTTGACAATGAGTGAGAAGATGGTTTATAGTTTCCTCCATCTTCTTACACATACAACACCTATTCGCCTTTATCCACCCCCTCCTTCTAAGCTTGCTAATAGTGAGGATCCTTCTTAGGGCAACTGTCCATGCAAAGAAGGCCACTTTCAAGGGGGCTTTTGATTTCCATATTGCTTTCCACGGGAAGTTGGGGCCTAAAATCACCAACAAACCCTTATAGAATGATCGAATCATGAACACTCCATTGGGTGAACCCACCCAAACCATTGCATCCATCCCCTCACCATCCAACACTTGGCCATATAGCAATGCTAAGAACTATACTGCCTCCGCTAGCTCCCAATCATGGAACTCTCTCCAGAAATGCACATCCCAAATCATCCTTCTACTATCAAGCTGATAACAGTCAACAACCAAGGCATGCCTATCCATAGCGATCCCATAAAGATGAGTAAACCTATGAGCCGTAACATTGTCCCCACACCAAAGATTATCCAACAGTCTAACTTATCTACCACTCTTAACCCTGAAATGAATATGTTTGGAAAACTCATCCCAACCCTTCTAGATAAACTTCAAAACACCCACCCCTACAGGAGATCTCATCTCCCTAGACAACCAACCAACACCCTCCCCACTCTGACGGACAACAACCTTCCTCCATAATCTGGACACCTCTCTCCTAAACCACCATAGCCATTTACCCAACAACACCTTATTAAGCAAATCCAGCTTCCTAATCCCCAACACCCCCTTCTGAGTTGGGGTACACACCCTATCCTAATCCACCAAATGGTATTTGAACTTATTACCCATACCTCCCTACAAAAACTTACTCTGAATTTGCTCAAGTCTCTGAACAATCGATGAAGACATCTGAAAAACAGATACGAAATGTGTTGGAAGATTCGAGAGAGTACTTTTCATTAGGGTTACGCATCCCACTTTTGAAAGATATTGCTTCCCCCACCTAGCAATTCTCCTCTCAAAGCTCTTAACCATAGGATCCCAAATGAAAGTTCTTCTCGCCACAGTCCCTAAGGGCATTCCCAAATAAGAAATCGGGAAAGAGCTATCCCCACACCCTAAAATATCAGGCAAATCCTGAATCTCCTCAACAACCCCAACGGAACCAATTCGCTCTCCCCAGTTTTGATTTTTAATCCCGAAACTGCTAGCAAGCCAAGACATATCTCAAGAATCTCAGCTGACCCTCTCTCGCATCACAAAAAACTATAGTATCATTCGCAAAGAGTAAGTGAGAGGTGACCAACTAGTTGGGATCCCTACCCACCGAAAAACCTCTAATGAAGCACAACCCTTCCACCCTCCTCATCAGCTTGCTGAAAGTCTCCATAACAATGATGAAAAGGAAGGGAGTGAGTGGATCACCTTGTCTAAGACCTCGAGAGCTAGCAAAAAATCCAACGAGGGTGCCATTCACCAGAACCAAGAACCGCACCATTGAAATAGAAAAGAAAATCCAACTCCATCATCTATGCCCAAACCCCATCCTTGCTAACCAGTGTTATCAAAGGCTCTAGGTGCACTAAGGCACTAAAGTCCTTTGGAACCTAAGCACAAGGCAAGGCGCGAGTCTCTGCAAGGCGAGGTGCGAGTTTGAAAGGAGTGAGGCGCACAATTGAAAAGTTAAATTACTATAAAAGAATTTATATCTCAAAATCAATATTTTTAATAATTCCTATCAATTATGAAAAAATAAATCTATCAACCTTGGCATTTAAGAACTATAAAATGAAACAAAGCAAAAAAATAGCAGGAATTAGAAGGAAGAGAGAGAGAGAGAACAAAAAAGAGAAAAAGAAAAAGAAAAACTATTTTTTTATAAAGAATAGCAGGAAATAATTTAGGACAAAATCCAAAGGAGATGAAAAACTAAAAAAAAAGAGAGAGAAGAATACGACCAGAGAAAGAGAAAAAGTTAAAAAAGAAGAAAGAAAAACTATTAAAAAATAGTAGAAAATAATTTAGTACTACAAGATAGCATTCAAAGAAAGAAAGAAAAAGAAAGAGAGAGAGGAAGTAGACGAAAGGAGAGGAAGAAGAAGAGTATTTGTATCTAATCGTCTCTGCAACTCTCTACGACGAAGGTTGTCAGCATCATGACGTGGAGTTTGTCGTTGTTCATGTCTTGCGATTGTAATGGGCTTCTCTCTTCTTTTCTTTTGAAAAAAAGACAAAAGTCTCCTTTTTGAATTAGGAAAACGAAAAAGGGAAATAATAGTTAGGTGTGCCTGACTCACTTGTATAAGGCGTAGCCCAAGTGTGCGCCTAGTGAACATCGCTGAGCCTGGGTTGACAACAAGCATAATCCTTGTGCCTGGAGCCTAGGCACTCCTTTAACAACATTGTTTCCAACAAATACATCAAGAAATCCTAGCTCACATGATAATATGCCTTCTCAACATTTAGTTTGTAGGCAATCACTGGTGTCCCACTTCTAATCCTAGCCTCCACACATTCATTAGCCACCAACACTGAATCAAGAATCTAACGGCCCCCCCATAAAAGCATTCTGAGACTCCAAAATCACCGCAACCTTAACGCTTCTCAATCGAATAGCTAGAACATTCACAAACAACTTATAAATAGTACCCATCATGCTGATCAGTCTAAAGTCCCTAGCCTTAATAGCACCACCCCTTTTGGGAATAAGGGCAATAAAAGTCGTGTTAAGGTTCTTCTCAAAGTGTCCATCTGAATGAAAAATATTAAGAGCTGCCATCACCTCTATCTTAAGCACCTTCCAATTTTGTTGAAAGAAAGCTATCATGAAACCATTCGAACCTCGAGCTTTATCCCCTTCACAACTCCTCAACCACCTCATCCTTCCAAACGGTCTCTCCAGCCATCCCCTATCCTCCTCAGAAATGCCATCGAACTATAAACCATCCAGGAGAGGTCTTTAACTAGCTGTCTTCATTGCATATACAACTGTTGGTAGTAAGAAACAAAGCCTTTCTATGTATCCTCCTATCTGGTCAACAAACTCCCATCAATGTTAATCTTGCCAATGTGGTTGCCCCGTTTGTGGGCATTTGCTAAGCGATGAAAATACTTTGTGTTCTGATTCCCCTTCTTTTAACCAAAGCTCACTAGATTTTTAAAATCTTGTACTCTGAGCCACATGTTTTCAAATTGAAATGGGGCCTTCCTCCTCAAACCACCACAATCCAAAATAATAGGAATATGATTCGAAGTTGGTCTAGCCAAAGCCACTTGAGTCACATCTGGGAACTTCTCCTCCAACTCCCCAGAAATTAATAAAGTAGGGGACTTGCGACCACTGGACCAAGTAAAGCAAACACCCTCTATCGGAAGATCAATAAGGTGATAAGCATCAATAAAATTTGAGAACTCAATCATAACCGGACTTTTAACTTCCCCCCATAGACCTCTCACTAGAGCCTTGACTATATTAAAGTCCCCACCCACACATCACAGAACCAGCCATCGCCTCCTAACAATACCCAATTCGTCCCACAAACCTCTCCTCTCTACATCCCCAACCGGCCTATAAAGCATGAAAAACACCAATAGGAGCTGATAAGTAGTGAATGTTGCATATTCAATGCCTCTAAAATTATATGAATTAGTGTCTTTGTAATATTTATTTCATGTTTTTATTAATAATTTTAAAGGTAATTCTGATTAATAATGGTAAAATCGGGCTATAGATGGTGCTCATTTAGTAAGAAGCTGAAGCTTGACCCATGAGAGATATGTTTACATTGAAGATCCAAACTAAATGGACTGAAGAAATGGGCTGGAAATGAATTTAAATGAAGAAAAGGAGCACGGGCCTATTCACATTAAAGATTGGGCCAATTCAGGTGTAAAAAGTTATGGACCCATTTTGGTATTCAGCCCATAACTTTGTACACGATTGTCAAAAAACTTCACAAAGGCTGAAGGAAATTCAATTCTGTACAATTTAATATTTCATGAAAATTTCCTAAAATGGACGTTTACAGCAACATTCTGCCCTATTTGTGCAGCTGCCACTTTTTGGGTGCAAATGCCACTTTTTGAGGCACATATGCCTTTTTCTTATGCGCACTTGCCACTTTGGGAGGCCAAGTGTCCCGTGTGTGTTTTATCGCAAAGTAAAAGAGGAGAAAAGGGAGAAAATTAGGTATTCTGGAAGGAGGAAACACAGAGAGGCGATTCGTGACGATACGGGCAAGAAGATGGCGATTTCATCATCGTTTAAGCTTGGACCTCCGATCATGAGCGGCTAAACACAATTCCGGGGAAGTGACATAACCCTAACCTGTATTTCAATGTTTTAATTTGTATATTAATTTGGGAACAATTTAATTTGTGCATTGATTGTATAACCAAGACATAAACAACAACTGTGCTATTGGTTTGAATTTTAATGGATTATTTCATTGCATATTTATTCTTGTTCTTGTAGAATGAATTCAAATTTGCAATGATTAGGGTTTGGTTCTTTTTAACTTCTGTGATTTTGTTAAGATAGGTTATCCAGTATTTTTCATATATCATTCAATTTAGAGTTTTGATAATTCGTACTAAGTGAAGATGGGCTATCATATCATTAGTTAGTCAGATGTATAGGCCATGCTAAGGGAAGACGAGTTATGCTTAATTGAATGTTGAACGAATCCTCTTGATAGAATTGAATTGGGCTTGTAGCCATTCTTTTCTGAATGTATAGATTAAACGTCCCAAATTAGTACAATTGTCATTGTTAGAAGGTTAGTGGTGAAGTCAATTCCCAGACCCTCTCTCTAGAGTCTATCATTTATTTATGTTGTTATTTCATGTTATTTAATTTCAATACCTTAGACTTAAAAACAAAACAAATTATTTTTCAATTAAATTAGCCCAGATCTCTTGATAGCTTAACAACGAAACCAATGCAATCTCTATAGGTTTGACCCCTACTCACTACTTTACTAATTGTTGTAGAGTATTTGTAGCTTTTTATAAATTCTCTTTTGTCGAAGTGTAAAACAACAATGACATTATTACATAGGATTTTATCGTGTTTTGCACATCGAACAGGAGCCATCCTCCTCCAAAGAAACTAAAAGAGAGGTAGATGACCTCCCTTTCCACATGTCAACGTTCGAGACCCATCACTTATCCCAAAGAACAACAATACCCCCGAGGTTCCCAACGCCTCCAGAGCCTTCCACTCTACAAACCTACCCCCCCAAAAGGCTCTTCATCACCCTATCTGTCGAGATTGCCAGTTTGGTTTCTTGTAAGCAAACCACATTCGCCTCCCTCTTGCGAATTGCCGCCTTCACCACATTTCTTTTGTTCGGGTTATTGAATCCTTGAACATTCCATGTTATTATTTTTAGCTTCATAGGCACACCATTTCCTTCCCCTACCTGTCCTCTCTCTTGTACTTCTCCCCCTTCATTCTCTGCTCCTCCCTTCATAATTGACATAAGAAATAAGATTCTTAAGTTCCCTCACTCCCTTCCATGAAGGACTCTTTTTTTTATTTCTCCAACTGCCATTCATTTTTCATATCTTGAAACATGTCATGTGCTTCCCTGTCTCCCCTCACATCGTTAAGGCCCAACAGCTTCCCCGCCCTTCCCACACATTCTATAAACCAATCTTTACCCCTTAGAACTACTACCAAAGGAGTATCAATAGCCACCCCGTCGCTTTCCCACACCCGCGCTGGGAGATATAATGGATCAATTAAAAAATCAACTGTTGTCACTTGCACAGTGTTGCAAACCTGCAAGTCCCCCACCCATCCAGTTTTAATTCTACTGTAGCCATAGTTGTTAAAGGTTTAAGGCGCAAAAGGCACTAAGGCCTCCTAGAGCCTAAGGCGTGAGGCACAAGGTGAGGTGCGAGCCTGACTGAAGTGAGGCGCAAGTTGAAAATAAAATAAAATTTGTAGCGAATAATACAAAGCTAGCAGCAACTGTTGCTCAACAGTCTCAAACTACTATTTAGCCAAATGCATGAGAACATCAAACCACAAAATAAGAATATATAATTTTTCAATTTTAGGATTTTCAGTGTTTTTTGTGATAATATGTTTTAGCAATTGCTATACGCATTAGATAAGTGAACTACAAAACATAAACAAATTAAGAGTTCATAAAAAATTTTAAAAAAAAAAAAGAAAAAGAGAGAGAGAAAAGAACAGAAAGACCATAAAAAGAAAAAAAAAAGCAAACAAAGAATAAAAAAACAGAGCAATAAGGATGAAAAACAAGAAACACAAAACAAAGAAGAAGTTGCTAGAAAACTTGTCCCACTGTGTAACTTTTAGAAAGCCTTAAATTGACTGATTGTATCGAATCTATCGATTGACCCTTTTTATTTCTTTTACTATTAGGGATTGTATTATATGGTTGAGTCCACTGTAACACAAAAATACATCACATGCTAACAAGTAGGGAAAAAAAATTAAGTGTTTTATGTTAGGCATGCCTGAGGTGTGACTTGTGCCTTAGGCTTTAGATCCAAAGGTGTGCTCCTTCAATGCCTCAGATGCAAAGGCGTGCGCCTGATTGAAGGGGTCTCCCTGGCCTTAGTCTAGGCGCAATTACTAAGCCTCTACTAAGCCTTGAGCTTGAGACACGCCTTTGACAACTATGGCCATAGCCACTATCCTTACTGATTCTACCATCCAGAGATTCAGATCCCATAATTCCTGCCCTATTTCTACTAGGGGTGCACCTTGGGTTGGTTAACCCGAGCCTAGCTCAATTTTGAACGAGCTTGGACAACCATTTTTATATTTAGGGTTGGGTTTGGGTTGAAACATCTCAACCCAAACTTAATTATGATTGGGCTTGGGTTGAGGTGTCAGCAACTCGAGCCCAACCGAAACCTGAATTATAATTTTATTTTTTATATTATTTTTATTTTTAATATATTATATATAATATTCAAATTATGATAATCTTTTTTTTTTAACTCCCTTTGTCTATATCTTTTTTTTTTTTTGTATGTTAACACTTTAGAGGATTAATTTTCTAAGAATTTGTTCTAAATTTTTTAGAAATTTGCATGAAGGTTTTAAATTTTTTTTTTACATTTAGAAGTAATCTAATAAGAAACTAACTCAAAATCACATTAAATTTTTGTGTGGCGATTGGTCAAATGGGAAACCCAAATTAAATTGAATTTCTAACTCGAAATCTCAGCCTGAGTTGCAAATCTGAGTTTAAAAATTAAAGGATGAGTTGGGCTCGGGTTGGGTTAGGTTAGGGTTGAACATTCCATATCTCGGGTTCAGTCCGAGTTGTACCTCTAACCTGCCCGAGTTGCTGTCCTACTTTCTACTTCAGTCATACTGAGTTTAGAAATCTGAGTTTAGAAATCTTAGGTTTGCTCGTAAGGCCTCTGTTGAACTCTTCCCAAGAAGCATTTGGATCCCACTGCCCACAGTCCACACATAATAAAATACTTTCTGATAAGTGTTCAATTCTATGCATTTGAACCCTCTTTATTGCATATGTTAGTTCCGTTTTCATGATTACCGAGATATGTTTACGGTATTTTTGTGTTTTTGAGGTATTGCAGGTCTTGTAGTGAAAGGAGCAAAGTTTGAGGCTATTTGCAGCTGAAGAACAAAAATCAGAAATGCAGTCAAAGGCATCTCGATCAATCGAGATGTTGATCTCGATCAATCAAGATCTCGATTGATCGAGATCTTATTTCGATTGATCGAAATCTCGATCAATCGAGATCCAATCTCGATTGATCGAGATTCTGCAGATTCCACTTGCCCACTTGCTCACCTGCTCTCCCACTTGCAATAAAATCTCCTTTTTTTCACGACTTAGAGGGATTGTCTGACTTGAACAAGACCCTTGGGGACCTTCTTGATACAATGGACATATATATTGATATATATATATATATATATGGTGGGCCCCAAGGTTGAAAAAGGAAGCCTTAAAGCACCAAAAAGCCACATATCTCATATATCTCTCAACACACATCAGATTATCCAAGGAGAGACTTTCGGGAGAGGAAGAGGAGAAGTTGAACCAGACCAACAAGCTTCATCTTCTTCATCAATGGAAGAGTGCAAGGCAACCATGAGCAACTAACTCTTCTACTAGGGTGTTGGTTTCAACCCCTAGCCATGTAAACTTGTTCATCTTTGTAGCACTTGGGATTTGTAATTAAATGTTGATTATTTAGCCTAGTGATGATGTACACTAATACATTTCTTTTATATATTCATATAATTTTGGTTTTATTCTTGTCTTAGAGTATAATCTTCATGTGAATGTACAACATTTGCATATTCCATAAGAAGTGCAAATGATGGCTAGATAATGGTATTTAAATGAATGTGTTGTGTTTGTTTGTATAAACCATGCCAAGATAAGGTAGTTTGGATGCATGTAGGTTCACTTAGAGAGTAGGGTAATTAGATAGTTAGTTAGGTTGAAGAGCTATGCTTATTGAAGATGGATTATGATAGGTGGACAAACACATTGATCTTTTGATATGTCATTGAGGTCACAAGCCTAATGACATTGTTAGTCATTTAATTAATGAATCCCATGCTTGCTACACTTATGAACATATGAATGGCTAGTGGTGGAAACCAACCCTAGTTCTCTCTCCCATCCTTTACCCTTTAATTTTATTGTCATTTCATTCATGCAATAGTTTTTAAACAAAAACTCAAAACCCTGTTTTTAGGATTAAAGTGGAATTAATCTTTCTTTAAGACAATTGCGACTAGTCCTCGTGGGATCGATACCCTCTATATAGAACCGTATCTACAAAGATTCGTGCTCTTGCGAGTGGTTAAATTATATTTTGATAAAAAGGGCAAAAATTAAGCTTACATTATAATCTGAGTTTAGCCACATCAAAATTTTGGCGCCGTTGCCGGGGACTACGGTTTTAATTGTCGCCATTGAAAGATTAAATCTGGTTTAATTCTTAGGCTAGAAATTCTTTCATTCTTTTTGTATATATCTTGTTCTTATTTCTCAAATTTCCTAATTTTAGGTATACCACATAGCGGGCATTTAAAAGAGTTAAAGTTGGAACCCTTTGTGAGTATAACGTCTAAAATTGGTGGTTTGAGTTCGTTTATATTTTTTGTATATATTATTGTTTATTTTTCGTATTGAGGTGTTGTTCTACTATTAATGCATGCTAGGTAGACGGTCCTTGTCACTTCCATTGCTTCCGTGTAATATTGAACTTGAACGAACACTTAGACAACGTAGAGGAACCTCTAGGGACCCTATATTGCCTAGGAACGAAAACATGGACCCAAATGAAAGACAACCTCTCGGACTACCTCCTTTTAATCATGAACAACCACCTCCACCTCCACCTCCTCAAGGAGAGTTGCTTATGGACTTTTACCTTCCGACTACATTTGAAGTACCTTCATGTATTCAATTTCTGGATGTAGCGGCAAATCAATTCAAAATAAAGTCCTCCACAATCAATCTTCTTAATAGCTTCCATGGTCTCCCTAATGAGGATCCATACCTGCACTTAGATTACTTCCTTTCTGTGTGTTCCACTATTTGTGTACCACACTTTACGGAGGATGATCTAAAGCTGCGTATGTTCCCATTCTCCCTAAAAGATAAAGCTAGAAGTTGGTTCAATTCCTTAGAATCTAACTCAATCCATTCTTGGGCGGAGATGCAAATAGAGTTCTTAAAAAATACTTCCCAATGGGAAAGACGAGTGATATTCAGAGAGCAATCACCGGATTCACCCAAATTGACCAAGAACAATTTCATGAGACGTGGGAGAGGTTAAAAGATCTTCTTAAATCTTGTCCACATCATGCTGTCCCAAAATGGCAGCTAGTGCAAAGTTTTTATGATGGGGAGAGTGAGCAACATAGACAAATGATAGACTCCGCATGTGGAGGTGGATACCTTTTGAAAAGCCCCGATGAGGCATGAAAACTTTTTCAAACCCTAAGCAACAATTCAGCTCAACGCTCCTCCACTAGGAAAGGGAAGGCCACCCAACCTTGTAGAGGAGTGCATAAAATTTCACAGGTAGATGAGGTTGCCATGCAAGTAGAAGCCTTATCCCAAAAAATGGACCTAATCATAAAAAATGGGCTACCTACAACAAGCCAACCTGTTCAAAATCAGGAAGGATGTTCGTTTTGCTATAGTACTTCACATTTTGTGCGAGATTGTCCTATTGCCGGGCAATCTCCCAATTATGCTCAAGAGCAAGCGAATGCCTTGTACTCCAAACAAATGAATGATCCATAATCAAATACATACAATCCTGGTTACAAGAATCATCTGGCTTTTTCATGAAAACCTCAAGAATCAAGTCCCTCTTTTCAAAGGCAACATTATTTCAATTCCCAATCTCAACAGCCTCAATATAGGCCAAATCCTCAACCTTACCATCAAAGATCTAATTACCAACAACCACCACCTCCTCCGAGAAGCCAAGGCTTTGAAGAAAGAGTGATAAGCAATCTTGAGGCTAATACCCGCTTATTGCAAACTCACTCTCAATCAATCTCTAAGCTTGAAGCTAATGTTCAATCTATGGCTAGGTTAGAAGCTCAAATCGGGCAACTAGCCAATGCCCTAAATAGAAGGGAGGAGGGTAAGTTGCCGAGTCAACCGGTGGCGAATCCTAAGGGTGTTCATATGATTGAAGATCCATCATCTTCATCTTGTAATGCTCCTCCAGAGCAAGTTCAATCAATCACCACCTTAAGGAGTCGTAAAGTCATCAATTCCAAGGTAGGAGAGGAAGAGAGAAAGGAATCCCAAGAGCAATCCAAAAATCCAAAAGAATCCCAATTAAATCTAAAATTGTTTTCGTTAAATCCAAATGTGCATAACATCCCATTAAATCCAAAAGGAAAGGCAAGTGAAGTTGTGTCGTCATCAATTCCAAATCTTGACACTTCTTTTGAACCTCCGATTCCTTTTCCTCAAAGATTGAAGGAACCTTCTCATTTTGGGAAGCAAGGAGAGAAAATCCAAGACATGATGGAGATCTTTAAACAAGTAAAAATCAATCTCCCTCTCCTTGATGCTATTCGACAAATTCCCTCCTATGCTAAATTCTTGAAGGACTTGTGCACTCAAAAGCACAAATCTAGGAATAATGTTCTTAAGAAAGTCCTCCTAACTAAGCACATAAGCTCCATTTTCCAACACCAAGCCCCTCCTAAATTCAAAGACCCGGGTGCTCCGACCATTTCGTGCACCATCGGAAATCATTCGTTTGAAAAGGCACTTCTTGATTTAGGGGCTAGTGTCAATTTGCTTCCATTCTTAGTTTACCAACAACTAGGTTTGGGGGAACTTAAGCATACCACAGTTGTGTTGCAACTTGCCGACCGCTCGGTGAAGCAACCACGTGGCATAATTGAGGATGTAATCATTCAAGTGGACAAATTTTACTTTCTGGTGGACTTCATAGTCCTTGACATGGAACCAGTTCAAAATCCAAATTGACATATTCCTATCATTCTAGGTCGTCCATTTTTGGCCACGGCAAACGCTTGCGTTAATTGCCGTACCGGAGTGATGGACATCTCTTTCGAGAATATGAAAGTCCGCTTGAACATCTTCAATGCTTCCCACCACACATCCGAAGATGAAAGTAAGTACTTTTGTGTCGATGTAGTGGAAGACCTTGTTCAAGAAGCACTTCCTTCTATTCTTTCTAAGGATCCTTTAGAGGCATGCCTAAATCACTTCAACTATGATGATTTTGACATTGAGTAATCCATTTATGAAGTCAACTCAATGCCCGACGTCAATACTGTCATGGATGTGCCTAAATGGAGAGTTCCAAGAGAACCCTTGCCTCCTTTGTCCAAAACTTCCCAAACTTCTTCTCTAATTTCCCCACCACAACTTAAGCTCAAGCCTCTACCGGCGACGCTCAAGTATGTTTTCTTGGGCGCTAATGAGACCCTTCCAGTCATTATTGCTTCCAATCTTACCAATGATCAAGAGATGGAACTCATAAAAGTGCTAAAAGAGCACAAGAAAGCAATAGGATGGAGTGTGGCAGATCTTAAGGGAATAGACCCTTCTATTTGTATGCACCGCATACACTTGGAAGATGATTCAAAGACCTCAAGAGAGGCACAACGTCGATTGAATCCAAATATGAAGGACGTTGTAATGAAGGAGGTGGTGAAGTTACTAGATGCGGGAATCATTTACCCCATCTCAGATAGCAAGTGGGTTAGTCCCACTCAAGTGGTTCCAAAGAAGTCAGGTATTACAGTGCAACCAAATGATAAGGGTGAATTAGTTCCCCAACGCACCACCACGGGCTGGAGAGTGTGCATAGATTATAGGAAATTAAATTCAGCCACTCGGAAAGATCACTTCCCCCTCCCATTTATTGATCAAATCTTGGAAAGATTAGCCGGGCAAAGTTTTTATTGCTTTTTAGATGGATATTTCGGCTATAATCAGGTTGCTATAGACCCAAGGGACCAAGAGAAAACCACCTTTACATGTCCCTTCGGCACATTTGCTTATAGACGCATGCCCTTTGGGTTGTGCAATGCACCGGCAACTTTTCAATGGTGTATGATGTCTATCTTCTCGGACATGGTGGAAAATGTTTTGGAAGTGTTCATGGATGATTTTTCCGTTTTTGGGCCTTCATTTGAATCATGCCTCCAAAATCTATCCCGTGTTCTCAAACGATGTCGAGAGACCAACCTAATTCTTAGTTGGGAAAAGAGCCATTTTATGGTTCAAGAGGGTATTGTCCTAGGGCACATTGTGTCTAAGAGAGGAATAGAGGTTGATAAAGCCAAGGTTGAACTCATTTCCAAACTTCCTCCACCATCAACGGTGAGAGAGATTCGTTCATTCCTTGGCCATGCGGGCTTTTATCGCCGTTTCATCAAGGACTTTAGCAAGATCTCTCGGCCTTTGTGTCACCTTCTTGAAAAAGAGTCTTGCTTTACCTTTGATGAAGTGTGCCTTAACGCTTTTGAAAAACTCCGCACCATGCTCACAACCGCCCCAATTCTAATCCCTCCAAATTGGGCTCTCCCATTTGAGATTATGTGTGATGTATCCGATTATGCCATGGGTGCGGTCTTAGGGCAACGAGTAGACAAACTGCCACATGTCATCTACTACGCAAGTAAAACCCTTTCCGAGGCTCAAATCAATTATACCATAACGGAAAAGGAGTTGCTTGCGGTAGTATTTGCATTAGACAAGTTTTGAGCTTATTTATTAGGTTCAAAGGTCATTGTCTATTCGGACCATGCTGCCCTCCGGCATCTTTTGGCCAAAAAGGACACCAAGCCTAGGTTGATCCGATGGATACTCTTGTTGCAAGAGTTCAATTTTGAGATTAGAGACAAAAAGGGAACTAAAAATGTGGTGGCTGACCACCTTTCTAGAATTCTTGTTGAATCCCTCCATAATTCCATTCCAGTTTGTGAATCCTTCCGGGATGAACAACGCTTTGTCATTTCTCAAGAGAGTATCCCTTGGTATGCAGATGTGGTTAATTACTTGGCAACTGGTAAAATACCATCTTCTTGGACCAAACAAGAGAAGGATCGTTTTCTCTCCCAATCACGATCATATTATTGGGACGATCCTCAATTGTTCAAATATTGCCCCGATCAAATAATTCGTAAGTGTGTACCCAACAGTGAATTCCAAAGCATTCTCAAATTTTGTCATACACTCGTTTGTGGGGGACACTTTAGTGCTATGAAAACCGCAGCAAAAAATCTTCAATGCGGATTTTTTTGGCCAACACTTCATCGGGATGCATATTCATTCTGCCGCTCTTGTGAGCGATGTCAACGCCTCGGCGCGATGTCTCAGAAGGACATGATGCCTCTTAACCCTATTCTTATTATTGAGATATTTGATGTGTGGGGCATTGACTTCATGGGACCATTTCCACCCTCTACTGGTCATGAGTACATACTTGTGGCGGTGGACTACGTATCTAAGTGGATAGAGGTCGTTGCTACCAAAACCAATGATCACGCAGTCGTGGTTAAATTCATTCAAGCTAATATTTTTAGCCGGTTTGGTACGCCTCGGGCCATCATCAGTGACGGAGGTAAACATTTCTGTAACCGGTTCTTTCAAACCTTGCTTACCAAATACTCTGTCACACACAAAGTAGCCACCCCGTACCATCCTCAAACTAGTGGCCAAGTAGAGGTATGCAATAGGGAGATTAAGAACATTCTTCAGAAAACTGTTCGGCCTGACCGGAAAGATTGGTCATTGCTCTAAATGATGCATTATGGGCATACCGAACCGCGTATAAAACTCCCATTGGAATGTCACCTTATCGGTTGGTTTATGGCAAAGCGTGCCATCTTCCGGTTGAATTGGAGCATAAAGCTATGTGGGCCACTAAAACTTTCAATTTTGACATGCAAAAGGCCGGATCTAATCGAAAGCATTAAATGAATTGGAAGAATTGCGACATGACGCGTATGAGAATGCTAAAATCTATAAGGCAAAGTCCAAAGCCTTTCATGATCGTAATATTCGAGTCAAAACATTTTCGCCGGGCCAAAAAGTATGGTTGTACAACTCACGCCTCCATTTGTTTCCCGAAAAACTTCACTCCCGTTGGGATGGTCCATTTTTGGTTAATTCCGTCGCTCCCCACAGAGCAGTGGAATTGGACTTGAAAGACGGATCGTTGTTCAAAGTAAATGGGCAGCGCTTAAAAATGTGTGTGGATGACCAAGTTACCACCGAATACGTGGATGTCGTCACTTTGACGGATCCCGTATATTTTGACTCATGAGCCGATCCGGACGCCGTGCCATAGACGTGTAAGGTGGCGAAGCCATGGTAGCTATCATGATTCCATGATGTCCCTTTTTAATCCAAGGTAGGTTTGGTATCTAAGAAATTTTGTATCTAAGTCCCAAAAATCCAAGTCCATGAAGCATAACTTAAGCTAGCTATTTTTGAGCATCTCGATTGATCGAAACCAAGATCTCGATCAATCGAGATTTTGATTGATCGAGATTTCAGTCTCGATTGATCAAGATATTGCAGAGAGTTGTCAAATCCAAAGTCCCGAGAGGTAGTATTCTTCGATAGCACTTCGATAGGTCCTCGATCGATCAAAATTTCGATTGATCGAAATGGGATTTCGATTGATCGAAGTAAATTCTCAATTAATCGAAGTAAAGTCTCGATTGATCGAAGGAAAAATCTCGATTCATCGAAGAAGATCTCTATTGAGTGAAGCTGATCTCGATTGATCGAAGTGGGATTTTGATCAATCGAAATCTCGATTGATCGAGATGCACATCTCGATCAATCGAGATGCACGCGATGCCTGCACGTGAGTCGAATTAGTATTTAAACCGTTGGGCTTCCCTCTCATTTCAAAAGACCATCCGACTTCTTCTCTTCTCCGAGCGATCCAAGGCTTTCTCCGAGCACTGTCGCACACTTGATCTACCATCCCCGACCATCCACCGCCATTCGCCGTGGTCTGAGATCGCCGCTAGCACTCGCACGCTCTTCTCTTCGCGGCTGTGAGTTGGGTTTTAATCTTTGTGTGCCATTCATCATCTTCACCTTGAGGTAAGTAATGCATGGCTACATTTTGCATACTTTCTCGCTATTTTTGATAGTTTTACGGTGTAATAAACATAGACAGTTGATGTTGGGTTGGATGGGTGCATTTGTGATATTCGTAATGAGATTTTGTGGGTTTCGGGGGGTAGGAATGCATGTATGGGTGAGATATTACACTCTTTTTGCTTTGAATGCTTATTGTACGATTTGCAGCCACGACCCATCATTTCAGTTGCATCCACTCAAGCTGCCTCTTTGAGATCGAATTCTTTTGAATACATGTGTCAGCACCATGTACTAGGACCTCATTTTCATTTTTTTCTTTTAGTTTATTCTTAGTTTAGTATTCCTCTTATTTTATCTTTTATTTATGTAATTTTTGGAATAAAGTGCAGACTGTTCCGAGATCATGGCGAGGGTGAAGAATGCCCCCGGTTCTGTTCGAGACATGCCCGGGCGAGCCTTCTGGTCTCGAAAGTTTCACCCGGAGCAGATTTTTGACTTGGGAGAGTTCGAGAGGCGTCCCGATAGCGCGTGGACTGTCGCCGAGCTCAAGAGGGGTCGCCTCGACCGATTGTGTGTGCCTCCCATTGATGTGGCACACGAGCGCTTGGTGCAGGTCTTCTACGAGCGCATGACCTACTCCTGCACAGCGCCAGACACATTAAAGACAGTTGTGGGCACCACGACGATTACTATTATGCTGAGCCGGATTGCGCAGATGCTTGGCATCCCTCACCAGCAGCCGCCAGACATGGTTGATCAGGACGGTCGACCACTTTACAGGGCCGCCCTTCTAGCAGACTCGACACTATTTTCCATCGTGATGGACATGTGTGGCGGGGCGTTTACCACGCCCAGTATCAATTGCATGTCCAAATCGATGTGCCCAAGCAGATTATGGTTCCTGGACACCGTTCTCATCAAGAACGCGTGTCCTCTACAGCACGTGGCAGAGTGCAGGGGCGACCTCCTCCGTTGCCTCTATGCTTTCCACACGGGCACGTGGTTTTTTGTCCCGTCGTTGGTATGGGGGCAGATGTTCAAGGTCTGGGACGGCCTCATCAACAAGAGGATGCGGCGAGCAGCGAGTTGGCGGCTTCCCTTTCCTTTCCTTGTCGCCGCTTTTCTGAGCCATGCCAGTATACCGGTCAGTGATACTGACGTTCAGTTGGCATCACCCATCCGCTTCACATCTACTCAGTGGGAGCGGGTGAGGCGACACTTAGAGTGACAGGACCACCAGGGTGATCCACCAGACGATGTAGATATGGATGCCCCGGTGGAGATGGATGAGGGAGAGTCTGCAGGGGATGGGTCCGATGATGAGGAGATGGAGGAGGAGGAGATGGATATTGCTACAGAGCGGCATGACATCCTAGCGACAGGCTACTCCTGCCTGGCGGCTAACGTAGAGCGACTCCAGCAGGGTTTTGACGAGCATGTCCAGGTGACGCAGAGTCAGCTGGTAGGCATTCGGATGGACATTTCATCTCTGGCACAGGGTCAGAGGGCTATTTTAGACGAGTTCCGTGCCTTCCGGCAGGACCTGTAGTTCCTGCTTGCCGAACGAGCTTCCACCTCCACCTCTACTCCCACCGAGCCACCACCCGCCCTCGAGTAGTTGCTTTTATTTGTCCTTTATGCTTTACTTTCTGTATTTTTCTTTCTTTATGTTTGATAGGCCATGTTGGCCATGTTTTCTTTCATTTTTAGTTTTTTATGAGTATTCCAGATGCATGTACACTTTGTACTAAACTCATTTTCATATTTATGGAATACATTTATTTTTTCTCTTATACCATGTGTTATCTTTCTTGTCTTTATTTTTGCTTTCCGTCAATATATCTGTTCTCTATACTTTGACTATGTATGTAGTGCCACTTCCCTAATTGTTATATGCGATTCAGTTGATGATTTCCGTTTATTACCGCCTGGTTTAAATTCCCAATACTGTTGAGATTGCTTCAACGCAGTATAGCGGTAATAAAGAAAGGCAGCCCCTTTGCGTGCTATATGTTAGCCTGCCTGGATAGTCAATATCTTATCGCATAGACCTCTTAGACAATTGGGAAACACCAGTTCAGACCCTTAAATATGCAGTGATCTTGGCATTGTCCGTTTGTGCATACTTATTTTATTATGCTCTTTCCATATACTTTTTGTTCCTTTTAATGCTCATGGTATCTAGTTGGTGTCCGTGCAGGTTTTTCTTATTTGCAGGATGACCGTTACTATTGGAATACCATTTTTGTCGCATTCTGCAGTCCCGGTAACTTCTTTCCTTGTTCTTCTTGTCCAAACATTGAGGACAATGTTGCATATAAGTTTGGGGCTGCGGTATGCTATACCACTTGCATATGGATGCAATGTTCAGTCTTAGTATTGAGTGTCATTGTAGAGCAGTTTTCTTGATATTTTTGCATGCTTGCTATGATGTCTTGCTTTTTAAAGGAAGATCATTCGAATAAATGTCCGAGGTAAATGTAGCAGGTAGTTAAGAACTTTAACATTGTAAATACCCGTACTTTTGCAAGCTATATAGTAGGCTAGAATGGTCTACATTTTTGTCCAAATATGAGCACGTATAGTTCTTACCCTAAATTTGTCCTTAACCGCACAAATTCGCACACATGCATTTTAAATTATGGGGTATAAGTCTGATGGAGAATTTTGTAAACTTCTGTTTTTATCTGAACAACTTAAAGAATAAGATCTTCCGGTTGTTCTAAAAAAAAAAACATTATAAAATAAATGCAATAAGCCTTCTCACTCAATAAACCGGATTTCTATGCCTCAAAGCAGGGAGTATTCACATATAAGTGTGAAAGGTTGAGCAATAATAAGGGGGTGGCTTGCTTAAGCTCATCGCCTTGTAAGCTCGGTTATTAAGTCCGAGAGGTGTTTCTTCACCTAATGCCAAACCAATTGGTTTGGGAGTCATTGGCCCAATGCCGCTACATGGGCTTACAAGAAAGCAAAAAGAGCTAAGCATTGCACGGTCATCCGCACATGAGCAATCATGAAATTTTGTGATAATGAACGGCAATGTCGAGCTTTTTCAATGAGTTTTTCTCTTAAAAACAGATTTGTTCTTTTTCTTCTCCAAATATGACAAAAGCCATGCGTTAGAATGCATGTTCACTTTTCAAAGAGGATTTTGGGGTCAGAATTGGTATGTTTGCTCGGGCTGGCCATTATGTGGGGACCGTCATTTATTTATAGCTTGTGAAAGTCCATTTTTGCTAATGACCACATAGTTCTGTAATACTTGTTGCATTTGCCAAATGTGAAATGAATGGATGATCACCCTTTATCTAGTTGATGACTGAGCATGATTAAACTTTTGTATAGGATAGTTAATTTTATTTTTGTAATATCGCATTGCTAAGGGACTAGGCAATGTGCAAGTTTGGGGGTGTGATAAGTGTTCAATTCTATGCATTTGAACCCTCTTTATTGCATATGTTAGTTCCGTTTTTATGATTACCGAGATATGTTTACGGTATTTTTGTGTTTTTGAGGTATTGCAGGTCTTGTAGTGAAAGGAGCAAAGTTTGAGGCTATTTGCAGCTGAAGAACAAAAATCAGAAATGCAGTCAAAGGCATCTCGATCAATCGAGATGTTGATCTCGATCAATCGAGATCTCAATTGATCGAGATCTTATTTCAATTGATCGAAATCTCGATCAATCAAGATCCAATCTCGATTGATCGAGATTCTGCAAAAGCCACTTGCCCACTTGCTCACCTGCTCTCCCACTTGCAACAAAATCTCCCTTTTTGCACGACTTAGGGGGATTGTCTAACTTGAATAAGACCCTTGGGGACCTTCTTGATACAATGGACATATATATTGATATATATATATATGGTGGGCCCCAAGGTTGAAAAAGGAAGCCTTAAAGTACCAAAAAGCCACTAATCTCATATATCTCTCAACACACATCAGATTATCCAAGGAGAGACTTTCCGGAGAGGAAGAAGAGAAGATGAACCAGACCAAGAAGCTTCATCTTCTTCATCAATGGAAGAGTGCAAGGCAACCATGAGCAACTAACTCTTCTACTAGGGTGTTGGTTTCAACCCCTAGCCATGTAAACTTGTTCATCTTTGTAGCACTTGGGATTTGTAATTAAATGTTGATTATTTAGCCTAGTGATCATGTACACTAATACATTTCTTTTATATATTCATATGATTTTGGTTTTATTCTTGTCTTAGAGTATAATCTTCATGTGAATGCACAACATTTGCATATTCCACAAGAAGTGCAAATGCTGGCTAGATAATGGTGTTTAAATGAATGTGTTGTGTTTGTTTGTATAAACCATGCCAAGATAAAGTAGTTTGGATGCATGTAGGTTCAGTTAGAGAGTAGGGTAATTAGATAGTTAGTTAGGTTGAAAAGCTATGCTTATTGAAGATGGATTATGATAGGTGGACAAACACATTGATCTTTTGATATGTCATTGAGGTCACAAGCCTAATGACATTGTTAGGCATTTAATTAATGAATCACATGCTTGTTACACTTATGAACATATGAATGGCTAGTAGTGGAAACCAACCTTAGTTCTCTCTCCCATCCTTTACCCTTTAATTTTATTGTCATTTCATTCATGCAATAGTTTTTAAACAAAAACTCAAAATCCTATTTTTAGGATTAAAGTGGAATTAATCTTTCTTTAAGACAATTGCGACTAGTCCTCGTGGGATCGATACCCTCTATATAGAACTGTATCTACAAAGATTCGTGCTCTTGCGAGTGGTTAAATTATATTTTGATAAAAAGGGCAAAAATTAAGCTTACAATATAATTCGAGTTTAGCCACATCACTTTCATCCTCCCTACCACTTGAAAGAACTCTCAATTGCCCATGATTGTCATACTCAGGAATTATCAACCCCCCATCAGAGCCTTTTTCCTCCTCTGTTATACTACACAACTTCACTTTCTCAATTTCCTTTGAAGGTCACACAATCTCAATCCCTCTATCGGAATCACAGGCATCGGCAACACCATCCCAATTTTGCACTTCAGTAGATCCTTCCTCCCCATCCATATTTCACTGAATCAAATTTCCCATCATATACACCCACTTCCCAACTTCTTTAAGGAACCCATTTTTCCATTGATACCCAGAATCGCAGGAGTAAAAGAAGAATTTTTAGGATTAGACTTCGATGCACGAACTTGGAAATGAGATTGAGTCTGTTCTTTGGCAATCCATTTCTGTTTTTGAGCCCATGAAAACTTCTGTTTCCTTTTTCTGGCCACCTTTTTCCTCCAAATGAAGTACTGTGGACTAGCTTCCTACAATTCTCCCATTTGAAAAGGGCATAAGAACTTATTCCCTTCAATCTTGACTCAGAGGAGTGAAGAAAATAATTGTTTCCATGTTCACCGTAATTAGGCATGCCATGATTCTCTTGATTAGGGCCAAACTGGAGTGATCCTAGCCTATCATTTATAACAAACCCTAAACTATGAGAGTCCTTTACGAGACTGTTCTTGTCCTTGGTGTAAAGACTGGCTGACAGGTGAACAAGCTCAGGAAGCTTTTCCTCTGCTAAGTAAACCCTGTAGCAAAGCCTTTCATCATTTACCAGTATTGACATTGGAACGACACCACCCTCTTTAACCAAGATAATAACTTTGTTGGCATCTTTACTATCATCTACTTCCACTTTCTTGAAATCCCCACAAGCATTTCCAATGGCTTCGAATAGAGCGAAACACCACAAATGGAGCAGAAGGGCGAAAACCATTACTCTCTTCTCCTTTTTTTCCTTAAGAATTCCCGAGCACCCAAACTTTAAAGGACTACACATCCAAAAGCAATTCTGCTTCTCCCTATGTTCGTTTCCCTTGCAAAAAAACCCCTAATCACCTCAGCATAAGAAGGCAACCTGAAAAGCAGTAGTGTCCAGCAGTGAAGAAACCAAAACCCCTGCAGAAATCTTCCAAGCCCTTGAAACCCACTCTTCAATCTTTGCCAGTTCTCTAACTTCTCGATCAAACTTTCCCACTAACCAACTCTTCAAATTTGGTTTGTATAATACTTCATTTGAAGATGTTTAATTCATTTGTCATGAAATTTATACTTTCTAATGTTAGAATTTCAATTAATACTTCATTTCATTAATTTGGAGACCTTGGTGACTGCTACACTTTAAAATGTATGTGTACATCCTGTCCAATTTATGAGTGAAATGTTGCTGAAAAATTAAAATAAAATGAAAAGGAATTCTAGTAATTTATGATGATTTACATTGGCATTTGTCTCCTCTCATTTAGGAAGGTAAATTGATGTCCTCCATTTATTTATGGAGGTCCCAGCATATTTTGAGTGCTTAAATACCTACATAGGCAAGTCTCACATGAATGAATCAATTTGATTTGTTAGATGAGGTTAATGGAGGTGTTCTACGCTTGTAGGTGTTATGCTAATATTGTTGAGCTGACATTCTAACTTGGACTATGATGTAGGCAAATACAAGGGCAGAAGAAGCATGGTCATTTCTGGAGACATTGAGGTCAGAGTTATGTCAGATTAGTTGTTAGGAACTATTGGATTCCAATCCATTCTTGAATATGATAGCTAACAATTATGGTTGAAATCACTGCAGACTTTAAAGCTTTGGTTTTTTCATTTCGAGGGGATAGAAGTGTGAGTTATGCGGTGCGGAAATGGTTCAGTTAATTTAGAGTGAGATGCTAATCCTTAGACCTAGAGGGGGGTAAATAGGTCATCTTGCCCAATTTTTATGATTGATTAATTACCCATAATTATTACCAATTAAACATCCAAACCAATCACAAAATAAATAGAGCAAGTAAGGAAAAGTTAGAGATGACACCAGAAATTTTACGTGGAAACCTCAAGAAGGGAAAACCCACGAGGGTGAGGTAGAAGACCTTAGAGATACCAATCCACTATCTCGAAGCAAAGTACATCAGACTCTATCCCAGACTCACACCCACTCCACTCTGACAAGAATTTGATACAGAACACCTCAGGCTTACAATTGTGACACCATGTTCAACTGCTGCAGACTTCCGGCTAACATCACAATTCTAGGATAGCTGAAAGAACAAAATACTCAGCAAGTATTTCGTTCCCTTCATAATGATCATTTCTCTTCCTCTTTAGATAAAATCTTTGTAGTTTCAAGGAACTACCTCTGCTGTTCTTGATCAACTGTGTAGACTGATGATGTCTTGAAGATTCTGTTGATGAGATGAAGAAGAACATCACAACTTAAGCACTCTCTGTGTGTGTGCTCAAAAATAAAAATCAATAAAGATCTCTTATAAATCTCTCTTTTAGCTTCCAAAATATATTAATGTCTCTAACAATTAATTCATTGAGTCTCTCATCTCCCCCTCTTTAGGTTGAAGATTTTATGCTTTATATTTAGTGTTTCTTATTACTTTTAACTTTCATATTTTTATTTTGTATCTTTTTGAAAACTTGTTTGATTTCTAGTTCTCTATCAAATTTTGGTATAGTCTATTTTTCTTTACTACCCGTTATGGACATCCTCGTTTCACCATCAAGTTTGTATTTGATAATGAGCATTGGATAATGAGCATTTTCCTTCTGATTATACAAGAATCTCTTTTAATATTTTTGTAATACATTTGACCATCTCATTCTACATATTGCATTAGTTTCATCCTCTAAATTTCAATTCATACTGTTTCTTTTAATATTTTACACTTAAAAATCGTCTAACTTTCTTTTCTTTAACATTTAAATACCACCACAACTTTAAAATTTTTGTTTAAAAGGCAATCTAACTGTAGAAATTAAAACATAGTTGCTACAGTTAGAAATTAAACCAGCAAAAGGGATTATTTTAGAAATTAGAACATAGTTGCTACAGTTAGAAATTAAACCAGCAAAATTTTTTGTTATAATATCAATATTTATTAGCTGTGTCATTTCTTACCACGAGCAAAAAGTGCTAACTAGATATCATCTCAATATATCGACCTGATTCCAAATAACAAAGTCAAGTTACTAAGACACTGCTCAGGCATTTACCATAAAAATGTGATTGTAAGGCTTGACTTGCTTGATATTCATCACAAAGGATTAAATTTCTCTGATCACACTCCCATAACCAAAAAATCAGCATAATGAAATCCATTTAGCCCCGCCTTGCAGCATATTGAAATCCCTTAGCCCCACCTTACTGACTTCTATTGTAGTACTTCACATTGCAATTACTATTATTATAAATTATTAGGCCTATGCTTTCAAATTGAGAAAAGAAGACACAAAAGCCCTGGGGTTTTGGGACAGAGTAAAGGACATCATCTTTTTCAAGTAAAAGTTCATCATCTTCAACAGCCCAATAGAGCAAAAAGACTAGGAAGAAATTAATCAACCAGGACTTGACTTAAACATTTCAAATTAAAATTAAGCACATAAAACTTTGCACAAACTAAATAAAAGGTTCACTTAAGACTACTCAACCAACCTTCACCGTGAGCGCTGTTGGAAATACTTGTTTACGTCAAATAATCTATTCGGTTACCAGGAAGCTCTTCAGAAACCTTTCTCCTCTGCATAAGATATTTAACAAACTTAGTCATAAATGCATCGTTTCATCATATTCCCATTTTAATAACAAGTATGATCAAACTTCTATTACAATACAAATACTGATTCCCACAAGTGTTCCCTCTGCTATTAACTGAAAGTTGAAAACCATATTAAATCTAGAAGCATGAAAGCAATGCAGTTTGAGGTTCTCCTTTATATTTTTGAGGTTGGGGAATAAAAAGCGCTATTTGCCAACAAAAATTTGGTTCTTTGAATGGTTATTGACTTTAAACTTCAGTAGCTATTATAAGACCTTAAAACAGCACATACATGTTTGTCATGATAAAATAGGTTTGCTAGAATAATAATGGCCTAATCTACACTAGTTTGTCAGTTCATTGGACCAAAATTCATCTATAAATGACGCAACAGCTGAATAAGGAGTGTCAAATACTGATTCGATCCTATACTAATTCTGGATAACACTGAGCTTTACAGACTTTTAACATTAATAATTGAAACATGCTCAGCTAAATTTAATCCATAATTATCTATTTTAGACATGTTCTTACAGAAAGAACATAATTTAATAGTAATTAAGAGCATAAATCAGGCTACAAATGAACTAATTTCAACACAGCCCCTAATTTATCTTCTTGCAAGTTTAAACAGGTCATAATTGAATTTTTAAACATGTTATGATGATCTAAAATAGTTCAGAGTCAAGTTAAATCAATCTAACAAAGCTGGTGCAATTTTTAACAGTTAACAATGCAGTAGATTTGAGTTTAGGGTACAAAACATGTTAATTAAGCTCAAGGACATCAAGCTAGATTATGGTTCAACTTTAACCTACTTAAATAAGCATGCTTAACCAGTTTCAGACATAAGTAATGATTAGTCTACATGCAGAACAGATTAATCACTTGACAGCAACAGGTTGAGCTTGACATACATTGTTCATCTTAGATATTGAGGCTTCAGACTATGAAATTGTTCAGCAGTCAATATATCAAATTTACTTCGGCAAATGTAGCCTTAAAATGACTAAGTATACTTGTTTAAAGCTTAATAAGCTGCCCAGAGAACCTTCAGATTAGGTTAGTCCACATAACAGATTTTGGCAGCAAAAAGTGAGCTGAAATGTAGTTCAGATGTTTAGACTCAAATGCAACAGAAATCAAAAAATAGGGACTAGCTTACACATAGTTTAGATCAACAAGGCAGAGGTGTGAATGCTCAGATATTTAGCTTAGGACATTAAAGAACACAATCAAGACATTTTGAGAGCGTCACCAGCAATGTAATCTGATATAGTGTGGTATGGAGAGTGAAATGCAGAGATAAAATTAGTTTAGAGATGCCTACTATTATGTTGTTGTAGTTATTATTAGTATTGTTGTCATTTTCTTTCTACTTGTGGTATGTTAGCACAAATAAAGGCTAAGGCTGTGAAACCCTGTCTTTTGTGGTTTCATTTTGTTCTCTAATGCCACTGTTGGATTGGAAATTTTTTTGTATTTTCACGTTGTAAAGTTATTCCTTCTTGTAACAACTCGTTCTGATTTTTTGTTCAGGTTTCTCAAATTCAGACAAAGAAGGGACTGACAAAAGTCCTTTACAGCGTAGGATCCTAGAGGGTAGACTTTTGTTCTTGAATCTGGATTCCTCTTCTATATGAAAATGCAGTTTCTGTTCATTACTCTACTCTGGTGGAGATCATAGGAAATTGAGATTCTGAACTGCATTAAAGTAACTAAGAATGCCTGTGTTTCCTGTTTGCTATTTATACATAATATGTTACTGCTTTTGATTACTTGGTCTCTCTCTAAACGAAGCATATAGTGTTGTATTTTTAACATACCTATCTATGTATCAAGACTTCGATTTATTTGGACCTTCTCTCATGTTCACATTCTCATAATGCTCTTTATCTTTTATTTCCCCGTCCACCTTGTGATCAATAATAACACTACCCATCTCAGTGCTCCCATTATCATTACTTTCGTTCTGGCTGCTTTTTGATGGCATGCTATAATTATCAGCATGTGCATAATCAGTTGCTGGCAGAGATGACAATTGTTTAGAAGCTCCACTCTTCACCGTAGACATTGCTCCTGCACCTGCTCCAACTGATTGAGCACGACCATTAGCTGGTAATTGCTCCTCATTAATAGATGTACTCTTTTCAGAAGCTCGATGATTTGACCCTACAGTTATGCTTCCCTCAATTTCACTTCCTTAAGATGGGGGCACTCTGTTCTGTTCATACAATTCCAGCATTTGATTGCTAACCTCTGCAAAGAAAAAATAGCCATAATGATATCATTGACATTCTTAACATATCCATCACCAGAAGACACAAAGGAAACCCCACCCCCCACCCCCCCAATGAAACAGCAGTACCCATGGCACACCTGTAGGCAACCATGCTCCTCACCATTAAGTGCATTCCATCTGATAGTTCCAAAAAGTCATGATTTGCTTAGATGATAGGACAACTGGTTATGCAACTATATTGCCTCACATTGCAAATTCTAAAAATTTGTGCTTTTTTTCTCTTATGTCGAAGTTAATGTTTTATTTGTTTAGCAAGTTATGTTAGGTATTTCAAAGTCTGATTGAAGATTAATTTAGCTATTGCAGTTTGAACTTTTTATATATGCTGTCCAATTTGTTGTTTATGAATTCCTGATAGTGAACTTTTTTGCTAATAAATTGTTGTCACATGAAATGAAGCTTGGAGAATCAGTGCATTTATGAAAGAGTCCAACTTTTCTTCTGTGGTTTCATTGAGACCAAGGTAGAAACTAAGAGCCCCAAATCCAATTCTCATCCCAGTTTATAGAACAGGGGGTTGCTTCATGAATAACAATAATAAGTCCTAAAGTCTATTTTTTTCTGTCCTTCACATGTCTTTTTTACAATATAGGAGGTTCTACTATGCTCTTTAAATTACTTTCTTTTTTCTTTTTTGAATCATTGGCAACAGTTGGAGGAACTAGTGACCGTGCGGGAACAGTTGCAAAAAATTACCAAAGTGGAGGAGGTGATGCTTGCGCAACAACAACAACCTCCACCATGGTTTCACCATTGTCAGCAAACATCAGATTCCGAACAGCAGCATGCACCACCAAGGTATCCCCAGCCGCCACCATGGTCGCAGTATCAGCATCAACCTCCACCATGGTTTCACCATTGTCAGCAAACATCAGATTCTGAACAGCAGCATGCACCACCAAGGTATCCCCAGCCGCCACCATGGTCGCAGTATCAGCATCCACCACCGTGGTTCCACTTTTCTCACTAGTCCCAATCAACACCAACACCAACGACATCAAAGTCAGCCCTAACACCAACAGCCCATTCAACACCAACACCAACACCAACACCAACACCCCATTCAGCACCAACACCACCTTAATTCTGGATTTGCTTATATATATATATATATATATATATATATATATATATATTCACACCTTTCCAAAATTAGTTAATTCAAAAAAAAAAGAAACCCGGTACAAAATTTTACCTGGAACTGGTCAAAAATAACTCGGTCCTTACAGCATAGGAGTAGGTGTGGGAGTGATAAGAGCAGAGAGGTTATGGATGGATTGCCAAAGAGATTTTATTTCCACAGGACAGTTGAAACAATAGATGAAAGTAATGGATAAGGGAGGGGATATCATGGTCATGGTAGGTGGCCAAACAGTGGATAATTTGGCTGGATTTGTGCAAACATTGGATGGAAAGCTTAAGGGGGTTCCATAGGATCCATATTCTACCAAGAGGGAAAAACTCATCATTGTTAATCATAGGCCAAGAGAGATAGCCTGATGAACAAAGTTCACATTATGACTTCGAATCTTAGTTTCAAAAATGCCCATAACATCCACTATATGCTCCTTCAGAAATTTTCTAATCTCTTTTTGTTTTGAGGGGTTGTTCATGCCCTTGAAATTCTATGCACCGATGGACATCATTGAGGAGGTGGAGAGTGGATGTCAGCAAAAAACCTAACACAGGCTTCCTCGTCAACTGTTCTGGCTACTTTTCTAACCCTTTTCCTCAGTTTCTTCCTCATCTTCAGAGTTAGAAAATCTGATATATTGATGGGTAAATCATGTTCCTCCTCCTCAGACAGTCCCTGCTTCTCATCTTCGATATTGTTGCTCGTATATGAATCCATGTTTTCTGTTAACTGACATTCCCTGTTGGTGCAGACTGAACCACTGTCTACATCTTCATCACCATTCAAATCAGATAAGACTTGAAATCTATTTGATGAATGAGACTTGGTGCAACTCTTGGTATCAGGAGGAGGACTACAAGGGAGCACAACTTTAAAATTCAAGGAGCTGCAATCCTTGTATGTAGTTATTTTTGTGATCAGGTTTGGGTGATGAGTTTTGAGGGGCTAGATTTTGAGTCAGATGAGATGGTGGTTTTAGGATGGGATGATGAGTACATTTGATTTTGGTGTGGACTGGAGAGGTTATAGATGTCAATGTGGGGAGACTTTGGTTTGGATGGTAAAGACATGGTTTGGTTAGGAAGAAGCAGGTCAATATGTGTGAGACTACTCAACAACTGTGACGAATTTGCAGCAACTTTCATTGGAGATTTTGATGGAGGGTTTGATTTTAGAGAGTTTCCACCTGCTTCCACCAGGTTGGTAGATCCCAAGGCTACATTCCTCTTTTGCTTGACCACCCAATTCTTGATTACCTTTGTGCATTTCATAGGAGAGTGCCCAATGGAGTTGCACTGATGGCAGAAAAAGGGTTTCCACTGATACTCAACCATGATTATGATGTATTTATCATCTCCAATTCTTAGTGTAAAGGCTTCAACCAACTGTTTGGACACATCAACCTCAACATAGATTTTGGCATAAGTAATTCTCTTTTTCATTTTTGTAGGTTGATCAGCAAACAGTGGCCTACCTGTTGCACTGGAAATTGCATTTAGACCCTTGTTGTTCCAATATTCAAGAGGAATATTGAAGAATTTAATCCACAGGGGTATTGTAGTGCACATGCTCTTATTGAATTGAAACTTTGGGTGCAACTTCCTAAGCATAATTGAGTTGTTAGCAAAGAACCAAGGTCCTCCTTCCGTAATCTTGTTGCATTCCTGCTCATCATTGAACTTGAAAATATAGAATCCTTGTTCATTGCCCAAGACATCAATGAGACCCATATTAGTCCACAGTTTTCGAGCATTGGATGACACTATGCCAAATGGGAGTTTCTTATGAATGAAATAGCCAATAATGCAAGCCTTCCATTCTTCACATTCTTAGTTCTTCTACATGGAGGTGGATCAACCACAAGATGTCCATTAAGTGTGTCAGGTAGGAGGAACTCTAAGTTCATTTTTGGGCCTGGAAGACCAAAGTGGTTAGTTTGCTTGTTTATCCTAGCTGATATGGTTGTGGTTTGTTGCATGGCAACTTATTCAGTTTTAAAACAAATCACCTTAAATTAACATAAATACGTAAGCTGAAAATGTAAATTGTATAGTAATATATTAACAAGGGGTTACTTAAAGTACTTAACAATTCGTTATCGTCTGTTAAGTAACGGTTAGGTTAATAATTTTTATATTGATATAGGAAGAGAGTATAATTACAAGAATTTGTCGTGTAATGAACAAGCTGCAGCATCAGGCCTTTCAAATCAACAGTGATTGGTTGCTATTTATTCTAGAGAATGAGTCAATATTCGTTGAAAATCTAGCAAGAAGCCTGATAATCTTTGCGGATTCCAAATCTATTGACGATATTCAAATTAACAAAAACACATTTTACGTTGTTGCTGCCTAGCTTCCATTACCAGTCTTTCATCTCTGTCGAGGAGGCATTAATGTGGTTCTCAAACAACTTATCTCAGATCAGTGAGAATCCTCTCGTGTACGCTCGGGAGGCTAAACGCCCCTTTCAGTTCATCGTCAATATAATTGGAATCACCACTAACAAATTGAAGGTTCTTACAAACATACCTATTACCCAAGATGCCACAACGAGTTCATATCGGATCATAAGTTACTTTTTGTTGGATGAAACCATGGCTAAGAGAACGAATCTCATCTCATCTTCGGATGGAAAAATTCAAGATGTTTATTCTTTCTTCCTCAAAGAGGTCAAGGAGTTCATGAAAGCAAAAATAGATAAAAATCTATCAACGATACTTTGCAATCTCCTCACTTGTATAAAAGTTTCAACCTTAGCTCCCTCCCCCAAGCCTGAGTCTCTTATAATTCTGCTATTATATTGCATACAAATACGTCCATTGGGAAGCCAATAATCATACCACAAGGATGTTAACATACCATTCACAATCTGAGTCTAAAATGCCTTCTTGAAAGTATCTCTCATTTTCAGAAGTCTCCTCCATGTGCATGAGCAATCAGATGGAGTTTTTGAATTCCAGAAATACTTTTGCTTTATAAGGTGCTTCTAAACCCAAACAACACAAATAGAATCAAACTTATATTGAACCACTCGCCACAGGTGCTTTGACATGGTTGCCACATTTCACATTGATAGATCTTAATTTGACCCCCAACCCTCACTCAATAGTAGGTAAACAAACAGTTTACCATTATTTCCCCCCTCATAAGTTTTGAGCCTTTCAATTTGGTCACCAAAATCTAATTTTTCCTTAAAATAAAGCTACTGCGGAGAAGGATGCCACTTAACAATGTATGGAGGGTATGAGAAGTGAGGGATATGGGATTAGAGCAGATTTGTTGGTTACATGAGATTATTTGTAGAATCTTAAATCTTTTTTGATATTATATAAAATCTATTTTCTTGTGATTATTCTATTATTTAGAATGATTTGTGTCACAATACTTTGAAAAACTAGGTTGACTGATTCCATGTTTTTGGTGTGTACTTAACCAGACTCACTCAAAGGTGTGTGTATGTTTGTATAATTCTTGGGCACTGAGTTATATTATATTTATAATTCCTTCTTCTGTATGTTTTTTTTCTAAAGTTAGTTTGAACATTTAAAGCATGTGACTTAATAGATTTATGTGAGATTAATCTTTCGTGATTTTAATAAGCAATCTTGTGAAACTTTATAGGAAAAAGTTTGAAGGGAGTAATACTTTGCCCTTTCCGGAGTAGTTAAGAGGTACACAAATCTTCTTTTAATTTGCAATGCATCATCCGGTCCCATTTGTGGGAGGGTTATAGCTCCCCTTTTTTAACTGTATGATTTCTCACTTCTTACTACTTCCTTTCCAATTTCATTTTTCTGCATTTTGCTCAAGTAGGTGTCTAATTGGTTTTTCCTTGTATATTGAACTTTATTTTTGGGGGTAAATAGTATGAACTCATGCGGTTTTCTTTTTTATACTTGCCCATCTTTTTTTGCTTACTGATTTGTGGTACTTTATCTTTCTTCTAATTAATTATATATATATATATTTATGTGGTCTGTTTGGAAATGGCAGAGAAGATCGTGATAGTGAATTACCAATTTGTTCGTTTGTGTGTGGGTTAAAGCTTCTCCCTTTTAGTTGTATGGTTTCTCATTTCTTTTAATACTTTCATTCCAATTGCATTTTTGATGCACTTATCTCAAATTATTGTCTAATTGGTTTTACCTTTTATTTCTATTTTGGATGTGTTTGCTTTATATTTCTCTTAGATTGTCACTTCCATTTCTCACAAGGTAGAGCTTGGCTTGGTTGGGTGATTCTATATGTTATAGAACTTTTGTTTTGGAAGGTAAATCATATGAGACTACTTTTTTTCCTTTTACGATTAGCCACATTGAGGTTCATATTTGTGTATCCAATTTTTATTGAATATTTATCTTTTTCAATTTTTGTATGTTTGGTAAAGATGGTTAAACATTTTATGCATGTTATCTTAAAAGTTTTTGGTAGATCTATCTTTTGTTGAGATTTTATAATACATCATTGTTACAAAATATTTACAGCTCTCCGATGTAGTAAAAGCACAAAAATCTCATTTTTATTTGACATGCAATCCTCTGATTTAGCTGTATGGTTAATCATTTCTTTTTCTAGTTCATTCCAATTGCAATTTTTATGCTCTAAACTCAAATTTTTGTCTAATTGGTTTGCTTTTTATTCCTCTTTTGGATATATTTGCATTGTACTTCTCTTAGATTATCGCTTCCATTTATCATAAAGTAGAGCTTGACTTGGCTTGGTTTGGTACTTTTATATGATATAGAACTTTCATTTTGGAAGGTAAATGATATGAAACTAATTTATATGATACTAGTGGAGAATTCAACTTCAATTTAATTGAGCTACTTCGATAGGAGGTTTAATGAATTCAGCTTAGTCCATAGATGAAGGTTTGAAGAATTTGAAAACCATTTTTAGAGTTGAAAAAATATTCTGTTTAGCTATCGCAAACCAAGATGTTGTTGGGTTGCAATGCTCAATGGATGGGTTGCTTGAGAAAAGTGGAGGAGGGAGGGAAAAGGTAGGGAATGTTGGATAAAGATGTTTATTGACAGAAGTACGGGGTGGAGTTGGGAAAGTTTCTTTGTCGTTAGCATGCACTTGAAACTTGTTTTGAAGAGAAAGAACATCTTTTGTAGTCAACGAGGGAATAGAATTGCTTTTCCTGAGAGTGGGTATGGTTGGACATGAAAGATGTACCTGATTAATGACAGAAGTTTGGGGCCAAGGAGTGGGTTGGGAAACTTGGTTTCTCAGAGGCATGATTTGGTAACTTGTTAAGAGGAGATAAAGCATATTGTTTTTGGTGAAAATGAAAGTTAGGTGCTTTTATGGTAGTGGTTACTGTAGAGTTGGCGCATGGAAGTTTGAGCTGACGTTTGACTTGGCCATTGGAATTTGAAATTGAAATTGAAATCACGAGACAAGGATGTGTTTGGACGCCAACGATGTTTCCGGCGACAACTTCCAGTTGGCAATAATTTTCTGGTGTTGTGAGGGGCTCAAAGGAGCTAATGGAGTTGAATCAATAGTATAATTTGGGCCTGAGCCAGGTGGGAAGTCAACATAAAGCATTGGACCAGATCTTCTAACCAATGAAATGGTTTTCTGGAGCTCCTTTTTCATGTTTACCAACAATTTCCTCAATCTTGCAACTTCTTATATGAGTTCAGCCTTTGTAAAGTTGATGATGGAAACTTTGAGCTTCTCTGGCAGATAAAGGATGTCATTGACATGTTTGTTTGATGGATAAAGCAATCTATCATTTTGAAGAGTCTTTTTGACATTTTCAACAGAAGAATGGGAAATGGAGTGTGGACTTGGTGCATATTTTGAGTGTTGTGGATTATGTGAAAGGCTTGTTGTAGAGGGGGGTGGATGGTTAACAATGGTGCCTCTTATAGTTTGATGAAAAGTAGGAGGAGGGACATTGGGTGGGAAGAGAGTGTGTTGGGGAAGAAGTTGGTTTGTGATAGTTTATAGCTTTTGTAGTGCAAGGAGTGACAATGCTAGAGGGGGATTGGTTTTACTGTGTTGAGGTCATCTAATAGTGGTTTAAAGCCTGTAAGGTCTTTTAAGTTTAGTTGAAATGGAGTTGGTAGAGTTTGCAGAGGATTGTTGAGAGGCAGCAGCCACAGAGGGAATGGGAATAGAGAGTGAGGGATTAAGCCGGGGGGGGGGGGGGTGAAGGAGTGGGCATTATTAAGCAGGAAGCTAGCTTATGTTTGTTGTCAACAATTTACCTGATTGTTAACCTAATTCATATATTTAACTAATTATTAATTATGTTTTCGCTATTGAATATGTTATGATGGAAAATTGGATGAAATGATAGTGATATGACAATGAGGGAGACTATAATGAATTGTTGACAGATCTAACTTAGTTCTAAAATGAAATTCAATTTATTTTTCTCAATTTAATAACACTATGGGTTTTTCTAGACAAGGCGAATAGTATTGATTTTAAGGATTTTTTTGAATGGATTATACAAAGTTCTCGGTTTGGACAATGCAGGGTTAGCTTTGTTTCTTGTAGTCGGCCCGTAATGCCTCCATTCATTTGCTTTGTCTCATTCCAATCCAAAATACTTGGCCTTTCGTGCCAAGTCAATTTTTAGGCTGGCTTTGTCTCGGAAGAAAGATTCTACAACGAGTCGCTTCTCTGTCGCAGTGGCATACATCTCATTGAAGTTGTTATTGTCTTGTTACTATTTGTCATGGAGGGCTTTTAGTTAGATTTCTTTTCTTTTTGGTTTAATGAAGTGAAGTAATGTGTTCATAATTGTGTTATGTGCTTAAATATGTTTTTACTATAAAGGTTTCTTTTTTCAAGTTTCTTTTGGGATAGATGGTGAGAAAAGATTGAAAAGGAAACAGAAAAAGTGGGGGTGAAGATGTTAACATGTGGGTGAAAAAAAACATGAGTTTTGAGTTGAGATACAAAAAACATAAGGGAAAAAAAAGGTTGAGAAGAAATATGAAACAGTGGATATGAGATGGAAAAAAATTGGAAGAAGGGTTAAAACATCAATTAGGAAAAATGTGGAAGAGAGAGAGAGTCTATGAAAAAAAAAAAAAAGAGAGGATGTGCCTGAGTCTCTATTACAAGAATTATGGGATATTATAAAGGTATTTTATTTTTACTAATTTGCTAGTAGAAGGATGTGTCTGATTCTCTATTAGAAGAATAGAAACATGTTCTCCCTATGATAGTAGGATATTTATTTGATAATTTGATATATATTTGCAGCTAAGATTCGATGTTGCCGACTGTCATGCAAGCGTATCATTTGGATTGATGGGAAAGGCGTGGCGCAATCACAAATCAAATACAACAAATAATGTGTTGTCCATGAGAAATAATCGACGAGCCATTGCCTTAATGAAGCCCGATAATATAAATTCAGTGGATGAGTGGCAAGAATTTGTTGCCAATCGATTATCGGAGGAGCATGCTGTGAGTATTTATATGAACTTTTTAATTATATATATATATATATATATATATAGAGATATATATATTTTCATAACCTATATAAATTAGCAACTTTTTTGTATTTACAGAAAGAAAGAAAACAAAAACAAGAATTGAGGAGCAAAATAACTACCCCACACACAACAAGCAGATTAGGCTATGCTCGATTAGAAGATTCAATGGTAATAATGAATGTTTATTTTCTTCACTTATTTAATGCTAACCATAGTTCTTGTGATTTAGTAGCACAAATAATTGAAACGTGCATGTTTGGGTATGTAGAGAAAAGAGTCTGACACGCCCGATAACATTTCAAGGGTCGATGTGTGGATTAAAGCGCATATGAGAAAGGATGGTCAGCCCATAAATGAACAAGTCAAGGAGACTGTGGTAACATGTTTAGGTTTTTTAATTTAAGTTAATTATTTATATTTATTATATTAAATTACTAATGCGTGTGTTTAAAATATGAAATTTTAGGAAATAATTAAGACATATTCCCAAACGACTCAAAGTTCAGGAATTCATGACGATGCCATCAATCATGTATTTGGTTCAGAACATCGAGGAAGAGTGAGAGGGCTTGGGTTTGGGGTAACACTTACAAAATTGAAAACCCAAGCACAACAACAAGAAAATTCCCAAAGATATGAAAAGAAATTTGAAGCAATGATGCGGGATCAAAGGGAGCAAATGTTGGAAGCAATGCGACTTGAAAGGGAGAAAATGAGGGAAGAGATGAGGGAGGAAATGAGAGAGCAAATGAGGGAAGAGATGAGGGACCAAATGAGGGAAGAGATGAGGGAACAAATGCAAGAGTTTAGATCATTGTTGGTAAGTGAAAATAAGAATGCGTTGTCATCATTTCTATTAAAAATGCTTTTATATAATTATTTTTCTTTTTTTTCATGCCAGACACAGAATGCTAATAACCAATCTTGTCCCAATGCTTCACCACGTGTCCCATCTACTGAAAATGTTGAAAGAAAAGATTGCGAGTTATTCCATTACAATGGGACAGGATTACTTGTTGCTACTGGTGAAGTTGTTTCCTCAGATCCTTCTACGCTCATAGGTGATGCACCACTCGGTTCTGATTGTTGGAAAGTGTGGGTCGATTTTGTCTTTGAATCCGAAGCTCCCTTGTATAGGGCAGATTCCTCCGGCCGTTACTTGCTTGGGCAAGCTCATGGAAATTCAATTGCATGGCCTAGCAAGTTTATCAAGATCAGTAAGTATTCCAAAGTATAATATTTGAATATCTAATTTTATTGATACTGAAAATATAATATATAATATTTGAATATCTAATTCCATTGACACTGAAAATATAACATTTATTTACTTGCAGCTCAGCCTTAGGGATAATCGTATTTTGGGGCTTTTTGCTTGTTTTTGTGGTTGTATCTCTACAAGAGATATATAGAATTTTTTTGAAAGCAATCTGTTCAGGGCATGTTTGGTTCTTTTGAAAACAACTCTAAGGTTAGTTTCTCTCTCTCTATATATATATATATATGCACACCATCACAGGCGCACTTATTGGGGCTTACTTGTTGACACACACCTCTCACAGGCGCACTCTTATGGATTTGATTTGCTATTCTATTATTGAGGACTTAATTTGCCATTCTGTTATTGAGGGTTTGAATTGCTAATATTCTATTATGAGTTTTGATGTTATTTTGCTTTAGGGACAGAATTTTGGGTTGGATGGTAAACTTGTTGGAAAATCTGTTATAGCTATTTGACTTGCTGAAAATTTGTGTTCTAGATAGTATAATTGCTGGAAAATCTGTTCTACCTATTTCACTTGCTTAAAATTGTGTTCTAGATGGTATACTTGCTGTTTGAAATCTGTTTTATCGGAATTTTAATGCTGCCAGAAAATCTACTTTGCTGAATTGTTCAACTTGCTGCCATAAATCTAAAGTTGTTGAAAATTGAGTTTGACTGTTCTAAATTGCTCTATATAGCTGCCATTTAAAATGCTGAATTGCTGAAACTATTTTCTAAACTCTTCTCTTTCACACAAGCACAGGCACACATCAATTTGCTATAATTTGTGCTTTAAATATTTGTATACACAACTCACAGGCATACATGTTTATTCTATGGTTTGAATTGCATTTGTGTTGAACTAGCAATACATTTATTTTTCCCCAAATTTCTACTTCTGAAAATCTGTGTGATTGTGTCTGTTGCGGAAAATATTAGTTATTCTATTTCTCAAAATATGGTTTAAAGAGTTTCTGAGCTGCTATGTTTGCTGTCTGCAATTTGGATTTAACATTTCATATCTGTCAATACTGATTTAGAATTAAAATTGAGGCTGCCCTTGAATCTGTACACCTAAACCTCTCTTTTGACCTCAAATAACCTGTCAAAACAATTGGTCTGCCAAAACTTATTTATTAAACATCGTAACTGTTTTATTTGAGCTTAGTAAAAGTATTTTGTTACATTAAGGCTATAATTTCTAAGTTAAAGTTAATTCACTGAGTATAGCTCAAATTCAAATTCTGAAACCTCAATATAGGATGTGAACAGTGACTGTTAAGACATGTGCTGCTGTTATGCTCTTAATTGATTCAATGTTTACTCCAGTAGTAGGTTAAGCTTGAAAAGGGTTTTAGCATGCTCATTAAAGTTCATTAAAGTTGTTCTTTTTTTAAAAACTGTTCGGCTAAGGTTGAGGTTAGTTTTAATTCTGTCCATTTACTGTTTATTTCTACTGTCAAAAGCTGCAAATAGGGACTGATTGGTTCACAATATTTACAAAGGTGCTTGCCTTAGACCTGACGTGTGTATATTTATATAATTGATCAGTAAGAACCAAGTTAGACCTGTGAAAGTTGCTGCATCATTGTTTATTCAACTGCACTACATTTATAATCCAAAGTGGAGCTGTCACGAGACTATTGTATTGCTGATTTGGGTTTTTAAACTTGCTGATTTGTGAACAAATAATGCTGATTTTGAGAGACTAATATATTGTTGATCCTGAATTAAAAATGTGCTGAATTGCTGAATTTAAAATGCTGAATTGCTGAATTTCCATATAGCCTTTACAATGCTGAATTGCTGAATTTATAATATTGCTGTCCAAAATTTCTTTTTGCTGAATTTATAATATTGCTGTCCAAAGTTTCTTTTTGCTGAATTTATAATATTGCTGTCCAAATTTTCTGTTTGCTGAATTTATAATATTACTGTCCAAAATTGATATATGTTAAATGCTCTATTTTTGAGCAATCTGTTTTGTGGAATCTGTTTTGTAGAATTCTGGTTTATGGAAATCTGTTTTGTGGAACTCTGCTTTATGAAAATCTGTTTATGTCAATTCAAACAGTCTTGTGGGTACTATTCCAGTAAGCATTGGTAAGCTCTTGAACCTCCAAGACCTGATATTGAACTCCAACCAGCTCACTTGGAAGATCCCAATAGAGCTTGGCTATTGCACTAATCTTAAGAATCTGCTACTGTTTGATAATATGCTTAGTGGGGATCTTCCAGTTGAACTAGGAAAATTGTCGAATTCGGAAGCTGTACGAGCCGGTGGGAACAAAGAAATTTCTGGAAAAATCCCAAATGAGTTAGGAAACTGCAAGAAACTGAAGGTGTTAGGTCTTGAAGATACTAAAATTTCTGGTTCTTTACTTGCTTCATTGGGTAAACTAAGCAAGCTTCAAACATTGTCTATCTATAGTACAATGGTTTCTAGTGAAATACCACCAGATTTGCTGAGTCTCCTTTTCATGTTATAGAACAAATTGCGTAATGTGAGGCATATGGCTATTTTCTACAAAGTGCATTTTCATGCTGAAGAAGCAAATTTTCATAAAATAAACAGGTCGCTATTAATAGTATTTACGATATTTAACTGTTCTGAATTTGCACTGTTTTTTTGGTATTATGCACACTCAAAGTACTAAACAGACAGATACTTCTAAACCTTAATGGACTGTTAGATAACGGTTATGATGCTTTTGCAAAACTGGCATTGCTACATTTTCATGCATATACTACTGATGAAGATCTTTGACAAAATTGTCTTCTTATTTTAAGTTGAAACATACTTTTTCAGTCAAATTGTTATTCAAGTCTATTATTCCTTTCCGTGTATGCAGCTATAGTATCAGGAGGAAAGGGTACAGCACAAGACAAAATTAAGACCCTCAGAGAAGCTTGGGTGACAGTGGTTGAATCTCCAGCAAAGATAGGAGCTGCAATGCTGGATGTCTTCAAAGAAAAGGGTCTTGTATGAGTTTCCTCATGTCCTTTTGTGCATATTTGAGAAATTACACTGCTTTAGGCTTGAGAAGCGAAGACCATGTTTAGCATATAATAACAAAGATATATATTGAGGCACCTGCATCGATTGCATTGTCAATGATTTAACCATTAAAAGTTTTAAAGATACTTCTTTCTTCGTAACGCATATTATTTATTTATTTTTTAAATTGTGGATATATGGATATGTTTTGGAAGTGTCTACCCTGGAGTTGACAGTTTTGGTATTTTCGTATGCATCATTCAAGTTAAACTTCCCAGCCAAATTTGTCTTCTTTACTTGTAGCTTGAAAAGTTTGGTGGATTTGGGACTGGTTAGTGGGTATTTATTTAACACCCCCACCCATCCACCCAAAAAAAAATGTTATCCTTCTTGTTGTACAGGACTTAAACTTAGCTAAAAGAAATTAAAAATCAAGACACAATTATTAATAGTTTATTGACGAAGAATTACTTTGGTTTTCATTTACTTGGCAGAAAATGCAATGAAAGAACAGAGGCATCTTTAGCATAGGTGAGATGGAAACTATGTGCCTTCACCATAGGAGTTATGCATAATATTTACTTTTTGGGTAAGCCTAGCTTTTCAGACCCCCTTTGCAACATATTGGAACGTTATTAACCTTTTGATCATAGAGAATTCAATATGCATTTAGAATCCAATAAAAATGAACGGTTCTTCTTAGCATTTGAAGGTTCAAAGAAGGTGACATCAGATGCAATTACTGAAGCACTTAAAGGTATCAAACGTTGCCTTGGGTTTATTGTTTTACTTAAGTTCATTTGTAGCTAGAATATTCGTCTTTTAAATGTTCACTGTATATTTGTCAATGGTTGTAATTTTTAAGCATGCTGAATGTGCTAGCTTTGAATCCGCAAATTAGATATACACATACTTTTGGGTTGGGATGAAAGTTATTCAAACTGTATTTTTGGCTTGAATGTTTTACCTTCCGATACAAATTGATGTTGGTATTGATCACAGGTTTTTGGATTGGGTTTCACAGGTTTTTGGAATGAGGTATTAGAAAAAGGAATTTTCAAAAAAAAAAAAAAAAAACTTTTTAAGGCGGACCTTGGCCGCCCTTAATAGTATCTTTTAAGGCGGGCCCAGCCCGCCCTTAATAATATCATGTGGGTAGCTTCTAAGGCGGGTTAGAGACGTCGTTACTATTTTACCTTCTACGGCGGTCTACAAACGCCGTTAATATATTATCTTCTAAGGCGGGACAGAGCTGCCCTTAATATTAGATTTTAAGGCAAGCATTGCACGTCGTAAATAAATAGTATTTGAAGGCAATCAACAACCGCCATTAATAATTAATATTCTAAGGCGATAACTGACCGTCGTAAATACTTACAGTTCTATGACATGCATTGTCCGCCTTGAATAATTCAACTTCAAAGGCGATTACTGACTGCCGTAAATAATGACAGTTCTATGACATGTATGGTCCGCCTTGAAAATTTCAATTTTTAAGACACTAAGTGGTCGCCTTGAAAAATTATTTTAAAGGCGTTCATGAAATTATTAAAGGCAGTTTTTGAATGCCTTTAAAAAGTTTCCGCATGCCTTTAAAAAAAACTTTGTAATTATAACACCTTTATAGAGGGCAGGCGATTGTCCGCCTTAAAAAGTCATTTAAGGCAGTTTTGGCCCGTCGTAAAAGACTAATTTTCTTGTAGTGTGGGTACCACCATAGACCCTCACCTCAACTGTGAAATCCCAGCACCACAACTGAACCATCATCATCCGTAAATATATATATATATATATATATATATATCACCACTCTCCTGCCAAATGCCCACTGTCCAAGCCGTGAGCTCCACCCATACTCACCCACCATCAACCGAACCAAGAAGAAAGCCACAACCCAGCCACCATGAAAACCCACCAGGATCGGACCCAAAATCGAGCCAAACCCACACACGGCCAACCCGTGACCAGCCACGCGAACCATGACAGCCACTACCGCTGCCATCTCTCTATCCTCCTTCGGCAAATCACCCTCAGCAACTCAACAACCCACCGGAACAACCAAGGAGAAACACACCTGGAACAACCCAAAAACCGGACCAAACGTGGCCCCGTAAATTGACCCAAACACGACCCAGTCGTGCTCAACCCGAACCGCCGAGCAACACCGCCGCGAGCCACCATCGCTGGCCCACCGTCGACCACTACCGTGGCCGGAACCCACCTGCCGAGGACCCTTCCGAACCAGCCGAGCTTAACCCACAACTCCAGCCGCGAAACCCTCGGTCTCGGCCAGCAACCCACAACCGGCCACCGCCGTCGCCGTCAGCCGCCACTCCAGCCGCTGCTGGCGCACCGACTTCGCCGTCGCCCAGGCGGAGCCCCGCCGTGAGCACCCCGAGCCACCTCCTCCTTCTTCTCCCGATTCTCTCTCGGTTCTCTCTTTCTCTCTCCCCGATTCTCTTTCTTCTCTTCTTTTTCTTTTCTTTTCTTTTTCTTTCTTTTTCCTTTTCTTTTTCTCTTTCTTTTCTTTTTGTCCACAACCTTTCTCTACATTACCCACAGCCACATGTATATAATACATAAAATATGTATATGTATTTATACTACATGGGCATATTATTATATATACATATATGTATATACATTCATCACATACTCTTGCCCCTCCACATGCACAAAATTGTGAATGTGCACCTCTATTTCTTTATAATTGCATATAAGCCCCCCATATATTTATAATTGAATATAAATATAGGTACCATGTATATATATATTTAGATATATATATACACATACATCCACCTTCCACCTATATGGAAATATATCCACACCCTTTCCGGAATTTAATTAATCCGAAAAAAATCAATCCGGTCCAAATTCACCTGGAACCGGTCAAAATAATTCAGGTCCTTACAATATATATGATCATACACCTCTTTTAAAAGTCTACTTTCGCATTTTCTAAGGGTCCATTTGGTTAGTTAGAAGTAGCAAGAAAGGAAAAAAATTAAATTTTTTAGGAGTTTGAATAGAAGGAGAGTGAAAATTTTGAGGAAAGTAGAATTCTGTAACTGCCATATTTTCTCCACGTATAAAACACCAGAAAATTTTACTTTCTCGCGACTTTATATCTTACCTTCCTATTATGCTCCATCAAAATAATATAACATGAAAAAAAATAATATGTTTTGAAATTCAATGCTCATTTTATGTTGTAGGGCAGACTGAGCGTCTTTCTTCATTTATTATTTGACTCAAAATCTCTTTTTATTTCTACTTTATTTTTTATTTAATTATAGTATATATTTTTAGTCCTTTTTTCTTTTTCTTTTTCTTTTTCTTTCTCTATCTTGTGGTACCCAACCAACTAGTCTATCACTGAGTTATATATATATATATATATATATATATATATATATATATATATATATTCATAGTTTTGATGACATGAACTTGAAACTTCCTTTGCCTACATCTAACCTCAAAAAAAAAGTTTAAATCACCAATGAGTTCCACCTAAGAAAAATATTATGAAGCCTTAGTTTAAAAATAAATATATTTATTATTTTTAATAAATCATCATTTTACTTTTGAAATCATAAGGTAGAATCATTTTCTTTTCACTTTCATGCTATCCAAACCAACAAAATAATATTTTTCCACAACTCTTTTAAAAAATTTCAGGCTAACCAAATGCATGTGAAAAAGTTGGTTTTCTTTTTATTCACCTCACTTTTCTTTTTCTTTTTCATTTCCTTTCCTTTCTACTTAGATTCTATCTAACCAAATGGAACCACAAACCTTTAGCCTTGTTCTTTTGTTTCAAAATATCTCCAATAACACCAAAAAAATTATATAAAAAAATGTCTCTTCATGAGTTGGTTTTGTTTTATTATTATTATTATATATGTTATTTGTACAGGAGTATCTTTTAACTTTTGTAAAAGGAAATAGCGAGACCTGAAAACTCAAGTGGAGCTTGACATGGTAACCTTTTATAAGCATACACACTGTAGAAAGGGCAATTGAACACGAGTCACACCATGTAAGAGAAGAACTCCACGTATGTTATTGAATAATTAGTAGTGTTTTCGAAATATTAATCCTAAGAGGGGAGTGAATCCGGTCTATGACAAACAATGCTAACTTTTTTGGTTAGCGATAACCTAAGGTTACGGAGGTTGCAATTTGATTATTAGTGAATGTCTAAGTTGGGTTCTAGATTAAATTATGGGTTTGAGATTGAATGATCAATTAATTGAATCTAAAATATAATTATGTGATTATTGATTGTGATTGCTAATTGTTTTGTTTAATTGATTATAGCATGTGATGCATTTTCCTAGTGATTGTATACTTTAAATAATCATATAACAAGCATACAACAATTATCATCTAACCACATTCAACACACATCCATATACTAAGAAAAATCTAAACTATCATTCAAACACATGTGATAATATAACCAGCATTAACTTAAATAAAAAGGATAAGGGATAATCAACCAAACACAAGGCTAACACTATTTTTTTCTTTCTTTTCTTTTCTTTTTTCTCATGACTAATGTTATTATTTCTTCTCTATTCCCACCTGCTAAACCAATCATAGAGCAAGAGTTCTAGTAGTTTTGGTGATGATTAAAGTGACCATTATTACCATCCTGGACATATCTATTGGACTGAATCAGTTGTCATCAAGAACTAGTTGCAGGCATGTTAACAAAGAACTAATGCACATGAGAAAATAGTAGTGAAAAAGAGACCCAAAAAAAAAGTGGAAAAGACAACAAATACCACCTTTGTATTCTGTCTTCAACTCACCAGCACCTTTTTCCTTTTAAGTCATGTACAGAACTTGCTTTTAAGTCATGTACAGAGTTGCATGTGATAAAATCTAAGAGCCATAGCCAAACAGGAAAAGAGGAAAATTGTTGTGACAAATACTGCAAACCAAGAGCACAATCAAGAAATCGACTAAAATTGCAAACACAAACCACACGAAGATTTACATGATTCACCCAAAGTCAGGGCTACATCCATGATAAAGATAAAACACAAAAGATTACAAATTTCAGCCCCAAACACTCTCTTTCTATGACTACAAAGTTCTCCCTAATCACCCACCACCCACCAGACCTTAAGCCCCTTTATATACTGGGTACAAGAGAGTTCTAGAACTGGGTTCACGACCCACAAGAGAAAATGGGTCAAAAAATTTAGGCCAAACCAAGTCGCAACATGACCCAGGCCAGAGCAAATTTGGACCACAACTTCACAAAAATAGAGAAAGAATTCATGCTTTAGTGCAAGTCATTAACACCAGGGTTTGTACTGGTTCAATGGTTTACCTGTAGGCAAATTGAAGAAGCCCATTTACTTCTACTAGAGTTAAAAAAATTGTACTAGTTCAAGACCATAATTACTGGTAGACTAAACTGTGTTTTTTAATAACAAAGCCAAAACTTTGTCCAAAGTCTCCAGATACAATTTACTTTACAACTGAAGGCAAAGCATTGGTTGCAACATAGTATCCATTAAACAATTACAAATACAAAATCAAAACAGATGCACATTAGCAACAAAGAGTACTGCATCATCATACCTGTACAAAGCGTTCAAAGCCATTTCAGCTTCACATTGGAATATTTTGTGAGACTTTTGACACCCACATCCTATCACCTTCAGAAGTATCACAAGCATCAACTCCATCATCAGAAAAGGGCTCTGGCTAAAGCCTTCTTTACTTCCTCTCAACATGCAGAAAAGAAATCTATAGCAAAAGTAACATATCATTCTACATCGAGCTCTCAACTTCCACAAGCCATGCATTCTTCGCGGTCCCTTAAAGAACATACCACCATCAGGGACTAACACACACTTTTTTGCCCATGTCGGAGCTCGAACCCCTCCCATCCTCTTTAAGGATAGGGAGGTTATACCATTAGGCCATAAGTCCTTTAGTCCATCTATGACATTTTAGTCTCCACATCATCAACTGCCATCTTGGGTTGTTCCTACATGCGAAACATTTTACGAATTTTATATCAATAAAATATAATTGATTAAATGGTAAGTTATAGAAATTAACAAAAGCCATTACTTCAAGCATAGAAGTATCCACAGTAAACTTGATGGCATCAGTTGCAGTATGTGATCGTAGGTAATACATCCCTGTTTTCAAACCCTATTGTATCCAACATAAAAGGAAAAAATAATAACAGAGATTATCACTAAACCATTCATTCCACTAATAATCACAATGAAAATTCAAAAAAAAAGAATCACAAGTGACTATCTGTCATATTCAAGGCCTGATTCTATTTTATGATCAAATTACACAAACAACTTTCTTTACACCACATAAATTATATTATTCCACCTAGGTAAAAGGAAAAACCTCCAACAGATCATTGATTGGTAATGGAATATTTTTCTTTTTTTTTATTTTTTCCAACAGTGATTCTAATAACAATCCAATAATTTTCTGCCGTATCATAGTCCTTCAAGACAGGAAGAGCATTATTGAGTCTATATCCACCGGTATGTGAACCAAACTCTCAGTCATCTAAATCCCATACCACCAGATATGTAGAACATAGATTTTCACCTTGGACCACGCATGAAAATGCAAGGAAGTAAGTTTTCCAAAATTGGGTTGGTCCATGTGTATATTTAAACTTTGACTTTGGTCTATGTAGCATCCACGATCAATAGACATATCAACCAGCGTCCTTTGCTTGATCTCCCAAACAGTCCTGAATGTAGCAAAAAGAGATTAGCACATGCTATGTAGGAAGAAATTAAAAGAAAAGGAAAAGTAATACGACATAGTGGAAGGAAAAAAATCCGTACATGTAAATAGCTTTTAGTTCTTCAGGAATTTCTGGAATTTTCTGAACAGAACCATCCTCATAAATTATCTTGTTCTTAGTAGCAGGTGACCAAATATCCATCTCAGTTAAATCATTAAGAAGATGCTTATTCACCACTGAATAAGCGCAAAAAGTTTTATCAGGTGGCAACAAGAGACGAGCTTTCTTAAAAGGAGCCAAATATCATATGATTGCAATGCAAACCTTAGAACTCGACGACTGTAGATATTGGAAGTATATGGCTCAGAGCATTCATTATTTCCATGAATTTGGTTGGTTGAAGCAGTGGGCATTGGTGCTACAAGAAGTGAATTTCTGACACCATAGTTAGCTATCATTTCTCGAAGAGCATCCTGTGGAAATCCGTGATTCTCTGCCTGATTAGTTGTTGATTAGTTGTTTCCTATTTTTAGCTTGCCAGATTAGTGGTGTAATTAGTTACTTGATTTGAGGAAAAGATTCTCAACTTTCTGTCACACAGTTTTACAATATTCTCACTCGACAGTGGCAGCAACTTGACATGCTTGAAGACCAGAAATGGGACTGCCCAAATGACACCAAGAAGTTCAGAGAATTCATGGAAAAGAAAAGAATTTATAAGTTCCTGGTGGGACTTAACAAGAATTTAGATGAGGTTCAAGGAAGAATACTAGGTATGAAACCCTTGCCAAACATCCGAGAAGTCTTCTCCGAGGTGCACAGAAAAGAGAGCAAGAAGAAAGTTATGTTGGGAGAGTCAACCATCACTCCTACATCTAATAACTCATCAGCCTTAGCCGCCCGAGGAGTCTAGAACACAAGCTATGACAATCGGCCAAAGAAGGGAAGATCATGGTGTGACCACTGCTGAAAACTAGGCCACACCCGTGAGACATGCTGGAAAATCTATTACAGGCCTGCAGATTAGAAGCCCTCAAGACCTGCTCCTGACAAACAGTGGAAACCATGTGGCTGCTGAAGAAGGACCTCCTACCTCCACGGAATGCCATCCTTTCAACAAGGAACAACTTGAAGCACTTCTAAAGATGTTCTCACAACAAGTATCTACTCAGAATACCATCGGAACATGATCTTTGGCAAACAAAGGTAATTACTTGAGTGCTCTCACTGTTAATTCAGAAAACAAGGGTACATGGATAGTAGACTCTGGTGCGTCTGATCATATGACATGAGACGTCTCTCTTTTCCAAAATTACAACCCATGTCGAGAAAGTCTTATTGTAAAACTAGTCAATAGATCTCTTTCTAAAGTGGCTGGGACAGGTTCTATCATTATTTTGAAGGACCTAACTTTAAATTATGTTCTCCATGTTCCCAATCTGGACTGCAATCTTTTGTTAGTCTTCTCAAATTTGTCTGAATTTCAGGTTTTGGATTCAGGGAGGACAATTGGCAGTGCTAGGATGTGCTCGGTCCTTTATCCTCTCAAGAATGGTGAACCTCCTAGAAGACAAACTCACAATGCGGTATGTGTTGAGTCCAAAATTCACTCAAATAAAACTTTAGTTTCTGTTTCCAATAAGGATAGTACAGTCATGTTATGGCACTATCGTCTAGGTTATCCCAATTTCTTATATCTCCAAAAGTTATTTCCATCCTTGTTTATGAATAAAAATATGAAATTGCTTCAATGTGAGGTGTGTCAATTTTCAAACATGTTCTTACATCTTACCACATTAAACCATAGAAAGTATCTCATCCTTTTTCTATGATTCATAGTGATGTGTGGGGGGCCATCTAGAATAAAAAATATTACAGGTACTAGATGGTTTGTGTTTTTTGTAGACAATCACACTAGAATTGCATGGTTGTTTCTCATGAAATAAAAATCTAAAGTCAGCCAGATTTTTAGAAATTTCAACAATATGGTTCAAACTCAATTTCAAACAAAAATACAAGTGTTGAAAACTGACAATGCAAAAGAGTATTTTGAGAAAATTCTTGGTGACTCTATTAGAAGTCAGGGCATTGTTCATCAAAGTTCTTGTGTCGACACACCTCAACAAAATGGGGGTGGCAGAAAAAAAAACTGACATATTCTAGAAGTTGCCCGATCACTCATGTTCACCACACATGTTCAAAAATATTTTTGGGGAGAGGCAGTCTTAACAGCTGCTTACTTGATAAATAGGATGCCCTCGCGAGTCTTAAAATTTGAAACACCTTTCCAAGTTTTTCTTCAATTTTTCCCTACTACTCGAGTCTTGTTCACATCCATAGCCAATACCGTAGTAAACTTGATCCTAAGGCTCTCAAATGTATATTTGTAGGGTACTCCTCAAATCAGAAAGGGTATAAATGTTATTCCCCGGTCACTTGCAGATTCTACAATTCGATGGATGTCACATTCTTTGAACATCAACCTTTCAACTCCAAAACTGATATTCAGGAGAGAACTTCACTCAATAATATCAGCTTTGGAACATTGATGCCTTAGATTCGACTTACAGTAATAATACATCTCCAATCGAGTCACCTCAACCATCCCAAACTAATATAGATCAAAATTCTAGCCCAAGCCCAAGTCGTGATGTCCATTCCGAGCTTGACACTCAAATAAGATACCAAAGTCCCCAGTATTCCATTCACACACATCCTGCAGAAGCTAGTGAGTCCAACCAGGGTCTGGAATCACAAAATTCACCAGGTAATACTAGTCACGAACTTACTTTCAATAATACGCCTGATGAAGATCTTGATAGACCTATGATCACCTTGAGAAAAAGCACTCGATCTTGCACTAATCATCCAATTTATAATTTTATCTCATATGGGAGATTATCACATAGTCATCGTGCCTTTGTCATTAATCTTGACAGAACACAGGTTCCAAGATCAATACGTGAAGCTCTTAGCATACCTAAATGGAAAGAGGCTGTTTGGGAAGAAATCCGAGCTCTAGAAAAGAATGGGACTTGGGTGATGTTTGAGTTGCCATCGAGAAAACGTCCTGTAGGTTGCAAGTGGATTTTCACCGTCAAACATAATTCAGATGGAAGTATCAACAGATTTAAGGCTCGTCTGGTGGCTAAAGGGTTCACACAATCCTATGGGAATGATTACCAAGAGACTTTTGCACCTGTAGCTAAACTCAATATTGTTCGGGTATTGCTCTCACTTGCTTCTAACCTTGACTGGCCACTCAATCAGCTAGATATGAAGAATGTGGTCCTTAATGGTGATCTTGAAGATGAAATGTACATGGAGATTCCTCCTGGTTTTGATACTCTAATTAATCTCAACAAAGTCTGCAAACTCAAAAAGTCTTTATACAGACTCAAACAGTCACCGAAAGCATGGTTTGACAGGTTTACCAAGGCTATAAAGAAGTTTGGGTATGATCAGTACCAGACAGACCATACTATGTTTGTCAAACATTCATTCTCAGGAAAGAAAGTAATACTCATTGTGTATGTTGATGACATTATTCTAACTGAGGATCATGATGAAGAAATTATAAAGCTCAAAAGCTTCATAGCTAAGAGTTCGAGAACAAAGATTTGGGCAATCTCAAATACTTCCTTGGCATGGAAGTAGCTCGGGTTAAGAGAGGTATTTCAATTTCTCAAAAAAAGTATGTACTAGATTTCTTGAAAGAAACATGAATGCTTGGATATAAACCAGCTGACACTCCTATGGACTCCACTACAAAATTGGGTAGCAAAGATAGTAGTACACCCATTGACAAAGGGAGATACCAGAGATTAGTTGGGAAACTCATATATCTATCTCATACTAGACCAGATATCAGCTTTGCTGTAAGTATGGTGAGTCTATTCATGAACAACCCAACAGAAGAGCACATGGACTCAGTATACAGGATTCTAAGATACTTGAAGATGACACCAGGACAAGGATTGTTCTTCCAGAAGACAACAACTAAGAAAGTTAGAATACTTACTGATGCAGATTGGGCAGGTTCTGTAACTGATATACGAGGTTACTGCACTTATTTTTGGGATAATTTAGTTACTTGGCAAAGTAAAAAGCAATCAGTAGTGTCACACAACAGCGCAGAAGCAGAATTTAGAGCTCTTACAAATGGTATTTGTGAGAGAATTTGGTTGAAAAGAATGCTCTATGAGCTAGGAGTTCCTATCTCGAGGTCCATAAAAGTGTCTAGTGATGATCAGTCAACAATCAACATAGCTAAGAATCCAGTGCACCATGATAGAACAAAACATGTGGAAATGGATCGACACTTTATCCAAGAAAAGATAGAGAACAACACCATACCACTTCTGTATATCCCGAATAGTCAGCAGACAGCAGACATCCTGACTAAAGCCTTGCCACGAAAGACATTTGAATATCTTATTTCCAAAGCTAGGTTTACTCAACATCTACAACCTAGCTTGAGGGGGAGTGTGGAAATCGGTGATTTTCTCCCTGATTCCTAGGAATTAGTTACTGAGATTAGTTATTGATTCTCTGTCTGATTAGTTGTTTCTTATTTTATAGCTTTCCTATTTTTAGCTTACTATATTAGTGGTGTAATTAGTTACTTGATTTGAGGAAAACATTCTCTCCTTCCTCTATATATAGTCATGTAAATATTGGTTAGAATGTAATGAGAATATTAAAGAATTCAATCTCATTTTTCTACATATCCCAATCCCACCGATTTGAAGGTGTTACTCCCCACATGTCTAGTTGAAGAATAACCTGCGAAGAACAAATTTTATTTAAGCAAATTAGTTTGAAGATACAACAAAGTAGCATGATAAGAAATTAGTTTTTACCTCTGATGAATCAAATGTCATGTCATGCCATGCAAAATGAAGGTATCTGGAAGACCCTGGACTCCAATACCAATGCGCCTGTGTCGCAAGTTTGACCTCTTTGCAGTTTCAACTGGGTAGTGATTAATATCAATTATTTTGTTGAGATTCAAAGTCACTATTGCAGTAACCTATCCCAACATCAATTAATTTTTAACACAACTTGAAAAGATCGATAACTCAATCATCACAACTGGTAAGGAAGAATGTCAAAGCACAGATACACAAAGGAAATAATAAGAGAAAATAAACCAGACCTCTGCTAGTTTGTCAAAATCAAAATATCGATTCTTAGAACCTTTACTACCAACAAGCTTGGACAGATGTGACTCTATCAGAACCGCCTGCCATAAACAACACAATCATTGCCAAATGAATTAAAAATTGAACAAAAGAAGAGCTCCTTAATTTTACATGCATTGCATGAATGACCCACCTTCTCCCTAACAAATTGTGGCAGAGTAATTGAAGCCAGATTGCATACAACAGTTTCTGCTAGACTTGTGTACTCAATTATCTTAGTACACAAGTTTGACGACTTAATAGTGCCCAGATTCTGCTGGTTGCTTTTTCTGTTGCAAGTATCCTAGAAAAGAACAGAAATTTAGTGAAAAATAAGATAATAGACCAAACCAAGGAATATGAAAGACATAAACTTTAATTTTGGTTTCATAAATCACCTTAAATAGCCTACACAACGTCCCAGTTTCTATCTAGGACGTCAAAATTTCAAACTAGAGATTCTGTGCTGGTACAACCTTCTTTGCCTTACCCTGGAAACACACAAAGGTTATGTAATAATGAATTTCTAACATACACGGACATATTAGCATAATCTCGTGGGGTATATAAACTTTGGCTCTGAGTTGTTAGATTACATATGCTTGATAGTAATTAGTATCCCTTGAGAATGAATACCGATGATGTGTTTTACTTAACTTCAAAAAAATATATATATATTTGATGAATAGCAAATCAATTTGATCATTTTCATGAGTAACCGGGCCTTTTGCCTCAGTAAGTATTGAGTATTCGCGTGAGCATTGGTTGTCTTGGTTTGTAACTTAGTTCATTTGAGTTATTAGGTTCGTAGGGGTGTCTTGACACCTAGTGCCCTAAAGCCATCTGGTTTGGGAGTCACTGACTAAAAACATGCTACATAAATCTTTCAAAGAACTTAATGGACCAAGACATTGCACAATCAATAAATCAATGGAAAAAAAAGAAGAAAAAGAGAAGTGTGTTTTACTTGACTTAAATATATATATATATATATATATATTTGATAAATAGCAAATCAATTTGATCCTTTTCACGAGTAATCGAGCCTCTTGTCTCAGTAAGCATTGAGTGTTCGTGTTCTGACGCATGGAGTGATATCATGAATGAACCTATTGAAGTACCGGGTCAGGCCCCGACTTGGTCTTCGATCGTAACCGGTAAACCAACTGTATCTAAAGAACTGTTTGGTTTTTATCCTCCTTCAACGGAGAATTTGAAAAGAGTGGTGTCTCCTCCCCCAGAAATACCAACAGAAGGCGTGAAAGGTTGGTCAGCAACTCTGGTGGGTTATTTCGTGGATAAGAAGCTGCCATTTTATACTGTGAACTCCATTGCTCAGAAGCTGTGGTCTTCTCATGGCTTAAAAGAGGTGCTGGCTACAGAGAAGGGTTTTTTTTTCTTCAAATTTGAAAGTGAGAAGTGTAGGGATGAAGTTTTTGAGCAAGGGCCATGGCATTTCCTAAATAGGCCTATTGTTATGCAGAAATGGAAGGAGGGCATGGAGCTACATAAGGATTCGTTGGATAAAATTCCTCTGTGGATAAAGTTATTTAATGTCCCAATAGAGTTTTGGACGCCCATGGGTTTAAGCTATCTAGCTAGTGCAGTGGGAAAGCCTTTGTATGTTGATGCTATGACTTTGGAACATAAAAGATTTAGCTATACTAGGGTTTGTATTGAGGTTAGGGTGGAAGATGAGCTAGTTTCAGAATTTGATTTGAAGTTACCGAATGGGTATTATATACCTATTTTTGTGGAATATCAATGGAAGCCTATGGTTTGTAAGGAATGCTGCAAATTTGGTCATTCTACGCCAAATTAAAGTTCTAAGAGTGGGGGTCTAGCTCAGGTTCAGGATCTGAAGACCAAGGTGGGGGCACCTGAGCAAGTCTGGAAGATGGTAACAAAAAAAGGAACAGTTGTGGAGCGTGATGGTGAGTCTTTTTTTGGCTAGGATTGAGATATTCAACATGCTTCATTTGGTAATATTGTGGTGGTTACTGAGGTGAATTCAGTGGGGGACAAGTGGGAGCTAGTGTGTTGCAACCCGCTGTTCAGGCTTCATAAATTTGAAGTGCTCAATCAAACAGAGTTGTTGCAAAATGAGTCAAATGGGGAGGAGGATGTTTCCAAGCCAGAGGTAATTCCTGCTCTTGTTGTTGGTGCGAATAGGGGGGCTGTTTTGTTAATTAACAAGGGTATTGGTGTTGAAAAGACCAAAGGAATTTTCTGTACCTTGTTAATGCCTAAGAGATGTGTTTTGTTAAAGTCTCCTTTGAAAGGGACTACTTGAGGAGGTCCATACTACATCTTATTCTTTTATGTTGTTGGCAGCTTGGAATATTAGAAGTTTAAATAAGCCTCATAAACAAAAAGAAGTTAGTAGGATTATCAGGCAATTTGTTTGGTTTCATTGAGACTAAAATTAAGGAGCCTAATAAAGAGAGGGTCCTGAATAATATTGCTAAGGGTTGGATGATGGAGCATAATTATCAATTCTCTACTAGAGGGAGGATTTGGGTATACTGGGATAATAATCGATTGGAGATGAATGTTCTCAAAATAAGTGACCAGCTCATTCACTGCTATGTTAAGGTGAGAGGTGGTTCTGATAAATTTGTGGCTACATGGATCTATGGTGATAATTGTAGTATGAAAGGAAGGTTGCTATGGTCTGAATTACTGAACTTGGCTCGAGATCACTCTAATGATGCTTGGGTGCTGGCTGGGGATTTTAATGCAATTAGGTTCAGACATAAGAAACTGGGTGGTTCTACTGAGTGGACAGAAAGTATGAAGGAGTTTGGCGAGTGTATTGATGCTGCTGAGCTCCTGGATTTGAAGCATTCTAGAGTCAAGTTTACCTGGTCCAATTCTACTTTATTTAGGAAACTAGATAGAATCCTAGTCAATGATTGTTGGGTATCTATGTTTAAGAACTCTGAAGCTATTTTTAAAACTGCTGGTCTATCTGACCATTCTCTTATGCTGGTGAAAATTGACTCAGGTACCCAGAAGCATAAGAAACCTTTCAGATTTAATAACCATCTCATTGAGCATCCTGATTTCTATCCTTTGGTAGCTGAGGTGTGGCATAATAAGGTACATGGTACTCCTATGTTTAGAGTAACCCAGAAGTTAAAAATGATTAAAGCTGGTTTAAAAGTGTTGAATGGTAGGCATTAGTGAATAATGCTAGGAGGGAATTAGCAGATAAACAGAGGCAGCTTGATGGAGCTAGTGAGTTGAAGGGATATGACTTAATATATTCGAAGCTGGGTTATACCACATGAGACAGACTGTTAGTTCACTTTTCACAAGGGAGCTAGATTTGGTTGCTTTGAGATGTGTTGATGTAAATTGTGCATGGGCACCATTGCTTTGAATTATGGAATTTAAAGATTTGAAAGTATTATTGAATGCAAGTCTTGTAATTATATATTGTAGTCCTCTTCTTAATTAATGTTTAAACAAAAATTTTGAATGGTTTTGTGGGTAGCATTTTTGGAAACCCTCACAAGACTACAACTCGTCCACTAGGGGTAACCTAGGGTTCAAAGGCTTGTTACATATGCTAAATGTAATCGTTTCTCCCACGATGATACATTGATGTGATGTTTTGTTTAATAAACCATTTGACTTTAGAATTTAGAAAAAATAAAACTTACATAATTTTTATCTTTGAAGCTGAATCCTGACTATGTGGGGCAAGTTACATAAATGCGGTTTTGCCTCTTTTTTTTTTCCCTCTTAACTGTGGGCTATATATATTTCTCTTAATAATGCGCCATCACACTTGACTGAAAAACTTGGTGATATTGGCACCCTTGTAGTATAATTTGTGCTTCAAACACTCTCTAGATGAATGGACTTCTATGCAATCATGTCCTAGTTAATCAGGCCTATATATCCTTTTTATGATCGCTTCCAAGATTAGTATGTTCCTTTCTTTTTTTAAAGTTATAATATTATAGTTATGAATTTCTAACAATTTTTTATGTTAGTTCACTTAGAACAATGGTGAAGGCTGTTGCTGTTCTTAGCAGTAATGAGTAATGAGGGTGTGAGTGGAACTGTCAATTTCACCAAAGAAGGAGATGGTAGCTGAACTCTACCCAGTTGGTTAGGCAAAAATATGCAGTTCATTTTGGAATTCCTGCATGATTAACTTTCTTTTTTTAAATGTCCATGTCCAACTACTGTCATTGGAAGTCTTTCTGGTCTCAGGCCTGGGTTTCATGGCTTCCATGTCCATGCCCTTGGGTGGGTGGGTGCTTTCTAATCAAACACGCCTATTTTAGAATTGTTGTGCTTCTCCTGTTAAACTACACTACTAATGTCAAATGGGTGCATACCTACACCCTGTATTAGTGAATTCTGGAGACTAACACTTGTTTGTGTTGTAGTTTTGTGGTTTGAACAACCAATTGAACACCCAGTACAGAAGTGGAGCCACTGGTGGCGGAGGGAAGACTGTTGGGAGGTGGTTAAAGGATAGGAAGGAGAAGAAGAAAAAGGAGACAAGAGCTCAAAATGCCCAGCTCCATGCTGCCGTTTCAGTTGCTATAGGGTTGCTGCCGCAGTGGCTGCCATTGCTGCTGCTACTGCTGCCTCATCTGGGTCAGGGAAAGACGAGCAGATGGCTAAAACTGATATGGCTGTTGCTTCTGCTGCTACATTGGTCTCAGCTCAGTGTGTTATGGGGGCTGAGCGTGATCACCTTGCTTCAGTAGTTAGTTCTGCAGTTAATGTATGTTCAGCTGGGGATATCATGACATTGACAGCTGCAACCGCAACAGGTATGCCAATTATTGCAAATGTAGCTCTCAAATTTTTTTTTTTTTTTTTTGGAAAGGTGAGCGATTTGTATTCATTTAACAAAGCCAAATACAGATTGACTTGAGGCATACCCCAAGGAGGCTATCAAATGTGAAAACCCAACAACCACCAAAGATCTAAAATCCACAAACAAACACAACTTTTCCCAAAGAAATAAATCTGCGAAAAAAAAGAGAACCAACAAGATGAGTACAGAAAACCCCAATTTGCACTTGCACCACGACTCTCAAGAGTGACCCACGTAGAACTCCATCCCATTACCTTCCTCAATTTTATGAAGCCAATTAAGAATCAGACACAAAAAGAGAATCAAATGCTGCAAACAATAGAACCAAAACCTGTTCTTTTAGATATCCTTGGTCTTCAACATAGACTTAATCATTTGAAAAGATAGAATCTGGAAGGCCCCATTCCACTTGCAACCAATTGTTAGTAGAAGACCTGTCAACCTTACCAACGATGAACAGTTTAAGTTTTACTATTTGCACTATTGTTTTAATAATAGTCTCACAGTACTTGAATTCCCTTTGAAAACTCTTCGGTTCCTTTCTCTCCACACCTCATACACTACAGTTGCAAAAGATAGCCTATTAACAATGGAAACTAAAGTTTTACCCTTCATATTCAAACAGGCCCATTGGATAATATTATCCCAGTTCTGATTAGGCCAGGTCAATACACATTTAGTTTTCACAGTCCCCCAAATTCTATTTGTAAAGCTGCATTCAAAGTATAGATGTGCCCTATCCTCCACTCTACTTCTGCAGAACACACAACTTCACGAATGGATAATCCCAACTTGCAACATATGTTGTTGAGTCCATAATCTGTTCTGCACAACTAACCACAACAGCAAGGCATGTTTTGGAATAGCTTGAGTGAACCATATCACATCTTTCCAATCGACCTTAGCTCCTTAAAAACTTCCAAGCAGATTCAATAGAGAATTTATCTTTTGCAGGCAGCCAACAAATCCTATTAGATTGTCTTGGATTAGGTTTAAAGTCATTTGAGATACTGCTCCTTAGGTTCATCCACTCCAGAGTGTTAGTAGAAGGCCATTTCCAATCATTCCCTTGGATAACAGCACTTACTTTTGCTTCATTTCCTAGGCCCGAGTCTCTAATGATTCTGTTATCATATTGCAAGGATATAGGACCTAACGGCAGCCCATAATCATACCATAATGATGTTAACTTGCCATCCCCAATCTTCACCTGAATAATATTCCTGAAAGCATCTCTCATCTTTAAAATTCTCCTCCAAGTCCATGAGCAATCATATGGTATTTTGAGATTCCAGAAACACTTTTGTTTAATCAGGTATATATGAACCCAATCAACCCAAATAGATTCTGAAGTAGGTTCTATAACTTTCCATAGGTGTTTGGACATAGCTGCCACATTCCACGTTGATAAATCTTTTACACCTAAACCACCCTCTACCTTTGGCAAGCATATATTCTCCCAAGATACTTGATTCCCACCTTCACTAGGAGTGGACCCTTTCCATAAAAACTTCCTTAATACCGCAGTAATCTCTTCCATAACAGATTTTGGAAGACTGAAAGTAGAAGCACAGAACACTTGAACAGAAAAGAGTACAGTATTTATCAATTGTAGCCTACCAGCATAAGATAAGTATCTACTCATCCAAGATTTGATTCTGGAAGTAATTCTGCCACCAGGTCATTACAGTGATCCCTTTTCAACTTTGTGGATAAGAGGGGGACTCCCAAGTATCTCACAGGTAACTCACCAACAGCAAAATGCATTGTATTTTTAATTTGATCAACCAAGCAAGAGTTTAAACCAGAACAGAAAATAATACTTTTAGCATTGTTTGGCAGAAGCCCAGACAGAACACCAAACTCATCCAGAGCAGCTTTCACAATCTCAATAGAAGATAGGTTGCCAACTGTAAATATCATAAGGTCATCTGCAAAAATAGACTAGGCAGCTTCAATTCTAAACATTTCCAGTGATAGCAGAAAGTTCCTTGTTCAATCTTGTTTTTGAGTAAACCAGTCAAAATTTCCATTCCCATCACAAAAAGATAAGGAGACATAGGGTCTCCCTGCCTTAAGCCCCTACCATTTGCAAAATACCCTTCAAGGCAACCGTTGATATTTATAGAAAACTTTGCTATTGTCATGCATGTCATAATCCATTTTACAACCTGCTCAGGAATTTTAAAAGCCTTCAAAGTGGCTTCCATAAAAGACCAGGACACTGTCATAAGCTTTTCTAAGATTAACCTTCACAGCCACCCTCCCAGGTTTAGAATTTTTCTGATCGTTCCTTAACAGTTCCTGTGCAAGTAAAATATTATCAGTTATGCTCCTTCCTGGCACAAAAGCCCCCTGATTAGAACTTATACAGTTGGGCAACACTGGCTTGAGTCTATTAGCTATGATCTTAGCTATACACTTGTATATAACATTAGATACTGAAATTATAGGCCGAAAATCCCCAACACAAGATGGATTCTGAACCTTTGGAACCAATGTAACAATAGTAGAATTAATCTCCTTCAACATTCTTCCAGATAAGAAAAAAGATTGAACAGCTTTAGTAACATCATACTTAATAATATGCCATGTCTTCTTGAAGAAAACAGCATTAAACCCATCACTTCCAGGAGTTTTGTCATCCTTAAAGGCCAAAATAGTAGACTGAATTTCATCAGCTGTGACAGGCCTCTGCATCTGTATAGCTTGCTCTTGATCAATAGGTTTATCCACATACTGATCAATATTAGGAATAATCCTACCATTATCTGTATTACTTAACAGTTTCTTATAAAACTTTAAAATTTCTTCAACATACAGCTCCCTTTGATCAAAGTACCTACCATCCTCAGTAGTAATAGATCATATGGAATTTTGTGCTCTTCTTTGGTTCACTTGTTTATGGAAATATGTAGTATTTTTATCCCCTAAGTGCAGCCACTGAATCCTAGATTTCTGTCTATAAGACACCTCTTCAGCATTAGCAAAATGATAAAATTTCTGAAGGCAACTACTATCACACCCCGATTCCCGAGGCCCGAAAACTGAGGTGTGAACCCCGTGAGATCACCCTCACGACATAACCATCACCTGATCACACCATCTCAATTTCCTATTATTTTCACAAAAATTGGGCATGATCCATTCTAAATAATCAGCTCTTGGCATGTTATACCTGCTTTAAAATACATATGGACACTTCTGGGCACGTGTCCCCCCAGCATTTATATCTAACAATGAAAATGGATACTTCTGGGCACGTGTCCCCCCAGCATTTCTATAACATGCATAATACAATCATAAATATACATGCCTCAGTCCTTGAATGTCCGTATTATATACATACATCACATGAATAGAATACAACTAAAGGAACTGAATCAACATAAATCGCTTTATACATTTAATCCAAATGTAAAGCATCTATCTATCCTGAACATAAATTAGATTCTAAGGAATCTAACTACTACCTCTGCAACTGGTGCTGTCAGTCCCCTAACTAACTCCGTAATCAGCAATACCTGCAAAACCTGGGAGGGGGTGAGCTCAAAGGCCCAACAAGGTATGTAGAACCATACTATCACTGCTGCAGCAGGTCGATCCTCACATATTCTCAAAAATATACATGCACTTAACTATATCACAATATTTAAGACCATGCCCCACCTAGCATGCATGAACCAATGATGTATATGGCTACTCTAGCACATATGAACCTACAAAATCCACTACACATGTTTTATGAAGATCATTCACAACCTGCTCAAAAACAATACACATCCAACATCAATATGTATATAAAACATATGTGTCTAAGCATTTACATAAATAATGTAAATCAACTACCACGTCTCCGACTCATCAAGTAGCACATTAGATGCAATGCAATGCATTTAACATGTAGAGAAATTATGCATACAACACAACCATATCATAAGCAAGGTAGAATGCAACATGATATGCACAACTCCCTCATCCTTCCCACATATTGGTCTCCAATTCCCGTGGACAACCAATCCCACCTACAGAGGGTTACCTTTACCGGAATACCTCTTGAGGGTTACCTTTACCGGAATACCTCACTACATATCAATCCATGAGGGTACCTTAACCGGAATACCTCACGAGGGTTACCTTTACCGGAATACCTCGCCGTTTTACCGAATGGATTCCACCGTTCACATTGCTTGCCTCCCTCACCATACCAATGAATATGAACCCCACAACTTTATCAAATGTACATTCAGCATTTGCAACCAATGAGGTATTTAAGAATACACTTATACAAATTCCCATTTAAGCATCACATGCATTTGCAATGAACATGCTTCACACCTTCACATTTCACATAACCACATGTCCTTCACATTTTTCCCAACTCACAAATCAATTCCATCACGTTTATAAATTTCTCTAAGGCATTTATAAACATACCATCATATCAACCGACATAAATAGCACATATGTCCAATCTTGCATATAAGTCCTATATGCACTTATACTAGCATAAACATCATCATGCTTCCACTCAAGGCACACATTCACTACAAGCAATTGGCATGCTTTTCATCCACAATATATGACTACATAAATATATATTCCATCACCATATATGCATTAAGGATATATAAAACACTTAGCACATTTCATGTTTTTCAAATGCTCATCAAAGCTATATTCATATATATATATATATATATATATATATATATATAGCATGCATTTCCACTACCACCACAAATATATAATCAAATATATATTTAACACCATGCACAAAAGTCACATATGCACACAAGACAACACATAGCTAAACAAGTATTATTTAGCATGCTTTTTACATGATTTCAATCAATACCATACATGCACATTATGATACAAATAGGCGATAAATCTTAACATGCCATCACTCTCCAACCCACACACATATATATATGTATATATGTATATATACCCACACATATATATACATCCTCACATCCCACACATATACAACATCCACATATACATATATAAATGCACATATGTATATATGCCACCTATGATCAAAGTTAGGAATATAGGTAAATTAACCAACATAACAAAAATATTTGTACGAGATAGAGGCAAGAATCAACTTGCCTTAGGTCCCGCTCCCAACCGGTCCGTGCCTGCAAATCGGCCTATTTCCAAGCCCGATCCAGTCCTGCGTCGAAGTCCACACGAGCAAATCCATTGGACTAATTCCAGCCCACTTCTAGTTCCATTGGAAACCCAACACAAACTCAAGGCCTAAGCCCAATGCACAAACCATCATCCATATATATGTACTTATGTATCACCACTACAAGAAGGCCGAATCAAAATCCGCCCAGTTAATCCTCAAATTCAAATCATATGTCGACCATACCAAGCAACTACCATGGAACAACCAAGCTCCATGAACCAGACCCATCAAGCCTGTAACTAATTTCAGCCCACATCGGAATTAACCCAAATAACCAATTTCGGCTCACTGTCATGTCCAACCCAACCCATATATGAATTTGTTGAACACACACACTCCAGTATATACACTTGCACTAAATTTAACCCAGGAAATCCTCCAATCAAAACCATGTAAATAGGCAGCCCACTGTCCATTTTGTGCCTATTGAAACTACATAAGAAATGCACAATCATCTATGGCCGAACCACCATCTTCACCACCCAGTCAACAGCCGCAAGCTCCTCTATCCGGGTTTTCCCCACCAGCCATTTCACAACCGCAAGCCACACGTGCTGCCACCAAAACAACCCACAACCATGATGTACCAGCCGAATCACAACCCAAATTCTGAAACTCTGCCGGAACCAACACTACGAACCACCATGGACCACTCCGAAAACCCAGCCATGAGCCAAACCCCTCAGAGCTCGACCCAAATAGGCCACAAGTCAGCCCCAAAACGGCCGCCAATAAATCCCAAAAATTAGACCCAATCAACTCACCTCAACCACGAAGACTCAGCCGAACCCAGTCGCAACTGTCGGCCAAATAGTCCCCAGCCGAGACCCCCTTTCACCGCCACCATGGAACCGGCATCATCACCTACCTAAAACCCCAACTGAGCACAACAAATCGAACCCATTTGAGGGCCAACACCGAACCACCGAGTAACACCACCGACAGACCACCGCGAGCCGCCATCACCGGCCCACTGCCAGCGAACCCACGCCGTCACCAACACTCGCCGGAACCAACCAAGGAGAACCCATCACTCACCTGGTCGTCGCAGCGCCGAGAAGACCCACCCGTCGAACCAGCCGAAGCTCCCCTTCGCGAACAGCCCAGCCGCCGCCGTCGCCAGGCCGAAGCTGGTCGGCCGCCATGGTCGCCGTCGGCGCCGGATCGCCCCTCTGCCTCTCTCTCCTTCGGCTTCACTCGGTCTCCCCCGATCTTTCTCTCCTCTCGGTTTCTCTCTCCCGATCTCACCTTTTCTCTCTTTCTTTTCTTTTTCTTTTCTTCTTCTCCTTTTCTTTTCTTTTCTTCCTTCTCGGTTGACCACTCATTCTCTTATCTTCTCTTCTCATCTTTTGGTCCACACATTATATATATATATATAATATATATATATATATACCACACAATACATGTATCCCATGTATTTTTCCCACATCTACCTACAATCATGTATATGCACCCACATTTCCTCATAATTGCGTAAAAGCCCACCACATATTTATAATTAAATATAAACATATGTACTATATATATATATATATGTATATATATATATATATATATCTATACACCGTCCACTTGTATGGAAACATAAATATCCACACCCTTTCAAAATTTAATTAATCCAAAAAAATTTAATCCGGTCAAAATTCATCCGGAACCGGTCAAAATAATTCCGGTCCTTACAACTACTTTCCTCATTTTGTAACTCAATGCTTGAAGGGTCATTGTCAATCTTCCTTTGAATAGCTTCCAAGTCAGACCTAGCTTTTTGAACTTTAACTGATAACTCATCATAATGAAGAAAATTGAGAGCCTTAAGTTCAGTTTTCAACAATTTCAGCTTCTGAGACACAATAAACATAGGAGTGCCTGATATCGGACACTTCCAGACCCTCTCCACAGTTTTAAAGAAATCAGGATGCTCAACCAGGAAGTTGTTATATCTAAAAGGCTTCTTTTTATTTGATTTTGCCACAGAATTAAGTTTTAGTAAGATAAGAGAATGATCAGAAACTCCAGGGGCCTCGAATACAGCTTCAGAAACCACAAACTGGCTCAACCAACTATCATTAACCAAAACCCTGTCCAGCTTTCGAAAGAAAGTCCCATTAAACCAAGTCAACCGCATTCCAGAATGTCTCAAATCAGTCAATTCAGCATCCTGCAAACAATAACCAAACTCTTTCATACACTCCACCCAGTCAGAGGAACCCCCAGCCTTCTCATGCTTATATCTTATTGCACTGAAGTCTCCAATTAAAAACCAGGGAGAATTCTTGAGAGAGTTTGATAACTCCTTGATGTCACTCCATAACTGCCTTCTAACAATGATGTCATTTGACCCATACACAAAGGTAGCAAAATAGGTGAAAGATTTATCTTTAGTCATTATCCCACAATGAATAAATTGGTCAGATTACCTGATACAATTAACCTCCACAATATCTTTATTCCAACATATCCAAATCCTACCACTATGATCATTAGAGTAATTATGATGTATACCCCACCCCAGAACAATACACCGCAGAATACTATCCTTGTTCTTTTCCTTTACTTTTGTCTCAACTAAACAAAAAATAGGCATATTATACTGTTTTATAATCCTTTTGACCTCTCTTTGTTTAAACCCCTAATATTCCAAGTTCCAAATATCATAGGGAACATGGAAATAAAGATTACATCAATGTACCACCCCACCATCCTCTTCCCGAGGGGATTTAATCATAGTACGTCTTCTGGGCTTCAACATAGTTGGATACTTAGGTATATTCTCCCCAATACCCATCTTCAATTTAGGAAGAACTGGAATATTTATAACCTCAGAATGAGTGCAACAGTTACCAACCTTTTGAATAACATTCATGTCACGCCCCGGTTCCCGAGACCCGAAAACCGAGGTGTGAACCCCGTGAGATCACCCTCACGACATAACCTCCACCTGATCATACAATTCAATTTCCTATTATTTTTACGAAAATCGGGCATGACCCATTCTAAATAATCAGCTCCTGGCATATTACACCTGCTTTACAATTCATATGGACACTTCTGGGCACGTGTCCCCCCAGCATTTATATCTAACAGTAAATATGGACACTTCTGGGCCCGTGTCCCCCCAATATTTCTACAACATGCCTAAACAATCATAAATATACATGCCTCAGTCCTTGAATGTCCGTATTAAATACATACATCAGATGAATAAATACAACTGAAGGAACTGAATCTACGTAATCGCCTCATACATTTAATCCAAATGTAATACATCTATCTATCCAAAATCCTGAACATAAATTAGATTCTAAGGAATCTAATTACTACCTCTGTAACTGGTGCTATCAGTTTCCCCAACTGACTCCAAAACCAGCAACACCTGCAAAACCTGGGAGGGGGTGAGCTCAAAGGCCCAACAAGGTATGTAGAACCATACTATCACTGCTGCAGCAGGTCGATCCTCACATATTCTCAAAAATATACTTATGCACTTAAATATATCACAATATTTAAGACCATGCCCCACCTAGCATGCATGAACCAATGATGTATATGGCTACTCTAGCACATATGAACATACAAAATCCACTATACATGATTTTAGAAATCATTTTCAACATGCTTGAGAACAGTAAACATTCCGCACCAATATGTATGTAGAACATATATGTCAAAGCATTTACATGACCAATGTAAATCATCTACCACATTTCCTACTCGACAAGTAGCAATCCCAAATGCAATGAAGATGCATTTAAACAGGAAAACATGCTTAACAGATAAACACATAAGCATAAATGTATTTTTCACCTTCCACGGTCATAATCCGATACATAGGACAAGCATCAAAGCTTGCACATACTCTCACTCTCGGTCCTCATCCGATACCCCACATGATTGGCCCGCTCCGAGGATCATGTGACCTAGGACAACTCCGATAACCATCCTATGACCTTGACCTACTTCGCCAACGTCATACTTCCGGGGCAATATTTTGGTTTGCCCATTGGTGATTAGACCATATCAGCACCGTCACCAATTATTCGTTTACTCAAGGTGATTAGACCATATCAGCACCGTCACCGAGTATTAGGTGGCTCAAAGTGGTTAGACCATATCAGCACCGCCACTGAGCTTATTTTGACTCAAGATGATTAGACCATATCAGCACCGTCACCGAGTCTTAAATGGTTAAAGGTGGTTAGACCATATCAGCACCGCCACCGAGTATTTACCTACTCCAAGGTGGATAGACCACTGTCACCGAGTATTTACCTACTCCAAGGTGACGTAACCGCTCGAACGCCCTCACCGTGACCGAGTATTGACCTACTCTGGGTGATTTAACCACACTTCCCCGTTTCCTCACAACGGCCCCATATATGCATTTCGAACATATAATAACTAAACATTTCAATGTTCATGCCTCACAATGCCTAAGCTAGTTAAAAGTTCATAGCATGCATTTCATCTCCACATAAACCCACATATAACCACATATGTGTCATTTCCCTCCTATACATGCAATATGGATGCATATATACACAGCATAATACTTTCATGCTTCAACCCATGCTTATGAATACTAAAAAGAAGTATTTAGCATGCCTCTCGTCACATTCCAACACATATAGTACATATATGTTCAAAACCCGCATAATACCTCACATATGCAAACACTTCAACTTAGCACATTTTTGTCATGCTATAACCAATGCATACTTTTGATATATGTAAATATAGCTAGCATGCATCTCATATCCACATTCCCACGTATAGCCACGTATATGTCAAATCATGCATATAAGTCACATATGCACCTACGCTAGCATAAATACGGTCATGCTCTCATTCAATGCATGTATTCACTACAAGTAGCTAACATGCATTCCGATCACAATATATATATATACACATATATATTACATCACCCACATATATATCAAGAACATATAAAACACTTAGCACGTTTCATGCTTTTCAAATGCTCGCCAAAAGTTATACTCAACTTAGCATGCATTCCTACCACTGCAACCATATATATATAATCACCTATATATATATATACTGAACATCATGCATAAGAACCACATATGCGTAAGAGACAACACATAGCCAAACGTGTATTATTCAGCATACTTTTCATAGACTTTAATCTATACATACATGCATATCACAATGCAAATAGGCGATAAATCTAATCATGTTATCGCTTCCTAACCCCACATACATTTATATACACACACATATATGTATGTCCTCTCACATCCCATGTATGCACCACATTCCCTATACACATATATATATAAGTGCCTACATATATATGTATATACACATACCACATATGATTAAATTGAGACATATGTAAATTACTTAACATACATAAAATATCTGTATGAGATAGAGGCAAGAATCAACTTGCCTTAGGTCCCGCTCTCAGCCGGTCCGTGCCTGCAAATCGGTCCATTTCCAAGTCTGGTCCGGTCCAGTCCTGTGTCGAAGCCCACACGAACAAATCCACTGGACCACCTCGTTTCCTTTTAATTTCCGTGTTCGGCCCAATTAATTTGGCCAACTCCAAACCTCAACCTATTTTCCTATGTCCAAGCCCACCATCTATGAGGGCCCAAAACCACAAGGCCACCATTCTTGGCCCAAATAACCGTAACCTTTGACCGCTACGGGCTGCCCAAACAAGGTCCATCATGGCTGCCCAACCCAGTCAAACCCTCCACTGTACAAACTAACCGAGCCCCCAGGTCCACCTTATGCATATAATCCGCCTACATGTATTAGGACTCACCATTAGAGGTTCATTTTCTGTGAACCCATCACCACAACAAAATGAAACAAACCCATAGGCCATCCTGTCACCACCATCTCACTACTAACAGTGCCATGATCAGCCATCAATGGCCGACCCAAACACCACCATATCGAGCCATGTAAGACCCACCAAGGCGTCACCTGAATCACCCATTTGTCAAGCCAAATGAAATCCAGAAGAGAGCACCACCAGCCATACCCTCGGCCAGTCGCTAGCGGCCATACTCGGCCCGTCAAAACAGATCCGACCTCATCACTCGGAACCCAGCGATCCAGCCGAGCTTAACCTCCAGACCGGACCAAACCCAGCCCCATCCGAAGCCTCTGCCGTCGCCGGAGTGCCACCTCAACGGCCGTAATCAGCCGGAACCAAACGGAACCCCGAAACCCCGGCCAACCAAACCCCAGCCGAGAACTCCCTTCGCGAACGACTCGGCCCGTGGAACCACCTTGAGCCACCAACGTCGGCCCAGCCACTGCCGGGGCTCCACCGTGAGCGATCGGCAGCCCCAGCCACCGCCGGCGCCGGACCACCCCTCCTCTTTCTCGGTTTCTCTCTCTCGATCTCCCGATCTCTCCTTCTCTCTTCTCGGTTTCTCCCGATTCTCTCTCTTCTCTTTCTTTTTCCTTTTTTTCTTTCTTCTTTTCTTTTCTTTTTCTTTTCTTCTTTTCTTTTTCTTTTTCTTTTCTTTTCTTCTTTTTCTTTCTCCACCAGCCGACCCACTTGGGTCACTCACAGCCACATCTGTGTATAACACATATAATATATATATACATATATATATATACATATTTATATCACATGGGCAATTTAATATATATACACACATGTATATACATCACCACATACTCTTGCCCCTCTACATGCACAAATTTATGAATGTGCACTTCTACTTCTTCATAATTGCATAAAGCCCCCATATATTTATAATTTAATATAAATATAGGTACTATGTATATATATATATATATTTAGATATACATATACATATACATACGCCTTCCACTTGTATGGAAATATATCCACACCCTTTCCGGAATTTAATTAATCCGAAAAAAAATTTAAACCGGTCAAAATTCACCCGGAAACAGTCAAAATAATTCCGGTCCTTACAACCTCCCCTCCTTAAAGGAATTTCGTCCTCGAAATTAGCACAGTCATGGTCTCTCCAAAACCAATCCATACTAGACGTCATTCTCCCCAATGATCGTCGCTATCTCTTTCCACGTACCCTAGGCGCTACACTTGCAACACCTAACTCATAACACTCAAGTCTTGCACAACAGTGCATCTCGACTTGCTTCCTAGAGTCCACAGTCTCTACCTCAAGACCTATCCAGTCTATCTCTATCTCTAGTCTAAGGCAACACCTTTGACTAGTCATTCCAATCACTCACAGTGATACTTCCCTATAATCCGGGATCATCAATACTCAAAGTCATTATTTTATTATCAAACATGACTTTCAATCTCTGGCATATCATTCCCGGGCTTAGTCCAATATCCTGGGCATCATCATACCACAAACCACATCAATCCAGTGCACATCACAAGCGCACTCACCAGCAAGGCACATGACAGTGTACTCGCCGATAAAAACAACACAAACAGTGTACTTGCCGCAGCAAGCCACATCATCCTGCCCAGTCTCATAGACTACAACCCACTGGAATCCAATGCCAAGTCCAGGATCTTACATCCCACTAATTTCACAATCTCATTATTCAAGAGGAGATTCATTTCCCATTTTCATCCTTCGCACTAAGGAGCCAGTTGACAATTAGAGAGAATTCCTTTCATATTAGCACTTCACTTTAGACAACCCTTACCAATGAAAGTTTGAGGTCACTTACAGTAGCCAAACAGCAGCCATACAGTGGCCGCAGTCCACTGCGTCTACACGTCCACTGCGTCCACCTCTCCCCTTCACGGCAAGAAATTATCCTCACTTTAGATACCATATGTCAGGATCCTCATCCACTATCAACCCATCCTTTTTTTAACATCATATCCACACTATGATCCAACTGCATCAATCATGCACATATTACAGTACACCACTAAGGTTAAGGCACATAAGGAGTGCACTTGTCAAAACAAATCATCCAGTCCTGTCCATTGTTGTGGACTACATTCCATTCCTTTCCAGCATCTCACTTGACACTCCAAGATCCTGACTGCTTCGTCTAGGACCTCACAAATCCAGACTTACTTTCAAAGCCTATCACTATACGTCTATTTCAACATCACAGTCCACTCGGGTTCAAACCTCTACCTAGGTTTACCAATTCTCAAAACCAGAACTCTCTAAGTGACTACATGTCACTACTAACCATGTGACACAAAATGCAACACTAAAGTGCAATGCTCAATTACATGAATTACATATACCACATAGCATATAACACACAACATGTTAATCAAATAAACACATACCATGCATGATATGAATATGATGCATCAATCAAAACCCTAGCCCTCGGGCTAATGCTAGAAAAATACCCCTGACCATACACGGTCCTGGTACCTCCTCTGCCTGAGCAAGCGTGTAAAACACGGCCCAGTCCCCCTAGTATATACACATACTAGAACACAACATCTAGAGTGGTTCAAATTAACCTACTCTCATCCTCTGTACCCATTGGTAAACACCTACCAATCTATCCGCTTCTATAGTCTAAGGTAGCAACCTTGACTATCAATACCAATCACTTTCAGTGACATATCCCTACTATTGGGAATCCTTTATCTATCGTCATCCAGACGAAACAACTCAGTATCCACAAGAGCCGGCGTATTGTAAGAGAAGCGCTAATTAAAGAAAAATGTTCGGCCGAGCCATTTTCCAAAGCTAGCCCAACTCCGGCAACATGCCTTCCTTGTATCCCATCTCAATCCCAATTGCCAACCCCGACAACACTCATCAATCTCATAAGTCCCTAAGTATCTCTAAGGACTTGAACACTCGCAAACTTCCTTGCGGTACCTCTTCATTGCTCACTACTGAGACTTAATCCCTAAATCAAAGGTCTAAACTCAACCAATTCTGGAAGTTTTACCAACTAAATCCAATTTCATACCAACACTTTAATCTTTCATTTGGGTTGCTCAAACCGAGCAATTCATACCACTACCGTCCATAGGTATTCAAACCTATCATCTAGACAACTATCCACTATTGCCTATCTCCAAATCAACACGTGATTTGACCATTCGTCCTTAGGTATTCGAACCTACAACTTTGATACCCTAAGTTTTCGAACCAAATGCTTTAACAGCAATCCAGAGTTCCTCAAATCCATACCATTCTGGTATTAGGTATATAATCCAACCTTCTCAACCATACACATGATATGTCCATTCCCGTCGTCCCTAGGTATTCCAACCTAGAGCTCTGATACCATTCTGTCACGCCCCGGTTCCCGAGACCCGAAAACCGAGGTGTGAACCCCGTGAGATCACCCTCACGACATAACCTCCACCTGATCATACAATTCAATTTCCTATTATTTTTACGAAAATCGGGCATGACCCATTCTAAATAATCAGCTCCTGGCATATTACACCTGCTTTACAATTCATATGGACACTTCTGGGCACGTGTCCCCCCAGCATTTATATCTAACAGTAAATATGGACACTTCTGGGCCCGTGTCCCCCCAATATTTCTACAACATGCCTAAACAATCATAAATATACATGCCTCAGTCCTTGAATGTCCGTATTAAATACATACATCAGATGAATAAATACAACTGAAGGAACTGAATCTACGTAATCGCCTCATACATTTAATCCAAATGTAATACATCTATCTATCCAAAATCCTGAACATAAATTAGATTCTAAGGAATCTAATTACTACCTCTGTAACTGGTGCTATCAGTTTCCCCAACTGACTCCAAAACCAGCAACACCTGCAAAACCTGGGAGGGGGTGAGCTCAAAGGCCCAACAAGGTATGTAGAACCATACTATCACTGCTGCAGCAGGTCGATCCTCACATATTCTCAAAAATATACTTATGCACTTAAATATATCACAATATTTAAGACCATGCCCCACCTAGCATGCATGAACCAATGATGTATATGGCTACTCTAGCACATATGAACATACAAAATCCACTATACATGATTTTAGAAATCATTTTCAACATGCTTGAGAACAGTAAACATTCCGCACCAATATGTATGTAGAACATATATGTCAAAGCATTTACATGACCAATGTAAATCATCTACCACATTTCCTACTCGACAAGTAGCAATCCCAAATGCAATGAAGATGCATTTAAACAGGAAAACATGCTTAACAGATAAACACATAAGCATAAATGTATTTTTCACCTTCCACGGTCATAATCCGATACATAGGACAAGCATCAAAGCTTGCACATACTCTCACTCTCGGTCCTCATCCGATACCCCACATGATTGGCCCGCTCCGAGGATCATGTGACCTAGGACAACTCCGATAACCATCCTATGACCTTGACCTACTTCGCCAACGTCATACTTCCGGGGCAATATTTTGGTTTGCCCATTGGTGATTAGACCATATCAGCACCGTCACCAATTATTCGTTTACTCAAGGTGATTAGACCATATCAGCACCGTCACCGAGTATTAGGTGGCTCAAAGTGGTTAGACCATATCAGCACCGCCACTGAGCTTATTTTGACTCAAGATGATTAGACCATATCAGCACCGTCACCGAGTCTTAAATGGTTAAAGGTGGTTAGACCATATCAGCACCGCCACCGAGTATTTACCTACTCCAAGGTGGATAGACCACTGTCACCGAGTATTTACCTACTCCAAGGTGACGTAACCGCTCGAACGCCCTCACCGTGACCGAGTATTGACCTACTCTGGGTGATTTAACCACACTTCCCCGTTTCCTCACAACGGCCCCATATATGCATTTCGAACATATAATAACTAAACATTTCAATGTTCATGCCTCACAATGCCTAAGCTAGTTAAAAGTTCATAGCATGCATTTCATCTCCACATAAACCCACATATAACCACATATGTGTCATTTCCCTCCTATACATGCAATATGGATGCATATATACACAGCATAATACTTTCATGCTTCAACCCATGCTTATGAATACTAAAAAGAAGTATTTAGCATGCCTCTCGTCACATTCCAACACATATAGTACATATATGTTCAAAACCCGCATAATACCTCACATATGCAAACACTTCAACTTAGCACATTTTTGTCATGCTATAACCAATGCATACTTTTGATATATGTAAATATAGCTAGCATGCATCTCATATCCACATTCCCACGTATAGCCACGTATATGTCAAATCATGCATATAAGTCACATATGCACCTACGCTAGCATAAATACGGTCATGCTCTCATTCAATGCATGTATTCACTACAAGTAGCTAACATGCATTCCGATCACAATATATATATATACACATATATATTACATCACCCACATATATATCAAGAACATATAAAACACTTAGCACGTTTCATGCTTTTCAAATGCTCGCCAAAAGTTATACTCAACTTAGCATGCATTCCTACCACTGCAACCATATATATATAATCACCTATATATATATATACTGAACATCATGCATAAGAACCACATATGCGTAAGAGACAACACATAGCCAAACGTGTATTATTCAGCATACTTTTCATAGACTTTAATCTATACATACATGCATATCACAATGCAAATAGGCGATAAATCTAATCATGTTATCGCTTCCTAACCCCACATACATTTATATACACACACATATATGTATGTCCTCTCACATCCCATGTATGCACCACATTCCCTATACACATATATATATAAGTGCCTACATATATATGTATATACACATACCACATATGATTAAATTGAGACATATGTAAATTACTTAACATACATAAAATATCTGTATGAGATAGAGGCAAGAATCAACTTGCCTTAGGTCCCGCTCTCAGCCGGTCCGTGCCTGCAAATCGGTCCATTTCCAAGTCTGGTCCGGTCCAGTCCTGTGTCGAAGCCCACACGAACAAATCCACTGGACCACCTCGTTTCCTTTTAATTTCCGTGTTCGGCCCAATTAATTTGGCCAACTCCAAACCTCAACCTATTTTCCTATGTCCAAGCCCACCATCTATGAGGGCCCAAAACCACAAGGCCACCATTCTTGGCCCAAATAACCGTAACCTTTGACCGCTACGGGCTGCCCAAACAAGGTCCATCATGGCTGCCCAACCCAGTCAAACCCTCCACTGTACAAACTAACCGAGCCCCCAGGTCCACCTTATGCATATAATCCGCCTACATGTATTAGGACTCACCATTAGAGGTTCATTTTCTGTGAACCCATCACCACAACAAAATGAAACAAACCCATAGGCCATCCTGTCACCACCATCTCACTACTAACAGTGCCATGATCAGCCATCAATGGCCGACCCAAACACCACCATATCGAGCCATGTAAGACCCACCAAGGCGTCACCTGAATCACCCATTTGTCAAGCCAAATGAAATCCAGAAGAGAGCACCACCAGCCATACCCTCGGCCAGTCGCTAGCGGCCATACTCGGCCCGTCAAAACAGATCCGACCTCATCACTCGGAACCCAGCGATCCAGCCGAGCTTAACCTCCAGACCGGACCAAACCCAGCCCCATCCGAAGCCTCTGCCGTCGCCGGAGTGCCACCTCAACGGCCGTAATCAGCCGGAACCAAACGGAACCCCGGCCAACCAAACCCCAGCCGAGAACTCCCTTCGCGAACGACTCGGCCCGTGGAACCACCTTGAGCCACCAACGTCGGCCCAGCCACTGCCGGGGCTCCACCGTGAGCGATCGGCAGCCCCAGCCACCGCCGGCGCCGGACCACCCCTCCTCTTTCTCGGTTTCTCTCTCTCGATCTCCCGATCTCTCCTTCTCTCTTCTCGGTTTCTCCCGATTCTCTCTCTTCTCTTTCTTTTTCCTTTTTTTCTTTCTTCTTTTCTTTTCTTTTTCTTTTCTTCTTTTCTTTTTCTTTTTCTTTTCTTTTCTTCTTTTTCTTTCTCCACCAGCCGACCCACTTGGGTCACTCACAGCCACATCTGTGTATAACACATATAATATATATATACATATATATATATACATATTTATATCACATGGGCAATTTAATATATATACACACATGTATATACATCACCACATACTCTTGCCCCTCTACATGCACAAATTTATGAATGTGCACTTCTACTTCTTCATAATTGCATAAAGCCCCCATATATTTATAATTTAATATAAATATAGGTACTATGTATATATATATATATATTTAGATATACATATACATATACATACGCCTTCCACTTGTATGGAAATATATCCACACCCTTTCCGGAATTTAATTAATCCGAAAAAAAATTTAAACCGGTCAAAATTCACCCGGAAACAGTCAAAATAATTCCGGTCCTTACAATTCAGAGCCTCAGATTGTTGACCCACATCATCACCACCCGAGTCCTCTAAAGTGCTTAAAGCCTAGAATTGATTTGGTGAAGCCATTTCAGAACTTTGAGGAAAACCAACATCTGAATTCACCTGACCCACAACATGCTCCTCATCACTTTTCCTAGTACCTCCTTATTCCTTACTACCACCCTCCATACTTGTGCAGCCTCATTTGATTTAGCAGAAGTAGGATTATCGTGACTCTTGGTCTCCACCCTACTATGCTTAGGGCAAGCTTGAGTAGCGTGCCCAAAACAACAACATTCAGTGCCCACCATTGGCTTCCATTGGTATTCTACAGTAATTGAAATTTTTTGACCATTTCTAAGCTTCAGTGTAAACGAAGATAATAATTCTTTCTCAGGAACAATCTCAACACACACCCTAGCGTAACTGACACGCTTCTTTGATACAGTCAGTGAGTCCACATGCAAAGGGCATCCAATTGCACTAGCTATGTAGCTCAAACCCTTAGGAGTCCAGAACTCCATAGGAACATTAAAAAATTTCACCCAGACAGGGAGTCTATCTTCAACACTATATGCCGCCCTAAGAAATGCCATTGCTTCAACACTATATGCTGCCCTAAGAAATGCCACGGACCCTGTTCGTAGATGCCATCTCTAGAAGCTTCATCTTCAAACTTAAAGAAGAAAAAGCCTTTATTAGTAGCCAAAACCTCTTTCAACCCCTGTTTACCCCAAATTCTGTGAGCAATAGAGTTCACTGTGTAAAAAGGCAGCTTGTGATCCATAAAATATCCTACTAAAGTGGAATTCTAATCAGCCATACCTTCATCAACAATCTCTGACGGTGGAGACACCACTACTTCTTCTAGGTCTTGTATTGTTGTTTATGTTAGTAGACAACTTTATCTGGTATTCATGAAATGTACCTAATGAAACGGTTCGGTGGGGTGGTTGGGTTGTAGCACTGCGTGGGACAACAACATTGAAAGTAAGAGCATTAAAAGAGGTATGGAATATAGCAGCGGTGATTCCAGTGGAGAAAGGAATGGGTGCTGGTGGTGGTAGCAATGGTAGTTCAAATGGGAGTCACAGTGGTGAGCTTGTTCCAGAAGAGAAGTTCCTAGGCATATGCAGTCGAGAACTACTTGCCCGAGGTTGTGATCTCCTTAAGCGGACTCGCAAAGGTATACATTTAATTTTTAATCCATTTCAGAGTATCTAAGCATAGCTATTACTTGAACAAATTTGTTTACCTACTATTGATTTGATCACATGCCATTTGGTTTATGCAATTGATCTTCATTGGAAAGTAGCTTCTGTTTATATCAACAGGATGGGTCAGGTGTGTTTTACTTCAGTTCAACCCAACATTTTATAATTGAGAAAACAGAGGGAAAGAAAAGAGCATGATATTTAACTCTTCTGTTGCTTTAGTTTCCCTAAGAAAATGAAGAACTCAACTAAGTTTAATAAATTTTAGCTGGCTAGTTTCAGCAGAGTATTTTGTTTGATCCTGATTCCTGACAATGAATTACTAATATCCCAAATTTTCTTCTCTACGATACCTTTTTCAAAGCTGTTACAAATGGGAATGAAATTTAAAGCTCAATTTTGAAATACATTTTTGGTTTCATTATGTGGGATTTTGTGTTTTGGTTAAAATTTTAAAGGTAATGTGATGGTGTCATAGTTAGGGTTCTCAACTGCCCTTTCTGGCTGAAATTGTTAATTACATCCAGATGCTTCATTTCCTTTGCAACCACCTGAGTTACTGAACTATTCTGCACGTAAGGCATCTCTCTCTACTGCACAGCCTCCTTCACGATGAAATTGACTCCTTCTGCAAGCAGGTACAGTGTTAGATTAAATTGTATTTTTCTCTTTCAATTTTTAATTTACTTTATTTCTATGATTTGTAGCCAAAATTTCCACTTCATGGCTTTTAAATCTTGTAACTTCTATCATCCACGCAATTTACAAGATAGTTGATAATTAATGCCATACAATGAAATTCAAGGTTGTTGCAGAGAATATGATTAGGAAGCCTTATGTTAATTGGGCTGTCAAGCAGGTTACACGGTCTCTTCAAGTCTTGTGGCCCCAGTCTAGGACACACTACCTTTGGTTCAAATGCGACTGGGTTGTCCCTTCCAACAAGTGATGTGTACCTTGTTGTTTGTCTCCTCCAGTAAGGAACTTGGTGAGAAATAACTTGATTTAATCAATCTGGTTTGTTTCCATCTCTTTTGAAATTTTTTTTTTTTTTAGGATATAAACTAATGTCTGGACAATTGGCAGGAACCAATTAAAGAAGTTGGGATCTTGGAGGGTCGTAATGGTATTAAAGAAACTTGCCTCCAGGTATGCAGTCAATGATACAAATTATTTTTGTGGATGTGAGACAGTATGGCATAATTGATTTTTAACAAATTTTTTTTTTGTGGCTTTCCTGTACTTCTTCTCCTACATTGGATTCTTCTACTTTTTAAGCTCTCACTTGCTTAGTCCAACAACTAAATGTTGTTTGTACTTTTTTGTTTAAATGTAAATGAAATATCCTAGAAGAATTACTATAGCATGCAAATTGGTTATCTTCTTATTGGTTTTGAAACTAAATATTTTAGCCTAATTTTCAAGAGAATCCTGTGTAAAACCCCGAGCAAGTTAATCAATAGAGGTAAAGTGGTAATCGGCTAGGAATGAGCAGGGGCAATGTGTGATTTTTTTTTTTTGTGTGGGGGGGATGGGGTTATGGAGGGGGTTTATAATCCATCTTTCCAAACCATATGCATTTTTAGGCTATATGAGCTGTAAATTCATTGCCATCAATTCTAACATTATGTGCACTTATTCCATTTTTCCCCTTCTAAACCTTTTTTTTTTTTTCTCTCTTTTCGTTTTTGGTAGTTGGTGTTTTGTGAAAGGTGTTGTGGAAATTTTCCAATTTGGCATTATTTGGTTAAAAAGAGATGGGAGAACTTCAAAAGAGTGGTCACAACTTGGTTGAAAAGAGATAAGAGATTAGAGAACTTCCCAATTTTGCATAATTTTTAATGACACTTAATTGCCCCAAGTTATAGGGAAAGAAGATTAGAAAACTTCAACAATGTCGTACATCACCGTGTCCTAATTTTTAAGGTTAACTGATGACTCTATATAAAGTAGGTGCATAAGAGTGACATGGTCCACATTGAGGGTAATGCTAGGAAAAGGGAAATACCAAGTTAACGTGACTAGAGTTGGCAAGGAAGGATGTGATAACATGTGATTTTTCTGAGGCTATAGCCTTAGATATAGTGGAATGGAAAAATAGGATTTATGTCGTCAACCCGTAAATAGTTGGGAAAAAGGCTTTGTTGAGTTGAGTATATAAATTAGGTGCATGCTTACACTTCTAGTGTATATTATATATTTGAGGGGCACATTGAGTTTTCAAATTGAATTGATCCTTAGGCACTCTTCAAAATCATTTTTGTCCTATAATGAAGAAAAACCTCGATTTATGATATCATTTTATCTAATGAATCATTGACGTGTAATAATAGTTAATATTTTAAAGAACAGTTTAGTGGGTGATGATTGACCTGACTTGCAATTTTGAGGCTGCTTGCAGGCCCTGCACTTTCTTGCTTCTGATACTAGTGTTCATTTTTAAGATTAAAGGTTTATGAATACACAGCTGCAATCAATTTTTCTTGGTAACTTACTATGACTGTCATTGATTGATTTTTTTCCCCTGGTGTGTTCTCGTGCTGGATGATGCTTTCTGGTGAAGTTAGACAATGGATTTCAGCTTCAATCTTATATCATGTATCAATAATCTTCCTTTAGGTTATTTATTTACGGGTCCTCTGAGGTAAGGATAAGCTGAAAAGGACATAAGAGGTTCCCTAGTTATATTTGCAATTGATTAATTTTTTTAAATTAGAATGAACAGCATGTACTTTCCTCTTAAGCAACCCACTATTAAGTCGCACCTATGCTTTCCAAGTCAATCATCCATATTAAATACTAGGCATACTTTCTCTCCAACCATTAATGAGGGCTTTCCCAGCAACTTTTCAACTGTAAATAAAGAAGTTTGGTATGAAAGAGGCTACATAGATTTAGGCTGGTCAACTTAGTGTCACCTGCTCCCTATATTTCTCATTAACCGAACATCAAGAGATTACAAGTTTCAACCCCAAACTCTCTCTCTCTTTCTGTGATTTTTCAGTGTTTTCTCTTATCCCACTCCAAACCTTAAGCGCCCTTATATATTGGGCTACAAAAGAGTCCTAAAGAGGGTCCAAGACCCGCAAGCAAAAAATGGGTCATTTTTTTTACTTTTCAGGTCAAAACTGGGTCGAAACGCGACCCGGGATGAGACAACATTCGGGCCACAACATAACATATTCTAATGTGACAATCAGTTTTAGCTGCACTTGCATGCTTCTCACAGTATCTCATGTTCATGCTTTTACCAATCTCCTTGCTCCTCTTCTTTGCCCTTCTTATTATTTCATTACTTCTGTTTGGCTGTATAAATTGGCTATTGGGCTGAAATCGTTTCCTTTTTCCTTTGCTTTTTTAGTGCTGGGAATGTTACTATTGTCATCTTTGGTATTACTGTAGACTATTGTTGAATTAACACTGCTAATTTTGCCTTCTAGCATGCTGCTAGGGATCTCGCAAATCAAGAATGGGTTAAAAATGATTCTCTCAAGACTGTTGAAAATACAGTTGTAATGCCTCTTACTTTGGAGCACTGTTATTTTTCTTTATTTCTTAGTGTAACCTCTTTTTTTCCCTTTCCTCATGCTTCATCTCATCTTGCTATTGTCTTTTCCAGCATTCCAGATACCTATTATCATGCTTGTTGTGGAAGTTCCTAATGACCTTATTATCTCTGCTACTTCCAATATACATGCAATTAAAGAGGAATCAACTCAGGTGACAGGTGAACAGGCCACCCTTCTTCAGACTGATTTGGTTGGTTTTGAAAACTGTGCTCCTTCAGTTTTGGAAGTAACCAATTAGGTTTACGACGAAACCTAGAAATCGACAAGGGCAAAATAGAGATGTCTCTTCTGTTACCACCTAGGTGGGTTGAGACATTTCTACTAAGCCGTTGAGTTGCTCATTCCCTTCCCCCCAAAATTTTTACAGATAAGGCGCCAATGGCAGATGGAATGCGAACGTCCAAGTGGAGTTCTCTTTTGACACCCTAGATACATTTTTGGATATTTATGTATATTAATATCCATATTGGCTTATGGCATGTAGATTTTTGTTGATATTCTAGTTACATTCAAATTATATGTAACTCGTGGACTCATTCTTGTTTTATGTTTAGTCTAGTTTCTACAAAATTTTTGTTTGCCTCATTTCGAGTTGAAATGAATTTTCTACGAATTTTTTTGTTACGGCTACGCAGATTATACTCTAGTAGAGTACTGTTCATATCAATAATTACTGTAGCTTTTTAGCTACTGCTCGAAAATGAGAAATCATGATTCTGGACCTTTCCAAAATATCTAAGTTATGTTTTTAAGCTTCTTAGGACTATAGCAGGATGAGAAAATTTTTCAAAATTTTTTTTGAAACTTTTTACAAAAAGTTACTATTCATGAGGGCCGAAAATTACTTTTATTTTGAAATTGTTTTAAATGATTTCAAATGATGAGGACTATGATTGGTTATGCAAATTTCCTTAATTATATGCGTATTGAGTTGCTTCCGTGGTTACGAGAATTGGTTTGGATGTTATATTTTTCAAAAAAGGTGTTTTGGATGTTGATTTCACCGTTCACCCCTCATTTCTCTCGCTCTTATTGGTTGCCGGAAATCGGGGCGTGACATCAACTAGGCCCCTTGACAAAAGGCTAGTTGAAATCTTTGAACCTAGACCATACGATTCAGTCATTCAACCTAGGTTAATCAAATGGACCGATCTTGAACTACCAAAACAATGGTTGTTTCAAAATATTACTCAAAAACCTAATATCAATAAAACTCATCAAATTGAAATACAAGCTTTAGGAAAAAAATTGTACATCACAAATTCTAACACAGGAGAAGAACCTGAACCAGAAAAACTTGTCAGAAAAAACTCTCAATGGAAAAATGAATTTCTGCAAAATTTTGATTGGCAAAATTTCTCTAGAATAAGTTTTAGAGAACCAAGACCACTAATGATTACACCACCCAAATTTTCCTTAGACAAAGGAGAAAATGTTGATTTATCAGGAACACCAATTGTACCTGGGCTCATCAATAAAATTCCATATTAATTTCGCATTAATGTATCATTTTCAGCTCGAAAAAGAAGAAATAATATTTGCTCCAAAACATTAAACAAGAAAACACATCTATCTAATGGGTACATTTAAATTTCAAGGTTATGAGCCATATAATCTCAATGTTTTAGCAGATACGGGAGCAACAGTCTGATGTTGCAGATGAAATGCTTTGCTCGAAGAAAAGTAGCAAAAAATGAAACATCTAGTTCCTGTCACATGAATTAATGTTACTCAAACATTAATTCAATATAAAGTAAAAAATGTTGCTATATGGTTATGAGAGAAAAAATTGGTTATACCAAAAATACTGTGTTTCCCAAATATGCATTGTGATTTCTTATTAGGTAATAATTTTCTTAATACTTACCTTCCTATGCATATTTATCTGAATTTAATTGCATTAACTCTAAAAGAAGAGTTAATTTATATACCATTATTAGACAAATATACTTATCTTTGTGATAAAGATTTCAAACCTACAAAAAGGAATGAAATACCTATTGCAAAAAGTCAATGGCTTTTTAAAATACTCGAACCACACTTTAGTGAATATCCACTAAGTTTATGGTCCTAAAGCCCCCAGTATTGTACTCTCCAATTAAACAAATTGGATATTATAATTCAAGTAAAACCAATAATATACTTAAGACATGATATTGAAGAATTTGATAAACAAATCAAGAGTCTTCTCAATATAGGACTAATTGAAAGCACAACTAGTCCACATTCAAGCCCTGCTTTTATGGTAAGAAACCATAATGAGCAAGTGAGGAAACAACAACGCATGGTTATAAATTATAAATGCCTCAATCAATATCTAGAATTTGATGGCTATTTTATTCCTCTAAAAGACGTCCTTATTAACCAAATAAGAGATGCAAAATTTTTCAGCAAATTTGACTGCAAATCTGGTTTTTGACAAATAAAGTCATTACCAATGGAATGTTATGCCTTTTGGTCTCAACACAACTCCACAAAATTTTCAAAGATGGATGGATAAGATCTTAATTACTATAAAATTTTTGTGTAGTCTATATAGATGATATTCTCCTCTTTTCAAAAACAAAAGAAGAACAAATGAATAATCTTAAACTTTTCTATAACATTATCCAAAAACATAGCATAATACTATCACCAAAGAAAATTGATCTAGAACAAACTAAGATCAATTTTATCGGTCTTGAAATTACTTCTTTTGGATGAGCATATTATTTCTAAAGTCTGTGATTTTCCTAATGAACTTACTGATAAAAAAAATTGTTAAAAAGTTTTGGTAAACTTCATTGACACCCCCTGAGGTTTGAGGTATTGTCACGTGACTACAACTTTATGCAATTTTATTACCAACACCCCTTGAGGTTTGTGCTGTATATCACATATACTCCTTCTTGCCAAAAGTAGGCCGTGTAAGACCATTTTTTGATGATGAAAAGACTATGCTACCCTTTGACTTTTGACCTAACCTTTTGAATACTGAAATTACTTATTTAACCTTGTCTAATGGACCAAAATGCCCCCAACTATGCCCTATTATTACATACCCACTTCACTGTTATTACATTATATATATATATATATATATATACACATACATATATAGAGAGGGGGTGAGAACCACCACTGCCACCAACCACCACCACCACTGCAACCAAGCACCACCACCGCCACCAAGCACCACCACCACCACCACAACTGGCAAACATAGTCACCACCATCAATTTCTCAAATACACACACACACACACATATGTGTGTGTGTGTGTGTGTGTATTCACCACCCAAAATAGCGGTGCCACCACCACCCCAACCATCCCAACCCCACATGGCGGCACCACCACAACCACAGTCACCACCACCATCATCAATTTTTTTAGATACACACACAAATGTGTATATATACACACACACACATAAACACACATTATGTGTATCCACCACCCAAAACAGCAGCGCCACCATCACCCAACCATCCCAACCCCACGCCTAGCGGTGCCACCACAACCACAGTCACCACCACCACCATCAATTTCTCTGTATACACACACAAACATATAAATAAAGATACACACATACCACAACCACCACCACCAACCACAACCACAGTCACCACCGCCACCACCACTACCAATTAACCACAACCACCACAATCTTTCCCAAATCAATCAAAACCCCTCATCCATTCACCATCCAAACAACCAAACAAAACCCAAATCCACCACCCAAACAATTGGTCAAAACCCAATCCCATCAATGCGAAACCATCTATTTTGAATCGTCAACAGTCTAAAATCGAATTGAAAACACAATCCCATCACCATGAATGTCAAAGCTTTCTCTTACCGCCAATAAGAGATTTTTTTATCCCAATTTGCTGTCTCTATTTACAGTTGTAGAAAGAGAAAAAGAGGTCCCAAGGCTCCATTTGTTGACAGTGGGTCTTTAAGGGGATTGTGGCACTATCGATGTGGGTTGGGATTGTGGTGGTGATGTTGACTGTGGTGGTGGTGCACATCCGATGTGGGTTGAGATTGTGGTGGTGGTGGTGGTGATGATTATACAATATGTATATATATATAGTTATATACACACAGTATACACAAAATGGGTTGGGTAATAATCATGTACTTTTTGGTCTTTTTGCAATTCTTATATTTTTATATTAAAATCAATTCAATAATAAGGGGGTAATCTAGATATTCACATTTTTTTAAAATAAAAAAGCTAACAGGGGGTGTTGGTGACAAAATTGCACAAAGTTGTAGTCACGTGACAATACCTCAAACCTTAAGGGGTGTAAATGAAATTTACCCCAAAGTTTTTTAGGACTTTTAAATTATGGGCGTACTTTTATTAAAAATATCTCCCAGAAGGAGATCCCCCTACTTCAAAAGCTTCAAAAAATAGAAGGCTTTTGAATAGACTAAAGAAGATAGTCTTATTATTCAACAAATCAAACAAGATTTGATGAATATTCCAGATGTTTATTTTCCACAAACAGGAGATAAACTAATCCTTAAAACAAATGCATCAGATTTATGTTGGGGATGTGTCTTAAAAGCAATACGAAAAGACGTATGGCCAGATTTAACTGAAAAACTACATCATTTGATTCGTCTTCATAAAAAACCAATTCCCAAAAAACTACAAAAAGAAGAGTTAATTTGTGAATATAATTCTATAAAGTTTAAAACAAACGAGCAGAATTATATTATTTTTGAAAAAGAACTTTTAGCTATAAAGTTAGCTTTAAAACATTTTCATATTTATTTGGCACCGAAAATTTTTATTATTAGAACGAATAATCAATCTGTTAAAGATAGTCTTATTATGGGCGTACTTTTATTAAAAATATCTCCCAGAAGGAGATCCCCCTACTTCAAAAGCTTCAAAAAATAGAAGGCTTTTGAATAGACTAAAGAAGATAGTCTTATTATTCAACAAATCAAACAAGATTTGATGAATATTCCAGATGTTTATTTTCCACAAACAGGAGATAAACTAATCCTTAAAACAAATGCATCAGATTTATGTTGGGGATGTGTCTTAAAAGCAATACGAAAAGACGTATGGCCAGATTTAATTGAAAAACTACATCATTTGATTCGTCTTCATAAAAAACCAATTCCCAAAAAACTACAAAAAGAAGAGTTAATTTGTGAATATAATTCTATAAAGTTTAAAACAAACGAGCAAAATTATATTATTTTTGAAAAAGAACTTTTAGCTATAAAGTTAGCTTTAAAACATTTTCATATTTATTTGGCACCGAAATTTTTTATTATTAGAACGAATAATCAATCTGTTAAAGATTTTCTTATAAATAAAAGATATTGTTTAGAGGGTCGTCGCCTTAAGTAGTATAATGTGATTTTCCTTCACTTTTTTGAAATAGAGCATCTCAAAGGAACTAATAATTTCCTTGCAGATTTTCTTAGCAGGAATTATCCTGAACCGTCTACTTAATCCTATATAGATGGATAAAGACAAAGGAAAGTAGCCACAAAAGTCAGATTGAGTCACGATCACTAAAAAAGTTGCTCGACCCCTACAAATGCATCACCGACATCCATAAACCAATATTTTGTCATTTTCGCTGGATTTCAACCAGGAATCTACACAACCTGGAATGAATGTTATGCTCAAGTAAACAGGTACTATGGAGCATGTTTTAAGGCCTATGACACCTTTGATGAAGCTAACCAAGCTTTTTCTAGTGTTGGAATAGTCGCTAAAAACTATTTTCAAATCATAGACCATACTACTATTCCTGATTTCTTTAGCCCATGAATCCCTTGAAAAATTTATTAAAATCTTAATGGAGTGTGGAAATCCCATGTTGTTGATTAAAATAAAAGGATTTCACCAATTTTTAAGCTCACTAGCTAAACAAATAGCTAATCAGTCGAAAAAAATAGATTCATTCAAAAATGTCTGTCTTAACATTGTAAAACACATTGATTGGGAAAAAGAATTTTCACTCTCAAAAGTCAGTTGGTTTTTGCAATTTGCAAAACTAATTGATAATGATTTTTCAGCACCCATTTATGAGAAAATCAAATGAATTTGTTTTCTTGAAAAAGCAAGAAATACTTTCCCTGATCATATTTTAAAAACAATTCATACATTAGTCGAAGATCACATCTCTATAATCCAGGGTTTTTATCTTTCAAACCATGAGTTCATCAACAAATTTGATGATATACCAAAACTCGGCCTTGGAACCCATCTTCTTTGGCCAGAAGAAATCCTTGATTGGGGACTAGCTAACAGAGTTATTATCTAATCACATTACCCAGATCCATGGTTTCCAGCAATGATCAAATCCATGATCTGAAAAGTTACCCAACACTAGATTTGTCACAGAACACTCACCATCTGTCTAGTACAATCGGATGACATGAGAAAACAAAGTTCTTTTAGCCATATCAAATTTGGTATCTAAAAGTAACTGAAAATTGTGAATTTGATCAAAAACCATTGATCAACTCTCTAGAACTCGCTAACCTAGTGAGCCTCATTTCAATTGCAACAAAAAGCATTCTTAACCTAAAGGAAGCAGCTCAAGCAATTCTTGAAAGTGCATGTCCACCTTTCATGATAACAGATGGAATACGAATTTTTGTCACAAATCTTAGCACTGATTTCCTAGAGTTTACGGTTAAACAAATGATAGATGCTTAAGCACTTCTCAAAAAATTGTAGAATTTAAAATGGATCTTCCTAGAGACATTTTAGATGATGCAATAATTGACGACCATTTCTCCAAAGATCAATATGCACAAAGTCCAATTTCTTCTCCACCATTAGCTGAATATGAACTCCTTAATCTCATCAATGCCATGGAAGACTAAAAATGGCTTAATCCTCCACCAATCGACTACACAACTATCTAACACACGACAGAGGACAAGACGACAAATAATGAACAATTTTGACAAAAAAGTGAATAGTACCTTTTGGCAAAAAATTCAAAAAGTACACATTAACTCAACGAGACATGTCTACAGTTTATTGTCCCCTTTTCTTTCTATATAAGGAGGACCTTGTAACAAGAAGAGGGAGGGACCCATTTGTGTAATATATCTCTTGTTGTAAATGTGCCTTCTGTAGTAACATCTCACTATCACTAAAATATCCCACTATCACTATCATATCCCACTATCATCCCACTATTTCCTATTTATTTACCACCACCCTCTTGTAGCAAGGGACTTCTATCTATTGATGTAAATGTTGTTGGATTATCTGGACATATAGATGGTTAACAATTTAAACTACTCACTTTGTGTCTGCAATAGGTTTATCAGGTCTCGATAGCCTATTTTTGATAGATTCATTTGCTGAATCCAACTGAAGATAATAAATGTAAATTAATGCAAAAAAAAGAAAGTGTAATGTTGGGTTGGAACTGAATTTGTGACTTTGAATTGAAATTGGAAGAAATTCAGTTGAAAGTTTGATTTATTTTATCTTCAATTTCAATTCCAATTCTAATCCAAGTCACCAATTTAGTTCTCCCAAACATAAATGTAATTCAGAATTTTTGGTATGAATGCCAAAAGAAAATGATCAAGCTTTTATTGGTACTATGACAAAGAAAATTATTTGGATGCCTTATTGCTTCATAAATATTAGAAAACAGAAAAGGGACAATTTACTTCATTACAGAGATGAAACTCAATAAATTACATCCCATCTAAGGACATTAAACTTATAAACATTCACCAAAACAAAATTTGAAAGAAAAAAAAATCAAAATTGTCTAAAGAGTCTCCCTCATGCCCGTCAATCGGATAGTGTTCTTAATTTACTAGTATTTAAAGGCATGTTGGCCTAAGGCACTTTTATTTTCTTTCCTTCTAAGACTGGATTTGGTTATAGTAATTGTTTTTTAGCCAAAAGGATCCATGAAATAAAAATAAAAAACAAAAACTATACGATAACAACAACAATAGTATACCATTTTATAACATAAAAATGGAAGTTAATCTATCATGATACTTCTCTGCACCTCCTAATCTATTATTATATAATGGTATAGCAGCTTGAAGTTCTACCTAACCATTTCAAAGATTTTGAAATGATAAAATCTATCTGGTCTTGAGGGAGAAAAAACAAAACAAGATGACTTTGAAAATTAACCTAAAGCCCTAATTTTGAACTTTATGCTCCATCGATTGCTTATAATCTTTATATATATATATATATATATATATATATAACTGGACTTGGGCCATGGTCACATCGCTTCACTCTCTCGAGGTTTTTTTAGTTTAACAAACCGCTGATGAGGGACGATCAAAGTGCAGATTTGGAGAAAATTGCACTTTAGAGATGGACTCTCCCACACTTTTAGCGAGCAACAACCAAAAATTTCAGATACTAAATATGATATATTTTTTAACAGACAATGCGGCCCATACAAGGAGTTCTTACTTACAAGGGATATGGACCAATAAAAATTAGACACCGGTTTAAAACTAATAAAAATTAAAAATCTATTAGCATGTCTCTTTTCTCTAGTTTATCCAAAAGCCATCATAGTTTTCTTTTCCTTTGTATCTAAAACTTTGTATTTTCTGATTTTAGAGCATTGTATTCCGGATCTGTATCTCTCTCTAAACTACACGTCTCTCTTTAAAACTCTCTCTCCCCATCTCCATGAACACACTGGTTTTTGTATCTCTATCTCCAGATCTAAAAATTTTATGACAAATACACACAAATATATAATAATAATAATAATAATAATAATAATAATAATAATAAAATTCAAATTCAAATCTGATTCGTCTTTGAATAAAGAGAAAGTTGGATGAACTTTTTCTTCAACATAATATATATGGTCTCACATTGTAGAAACTATGTTTTTATTTGATGAACAACCTAAACCTGTACGTCAAATTAAGATAAAAAAATCTCAAGATCCTTATTTAAAATTAGAAAATAAAAAAATCTTAAGATTCTTATATCAACCCTATGTTCTCAATCAAGATTTGGGATGATTCAGAAATTAACAACTGTTTTATTGCCATTGCCAGAGAAGAGAAAAACAAGGGACCCATTCTTTGATAACCTGTATGACTTTTTCTTCTTTAAAAAGTTGTCATTATTATTTTATTGAGAAACATCCCGTATGAACTTCGAACTGATATGGGCTTGACACGAGTATTTTCCCTACGAACTTCTAACGATATGGGCTTGACACAAGTATTTTCCCTTTTTAATACAATATATATTCAATACGGTATATTTTTCAACCTGTAAGGGTCGGTTTGGTTAGCTAGAAGTAGCAGGAAAGGAAAGAAAAGAGAAGAAAAGAAAATTTAATTTTTTTAAAAGTTTGGTTAGAAAGAAAGTGAAATTTTTGAGGAAAGTAGAATTCCGTAACTGCCATATTTCTCCAAAACATTTTTAGTATAAAACACGAGGAAATTTTAGTTTTGTGTGACTTTAAATCTTACTTTACTATTTATGCCCCATTAATTGTTTCTGTTTACTCTTCTTCTTCAGTGTAACTTTTCTAGTATATCACATTCTCTCGCACTTAAAAATTATAGTAATATATTATAACTGTGAAAAACAATAATATGTTGTCTTTCTTCTTTTATTATTTAACTTGGAACTCTCTTTTTTATTTCTACTTTATTTTTTTATTTAATTATGGTATATATATTTGTAGTCTTTTCCTTTTCATTCTCTGTCATTGTGGTATCCAACCAATTGATCCATAGTTTTGATGACATAAACTTGAAACCCGTGCATATATATCTAACAAAAAATAAAGTTTAAATCACCAATGAGTTCCACCTAATAAAAATATTATGAAGTTTTATTTTAAAACTAAAGAAATTTTAAAATAAATACAAATAATTATATTTATTATTTTTAATACATCATCATTTTACTATTTATTTTTTAAAAATGAATATAAATAATTGAGCATAAAGAAGATTTACCTAATAGAAATTCATTTAATTTTTTTTAGGATTTGAAATTATAAGAATAGTTTTTGTAGATAGAATTATTTTTTTTTCAATTTCATGCTATCCAAATAAAAGAAATATTATTTTTTCATAACTTTCTTGAATTTTTATGTTAACTAAATGCACGTTGGAAAGATAATTTTCTTTTTATTCACTTTATTTATTTATTTTTATATTTTTTTCTTTATTTTCTATCTTTATTCGGTTTAACCAAACGAAGTTAAGTAAATTGGTAACCGTTTATGTTTAGTGTTTATTGTTTAAGTGTTTATATAAACAGTGTTTATGTTACGGTTTTGTTTATCCATAAACATGAATATTATTTGATAATGAAAAAACGTTTGGCTTATTTTAAAATCATAAACAGAAAAACATGTTTGTTAACCCTAAACTGTTTTTTTTAAAAAAAAAAAAATCAACACAATAAACTGCATAAAAAGTCAAGTTTATGCTACAACAAATCTATACAACAATAATAGAGCAAAAAAATATGCATAAAAAAGAAACAAATAATATTAGGTTACATATATATCTGCACACTGCAAATGATACTGTAAATCTAGAATGACCCACAACCCAGAAGGCCCTAACAAGTAGGGGGATGCACACGATTCGGTTCTTTTCAGTTATTGGGTTCAATTCGGTTATTATATTTAACCTTATAATAGTTATAATAACTTCATTGTTTAAAATTTTTTACATAACAAAATGTTATTATTATATATATATATATATATATATATATATATATATATATATATATATATTCAACGATTTCAGTTCCTATTCTAAGGCTTGGAACCGGAATCGTAATGAATGGTTCCTAAAATTTAGAGTCGGAACTGGAACCATAATGAACGGTTCGATTCGGTTCAATTTGTATGGACTGAGAATAGGAATTTGGAGGGCATACTCTTTCTCTTGAACTTCTTATGCTACTACTTTCTTTTTCATTTTTTTTATTTCTATTTTTCTTTCAACACTGAAAATGAATGAATAATATGAGTACAAAATACCATTCTTATTTCTTTGATAAGGATATGGTTGAAACTTATTTGTTTTTTTTCATCAAATAAGGTTTTTTTTTTATTTAGCGTAGGTGTCCCTAAATAACTATCTCTTTAATTTTGTACACACTTGATAATTCTAATATTTTTATCGTTGTATCAAACAATAGTCTTTTATAATTTTTTTTTCTTTTCATTTTCTCACTTTTAGTTTTAATTTTTAATTAAAATAATATAATCACCATTTTAGATAAAAAAGAAAAAGAAGTTTTTTTTTTTAATAAACATCATTTGGTGTTTAAGATTTGAAGGCTTATGAACAGTGTTGTTTTAAAAGCGTTTTGATAATTTATAAACAAAACAAAAATTATCAAACATGTTTATCGTAAAAATTTATTTTTATAAACAATAAACACTAAACATAAACGGTTACCAAACGGCCCTAACTGTAAGGACCATAATTATTTTGACCGGTCCCGGATGATTTTTGGACCGGATTTATTTTTTTTTCAAACAAATAAAATTCGGAAAGACGTTATATATATATACATATGGAATTATATATATATAAAGAGATGGAGAAGATTTCTTACGTGGAATTATAGTAATGCTAGAGGAGGCGTGTATATATATATATGGATATATATATATATATATATATATGTGGGATATATTTATATTAAATTATAAATATATCTATTGAGTACATGCATTATTATATATACACATAAAAGTGTGTATATGTGTGGGCATATATATGTATAGGTGTATGGGTTCTATTTTATACCGTGTACTGTAGTGTATATATATACAATATGTGTATTAGATGCCCATGTGATACAAATATATATGTATATATTTTATGTATTATATATATATATGTGGCTGTGAGTGTTGGACAAAATTGGGTGGACCAAAAGAAAAGAAGAAGAAAAGAGACCACAAGTGGTCTCGGCTGGGAAGAGAAAAGAAGAAAAGAAAAGAAGAGGAGAAAAGAGAAAACTGAGAAGAGAGAAGGAGAGATCGGGAGATCGAGAGAGAGAAACCGAGAAAGAGGAGGGGTGGTCCGGCGCCGGCGGTGGCTGGGGCTGCCGATCGCTCACTGTGGAGCCTCGGCAGTGGCTGGGCTAACGTTGGTGGCTCAAGGTGGTTCCACGGGCCGAACCATTCGCGAAGGGGGTTTCGCGGCTGGGGTTTGCAGGTTGGGTTCGCTGGCGGTGGGCCGGTGACGATGGCTGATGGTGGCTATGGTGGTGGTTCGAGTGGTGTTTGCATGAACACCCCTTGTTCGTGGGTCAGATCCGAATGGGGACTTCGGATTTCCATGGGTGAAGCTTGCGGGTTTTTGAACGGATCTGTGTTTGGGTTGGCTGTGGTTTGGCTAGATTTTGGGTCCGATCCTGGTGGGTTTTCATGGAAGCTGGGTTGGTCTCGGCCGTTTGTAGCTGATGCTCACGGTTTGAGTGTGTACGGCTGTTATGGTGGAGTGTTCCGGCGATGGACAGTTGGGGAAGATGGTGGTGGTCCCACGGACTGGGTCTTCTCACTTGGGTTGTGTTCGGATGGGTTCGAACTGGACTCTTATGGTTCAGTTGTGGTGCTGGGTTTTCACAGTTGAGGTAAGGGTCTATGGTGGTACCCATGGCTTCATGGACAGCCGTGATTGGTGCTTACGGCTGGGTTGATTTTGGATCAATGATGGTTGGGCTTCCATGGTTGTAATTCTCGATTGGGATTCGGGATGAGACTCGGCAGATAGCTGGGTTGTATTTGGTTGTGGACTGTCTAGTATGTAGTTGTTGGGTGATAAGTGTTCAATTCTATGCATTTGAACCATCTTTATTGCATATGTTAGTTCCGTTTTTGCGTTTACCGAGATATGTTTACGGTATTTTTGTGTTTTTGATGTTTTGCAAGTATTGGAGTAAATGGAGCAAAGTTGGAAGCTTTCTGCAGTCAAGAGATGAAATCAGAAAATGTTGCCAAGGCATCTCAATCAATCGAGATGTGGATTTCGATCAATCGAGATTTCGATTGATCGAAATCTCATTTCGATTGATCGAAATCTCGATCAATCGAAATGCAATTTCGATCAATCGAAATGCTGCAGAGCCCACTTGGCCACTTGCTCACCTGCTCTCCCACTTGCAACAAAATCCCCCTTTTTGCACGACTTAGGGGGATTGTCTGACTTGAACAAGACTTTTGGGGGCCTTCTTGATACAAGAGATATATATAATGATATATATATATATATGGTGGGCCCAAAGGAGCCAAAAAGCATAAAAAAAGCACCAAAAGCCACATATCTCATATCTCTCAACATACACATCAGAAGACTTGAGGAGAGACCTTCGGGAGAGGACGAGAAAAGCTGAACCAGACCAAGAAGCTTCATTCTCTTCATCAATGGAAGGGTGCAAGGCAACCATGAGCAACTAACTCTTCTACTAGGGTGTTGGTTTCAACCCCTAGCCATGTAAACTTGTTCATCTTTGTAGCTCTTGGGGATTTGTAATTAAATGTTGATTATTTAGCCTAGTGATTATGTACACAAATACATTTCTTATATATATTCATTTGATATGGAATTTATTCTTGTCTTAGAGTAGGTTTTGTCACTTGAATGCACAACATTTGCATATTCCACAAGAAGTGCAAATGATGGCTAGATAATGGTGTTTAAATGAATGTGTGATGCTAGTTTGTATAGACCATGCCAAGACAAGGTAGTTTGGATGCATGTAGTGTTTACGTAGAGAGTAGAGTAATTAGGTAGTTAGTTAGGTTGAAGAGCTATGCTTGTTGAAGATGGATTATGATAGGTTAGCACACACATTGATCTTTTGATATGTCATTGAGGTCACAAGCCTAATGACATTGTTAGGCATTTAATTAATGAATCCCATGCTTGCTACACTTATGAACATGTGAATGGCTAGTGGTGGAAACCAACCCTAGTTCTCTCTCCCAACTTTACTCTTTAATTTTATCGTCATTTCATTTACGCAATAGTTTTAAACACAAAACCAAAAACCTGTTTTTAGAATTAAAGTAGAATTAATCTTTCTTTATGACAATTAACGACTAGTCCTCGTGGGATCGATACCCTCTATATAGAACCTTATCTACAAAGATTCGTGCTCTTGCGAGTGGTTAAATTATATTTTGATAAAAAGGGCAAAATTAAGCTTACAATATAATTTAGTTCCGACCACATCATTGGGTTTGTTTGAGCAACCATATATTTGGGCTGCAATGTTGGAGATCTACAAATTTATGGGTTGGATTGTGAAGAGCTAGGCCATATATTGTTTTGGGATTTGATAATCTACTGGAAATGGGCTGAAATAAAGTTGGGCCTGAAGATTTGGGTTTGGTTCCCAATTAAATAAATTTGGGCCGAACATGAAAATTAGGAGGAAAATGGTTCAGCGGATCGTTTGTGTGGACTTTGATGTGGGATTGGACCGGACTTGGTAGGGACCACTTTGCAAGCGCGGACTTGGCGAAAGCTGGACCTAAGGCAAGTTGATTCTTGCCTCTATCTCATACAAATATTTTATGTATGTTGAGTAATTTACGTATGTCTCAACTTAATCATATGTGGTATGTGTATATACATATATATGTAGGCGCTTATATATATATGTGTATAGGGAATGTGGTACATACATGGGCTGTGAGAGGATATACATATGCGTGTGTGTATATATATGTATGTGCGGGTTTGGGAAGCGATAACATGTTAGATTAATCGCCTAATTGCATTGTGATATGCATGTATGTATAGATTAAAGTCTATGGAAAGCATGTTAAATAATACCTGTTTAGCTCTGTGTTGTCTTGTATGCATATGTGGTTCTTATGCATGGTGTTCAGGATGTATATATATATATATGTATGTGATTATATATATATATGATTGCAGTGGTAGAAATGCATGCTAAGTTGAATATAACTTTTGGCGAGCATTTGAAAAGCATGAAATGTGCTAAGTGTTTTATATGTTCTTGATACATATGTGGGTGATGTAATATATATATGTGTTTATATATTGTGATTGGAATGCATGTTAGCTACTAGTAGTGAATACATGCATTGAATGAGAGCATGACTATATTTATGCTAGTGTAAGTGCATATGTGATTTATATGCATGATTTGACATGTACGTGTTTACATGTAGGGTTACATGAATGAAATGCATACTATCTGTTTATAGAAAATGTATGCATTAGTTATAGCATGATAAAAATATGCTAAGTTGGAATTGTTTGCATATGTGAGGTGTTATGCAAGTATTTGAACATATATGTGCTATATATGTTGGAATGTGATGAGAAGCATGCTAAATACTTCTTTTTAGTATTCATAGGCATAGGTTGATGCATGAAAATATTATGCTGTGTATATATGCATCCATATTGCATGTATAGGAGGGAAATGACACATATGTGGTTATATGTGGGTTTATGTGAAGATGAAATGCATGCTATGTTCTTTTAACTAGCTTAGGCATTGTGAGGCATGAACATTTAAATGCTTGATTCATATATGTTCGAAATGCATGTATAGGGCCGTTGTGAGAAAAAATGGGAAATGTGGGAGAGTAACTTATTCACCTCAGAGTATGTGATGACTCGGTGAAAATCTCAAAACGATGTAATCACCTCGGAGTATGTGATGACTTGGTGATGACATATTTAATCACCTCAGAGTATGTGATGACTCGGTGATGATCCATTTAATCACCTCGGAGTATGTGATGACTCGGTGATAAACTATTCAATCGCCTTGGAGTATGTGATGACTCAGCGAGGAAAGCTATCTAACCACCTTGGAGTATGTGATGACTCGGTGATGAATTCCAAAACCAACTAATCACCTTGGAGTATGTGATGACTCGGTGGCGGTGTTGGAATTGTGTGGGAGGCGTCTCGGTCACATGATTGGTTAAGAATCATGTCAGGATATCGGGTTGAGTCCGGGAGTGGGACAAGTGTGTGATCTTGCTTACAATTTTCTATTGTGAAGCATGCTTTGTGTTTAACGCATTCTTATATATGCGTTGCTTGTGACAGAACATGGTATATGTTGGATATCTATTGCTTTCACGCATGTTGTATGATTTAAATGCATCTTCATTACATTTGAGACTGCTACTTGACGAGTAGGAGATGTGGTAGTTGATTTACATCGTTTATGTAAATGTGTTGATATATATGTTCTATATACATATTGATGCATGATGTTTACTGCTTTCAAGTATGTTGAAAATGATTTCTAAAATCATGTGTTGTGGATTATGTATGTTCATATGTGCTAGAGTAGCCATATACATCATTGGTTCATGCATGCTAGGTAGAGCATGGTCTTAAATATTGTGATATATTTAAGTGCATGTATATTTTTGAGAATATGTGAGGATCGACCTGCTGCAGCGGTGATAGTATGGTTCTACATACATTGTTGAGCCTTTGAGCTCACCCCCTCCCAGGTTTTGCAGGTATTGCTGGTTTTGGAGGCAGTTGGGAAAACTGATAGCACCAGTCGCAGAGGTAGTAAGTAGATTCCTTAGAATCTAATGTATGACCAGGATAGTGGATAGATAGATGCTTTACATTTGGATTAAATGTATAAAGCGATTATATAGATTCAGTTCCTTCGGTTGTATTTTATTCATGTGATGTATGTATTTAATACGGACATTCAAGGACTGAGGCATGTATATTTATGATTGTATTATGCATGTTGTAGAAATATTGGGGGGACACGTGCCCAGAAGTGTCCATTTCTATTGTTTAGATATAAATGCTGGGGGGGACACGTGCCCAGAAGTGTCCATATAAATTGTAAAGCAGGTATATCATGCCAGGAGCTGATTATTTAGAATGGGTCATGCCCAATTTTCGTAAAAATGATAGGAAATTAAGGTTGCATGATTAGGTGGTGGTTAGAGCGTGAGGGTGATCTCACGGGGTTCACACCTCGATTTTCGAGCCTCGGGAATCGGGGCGTGACACTAACCTTATCCTATTTACAGTCGTTCTGAAGGAATCGGAAGGAATCAAAATGGAGATGATTTTCTTCCCCCTCAAAGGAGTCAAATTTTTATTTTTAATTTTCCAATTCCCGGCAAGAAATCTCAAACCCTTTGACCGTTCAGGTTCGGGCTTGGGTTGGAATTTCTTGAATACAGTATCTATATATACAGATTACAGTGAACTGCACACGCACACTCTCTTTGTCTCTCAACTCGGTTCTCTACTTTGATGGAAGTTCTCCAAATCGAGCGGCAACCACTAGCTTCAGAATTGAATTTGATGAACCCACTTTGTGCTAGATTAAGAGCAACACTTTGCTTTAGTTCTGGTAGATTTAGCAGGAGTTTTTACGTGTCCTCGTCGTCTTTATGCCCAAATCTAGCTAGTAGTACTAGTCGAGCTGATTGGCATCCCAAGTTGCAGCAGAAAGAGTGTGTTGAGGAGTGACGATGGAAGAGTACCAGTGAAGAAGGCTAATAGTAATAATAAGGTTTCTGATGTTCTGCTCAAAGAAAACTCATTGGATTCTCTCACGTGCCCCTTCCCTGACCCACAGGAGATGCTTTCACCTTCCACTAACAGAACCCACCTCCGACCCACCAATGAATGGGTGATTGGGATCAACCCAGATCTATCTGGAGCCTTGGCGCTCTTGAAATCTGACGATTCGGGCTATAATGCTCAGGTCAGGTATTGGGTTTTTTTTTTTTTCTGGGAATATATTAAATATATAATTATATATATATAGTGTATCATACAACTAGACGAAATCACACACTCAGTCAAAATTGAATACTCGCAATCCGCAATGTCTTCTCTTGTTTGTTTGTTTGTTCACTCTTGTGAGCGATGTCAGCGCCTTGGCGCGATGTCCCGGAAGGACATGATGCCTCTTAACCCTATTCTTATCATTGAAATATTTGATGTGTGGGGCATTGACTTCATGGGACCATTCCCACCCTTTACTAGTCATGAGTACATACTTGTGGCGGTGGACTACGTATCTAAGTGGATAGAGGCCGTTGCTACCAAAACCAATGATCACACAGTCGTGGTTAAATTCATTCAAGCTAATATTTTTAGCCGGTTTGGTACGCCTCGGGCCATCATCAGTGACGGAGGTAAACATTTCTGTAACCGGTTCCTTCGAACCTTGCTTACCAAATACTCTGTCACACACAAAGTGGCCACCCCATACCATCCTCAAACCAGTGGCCAAGTAGAAGTATCCAATAGGGAGATTAAGAACATTCTTCAGAAAACTGTTCGGCCCGACCGGAAGGATTGGTCATTACGACTAAACGATGCATTATGGGCATACCGAACCGCATATAAAACTCCCATTGGAATGTCACCTTATCGGTTGGTTTATGGCAAAGCGTGCCATCTTCCGGTTGAATTGGAGCATAAAGCTATGTGGGCCACCAAAACTTTCAATTTTGACATGCAAAAGGCCGGCTCTAAGCGAAAGCTTCAATTAAATGAATTGGAAGAATTGCGACATGACGCATATGAGAATGCGAAAATCTATAAGGCAAAGTCCAAAGCCTTTCATGATCGTAATATTCGAGTCAAAACATTTTCGCCGGGCCAAAAAGTATGGTTGTACAACTCACGCCTCCACTTGTTTCCCGGAAAACTTCGCTCCCGTTGGGATGGTCCATTTTTGATTAATTCCGTCGCTCCCCACGGTGCGGTGGAATTGAAGGACTTGAAAGACGGCTCGTTGTTCAAAGTGAACGGGCAGCGCTTAAAAGTGTGCGTGGATGACCAAGTCACCACCGAATACGTGGATGTCGTCACCTTGACGGATCCCGTGTATTTTGACTCGTGAGCCGATCCGGACGTCGCGCCATAGACGTATAAGGTGGCGAAGCCATGGTAGCTATCATGCTTCTATGATGTCCCTTTAATCCAAAGTAGGTGTGTATCTAAGCAATGTAGTATCTAATTCCCAAATATCCAAGAACCTGTAGCATACTTGAAGCTGACTGTTTTTGAGCATCTCGATTGATCGAAACCAATATCTCGATCAATCGAGATTTCGATTGATCGAGATCTCAATCTCGATTGATCGAAATATTGCAGAGATTTGCCAAGTCCAAAGTCCCGAGAGGTAGTATTCTTCGATTGCACTTCGATAGGTCTTCGATCGATCGAAAATTTCGATTGATCGAAATGGGATTTCGATTGATCGAAATAAAATTTCGATTGAATGAATTAAATGTTCGATTGATCGAAGTAAAAGTGTGATTCAGTGAAGGAATTTTCGATTGATCGAAGAGACAATCTCGATCGATCGAAGGTGATTTTGATTGATCGAAGTGAAATCTCGATCAATCGAAATCTCGATTGATCGAAATGCACATCTCGATCAATCGAGATGCATGCGGGGCCTGCACGTGAGCCAAAAATCTATTTAAACCGTTGGGCTTCCCTCCCATTTTAAAAGACCATCTGAATTCTTCTATTCCTCAGCGCGATCCAAGCCTTCTCCAAGCACTCCCGAGCACTCGATCTACCATTCCCGATCATCCGCCGCCATCCGACGCAGTCCGAAGTCGCCGCTAGCACTTGCGCGATCTTCTCTCCGCGGCTGCGAGTGGACTTTTCTTCTGTTGAGCCGTTCATCTTCTTCCTCTTGAGGTAAGTGATGCATGGCTACTTTTTGTATACTCTCTCGCCATTTTTGATAGTTTTACGACGTAATAAACATAGTTAGATAATGTTGGGGTGGATGGGTGCGATTGTGATATCTGTAACGAGATTTTGTGGGTTTCGGGGGGTAGGAATTCATGTAGGAGTGAGATTTGGCATTCTCTTCGTTTCAAATGCTTAGTGTACGGTGTGTAACTGCGGCACCTTCGTTTCGGTTGCATCCGTTCACATTGCCTCTTCGAGAGCGACTTTTTGCATTCTTGTCAGTACCATGGACTAGGACTTTATTTTTATTTTTATTCTTTTAGTCTATTCGTAGTTTAGCTTTCTTCTTATTCATATTTTATTTACGTAATTTTTGGAATCAAGTGCAGACTGTTCCGAGGCTATGGCGAGGGTAAAGAACGCCGCCGGTGCTGTTCGCGACGTGCCCGGGCGAGCCTTCCGGTCTCGGAAGTTCCACCCGGAGCAGATTTTCGATTTAGCCGAGTTCGAGAGGCGTCCCGACACCGAGTGGACGGTTGCCGAGCTCAGGAGGCGTCGCCTCGACCGGCTATGTGTGCCTCCCACCGACGTGGCACACGAGCGCCTAGTGTAGGTCTTTTACGATCATATGACTTACTCCTGCACCGCGCCAGATACACTCGAGACTGTCGTGGCCATTGTCACGATCACGATTACGCTGAGCCGGATTGCTCATATGCTCGGCATCCCTCACCAGTAGCCGCCGGACATGGTTGGCCCGGACGGTCAGCCACTTTACAGTGCCGCACTCCCAGCAGACACTACGCTCTTCTCGATAGTGATGGACATGTGTGGCGGGGCGTTTACCACGCCCAACCACAACTGCACGTCCAGAGCGCAGGGGCGACCTCCTCCGTTGCCTCTATGCTTTCCACACGGGCGCTTGGTTTTCTGTCCCATCGCTGATCTGGGGGCAGATGTACAAAGTCTGGGATGGCCTCGTCAACAAGAGGATGAGGCGAGCAGCTAGTTGGCGGCTTCCCTTCCCCTTCCTGATCGCCGCTTTTCTCAGCAGTGCCAGTATACCGGTCTGTCAGAATGACATCCAGTTGGCACCGCCCACCCGCTTCACATCTACTCAGTGGGAGTGGGTGAGGCGACACTTAGAGCGACAGGACTATCAGGGTGATCCACTAGACGATGTAGATATGGATGCCCCGGTGGAGATGGATGAGGGAGAGCCTGCAGGGGCTGAGTCAGAGGACGAGGAGATGGAGGAGGAGGAAATGAATGTCGCTGTAGAGCGGCATGATATCTTAGCGACGGGCTATTCCTGCCTGGCGGCTGACGTAGAGCGGCTCCAGCAGGGTTTTGACGAGCACGTCCAGGTGACGCAGAGTCAACTGGCAGGCATTCGGACGGACATTTCTTCTCTGGCACAGGGTCAGAGAGCGATCTTAGACGAGCTCCGAGCCTTCCGGCAGGACCTGCAGTTCCTGTTCGCTGGTCGAGCCTCCACCTCCACTTCTACTCCCACCGAGCCTCCACCACCACCACCCGCCCTCGAGTAGCTGCATTTTATTCATCTTTTCTGCTTTATTTTCTGTATTTTTCTTTCTTTATTTTTCATAGGCCATGTTGGCCATGTTTAGTTTCTTTTTGAGTATTCCACCTACATGTACACTTTGTACTCAAACTCATTCTCATCTATATGGAATACATTATATTTTCTTTTATAACAGGTGTTATCTTTACTATCTTTATTTATGCTTTCTGTCAATATATCTGTTCTCTATACTTTGACTATGTATGTAGTACCACTTGTCTAATTGTTATATGCGATTCAGTTGATGATTTCTGTTTATTACCGCCTGGTTTCAATTCCCAATACTGTTGAGATTGCTTCAACACAGTATGGCGTTAATAAAGAAAGGCAGCCCCTTTGCATGCTATACGTTAGCGTGCCTGGATAGTCAATATCTTGTCGCATAGACCTCTTAGACAATTGGGAAACACCAGTTCAGACCCTTAGATATACAGTGATATTGACATTGTCAGTTTGTGCATAATTATTTCATTATGTTCTATTTATCTACTTTTTGTTCCTTTTAATGCTCGTGGTATCCAGTTGGTGTTCTGTGCAGGTTTTCCTTATTTACAAGATGACCGCTGCTGTGGAATACCATTTTTCTCGCATTCTGCCATCCTAGTAACTTCTTTCCTTGTTCTTCTTGTCCAAACATTGAGGACAATGTTGCCTATAAGTTTGGGGGTGCGGTATGCTATACCACTTGCATACGCATGCAATGTTCGGTCATTATTTTGAGTGTCATTGTAGAGCAGTTTTTTTTTCTTTTTGATATTTTTGCATGCTTGCCATGATATCTTGCTTTTTAAAGGAAGTCATTTGAATAAATGTCCGAGGTAAATGCAGCAGGTAGTTAAGAACTTTAACATTGTAAATACCCGCACTTTTGCAAGCTTTATAGTAGGCTATAACGGTCTACATTTTTGTCCAAATTCGAGCACGTACAGTTCTTGCCCTAAATTTGTCCTTAACCGCACAAATTCGCACACATGCATTTTAAATTGTGGGGCATAAGTCTGAGGGAGAATTTTTGAAAATTTCTGTTTTTATCCGAACAACGTAAAGAATAAGTTCTTCTGGTTGTTGTAAAAAAAAAAAAAAAAAGAGATAGAAAAATATGCAATAAGCCTTCTCACTCAATAAACCGGATTTCTATGCCTCAAAGCAGGGAATATTCGCGTATAAGTGTGTAAGGTTGAGCAATAATAAGCGGGTGGCTTGCTTACGCTCATCGCCTTGTAAGCTCGGTCATTAAGTCCGAGGGGTGCTTCTTCACCTAATGCCCTAAAATCAATTGGTTTGGGAGTCATTGGCCCAACGCCGCTACATGGGCTTGCAAGAAAGCAAAAAGAGCTAAGCATTGCACGGTCATCCGCACATGAGAAATCATGAATGTTTTGTGATAATGAGCAGCCGTGTCGAGCATTTTCAATGAGTTTTTCCCTTAAAAATAGATTTGTTCGTTTTCTTCTCCAAATATGACAACAGCCACACGTTGGAATGCATGTTCACTTTTCAAAGAGGATTTTGGGGTTGGAATTGTTATATTTGTTCGGGCTGGCCTTTATGTGGGGACTGTCGTTCATTTATAGCTTATGAAAGTCCATTTTTGCTAATGACCACATAGTTCTGTAATACTTGTTGCATTTGCCAAATGTGAAATGAACGGATGATCGCCCTTTATCTAGTTGATGACTGAGCATGATTAAACTTTTGTATAAGATAGTTGATTTCATTTTTGTAATATTGTATTGCTAAGGGACTAACAATATGTAAGTTTGGGGGTGTGATAAGTGTTCAATTCTATGCATTTGAACCCTCTTTATTGCATATGTTAGTTCCATTTTTGCGTTTACCGAGATAAGTTTACGGTATTTTTGTGTTTTTGATGTTTTGCAGGTATTGGAGCAAATGGAGCAAAGTTGGAAGCTTTCTGCAGTCAAAAGAAGAAATCATGAAATGCAGCCCAAGGCATCTCGATCAATCGAGATGTTGATCTCGATTAATCGAAATCTTGATTGATCGAGATCTCATTTTGATTGATCGAAATCTCGATCAATCGAGATTCTACAGAGCCCACTTGCCCATTTGCTCACCTGCTCTCCCACTTGCAACAAAATCCCCCTTTTTGCATGACTTAGGGGGATTGTCTGACTTGAACAAGACTTTTGGGGGCCTTCTTGATACAAGAGATATATATAATGATATATATATATATGGTGGGCCCCAAGGTGGAAAAATAAGCCAAAAAGCACCAAAAGCCACACATATCTCATATCTCTCAACACACATCAGAAAAGAAGAAGAGAGACCTTCGGGAGAGGAGGAGGAAGAGCTGAACCAGACCAAGAAGCTTCATTCTCTTCATCAATGGAAGGGTGCAAGGCAACCATGAGCAACTAACTCTTCTACTAGGGTGTTGGTTTCAACCCCTAGCCATGTAAACTTGTTCATCTTTGTAGCTCTTGGGATTTGTAATTAAATGTTGATTATTTAGCCTAGTGATTATGTACACAAATACATCTCTTATATATATTCATTTTATTCTTGTCTTAGAGTAGATTTTGTCACTTGAATGCACAACATTTGCATATTCCACAAGAAGTGCAAGTGATGGCTAGATAATGGTATTTAAATGAATGTGTGATGTTAATTTGTATAGACCATGCCAAGACAAGGTAGTTTGGATGCATGTAGTGTTCACTTAGAAAGTAGAGTAATTAGGTAGTTAGTTAGGTTGAAGAGCTATGCTTGTTGAAGATGGGTTATGATAGGTTAGCACACACATTGATCTTTTGATATGCCATTGAGGTCACAAGCCTAATGACATTGTTAGGCATTTAATTAATAAATCACATGCTTGCTACACTTATGAACATGTGAATGGCTAGTGGTGGAAACCAACCCTAGTTCTCTCTCCCAACTTTAAACTCTTTACTTTTCTTGTCATTTCATTCATGCAATAGTTTTTAAACACAAATTCAAAAATCTGTTTTTTCGAATTAAAGTAGAATTAATCTTCCTTTAAGACAATTGCGACTAGTCCTCGTGGGATCGATACCCTCTATATAGAACCTTATCTACAAAGATTCGTGCTCTTGCGAGTGGTTAAATTATATTTTGATAAAAAGGGAAAAATTAAGCTTACAATATAATTTAGTTTCAACCACATCAAGTATGTTTGGACAATTGACAAATTTCACACTGGAAAGATGTTGAGTTTTTTCTAATAAATAAAGAAGGAAAAAAATTTCAAGATACATGAAACGTGGGTGACCTAATCGAAAATGTCACAACATAATTGCACTTTCATTATTGGAAACTGGAACAGAATTGGAATTTATAACATACTGACTCTCTGCACTATGAGCACTTCGAGATTGTTTTCCATGTTGATTATCACTCTTGAGGAGGTAGAGCCCTTCATTTTCCATAGCATTGCCAATCATCCTTCCCGAATCCAAGTCCTGAAATTCACAATGAGCGAGAAAGAATTTAGCAACACAATTCATATCTCTAGTAACCAATAACATCGAACTTAATACAAGGGTTATTGAGATGCTAATTGACCCAATAACAGCCAAAGAGATAGAGAACCATCTGCTATTCTCACTTTGTATTTTTCAGAACACGAGTTGCACTTTTGAAATAAGGAGGCATCCCCAATCATGTGATTAGATGCTCCAGAGTCAATAATCCATGAAGTTTGATTCTTGGTTTTGGCTCTAAGCGCACTTAGGAATGTACCTTTTTGTGCTACAGAACCTGTGCTGATGATTGGTACTGTCGGATTTGACTGAAGTTGGCTGAACATCTTTTGCAGCATCTCAATCTGTTCTTTGCTGAAGGGTGCAACTTCGGTTGTTGGTTGGTCATTTGTAGTGGTTGACAGACCACGACCTTATCTTTCTTGAGATGGTCTATTTTGTCTCCAGTCGGCTAGCTTTCCATGTATTTTTCAGCATGTCTGTAGAGTCCCGAGTAATTATTTTAATTTAGTTTTGTGTTAAATATGATTTAGCATGAAAATTCTCTTAAGCATGTGTAATTTTGGGTTATAAGATTTTTCACGTGTTTTGGTGCAGCGTGGGACCCCGGATGGGTTGGGTGACCCGAAAGGTGTGTTCGGGCTCTCTACGTAGAGGTCGGGTCATTGTGATATTATTTTTAAGGACTCAAGTGAAAAGAAGAGAGAAGATTATGTTAGTATGTAATTACAAGAAAATATCTTGTAACAAGGAGCATTATTAAGAGGGTTTAGGGACTTAGTTGCAAAAGTTGACTAGTCTTACAAGAAAAAGATAGATATATGATATGTATAGGCATTTAGTGGAGAAAATCAGATTTTTCATTTCTCTTCTCCTTTCTCTCTCTACATCTCCCTCTTGTAAGATCTCCCTTCTCTCTAGAATATCTCTAGCTTAGGCTTAGATTTGGAAGAAGTTTTGAACATGAATGTTGTTCATCTCGACATTCTCTACGATCTCTATGGATTGAAAAGTTGATTTGGAGCATTTTGGTCCGGTGGAAGATTTTGTGATCTATTTCTTCTCTCTAGATTTTGAGGGTCTTCGGCTTGGATTCGGGCGGTGTCGAAGAAGAGAAGTGTGTTCTACGTGATAAGGACTTTGCTTTGAACTGAACAAAATTACGAGTAGACAACTTTGAGATTTGTGAAAGTTTGGGATAGCTTGAAACTATAGCTATTGAGGTAGGGGTGGGTGTTGTGTCTTCTAATTTCAAGTTTAATTTCATTCACTAGCATAAAATAAATGTTTTTCATATGATATATGAGGTATAAATTTTCTAAGTTGATATCCTTGTTCTATATGGATATACATAGGTTTCTCTTGACTAGAAATGGTTGGTAAATGCCTTATATCACTTGAATTGCTCATATATGCAAAATGTGGTATGTGATACATATATGGGATTTTTGGAGAAAAATGATGAAAACCTAATTTGGGGATTAAACTTATGTATATGTTCATATAGTTATTGTATGACATGCTAGAATGAACATAGGCATGTATTGGGTGCAATGCATTAAAACGTGCGAATGTATATGCAAGACGTGATATATCATGTGTGTTGTAGTGAATTCTCGGAAATGACTCATGGGAAAGAGAGGGGGAAAATATCCCCTTGGGGTTGAAAGACCTCAACCTTGCGCAAGTTGGATGGTAACCGGATGGGTTAGTAGCCCGTAACAACCAAGGAATTGAGATGTGGGACTTCGGTACATATCTTGAGGATGTGTGTGTGAGTGTGAGTTCAATTCCGAGAGCAATGTGACTTTGGATTGAGTTATGTGAAATAATGTGACTTATGCAAATTGTGTAGAATTGGTTATAAAGGTGGTTATGTCATATGTTATAGATATGATGAATTGTGCAATAATGCTCGACTTGTAGTTACGTGGTTGTCAAGTTACATTTGATGCATATGGCATGATTTGAATGAAAAATGGGAGCTTTGACTAGAAATGCTAGGAAGCATGACACGTAGTCGTTGAAATATGTTTTGGTATTTATGCATTGAATATGAAATGTGGACTTGAATGGATTGCACAACATGTTGACCTTGAGCCGTTGAAGTTTGCTCATCCCCCTACACTAACACTTTCAGGACATGGCAAAGAAATGGTTGAGGATGCACAACCATGAGTTGGATGTAGAGCTAGAAGATTTCTTTTGGTCATTTTTGTTATGACTGCACGTCCGAGATGTGGACTAGGTGCTTTTGATTATATGTCATGAGATTCCATGTTGGGAAAAGTTGTATATAAGTACTTATGCCCTGAATGATGATTTTTGGACCAATATGTGTATTTTAAGCACGTTTCTATTTGAATGGTGTTCTTTTTATAATTTGGTCTTGATTTATATATATGCTATGATTGTGGTTGGATGATGAGTTTTCATATACTTGAAATGTATAGAAGGAGAATTGTATTAGCATCAATTTGATAGGTTATGGACATTTTTTTGATTTAAATTGAGGAAGATATGCATGTTTTAGTGCAAGGATTTAAATTCCGACCTATACCCGTTGATTTGAGGATAACCCGAGTTTTGGTTGGGATTTTTGTATGATTTTAATTGGGTTGGAAACTAGACATGATGAGGATGATTTATGCCAAATTTCAAGTCAAACGGATGTATGGATTGAGAGATATTCAAATTTGAAGTTAGGGTGAAGTTGTAGCTAAAACTGTGTTGGAGAATTTCGCCAGGGATTTACGGCGATCGATCCCCCTCTTTCACGGCGATCGATCGCCCCTGTAAAAGGCCTCGGTCGACCTTGGGCGATCGATCCCCCTTTTACAGCATGCTCTATTCAAACAGTGTTTTTGTCCAACTTCAAAGAGGCATATCTCCTTCGTTTTAACTCGGATTTCGATGATTCTTTTTTTGAAATTGTGTATTTTCAAACCCTCTTTCCAATGGTTATATTTTCATAAATTTATTATAAACTCACAAGGAGTTATATATTCGTTTTTGTGGGATATAACCAATTGAATGGTTGTATGGTTGAGGCCATTGAGGCTAGGTGATGTTGACTTGTGCATAGGTAAATACAAGTGGGTGACTAGGCTTTTGTGGTGATGAAAGATTAAAATGGTCCATTAGGGTTTGATGGACGGGTTCACACTCGGGATTCGGGTCGGTCTGGGGGAGTTCCGGGGGTCCGAATTCTGGGGCGTGACAGAATGGTATTAGAGCATTAGGTTCGAAAACCTATGGACGAAGGGTGAAGGTTCGATGAGGTTATAGCTGAAATTATGTGTTGAGATATAGTTGTCGAAGCCACTAGGTTTGGAACACCTAGGAATAATGTTGGTATTAGGTTGAAATACCTAATTTCGTCGGGTAAGGGTTGGGTTTAGGCGACTCTTACGTGCTATGTGTTTCAAGTTGTGTTGAGTGCATTGACATGATTCTATCAATTGAGTAACATTGATTAATTGACATATACCTGTGATTAATCTTTGATTAAAAATGTTTATTAGAATCATGCCACCGAGAAGAGGACGTGGTAGGGGTGTGAATCCATCTCCACCACCACCACCATTGATTGATGGAGCGCAGTTGGTCAGAGAGATGGCTGCTGCCATCCAATTGTTGGCTCGAACCGCCAATGAAGGTCAACCTAATCAAGCTCAAGGAGGTGAAAATCGGGCACTGAAGGCTCTTGAGATGTTCAAGGAAATGAACCCTCCTATGTTTGATGGGAGATCGGATCCTATGGCGGCGGAAGATTGGTTGGAACAGATGTCCAAAGCATTTGATGTGCTTAGGATAGAGGAAGATGACTTAAGGATGTCAATGATTCCTATCCAGTTGACGGGGGCAGCGGATTTATGGTCGAAATCTATGACTCATACACATGAAGTGAGGAACATGGAGTGGGAAACATTCAGGAGGTTGTTTTTGGAGAAGTATTTTCCAGACATGGTAAAAGAAGCTCTACAAGATGAATTCATACACTTGATTCAAGGAGGGATGAGTGTAATGGAGTATGAAAATAAGTTTACAGCTTTATCTCGATTTGCACCGGAGATGGTAGCAAATGAGCAAGCCAAGGCAAGGAAATTTGTGAAAGGGCTTCGGTTTGAGTTAAGGGCCAAAGTTACTATTTTGGACTTGCCAAGCTATGCGGAGGTAGTGAGGCGAACATTATTGGCGGAGGCGAATGACAATGATATACAGAGGTTACGGAACTTGAGAAATCAGTCTCGGAATGTGGGTTCTCATCCGGAGAGCAATCCAGAGAAGAAGCATAAGGGGAGTAGTTCTTTCCCTAGAGGACCACAACAAACACAGTCGTTCTCTACGGTGTCTATTCCTATTGGATCATCTCGGGATAAGGTGCAGTGTTATCAATGTCAACAGATGGGCCATTACAAATCAGAATGCCCACAATTGCTACCTACACCTGAGGGAGATTCGAGGAAATGCTATAGGTGTGGACAAGTGGGTCATGTGGTGAGAGATTGCCCTCGGAAGGGTAGTGGGTCTTATGGTGCTGCGGGGTCACTACAGCAATATTCACAGACTTCTGGGGTGCAGTCAGGTTTCAGAGTCCCTCGGTTACCACAACCTGCACAGTCTGTTCGGAGTTCACAACCGGGGAGGGGAGTGACTCCTACTACCTCTACACAGCAGTCTAGTCATCAGGGGAGTGGTCAGGCAGGACAGGGTATACAGGGTCGTGCCTATGCTATTACTCCAGCTGAGACTTCAGCAGGTTCTTCAGTAGTGCGAGGTATCATTCTTGTATCTAACTCATGGGCTAGAGTTTTAATTGATTCGGGGTGCATCACATTCTTTTATATCAATTGCATTTGCTTCTGCATTGGGGTTAGAGGTGTCAACCTTGGATAGAACCTTATGCATTGATACACCAGTTGGGGGTAGCGTGACTCTGAATATGGTGTGTCGGGCATGTGAGATAGAGGTAGCAAATCGACGGTTGGTGTTTGATTTTGTGCTCATAGAGATGACTAGTTTTGATGTCATTCTCGGAATGGATTAGTTGTCTTCATTTAGAGCCAATATAGATTGCTACCGGGGAAGGGTCTCAGTGTGTACACCTGAAGGAGATTGTTTTTGCTTCGTGGGAGAACGGAGTGGATTTCATTCTTCATCTCTTTATGGACTATGGGGTCAAGATGATTATGGCTTGTTCCTCGCTAGCCTTATGACCAAGGAAGGAGGAGGACACTTTGGGATCTTTCCCGAAGTAGTTTGTGACTTTGAGGATGTATTTCTGAAGGAGTTGACGGAATTACCTCCTAGGCGAGAGGTGGAGTTTGCCATTGACGTCATACCTAGTACGACACCCATTTCGATGGCACCATATCGTATGGCACCGGCAGAAGTGAAGGAGTTAAAGGAGCAATTAGAGGACCTAAGGGCAAAAGGTTTCATACGTCCTAGCGTATCACCTTGGGGAGCACCGGTCCTTTTTGCTAAGAAGAAGGATGGGTCACTATGGCTATGTATTGACTACCAGAAGCTAAATCGTGCAACAATCAAGAACAAATATCCTTTGCCAAGGATAGATGATTTGTTTGATCAACTCAAAGGAGCTAAGTGTTTCTCCAAGATTGACTTGAGGTCGGGTTACTATCAATTGAGAGTCAAGGAAGAAGACGTTGCTAAAATGGCTTTTTGAACACGGTATGGTCATTATGAATTCCTTGTGATGCCTTTCGGTTTAACAAATGCTCCGGCAGCATTTATGGACTTAATGAACCGAGTGTTTAGTGCATTCCTTGATGACTATGTAGTAGTGTTTGTGGATGATATTCTTGTGTATTCTTCATCAAGGGAGGAACATGAGAATCATTTGAGGATGGTGTTGCAAATTCTAAGGAAAAATCGGTTGTATGCCAAATATGAGAAGTGTGAGTTTTGGCTACCGGAAGTGAAGTTTCTCGGACATGTGGTATCGGGAGGGGGAGTTTCTATTGATCCTTCTAAGATAGAGACCGTCATGGATTGGAAATGTCCTACGAATGTGTTTGAAATTCAGAGTTTCTTGGGGTTAGCCGGCTATTACCGGAGATTTGTGGAGGATTTCTCACGGTTAGCGGCACCTATGACGAGACTCACACGTAAGGGAGTTAAATTTGTATGGAATGAAGCTTGTGAGCTTGCTTTTCAGGAATTGAAGAAGAGATTGACTACCGCTCCAATTTTAGTAATCCCGGAATGTGGGTTGGGATATGTTATTTATTGTGATGCTTCACGTGATGGATTGGGTTGTGTGTTAATGCAAATGGGAAGAGTTGTTGCTTATGGGTCACGTCAATTAAAGACTCACGAGCAAAACTACCCTACTCATGACTTGGAATTAGCGGCGGTTATCTTTGCATTGAAGGGGTGGAGACATTACTTGTACGGGGAAAAATTTGAAGTCTTTTCCGATCACAAGAGTCTGAAATATCTCTTCACACAAAAGGATTTGAACTCTAGGCAGCGGAGATGGGTAGAGTACATGGAGGATTATAACTTTGATCTTCAGTATCACCCAGGAAAAGCCAATGTCGTAGCAGATGCCTTAAGTAGAAAGTCTCATGGAATGTTGGCTAGCATTGCCATTCGAGAGTGGAAGATGATGGAAAACATAGCAGAGTTGGGTTTGTACTTCAGTGAGGATAGTGCATCGGCTACCTTGTTTAGCCTTGTTGTTCAACCGACTTTGGTTAATAAAGTAATTGAGGCCCAAAGGCAAGATGAGGAGATGAAAGCTATTCATACTCGGATTTCTGGTGATGAGGTTGTGGAAGGTTGGTCTTTGCATAAAGATGGGAGTTTATGGTTCAAAGGCAAAATGTATGTACCTATTCCACGTAGGGAGGATATCCTTGGGGAATTCCATAATTCTAGGCTTGCAGTACATCCCGGTGGGACGAAAATGTATCACAACCTAAGACGACAGTATTGGTGGAAAGGAATGAAAAAGGACGTGGTTGAATTTGTGGCTAAGTGTCTTACATGCCAACGAGTGAAAGCTGAACATCAAAGACTGGCTGGTTTGTTGCAACCATTGCTAGTGGCAGAATGGAAATGGGAGCATATCCTTATGGATTTCGTGACAGGACTTCCGAGGTCACGGAGGGGACATGATGCCGTGTGGGTCATAGTCGATAGATTGACTAAGACGGCTCATTTTCTGCCTATTCGAGTCATGGATGGTGCGGAGAAACTCAGTAAGTTATATGTGGAGCAGATTGTGAAGCTTTATGAAGTGCCAGTGTCTATTGTTTCCGACAGAGATCCTAGGTTTACTTCACGATTTTGGCAGGGTTTCCAGTCAGCCCTTGACACGGAGTTACAATTCAGTACAGCTTTTCATCCTCGGACTGATGGTCAGTCGGAGCGTACCATTCAGATATTGGAGGATATGTTAAGAGCTTGTATCTTAGATTTTGGAGGAAATTGGGAAGATCATTTGCCATTGGTGGAGTTTGCTTATAATAATAGCTACCAAGCTAGCATAGAAATGGCACCTTTTGAGGCATTATATGGTAGACCGTGTAGATCACCATTTTGTTGGACTGAGGTGGGGGAGACAGCTGCCTTAGGACCGGATATAGTTTATGAGACAACGGAAAAGATTAAGTTGATTCGTCAACGGTTGATTACGGCACAAAGTAGACAGAAAAGTTATGCCGATAGGAGGAGGAGACCTTTGTCATTTGAGGTGGGAGACTATGTGTTTCTCAAGGTTTCTCCACGAAAAGGATTGATGAGATTCGGTAAGAGTAACAAGTTATCGCCAAGATTTATTGGACCCTTTGAAATATTGGAATGTGTTGGTGAAGTAGCCTATCGGTTAGCTTTGCCACCACAATTGGAGGGAGTTCACAATGTCTTTCATGTTTCCATGTTGAGGAAATATGAGCCGGATCCATCACATATTTTGGGCTGGACAGACATTGAGGTGGAGGAAGACGTATCATATGAGGAGCGACCGGTGGAAATCCTAGACACTAGAGATCAAGTGTTGAGGGGCAAGACCATTCCGTTGGTCAAGGTTTTGTGGAGGCACCACGGACTAGAAGAGGCCACTTGGGAACGAGAACAAGAAGTTCGCTCCAAGTACCCGAATTTGTTTACTTTTCAAGGTATGTTGATTTCGGGGACGAAATCTCCTAAGGTGGGGAGGTTGTAGAGTCCCGAGTAATTATTTTAATTTATTTTTGTGTTAAATATGATTTAGCATGAAAATTCTCTTAAGCATGTGTAATTTTGGGTTATAAGATTTTTCACGTGTTTTGGTGCGAGCGTGGGACCCCGGATGGGTCGGGTGACCCGAAAGGTGTGTTCGGGCTCTCTAAGTAGAGGTTGGGTCACTGTGATATTATTTTTAAGGACTCAAGTGAAAAGAAGAGAGAAGATTATGTTAGTATGTAATTACAAGAAAATATCTTGTAACAAGGAGCATTATTAAGAGGGTTTAGGGACTTAGTTGCAAAAGTTGACTAGTCTTACAAGAAAAAGATAGATATATGATATGTATATGCATTTAGTGGAGAAAATCAGATTTTTCATTTCTCTTCTCCTTTCTCTCTCTACATCTCCCTCTTGTAAGCTCTCCCTTCTCTCTAGAATATCTCTAGCTTAGGCTTAGATTTGGAAGAAGTTTTGAACATGAATGTTGTTCATCTCGACATTCTCTACGATCTCTATGGATTGAAAAGTTGATTTGGAGCATTTTGGTCCGGTGGAAGATTTTGTGATCTATTTCTTCTCTCTAGATTTTGAGGGTCTTCGGCTTGGATTCGGGCGGTGTCGAAGAAGAGAAGTGTGTTCTACGTGATAAGGACTTTGCTTTGAACTGAACAAAATTACGAGTAGACAACTTTGAGATTTGTGAAAGTTTGGGATAGCTTGAAACTATAGCTATTGAGGTAGGGGTGGGTGTTGTGTCTTCTAATTTCAAGTTTAATTTCATTCACTAGCATAAAATAAATGTTTTTCATATGATATATGAGGTATAAATTTTCTAAGTTGATATCCTTGTTCTATATGGATATACATAGGTTTCTCTTGACTAGAAATGGTTGGTAAATGCCTTATATCACTTGAATTGCTCATATATGCAAAATGTGGTATGTGATACATATATGGGATTTTTGGAGAAAAATGATGAAAACCTAATTTGGGGATTAAACTTATGTATATGTTCATATAGTTATTGTATGACATGCTAGAATGAACATAGGCATGTATTGGGTGCAATGCATTAAAACGTGCGAATGTATATGCAAGACGTGATATATCATGTGTGTTGTAGTGAATTCTCGGAAATGACTCATGGGAAAGAGAGGGGGAAAATATCCCCTTGGGGTTGAAAGACCTCAACCTTGCGCAAGTTGGATGGTAACCGGATGGGTTAGTAGCCCGTAACAACCAAGGAATTGAGATGTGGGACTTCGGTACATATCTTGAGGATGTGTGTGTGAGTGTGAGTTCAATTCCGAGAGCAATGTGACTTTGGATTGAGTTATGTGAAATAATGTGACTTATGCAAATTGTGTAGAATTGGTTATAAAGGTGGTTATGTCATATGTTATAGATATGATGAATTGTGCAATAATGCTCGACTTGTAGTTACGTGGTTGTCAAGTTACATTTGATGCATATGGCATGATTTGAATGAAAAATGGGAGCTTTGACTAGAAATGCTAGGAAGCATGACACGTAGTCGTTGAAATATGTTTTGGTATTTATGCATTGAATATGAAATGTGGACTTGAATGGATTGCACAACATGTTGACCTTGAGCCGTTGAAGTTTGCTCATCCCCCTACACTAACACTTTCAGGACATGGCAAAGAAATGGTTGAGGATGCACAACCATGAGTTGGATGTAGAGCTAGAAGATTTCTTTTGGTCATTTTTGTTATGACTGCACGTCCGAGATGTGGACTAGGTGCTTTTGATTATATGTCATGAGATTCCATGTTGGGAAAAGTTGTATATAAGTACTTATGCCCTGAATGATGATTTTTGGACCAATATGTGTATTTTAAGCACGTTTCTATTTGAATGGTGTTCTTTTTATAATTTGGTCTTGATTTATATATATGCTATGATTGTGGTTGGATGATGAGTTTTCATATACTTGAAATGTATAGAAGGAGAATTGTATTAGCATCAATTTGATAGGTTATGGACATTTTTTTGATTTAAATTGAGGAAGATATGCATGTTTTAGTGCAAGGATTTAAATTCCGACCTATACCCGTTGATTTGAGGATAACCCGAGTTTTGGTTGGGATTTTTGTATGATTTTAATTGGGTTGGAAACTAGACATGATGAGGATGATTTATGCCAAATTTCAAGTCAAACGGATGTATGGATTGAGAGATATTCAAATTTGAAGTTAGGGTGAAGTTGTAGCTAAAACTGTGTTGGAGAATTTCGCCAGGGATTTACGGCGATCGATCCCCCTCTTTCACGGCGATCGATCGCCCCTGTAAAAGGCCTCGGTCGACCTTGGGCGATCGATCCCCCTTTTACAGCATGCTCTATTCAAACAGTGTTTTTGTCCAACTTCAAAGAGGCATATCTCCTTCGTTTTAACTCGGATTTCGATGATTCTTTTTTTGAAATTGTGTATTTTCAAACCCTCTTTCCAATGGTTATATTTTCATAAATTTATTATAAACTCACAAGGAGTTATATATTCGTTTTTGTGGGATATAACCAATTGAATGGTTGTATGGTTGAGGCCATTGAGGCTAGGTGATGTTGACTTGTGCATAGGTAAATACAAGTGGGTGACTAGGCTTTTGTGGTGATGAAAGATTAAAATGGTCCATTAGGGTTTGATGGACGGGTTCACACTCGGGATTCGGGTCGGTCTGGGGGAGTTCCGGGGGTCCGAATTCTGGGGCGTGACAGAATGGTATTAGAGCATTAGGTTCGAAAACCTATGGACGAAGGGTGAAGGTTCGATGAGGTTATAGCTGAAATTATGTGTTGAGATATAGTTGTCGAAGCCACTAGGTTTGGAACACCTAGGAATAATGTTGGTATTAGGTTGAAATACCTAATTTCGTCGGGTAAGGGTTGGGTTTAGGCGACTCTTACGTGCTATGTGTTTCAAGTTGTGTTGAGTGCATTGACATGATTCTATCAATTGAGTAACATTGATTAATTGACATATACCTGTGATTAATCTTTGATTAAAAATGTTTATTAGAATCATGCCACCGAGAAGAGGACGTGGTAGGGGTGTGAATCCATCTCCACCACCACCACCATTGATTGATGGAGCGCAGTTGGTCAGAGAGATGGCTGCTGCCATCCAATTGTTGGCTCGAACCGCCAATGAAGGTCAACCTAATCAAGCTCAAGGAGGTGAAAATCGGGCACTGAAGGCTCTTGAGATGTTCAAGGAAATGAACCCTCCTATGTTTGATGGGAGATCGGATCCTATGGCGGCGGAAGATTGGTTGGAACAGATGTCCAAAGCATTTGATGTGCTTAGGATAGAGGAAGATGACTTAAGGATGTCAATGATTCCTATCCAGTTGACGGGGGCAGCGGATTTATGGTCGAAATCTATGACTCATACACATGAAGTGAGGAACATGGAGTGGGAAACATTCAGGAGGTTGTTTTTGGAGAAGTATTTTCCAGACATGGTAAAAGAAGCTCTACAAGATGAATTCATACACTTGATTCAAGGAGGGATGAGTGTAATGGAGTATGAAAATAAGTTTACAGCTTTATCTCGATTTGCACCGGAGATGGTAGCAAATGAGCAAGCCAAGGCAAGGAAATTTGTGAAAGGGCTTCGGTTTGAGTTAAGGGCCAAAGTTACTATTTTGGACTTGCCAAGCTATGCGGAGGTAGTGAGGCGAACATTATTGGCGGAGGCGAATGACAATGATATACAGAGGTTACGGAACTTGAGAAATCAGTCTCGGAATGTGGGTTCTCATCCGGAGAGCAATCCAGAGAAGAAGCATAAGGGGAGTAGTTCTTTCCCTAGAGGACCACAACAAACACAGTCGTTCTCTACGGTGTCTATTCCTATTGGATCATCTCGGGATAAGGTGCAGTGTTATCAATGTCAACAGATGGGCCATTACAAATCAGAATGCCCACAATTGCTACCTACACCTGAGGGAGATTCGAGGAAATGCTATAGGTGTGGACAAGTGGGTCATGTGGTGAGAGATTGCCCTCGGAAGGGTAGTGGGTCTTATGGTGCTGCGGGGTCACTACAGCAATATTCACAGACTTCTGGGGTGCAGTCAGGTTTCAGAGTCCCTCGGTTACCACAACCTGCACAGTCTGTTCGGAGTTCACAACCGGGGAGGGGAGTGACTCCTACTACCTCTACACAGCAGTCTAGTCATCAGGGGAGTGGTCAGGCAGGACAGGGTATACAGGGTCGTGCCTATGCTATTACTCCAGCTGAGACTTCAGCAGGTTCTTCAGTAGTGCGAGGTATCATTCTTGTATCTAACTCATGGGCTAGAGTTTTAATTGATTCGGGGTGCATCACATTCTTTTATATCAATTGCATTTGCTTCTGCATTGGGGTTAGAGGTGTCAACCTTGGATAGAACCTTATGCATTGATACACCAGTTGGGGGTAGCGTGACTCTGAATATGGTGTGTCGGGCATGTGAGATAGAGGTAGCAAATCGACGGTTGGTGTTTGATTTTGTGCTCATAGAGATGACTAGTTTTGATGTCATTCTCGGAATGGATTAGTTGTCTTCATTTAGAGCCAATATAGATTGCTACCGGGGAAGGGTCTCAGTGTGTACACCTGAAGGAGATTGTTTTTGCTTCGTGGGAGAACGGAGTGGATTTCATTCTTCATCTCTTTATGGACTATGGGGTCAAGATGATTATGGCTTGTTCCTCGCTAGCCTTATGACCAAGGAAGGAGGAGGACACTTTGGGATCTTTCCCGAAGTAGTTTGTGACTTTGAGGATGTATTTCTGAAGGAGTTGACGGAATTACCTCCTAGGCGAGAGGTGGAGTTTGCCATTGACGTCATACCTAGTACGACACCCATTTCGATGGCACCATATCGTATGGCACCGGCAGAAGTGAAGGAGTTAAAGGAGCAATTAGAGGACCTAAGGGCAAAAGGTTTCATACGTCCTAGCGTATCACCTTGGGGAGCACCGGTCCTTTTTGCTAAGAAGAAGGATGGGTCACTATGGCTATGTATTGACTACCAGAAGCTAAATCGTGCAACAATCAAGAACAAATATCCTTTGCCAAGGATAGATGATTTGTTTGATCAACTCAAAGGAGCTAAGTGTTTCTCCAAGATTGACTTGAGGTCGGGTTACTATCAATTGAGAGTCAAGGAAGAAGACGTTGCTAAAATGGCTTTTTGAACACGGTATGGTCATTATGAATTCCTTGTGATGCCTTTCGGTTTAACAAATGCTCCGGCAGCATTTATGGACTTAATGAACCGAGTGTTTAGTGCATTCCTTGATGACTATGTAGTAGTGTTTGTGGATGATATTCTTGTGTATTCTTCATCAAGGGAGGAACATGAGAATCATTTGAGGATGGTGTTGCAAATTCTAAGGAAAAATCGGTTGTATGCCAAATATGAGAAGTGTGAGTTTTGGCTACCGGAAGTGAAGTTTCTCGGACATGTGGTATCGGGAGGGGGAGTTTCTATTGATCCTTCTAAGATAGAGACCGTCATGGATTGGAAATGTCCTACGAATGTGTTTGAAATTCAGAGTTTCTTGGGGTTAGCCGGCTATTACCGGAGATTTGTGGAGGATTTCTCACGGTTAGCGGCACCTATGACGAGACTCACACGTAAGGGAGTTAAATTTGTATGGAATGAAGCTTGTGAGCTTGCTTTTCAGGAATTGAAGAAGAGATTGACTACCGCTCCAATTTTAGTAATCCCGGAATGTGGGTTGGGATATGTTATTTATTGTGATGCTTCACGTGATGGATTGGGTTGTGTGTTAATGCAAATGGGAAGAGTTGTTGCTTATGGGTCACGTCAATTAAAGACTCACGAGCAAAACTACCCTACTCATGACTTGGAATTAGCGGCGGTTATCTTTGCATTGAAGGGGTGGAGACATTACTTGTACGGGGAAAAATTTGAAGTCTTTTCCGATCACAAGAGTCTGAAATATCTCTTCACACAAAAGGATTTGAACTCTAGGCAGCGGAGATGGGTAGAGTACATGGAGGATTATAACTTTGATCTTCAGTATCACCCAGGAAAAGCCAATGTCGTAGCAGATGCCTTAAGTAGAAAGTCTCATGGAATGTTGGCTAGCATTGCCATTCGAGAGTGGAAGATGATGGAAAACATAGCAGAGTTGGGTTTGTACTTCAGTGAGGATAGTGCATCGGCTACCTTGTTTAGCCTTGTTGTTCAACCGACTTTGGTTAATAAAGTAATTGAGGCCCAAAGGCAAGATGAGGAGATGAAAGCTATTCATACTCGGATTTCTGGTGATGAGGTTGTGGAAGGTTGGTCTTTGCATAAAGATGGGAGTTTATGGTTCAAAGGCAAAATGTATGTACCTATTCCATGTAGGGAGGATATCCTTGGGGAATTCCATAATTCTAGGCTTGCAGTACATCCCGGTGGGACGAAAATGTATCACAACCTAAGACGACAGTATTGGTGGAAAGGAATGAAAAAGGACGTGGTTGAATTTGTGTCTAAGTGTCTTACATGCCAACGAGTGAAAGCTGAACATCAAAGACTGGCTGGTTTGTTGCAACCATTGCTAGTGGCAGAATGGAAATGGGAGCATATCCTTATGGATTTCGTGACAGGACTTCCGAGGTCACGGAGGGGACATGATGCCGTGTGGGTCATAGTCGATAGATTGACTAAGACGGCTCATTTTCTGCCTATTCGAGTCATGGATGGTGCGGAGAAACTCAGTAAGTTATATGTGGAGCAGATTGTGAAGCTTTATGAAGTGCCAGTGTCTATTGTTTCCGACAGAGATCCTAGGTTTACTTCACGATTTTGGCAGGGTTTCCAGTCAGCCCTTGACACGGAGTTACAATTCAGTACAGCTTTTCATCCTCGGACTGATGGTCAGTCGGAGCGTACCATTCAGATATTGGAGGATATGTTAAGAGCTTGTATCTTAGATTTTGGAGGAAATTGGGAAGATCATTTGCCATTGGTGGAGTTTGCTTATAATAATAGCTACCAAGCTAGCATAGAAATGGCACCTTTTGAGGCATTATATGGTAGACCGTGTAGATCACCATTTTGTTGGACTGAGGTGGGGGAGACAGCTGCCTTAGGACCGGATATAGTTCATGAGACAACGGAAAAGATTAAGTTGATTCGTCAACGGTTGATTACGGCACAAAGTAGACAGAAAAGTTATGCCGATAGGAGGAGGAGACCTTTGTCATTTGAGGTGGGAGACTATGTGTTTCTCAAGGTTTCTCCACGAAAAGGATTGATGAGATTCGGTAAGAGTAACAAGTTATCGCCAAGATTTATTGGACCCTTTGAAATATTGGAATGTGTTGGTGAAGTAGCCTATCGGTTAGCTTTGCCACCACAATTGGAGGGAGTTCACAATGTCTTTCATGTTTCCATGTTGAGGAAATATGAGCCGGATCCATCACATATTTTGGGCTGGACAGACATTGAGGTGGAGGAAGACGTATCATATGAGGAGCGACCGGTGGAAATCCTAGACACTAGAGATCAAGTGTTGAGGGGCAAGACCATTCCGTTGGTCAAGGTTTTGTGGAGGCACCACGGACTAGAAGAGGCCACTTGGGAACGAGAACAAGAAGTTCGCTCCAAGTACCCGAATTTGTTTACTTTTCAAGGTATGTTGATTTCGGGGACGAAATCTCCTAAGGTGGGGAGGTTGTAGAGTCCCGAGTAATTATTTTAATTTATTTTTGTGTTAAATATGATTTAGCATGAAAATTCTCTTAAGCATGTGTAATTTTGGGTTATAAGATTTTTCACGTGTTTTGGTGCGAGCGTGGGACCCCGGATGGGTCGGGTGACCCGAAAGGTGTGTTCGGGCTCTCTAAGTAGAGGTTGGGTCATTGTGATATTATTTTTAAGGACTCAAGTGAAAAGAAGAGAGAAGATTATGTTAGTATGTAATTACAAGAAAATATCTTGTAACAAGGAGCATTATTAAGAGGGTTTAGGGACTTAGTTGCAAAAGTTGACTAGTCTTACAAGAAAAAGATAGATATATGATATGTATATGCATTTAGTGGAGAAAATCAGATTTTTCATTTCTCTTCTCCTTTCTCTCTCTACATCTCCCTCTTGTAAGCTCTCCCTTCTCTCTAGAATATCTCTAGCTTAGGCTTAGATTTGGAAGAAGTTTTGAACATGAATGTTGTTCATCTCGACATTCTCTACGATCTCTATGGATTGAAAAGTTGATTTGGAGCATTTTGGTCCGGTGGAAGATTTTGTGATCTATTTCTTCTCTCTAGATTTTGAGGGTCTTCGGCTTGGATTCGGGCGGTGTCGAAGAAGAGAAGTGTGTTCTACGTGATAAGGACTTTGCTTTGAACTGAACAAAATTACGAGTAGACAACTTTGAGATTTGTGAAAGTTTGGGATAGCTTGAAACTATAGCTATTGAGGTAGGGGTGGGTGTTGTGTCTTCTAATTTCAAGTTTAATTTCATTCACTAGCATAAAATAAATGTTTTTCATATGATATATGAGGTATAAATTTTCTAAGTTGATATCCTTGTTCTATATGGATATACATAGGTTTCTCTTGACTAGAAATGGTTGGTAAATGCCTTATATCACTTGAATTGCTCATATATGCAAAATGTGGTATGTGATACATATATGGGATTTTTGGAGAAAAATGATGAAAACCTAATTTGGGGATTAAACTTATGTATATGTTCATATAGTTATTGTATGACATGCTAGAATGAACATAGGCATGTATTGGGTGCAATGCATTAAAACGTGCGAATGTATATGCAAGACGTGATATATCATGTGTGTTGTAGTGAATTCTCGGAAATGACTCATGGGAAAGAGAGGGGGAAAATATCCCCTTGGGGTTGAAAGACCTCAACCTTGCGCAAGTTGGATGGTAACCGGATGGGTTAGTAGCCCGTAACAACCAAGGAATTGAGATGTGGGACTTCGGTACATATCTTGAGGATGTGTGTGTGAGTGTGAGTTCAATTCCGAGAGCAATGTGACTTTGGATTGAGTTATGTGAAATAATGTGACTTATGCAAATTGTGTAGAATTGGTTATAAAGGTGGTTATGTCATATGTTATAGATATGATGAATTGTGCAATAATGCTCGACTTGTAGTTACGTGGTTGTCAAGTTACATTTGATGCATATGGCATGATTTGAATGAAAAATGGGAGCTTTGACTAGAAATGCTAGGAAGCATGACACGTAGTCGTTGAAATATGTTTTGGTATTTATGCATTGAATATGAAATGTGGACTTGAATGGATTGCACAACATGTTGACCTTGAGCCGTTGAAGTTTGCTCATCCCCCTACACTAACACTTTCAGGACATGGCAAAGAAATGGTTGAGGATGCACAACCATGAGTTGGATGTAGAGCTAGAAGATTTCTTTTGGTCATTTTTGTTATGACTGCACGTCCGAGATGTGGACTAGGTGCTTTTGATTATATGTCATGAGATTCCATGTTGGGAAAAGTTGTATATAAGTACTTATGCCCTGAATGATGATTTTTGGACCAATATGTGTATTTTAAGCACGTTTCTATTTGAATGGTGTTCTTTTTATAATTTGGTCTTGATTTATATATATGCTATGATTGTGGTTGGATGATGAGTTTTCATATACTTGAAATGTATAGAAGGAGAATTGTATTAGCATCAATTTGATAGGTTATGGACATTTTTTTGATTTAAATTGAGGAAGATATGCATGTTTTAGTGCAAGGATTTAAATTCCGACCTATACCCGTTGATTTGAGGATAACCCGAGTTTTGGTTGGGATTTTTGTATGATTTTAATTGGGTTGGAAACTAGACATGATGAGGATGATTTATGCCAAATTTCAAGTCAAACGGATGTATGGATTGAGAGATATTCAAATTTGAAGTTAGGGTGAAGTTGTAGCTAAAACTGTGTTGGAGAATTTCGCCAGGGATTTACGGCGATCGATCCCCCTCTTTCACGGCGATCGATCGCCCCTATAAAAGGCCTCGGTCGACCTTGGGCGATCGATCCCCCTTTTACAGCATGCTCTATTCAAACAGTGTTTTTGTCCAACTTCAAAGAGGCATATCTCCTTCGTTTTAACTCGGATTTCGATGATTCTTTTTTTGAAATTGTGTATTTTCAAACCCTCTTTCCAATGGTTATATTTTCATAAATTTATTATAAACTCACAAGGAGTTATATATTCGTTTTTGTGGGATATAACCAATTGAATGGTTGTATGGTTGAGGCCATTGAGGCTAGGTGATGTTGACTTGTGCATAGGTAAATACAAGTGGGTGACTAGGCTTTTGTGGTGATGAAAGATTAAAATGGTCCATTAGGGTTTGATGGACGGGTTCACACTCGGGATTCGGGTCGGTCCCGGGGAGTTCCGGCGGTCCGAATTCTGGGGCGTGACAATGTCTCTTTGGTATGTCTAGGCTTACGACAGTGATCACACCAAGGCCTGCCTTTGCGGGTTCGATTGTCACTGGTGGGATTCATTCCACGAGTTGCAAGAGCCGAACTTTGTGGAATATTTGCAGCGCTTGGAGTGGTTTGATTTCTCATCATGATCTTCTTTCTGCTTTCTTCTCGACGCACCTCTGAGAAAGCTTCCTAGATTGAGGGCAAAGGCCTCATCCCGAACACTCTCCCCTTGACTTCATCATCGTTTTTGTTTAGACCAAGTAGGAATTTTGAGACTCTCTTCTTCTCGACTATTTTCTTGTATTTGGCTGCATCTCTAGGGCAATCCCAGTCAAGTTCTTCGAAGACATCCAATGGAGGCTATTTTTAATTTCTAGCAGTTCTGCCGTATTGTCGTTGTCGGAGTACGTCTCCTTCGTTGCATCCCAGACTTCTTTTGCAGTTTCATAGAACATGAAATTCTGCCCAATTTCATTGTCCATGTCTTAGCCAACCACGACATTACCATGTTATTTTCAGATCTCTAGGTTTGAAATTTTGGGTCTTCCTTCCATGGGGTTACAGCAACGCCTGTGAGGTAGTCGTCTTTTCCTTTCCTTGATACAAACATCATTGAAGGTAATTATGTTCATTCAGTTTGTGTCTAGTTATTGGAAACGTGAGACTTTCAGATCTGCCTTGGCCGTTGTAAGAAATCTGTTCAAGGCCGGAAGAGGCGTCGGAGGTGCTGCCCTTATTAGTGGCCATTCCGTATTTGACCATCATCAGAATTCTTGGAGGTTCAAAGGCTGCTCTAATACCATATAGAAAAATATAAGAGAAAATTCTTTATAGAAAAATATGAGGGAAAATTCTTCTTACAACGTTGTTCTAGGATAGACAAGAATACCAGAATAAATAGGAGAGAATACCCACACAATTAGGTAACTCAACTCCTTGATTCTAGGAAATAACTAAGCCATAAATCAAGGAGATTTGGATACTAATTATCTTCCTCTCTTTATTTGGAAACTAATAAATAAGGAAATGCAATCCGAGATTTCCTCTTATTGCACACCCGAAATTCCGCACTTAGCAAAGAAACTTCCTTATATTTATGAGAGCCTGATCAACATGAGTTGGGTAGATGTCATGTGGTGAAGTATGAGTAGAGAATGCATCAACTAGAGGAGGGTCATATGTTTGAAGTTTGGAGAGGAAATGGGTGGGTGGTGTCCTTTGGAGAGGAGAGGGGTGGTTGGAGTTGGGGTTTGGAAATTCATTCGGAAGGGTTGGGATGATTTTTTAAAACACATACGATTCAGGGTGAGGGATGATAGGTTTGTAAGGTTGTGGGAGGATCTATGGTGCAGGGATCGTACTCTTGCTTGCACTTATCCGAGGCTCTTCAGGATTGTGACTGACAGACATGTCATGATTGTTGACTGCTATCATCTTTTGATAGCGGAGGACTAACATGGAATGTGCAGTTCATGAGGCATTTTTGGGATTGGGAGCTGGAGGACATTTTTGATCTGTTAGCTATGTTTTATCGTTAAAGGATAGAGGTCACGGAGATTCATGAGTGGATTTAGACTCCCTCTTCTTAGGGAAGATTCGGGGTGCGCTTCTTCAATTCAAGATTGGTGAGTGCTTAGGTGCCTCATTTTCCTTGGAAGGTAGTGTGGTGCACGAAGGTACCTTTGAAGGTGGCTTTTTTTGTTTGGACAACGGATTCTTATGATTGACTTGAGGAAGAGGGGGCAGATCCTAATTAACCAGTATCTTATGTGTAAAAGGGATGAGGAGTCGGTGGATCATCTTCTTCTCCATTGCCTGGTGGCGCAAGATTGGTGGGATATGTTCCTTGGCCTTTTCAGGGCTTAGTGGACTATGCTAGTATGCCCTCTTCTATGAGGAGTGCCCTTGAAGCTTGGAGAGGTTGTCCAGTGGATTCTCAGGCTCGGGATGCTTGGAGAGCTGTGCCCCTTTGTTTATGGTGGTCTTTGTGGAAGAAAAGGAATAGGAGATCCTTTGAGGGAGAGGAAGCTCCTATTTAGGCTCGGGATGCTTGGAGAGCTGTGCCCCTTTGTTTATGGTGGTCTTTGTGGAAAGAAAGGAATAGGAAATCCTTTGAGGGAGAGGAAGCTCCTATTAGTGTGCTTAAGTTCTCTATTCTTCACACTTTATTTTTTGGCTTTGGGAGAGAAATTGTAAATTTATAGGGGAGATAGTGGATTTTTTAGATACTTTGAGTGTCTAGGGGCCCTATTTGGCCTTTGTGTTTCTTTTGGGATGCGCTCCCCTCTTGAGCGCTAATTATAAGACTTATAAAAAAAAAAAAAATTTGTTGGAGAGGTCATTCCTTGGCAGCTTTTTGAGGTAGGCAAGTCTGCATTTGATATGACCTATGTAAGTCTTGTAGTCATTTTTTAGTAGTTTATTGCTTCTTACTCTCCATAGGTGATGGACAGTAGAGGACAGAGCTAATTTGAATGTTAAATTGTGGGAAGAATTGTTTGAGAGAGATGAAGTAACCTATGAATTACAACCAACCCAAGATCTGAATAGGGGCTTAGGTCTGAGGATGCTGCATTTACTTGAAATATGACCAAACTCTGGCTGGGATAGGACATTGAAAGAATAAATATTATGATCTTCAATAGGCATAGTGTATAAAACAGGTTACATCAATGGAGCCAAATTTAGAAGTATGTCCTGAGTTGTAAGTTTATGTTTGATTGCTAGCCACGATATGAAGGTATTAAAATTCCTTTCATGCAGAGTCCCCTTGGATAACTTACATAATCTCTATTACTAATCCTTTACCTTGGTGTTCCTAACCATCCACTCATGTTTGCTGAATCAGCCATTATAATAATACATACACCCATGGTAATAAATAGTAAAAATCCCCATACAGTTGATCTTTTGAACCCGCTTCAAGACATGATGCCCAATCAACTAATCTTGGGGTAAACGGCCTCAACTGCTTATGTTTGCTTTCACTTACATAGGAAATGAGATTCATTTTATTTTATTTTATTTTATTTTTTTACAGAGAATTTATAAGATGTTTTCTCTCACTCACATAGCTATCTGGTTTAGTTCATCAAATATGTTTGAATCCCCCATTTACATTTGATACAAACCTGACCTTAAATATTATCTGGGTTCTGACAACTCTCAAACTTGAAGGAATTTGTATTCTCATGCTTGATAACTCAAGTTTTTATCATTCCACGATGTGATGGTCCCTTAATTCCTCAGTACTTGGGGTTGCAAGGTAGATCAAATTAGGATTCTAAGGATTTGGATGTTTTAGGTGGAACGTATTCATAATTGTATGATGTTATGAATCTTATGATTCAGTTTGGGAGCTTGATGACCATGAGCCCACCCCGCGCAAGGGGGGTGTGGGGAGTTGGTGGTGGGGGGCTGTCAACATGGGCCTTTCTATTTGAAACCTTTATTTGCTATGGTGTGGTTTGGATTTAGCTCAATCCCAAGGTTCTTGTGGCCAGCAGCAAGCATAACTATGATGTGTCCCTACTTACATAATGAACATACATTTTTTTTTTTGAATTTTTATAAATTGATTTAGTATGATTATTTTAATGATATAAATAGGGGACTTGGGTGGTCAACAAAGTTGTTTAACAACATCCTAAAACAAGGCATAATGCCAAATGAGTGGAGAAAAGTACAATAGTACCAATTTACAAAAAATAAAGGGAATATACAAAATTGTGGTAACTGTAGGGTAATTAAATTAATGAGTCATACAATGAAAATATGGGAAAGGGTAATAGAACAAATACTAAGGAGTGAATCCATAGTATCTGATAACCAATTCGGATTCATGCCGAGAGATCCCAATGGAAGCTATATACCTACTTAGACAATTAGTTAAAGAATGTAGGAGTAAGCAACAAGACTTGCATATGATTTTTATAGACTTAGAATAAGTGTATGATAGGATCCCAAGAGATATAATTTAGTGGGCCTTACAAAGAAAACTATAGAAAAATATAAGAGAATTCTTTATAGAAAAAATATGAGAGAAAATTCTTCTCACATCATTGTTCTAGAATAGACAAGAATACTAGAATAAATAGGAGAGGATACCCACATAATTAGGTAACTCAACTCCTTGATTCTAGGAAGTAAAAACAGAAACTCCTTGATTTTAGGCAGTGACTAAGCCATAAATCAAGGAGATGACTAAGCCATAAATCATGGAGATTTGGATACTAATTATCCTCCTCTCTTTATTTAGGAAACTAATAAATAAGGAAATGCAATCCGAGATTTCCTCTGATTGCACACCTGAAATTCCACACTCCCCCTCAAGCTGGGCAGTAAATGTCAATCATTCCCAGCTTGGAAAGAAGAACCTCAAAGTGATCTCGGTTGAGAGCCTTGGTGAGGATATCTGCGGTTTAGAGACTTGAAGGAGTATAGATCATTTTGATGATTCCCTGATCGATCTTCTCTTTGATGAAGTGACGATCAATTTCAACATGTTAAGTTCTATCATGGTAAACTGAATCTTCGTAATATTGATAGCAGCCTGATTGTCCCATAACATTTTTATTAGGCTTTCAATAGGAGTTGTCAGTTCATCTAGGAGTCTTTTGAGCCACATTCCTTCACATATTTTGTGAGCCATAGCCCTGAATTCGGCCTCAGCACTACTTCGGGCTACTACTGACTGCTTTTTACTTCTCCATGTAACGAGATTTCCCCACACATAGGAACAGTAGCTTGAGACAGATCTATGATCAGTTAGGGATTCAACCCAGTCTGCATCTGAGAAGATTTCCATGCTATGGTTTGTCCCCTGTTTGAAGAAAAGCCCTTTCCTTGGAGTCTTTTTGAGATATCTGAGAATTCTGTAAACTGCTTCAAGGTGCTCATTAGTAGGATTGTTCATAAACTGACTAACCACACTTACAGGAAAACTGATATCTGGTCTTGTATGGGATAGATAAATCAGTTTACCTACTAGTCTTTGGTACCTCACTTTGTTAACTTGAGTAGAGCTTCCATTTAGGTCGAGTTTGTTGGAAGGATCCATAGGTGTATCTGAAGGCTTACAACCGAGCATACCTATTTCTTTGAGCAAATCTAGTGTATACTTCCGCTGAGAGACAGAAATGCCTTTGCTGAAATGAGCCACTTCCATGCTAAGAAAATATCTCAGTGCACCGAGATCCTTGATTTTAAATTCCTTTGCAAGAGTACTCTTTAACAGTCTTATCTCTTCTTCATGATCTCTTGTCAAGATAATATCATCCACATATACAATGAGGATAGTAAGTTTTCCTTCAGGTGATTTTTTGATGAACAAGGTGTGATTTGATTGGCCTTGAGTGTATCCATGCTTTTTAACCGTTATAGTAAATCTCTCAAACCAAGCCCTTGGTGACTGTTTAAGGCCATAAAGAGATTTCCTTAGTCTGCAAACAAGGTTGGTATTGCTTGAGTCCTCAAAACTAGGAGGAATCTCCATGTAGACTTCATCTTCCAAGTCTCCATTAAGGAATGCATTCTTGACATCAAGTTGGTGTAGAGGCCAATCCAAATTAGATGCCAAGGATAGAAGTACCCGCACTGTATTTAACTTAGCGACTGGGGCGAAAGTCTCCTAATAATCAATCCCATAAGTTTGAGTGAATTCCTTGGCTACCAGTCTCGCCTTGTATCGATCAACACTTCCATCTACCTTATACTTAACATTGAATATCCACTTGCATCCCACAGGTTACTTGTCTTTGGGAAGTTCTGTGAGTTCCCAAGTACCATTCTTCTCAAGAGCCCGAATTTCTTCATCAACTGCTTCCTTTCATTCAAGGTGCTTTAGAGCCTCTTGTATGCAGCTTGGAACATCTATGCTGGACAGATTTGAGGTAAAAACATGGTAGGAGTGAGAGTCTCTCATATGTCACAAAGTTTGAGATCGGGTGCCGAGTGCATGACCTAACATCTTTCCTTTGAGCAATAGGAATATCAAGATCATTACTAGAATAAGAATCTGTGTTACCTTGAGTAGGAGTGACTGGATTTGGAGCAGACGCTTTGTTCTATTCAAGAAAAGTGAGTTAATCTACCTCCCTTTGAGCGGTGGTCTGCTTTCTTGAATAAACAATCCCTTTAAATATCCTTGATTTTCCTTGTTGGGTCAGAACTTGAGAACTTTGGGAAGTGGGTTCCAAATGAACTGATGGTTCGGGTGTTGACTCAATTAGAATAGGCACATTTGGAAGAGTGGTGGAGTTACCTGAGGAGATGAACTTGAGTCGGTGGAAGGTACAAATGGGGTATCCACATCTTTCCAAAATTGATATTCTTTTGGCACTATGGAATTCTCCCCCTGAATATGAGTTTTGGAGTAGAAGGGTTGATTCTCAAAGAATGTGACATCCATTAAGTTATAGAACTTTTGAGTAGTGGGAGAGTAACATTTATAACCTTTTTGGTGAGGAGAGTATCCAAGGAATAGACATTTTATGGCTTTGGGACCTAGTTTACTTCTCTGATGTGGAGGTATGTGGACAAACGCTGATGAACCGAAGACTTTTAGTGGCAAGGACGAGATGAGTCTGGATTGAGGATAGACTTGAGTGAGTACTTGGCACGAAGTTTGGAATTTCAAGACTCTTGAAGGCATACGATTTATGAGATAGGCAGCGGTAAGGATGGCTTCCCCCCAGAAATCTTTTGGGACATGACTTATGAACATGACAGAACGAGCAACTTCTAATAGGTGTCAATTTTTCCTTTCAGCTATCCCATTTTTCTGTGGGGTGTGTATGCAAGAACTCTGATGAATTATCCCATGATCAAGGAGATAATCCCCAATAATAGAATGCAAGTATTCCTTAGCATTGTCCGTTCTGAAAATCTGAACATTGGCAAGGAATTGAGTTTGGATCATTGACTGAAATTTTTTAAAGATTGGTCCTGCCTCAAATTTTTCTTTCATAAGGAATATATAGGTAACTCTAGAATGATCATCAACAAAAGAGATAAACCATCGGGTTCCTGTAATACTATTGACTCGAGAGGGTCCCCAAATATCACTATGTATAACTGAGAATGGTTGTGATTCGTTGTATGGTTGAATTGGATAAGTATTTCGAGTATGTTTAGACAATTGACAAATTTCACACTGGAAAGACTTTGAGTTTTTTCTAATAAATAAAGAAGGAAACAACTTTTCAAGATACATGAAACGTGGGTGACCTAATTGAAAATGCCACAAGATAATTGCACTTTCATTATTGGAAACTGGAATAGAATTGGAATTTATAACAGACTGACTCTCTGCACTATGAGCACTTCGAGATTGTTTTCCAAGTTGATTATCACTCATGAGGAGGTAGAGCCCTGCACTTTCCTTAGCATTGCCAATCGTCCTCCCCGAATCCAAGTCCTGCTGAAATTCACAATGAGTGGGAAAAATTTTTGCAACACAATTCATATCTCTAATAATTTTGCTAATAGATAAAAGGTTACAAGTCAGATTAGGAACCAATAACACGGAATTTAATACAAGGGTCTTTGAGATACTAATTGACCCAATACCAGCCACAGTGGATAGAGAACCATATGCTATTCTCACTTTATATTTTTCAGAACACGGGTTGCACTTTTGGAATAAGGAGGCATCCCTAGTCATGTGATCAGATGCTCCAGAGTCAATAATCCATGAAGTTAGATTCTTGGTTTTGGCTCCAAGAGCACTTAGGAATATACCTTTTTGTACTACTGAACCTATGCTGATCATTGGTGCTGTCAGATTTGACTGAAGTTTGCTGAATATCTTTTGCAGCATCTCAATCTGTTCTTTGCTGAAGGGTGCAGCTTCGGTTGTTGGTTGGTCATCTGTAGTGGTTGACAGACCATGGCCTTCTCTTTCATGAGATGGTCTATTTAGTTCCTAATCGGCTGGCTTTCTATGAATTTTCCTGCATGTCTCTTTGGTATGTCCAGGCGTGCGACAGTGATCACACCAAAGCCTACCTTTACGGGTTCGATTGTCACTGGTGGGATTCATTCCACGAGTTGCAAGAGCCGAACTTTGTGGAATATTTGCAGCGCTTGGAGTGCTTTGATTTCCCATCATGATCGTCTTCCTGCTTTCTTCTCGATGCACCTCTGAGAAAGCTTCCTGGATTGAGGTCAAAGGCCTCATCCCGAACACTCTCCCCCTGACTTCATCAAGGTTTTTGTTTAGACCAAGTAGAAATTTTGAGACTCTCATTCTCGACTATTTTCCTATATTTGGCTGCATCTCCAAGGCAATCCCAGTTAAGTTCTTCGAAGGCATCCAATTGTTGCCAAAAACGGGTAAGAGTGTTATAGTATTGTGTGACGGAGAGATCCCCTTGTCGCAAATCATGGAGACTGCTTTTAATCTCTAGCAGTTCTACCGTATTGTCGTTGTCAGAGTACGTCTCCTTCGTTGCATCCTAGACTTCTTTTGCAGTTCCATAGAACATGAAATTCTGCCCAATTTCATTGTCCATGGTATTAATTAACCACGACATTACCATGTTATTTTCAGATCTCCAGGTTCGGAATTTTGGGTCTTCCTTCCGTGGGATTACAGCAGCGCCTGTGAGATAGTAGTCTTTTCCTTTCCTTGATACGAACATCATTACCGATTGAGCCCATTGAAGGTAATTATGTCCGTTCATTTTGTGTCCAGTTATTGGAAACATGAGACTTTCATATCCGCCATGGCTGTTGTGAGAAATCTGTTCTAGGCCAGAAGAGGCGTCAGAGGTGCTGCTCTTATCAGAGGCCATTCCGTACTTGACCATCATCAGAGTTCTTTGAGGTTCAGAGGCTGCTCTGATACCGTATAGAAAAATATAAGAGAATTCTTTATAGAAAAAATATGAGAGAAAATTCTTCTCATATCGTTGTTCTAGGATAGACAAGAATACCAGAATAAATAGGAGAGGATACCCACACAATTAGATAACTCAACTCCTTGATTCTAAGAAGTAAAAACAGAAACTCCTTGATTCTAGGCAGTGACTAAGCCATAAATCAAGGAGATGACTAAGCCATAAATCATGGAGATTTGGATAGTAATTATCCTCCTCTCTTGATTTAGGAAACTAATAAATAAGGAAATGCAATCCGAGATTTACTCTGATTGCACACCTGAAATTCCACAAAAACGAATTCCCTTACAAATTATAAAAAGTATCCAAGATATGTATATGGACATAAACTATCGTTAGTACCACAGTGGTGAAACTAGTTAGTTCTGTATAAATGTAGGATTGCACCAAGAATTGGTGCTAAGCCCATATCTATTTGCAATAATCTTAAATGAATAACAAAAGAATTTGCATAATGTTTGCTGATGATATAGTGTTCTTAGATAACTCTAAAGAGAACCTAACAATAAAACGAGAAATGTGGAGAAATGCTTTAGAATTGAAAGAATTGAGAATTAGTCGAACTAAATCCGAGTATATGTAGTGTAAATTTAATAAAGAATCAGACATCGATAATATTATGATAGCTGTTCGACGTGCAAAACGAGATAAAATAATATGGAATAATGTCGTCGTTGTTTTACACCTCGACAAAAGAGAATTTATAAAAACCTACAAATACTCTACTAAAATTAGTAAAGTGGTGAGTAGGGGTCGAACCCACAGAGACTGCGTTGGTTTCATTGTTAAGCTATCAAGATCTTGTCTAATTTAATTGAAAGAGAATTTGTTTTGGTTTTAATTCTAAAGTGCTGAAATTAAATGAAATGAAATACAACATAAATAAATGGTAGACACTGGAGAGAGGGTCCTGGGAATTGACTTCACCACTAACCTTCTGACAATGACAGTTGTATTAATTTGGGATGTTTAATCTATGCATTCAGAAAAGAATGGCTACAAGCCAAATTCAGTTCTATCAAGAGGATTCATTCAACATACAATTAAGCATAACTCGTCTTCGCTAAGCATGACATATACATCTGACTAACTAATGATATGATAACCCATCTTCGCTTAGTACGAATTATAAAAACTCTAAATTGAATGATCTGTGAAAACTATTGTATAACCTGTCTTAACAAAATCACAGAAGTTGAAAAGAACTAAACCCTAATCACTGCAAACATGCATTCATTCTACAAGAACAAAAGTAAATATGCAATGAAATAATCCATTCAAATTAAAACTAACAGCACAGCTGTTGTTTATGTCTTGGTTATACAATCAATGCACAAAATAAATAATTCCCAAATTAATATACAAGCTAATACATTGAAAGACAGGTTAGGGTTACATCACTTCCCCGAAATGGTGTTTAGCCACTCATGATCGGAGGTCCAGGCTTGAACGGTGATGAAGTCGCCGTCGTCTTGCCTGTATCGTCACGAATCGCCTCTGTATATCTCTCTCTGCTTCCCCCCTCCAGAATACCCTAGTTTTTCTTCATTTCCTCGTTTTTACTTTGCGAAAACAAACCTACGGGACACCTGGCCTTCCCAAGGTGGCAAGTGCGCATAAGAAAATGGCACTTGCTCCTCACAAAGTGGCATTCGCGCCCAAAAAGTGGCAGCTGCGCAAATAGGGCAGAAAGTTGATGAAAACGTCCATTTTAGGAAATTTTCGTGAAATATGAAATTGTGCAGAATTAAATTTCCTTCAACCCACGCGAAGTTTGGGCCGTTTTAACAATTGTGTATGGAGTTATTCTCTGAATACCAACACGGGTCCAGGACTTTTTAGGCCTGAATTGGCCCAATCTTCAATGTGAATAGGCCTAACACCATCTGTAGCCCGATTGCACCATTATTAGTTAGAATTACCCTTAATCACCTGAAATCCTGAAAAGATTAAAATTATTAATAAAAATATTAAATAAATATTACTAAGACACTAATTTATATAATTTTAAGGGCATTGAATATGCAATATTCATTACTTATCAATAGCACTTCAAAACCAAAAGATTACCTAAAACAACTACGTTCACTACTTAGGGTCAATAATACAAACAGATGGAGAGATAGATAGTGATAGAATTATTAGAATTGGAGTGGGTTTGGACAAAATGGAGATAATCTAGTGGGATCTCGTGTGATAAAAGAATAACATGTAGGTTAAAAGAAAAATTTTATAGGACCGTTATTAGACCAACTATGTTATATGAAGCGGAAATGAGAATGCTAAGATGGATGATCGGAGTAAGTAGAAAAGATAGGGTCACTAAAGAAAGTGTGAGAGAAAAATTAGGTGTAGCTCCCATTGGTGAGAAAATTATAGACTTAGATAGTTTGGACACATACATTGGAGACCTAGTGAAGCACCGGTCAAAAGGGGAAGGCTAGTTGTAATAGAAGGTAAGAGACGGAGAGGGCGACCAAAATTAAATTTGGACGAGGTTATTAAAAATGACTTTAAAAAGTTAAATATAGTTAGTGAAATGGCATGTAATAGGAAACATTGGAGAGAGAGAATTCATGTGGCCGACCCTATTTATATGGGATTAAGGCAAGGATGATGATGATGAAGTAGGGGACTTGAAAGAACAACACATTTCATAACATGTAAGGAGAAAACTTTATTGAGATATACCATTAGACAACTCCAATTATTAATAGGTTCCTAACATTGATGGGTGCTCTTGTATTGAATTACTAAAGATGGCATCTCAAAAGGCTGAGTACTTAAAATGTTATATTATGAACTTCTGTAGTTTAGGAGTGGCATTTTGTTTTAGTTCTTTGATGATGGGAATTGTAGATACAGATTGCAGACTGTTTAGGCATAAAAAATATGGCTTTCTTCTATCAATTTAAAACGTCTTTCATGGCTTTCTTTATCTTGTCTACATATGGTATCTGTTTCATTGTATATCAATCTTATTTCAACAGTTAAATCATTATATTTCATCTTGTAGGTATTTGATTCTCCTCACTTGAAAATATTAGTTGGCAAAAGAATCATACGACGTTTGGATGCGAGGTCTATTATTAAGTTGCTTCGGAGTTTTGATGCTCCAATTGGTATGTCATATTTTCTGCCACTTTTAAAGGTTTCTCATTTGTCTCTTTTTATCTACTTCCAGTACAATTCAAAGAAAATACCCTCATTTAAGAGCAGCATCTATAGATAAGCCAGCAGCATCCAAAAATGTAAACCGAATGTCCCTAGCAACCTCTGAATTGAGCCTTAGATCCCCTTGTACAGCCTTGAGTTCCTCTCCTTCCAAATGGTCCATATGATGGCAGTGAAGAGCATTTTTAAGAGCTAACATCAGTCAATACCACCAGATCAGGAAGAATTGTTCATTCGCAGCTACAGTCTCAATCATTTGGGCCTCTACCTGCTTTGTCGAAGCCCTCCTTCTACATCTCCTACAGATCCCCTGCGATCGGAATTAAAATTGTTACTGAACCAAGAAGCCAACAACTCCAGATTCTGAAAACTTCTCACACCAGGCCAATTCCATCCAAGAAGCTGAGCAAACCATTCCCAAATAGCAGCTGCACCAGAGCCTAGAAAAAGGTGATCTCTGTCATCTCCACCTCTCAAATAATTCAAACACACTGCAGTAAACACCAAACCTCTCATCTGCAAATTATAAAAGGAAGGAAGCTTGATTTTCAAAGCCAAAATAGAGGTAACTGTGGCTCAAGGCCTACCCTTATTCCAGCATAACCTGGCCCAAGGAACATGATAAAATTGGTCCTGCATCTATCCCATGCCCTTTTAAAAGTAAATCTTCCATTATTCCATAGCAGCCTATTTGATCCAGAGTGCATAGGGATAGAAGACACAAGAGCTCTCTACATCAGAATGAGAAAGCAATGCAAGGTTCCATGTACCACCAGAGATGAAAGCAGAGAGATTAGCAGTCCTCTCATAAGGTGGAAGTCTCAAAAGTCTATGACTAAATCTTTGTCTAAGAGAGACATTCAAACCAACGATCATCCAACAATTTAAAGGAATCTCCAGAGGCAATATTAAAATTGTCTTTCTTATGCATTATCTCTCTCACCCCCAACATTTGTCTCCATATAACTGACTGAGATGGCATAGCAACACAGTTCCAGTATGAAGAATTAGAAACATATTTTTGCTGAAACCAGGCTACCCAAAGCTTGTCTTTACTCATGAGGAAGTCCCAAACACATCTCACGAGGTAAAAGCCTCAAAAGTCTATGACTAAATCTTTGTCTAAGAGAGACATTTGAACCAAGGATCATCCAACAATTTAAAGGAATCTCCAGAGGCGATATTAAAATTGTCTTTCTTACGCATTATCTCTCTCACTCCCAACATTTGTCTCCATATAACTGACTGAGATGGCATAGCAACACAGTTCTAGTATGAAGAATTAGGAACATATTTTTGCTGAAACCAGACTACCCAAAGCCTATCTTTACTAGTGAGGAAGTCCCAAACAAGGGAGCATTTAGCAGCAGCCTCAAAGTCTAAGATCCTCCTTATCCCCAAACTCCCTTCCAGTTTAGTTTTAGTGGCTTGCTTCCAACTTAGAAGATGGATTTTCCTATTAGAATCAGAATTCCCGATACAAAATTCCTTCACTTCACTTGAATCTATTTTTTTGACAAAAGCAGGAAGATTGAAAACATTGCACCAAAAAAGAATGATAGGAGTGACAACAAATTTTAAGAGCTCTATCCTGACAGCTAGGGATGAGGACATAGTGTTCCAAGAGGAAAATTAGCTCAAATTTTGTCCAACAGAGCACAACAAGAGATCTTCATAAGCCCAAGACAATTTAAAGGAAGCCCCAAGTATTGCATTGGCAATGAGCCAATGTTACACTGCATCAAAGAAGCTATGGACCTTTTCCTTCTCACAGCCCTTGAAAAGAAGATAAGTAAAACCTCGATAAATAAATGTTCGATAAATTAATAACCTCGTTTAAATAATAAAATCTTTTGGTCCCAACTCGGGCCAGTGTACTAAATTAATAATTTTTTTAGAAATCCTCAAGGGCCCAACGAAATATAAATTAATAATTGATGAAGTACATAAAAAAATAGCAAACAAAAATTCTTAATACAGTATTGAGTAACTTTTTACTTAACTTCTATTTTCTCAATTCAACTGTTTATCAAAATATGCATCTCATGTTGTCTGCATTTTCTTTGTACCTAAACTGAACTCAACCTCATCCTTAATTCTTTGTAATGCATACACCACCTTTGGTATACTTTTTTCATGTTGTAACAAGTAGTTATTTAAGGTTACTACTGCTCGAAAGGCCTCTTTTGGAAAAACAGTTGGTAAAACACAACTGTCATCTAGGTCATTAAGTTTTGACACTATATCTCTTCCTTTTAGGAGTCTTTCTATTTTATTCAATTAATAACCATCTCTCCTTTTTAGAGTCTCTTGGGCTTCTATGTATTAACTTTTGACCACATGCATTGTTTTTGGATTTATAAGCTATACATGTACAAGTAATAGAAACATAATACTCTCTCTAAATTAATAAATATTCATTTATCAATAAATTAATAAATATTCATTTATCAATAAATTAATAAATTATTCATTTATCGATAAATCAATAATCCCGCTAAGATAAAAATTTCTCTTGTCCCAAGAGTATTATTTTATAGGGGTTTACTATACAACTCTTCTCATAGCTCATAGCCAGGCCAAACAAAGATTCAATTTCAGTTAGGATTCTTTTAACAGTAACAGCAGTTTGAGAGGAAGCTTTACAAACTATAAGCAAGTCAACTTCAAAAAATAGATGATTAAAGGTAGAGTTAGCTCTTGAGCGGCATAGGAAATTTTAATATCACCGTAGCTGACTGCTTGAGCCATCATTTTTTGAAAAATACTCTGTAACTAGAGTGAATAGAAGGGGAGAGAGGGGACAACCCTGTCTCAATCCCTTACCAGGCTTGAAAAAGCCAATAGGAGAGCCATCTAATAGCATAGAGTATCTAGCAGAAAGATTTATGTGACCAATGAAATCCAAGAAGAACCAAAACCATAGCTGTGAAGAAGTCTATCCAGAAAGTCGAAATAGAATCGTAGGCTTTCTATATATCAATCTTCATAGCCATTGCAGGATGTCTCTTGGATTTAAAGCCCTTAACCATCTCATGTTCCATAATAATATTGTCTCAAAGTTTCCTTCCCTTGATAAATGCACATTGCTCCACCCCAGCTAGCTTCTTGGGAATAAGAGAGAGCCAATTAGCAATTAACTTGGTTATAATCTTGTAAGAGAAGTTGCAGAAGGCTATAGGCCTGAAATCTTCAACTTAGGCTGCATTCATTTTGGGAATAAGAGTTAAAAAGGTACTATTAATACAAGTTGGAAGTTTAGATGATTGAAAGAAGAATTGCACTGCTTTAACTACATCAGCACCAATCAATCCCCAAAATTGCTATTAAAACCTTCGTGGAAAACTATTCGGACCAGGAGATTTATTAGGATTAAACCCATAACAACATTTTGACTTCATCATAAGACTGCAGCTTCCAAAATCTCTGAGTCTGCTACAGAAAGAACTGATCTAGGATGAATTAGAGGAGCAGAGTTATTAAGATCCACCCCTCTATTAAATAAAGATTCATAGTAGTTAAGAATCCAGTCTTTGATTTCTGAGGGGTTAGGAGTCCACTGGTCTTGGTCATCTTGCAACTGAGTTACAGAATTAAAATTCCTATGTTGCACCAGCTTCCTGTAGAAAAATTTGTACACCTATCCTGCTCTTTGAGCCACTAAATTATTGACTTTTGGGCTATTATAATCTCTTGGTTGGAAAGAGCTGATTACAGAGCTGATCTAGCATTATTTTCTTCTGCTATCACATCATCATCCAGTAGCTAGAACTGAAGTTTCATCTGAGCTTGATCAAGATTAACTCTAGCAGCCTCCACCTGTTCTCTAATATCCCCAAAAATGTTTTTATTTCAGTCTTCCACTTATTGTTTTACATTTCTAAGCTTCTTTTGAAGTTGATTCAATAGATTACCAGAAACCTCTATCTGTCAAGCTTGGTTGATTAAAGGGACAATAAATTCTTGGAGACACCACTCCTTGAGAAGCTTAAATGGCTTAGGCTCAGTAGCCACTGAAAGCCCCAATGACACAGTAAGAGCATGATGATCTGAAAGTCTAGCTAGACATAAAGTTGCCTTAGATGAAGGAAAAGCCAACAACCAACCAGTATTGTCTAGAATCCTATCTAATTTAGCATAGATTCTGGAGTTTAGTCCCTGCCTGTTGCACCAAGTCCATGAGCCATTGATCAAAGGCAAGTCCCCCAAAACTAGTTTTATATATCATATAATCGAAATGGTCTAACACTGCTTGAGGATTAGAGACTCCACCCTTTTTCTCCTCATGAAATCTGACATTATTTCAATCTCCAAGGGTGATCCAAGGTCCAGAAATCAAATTGTTCCATTGAATAAGAGCATACCATAGAATAATCCTCTCCCTCAACAAATTAGCAGCATAAATTAAGGTAAAGTGAAAAACTTGTTGAGAGCTGAGATGAGTAACTTTGAAAATCAGAAATTGAGGACTTTCTCCCGAAACATCAAACATTAAACATCAAAGGATTCCAGCCAACCCAAATTCTGCCCAAACTATGAGAATTATAATTATGAATCCATCTCCAATTTTTATGGATTCTGGAGGAAAAAACTGAAAATACAAACCAGATGAAGTGAAAAAATAATTATTCCAATTCCGTACTTCCCTTTGTCTGCGGGTCTTGTTCAGCTCGCACACATTCCATGGGCCAATAATTGGAACTAGATTGGGGAGGAGGAAGACCTCTAATTTTGCTTCTCATGCCTCTTTTAGTCACAACTGGTATCTGCTTCTTTTTGGTCTGCTTTCCTTTTGAAATTGTCCTTCCCAGTATGTTGAGATGCTGAAGAAACCTTCACAGTGGACTTGAGAGATTGAACAATGGGGCCCTCCAATTGATAAGAATGACCAACTGAATGAACTACATCTAGAGTTGAAGAGACTAACAAATTTGATTCAGATGGAAGGAATACATCCTATTGGGACTGCATTGTTAAACCCTTGGACTCTGCTATCTGTGAGTTAATTCATGTTGCAGAATGTGCATTTTTGGATTAGAAATGGAACTCAGTTTACACTTTTTCTAGATCAATGGGCTGATAATTTGACTTTGCTGCAAAGATTTGGTCGTAAACTGGATTCAGTTTGGATTGTCAAGGAACTGTACTCTGCAATCCATCATTGTTAATAGTTCTTGGTGTGTCCCTTCTTCTGTGAATTTTCAAGTGAACTCTTATATTCATGCCAAGAGAAATTGGACAGGGGATGACATTATCTTGTGGAAGCATATGTTTATATCTCTTTTAAGGCCATTTGGAACAAATGTAGAGCTGCTGGTAATAGTCTGTTAGGTTGGCTCAAATTCCTATTGTGATTAGGTTTCTATTATAGAGTTTTATCTTATTAGGTAATTTCTTAGTAGGCATGTCTTGGTCTCAAGGAAGGAAAGTTCTTGTTAAGCAAGTCTATGACTCTAAGAAATTGTAATCCTTGTCCACCAAGGAATTGAGTTTTGGGCTCTATAAATAGTTACCTATGTTATAGGTTGAGATGAGTGAAAAGAGAAGAGGCAATACTCTCATTGTTTTGGAGAGGATACTTAGAGATAGAATTCTTGTTCAGAATTTGTGATTTCCTTTTGAGTGAGATTAGGTGTATAAGGGTTAAGGGTTGAGAGTTGAGCATACTCTTGATACAATCTTTCTACTTGTATTGTTGCAATCTATATAGTGAAATCAGGCTCTCCATAGACATAGGCTTGTTTAGCCAAACCATGTATAATTTTTGGTGTGTTCTTGCAAATTTCTTCGTGCTTGTTTACTTATCATCACTTCGTAATATTTGGTGGTTCGTGATTGGGGGCTTGTTTCTCAACAGAGTATTTTGGCATTTCTTAGTTTGGAATGGTTGCAGACCAAGGTTATCTATTACTTCAGTTTTGATTCTGCAGAATTCGATTCCCACTTTCTGCAATCTGTCTAAAAAAGGCATCACTCTCACTTAATTTGTGAAGGCTTTCTGAGACGAAGAATAATCATTCTTATTAAATTTCAAGAGAGACGATTACAAGATAAATAGTAGAGGAAGGCCACCAAATTAAGAAGGCCACAAAATTAACAAATCAAATCAGCAAATCTCTAGGCTAGAAATCGGAAACAGAATCTACTAAAATCTGAAATAGTTATTTCAGATTTTATTTGCAGTAAATAGAATTTCCTAATTTATTCCCTAGAAATCCGACAATTTGTCGTAACTGCTTCAAGGGTGATGACTCATATGATCATCTCTTTCTTAGATATGAGTTTGCCCAGGGTGTGTGGTCTTGGTTTGCTGAGGTTTATGGCTGGTCAGTTCATCTTGAGGTGTCTACCTTTATTCAGGTGGTTAACTGGTTTGCTTCTATTAAAGGCTCCTCCTTACGATCTAAGTTTTATAGATGTGCCTTCACTGCTATTCTTTGGAGCATATGGTCCGAAAGGAATGGTAGATTACATGGGTCCTCGCCAAAGACTTCTGCTTCTGTTGCTATGAATGCTTGCTGTGAGACTCTTCAAACTGTTATGTTGAGACGTCAGGATCTTCAGTTGCTTTTCTGATTTTTTTTAGTTTTTAATTTTTTTGTAATGCAGTTCTCTTATAGCTGCTTTCTTTTTCATTGTTTTCTGTTTATTTTCCTTGGTGAAGGGATACCTTCACTTTTTCCTATTGTGCCAAATTGTATTTTCTTTATTTTGTGAATCAGCACCCTCCGCAACTGAGTTAATTTCCACTGCATTAGTTGAAACATCTATGGCTTGAAACTGAGGATCCTCATTAACTGTATTTGTAACAGGATCACAATCCTCACTCAAAACTGCAAAAGGATTAGCAGATAGAACATTTACTGAATTTCCAATCTGATCAACCTTTTAAATGATCTTAACACCCTTTGCTATATCAGCAGTATCATTCTCCACTGCTTTCTCCTTACCTTTCTTCTTAATCACCCATTGACCCACAACCTTGGATTAGGTTTGTCAATTACCTTCTTCAGACATTGCTTCTCTTCATGATCCTCATGCATTAGAGAGTTTAGGTTTCCAATCGAACTCCAAAAATAGGGTCCAACTCACTCCATGCACAAGAATATTAATAGACTCTGGAAGAGGAGTATGCACATCAACCTCTACCATAACACACACAAATTGACCCCATTCATGAGCATAACATTCATCCATGAATAAAGAATGAGAAAATTTCAAGCAAACCTTGGATAGAACTGTCTTATGTAATGTATTGGCAGTCCCTAAATCTTAATCCAAATTGGAAAAGAACCAAGAACATCTTTCTCTAGATTGATAATTTTTGACATTTTTTCACTATGATTGGATGACCTTCATATGTATGAACTCTTTGAAGAACAGTCTCTACTTCAGATCCAGAATTGAACCGCACAAGAAAAAATCCATCCTTGAGTTGCACCACTTTCAGTTCCTAGCCCGATCTGCGATGAATGAATGCTTGAAAGAAGGGGAAAGATGGTTTTATCCCCATAACATAACCTATCAATGAGTGCTTCCAATACTGTACATCTTCCCCGACATCTTCATCAGTAATGTAAACTTCCTTATCCGATCTGCTTTCTGCATGGAATGATAGAGATTCACGAAGGATCCTTTTGAGTCTTTCTTAAAAAGACCCTTCATGTGTTACATGGGGGAGAAGAAGGGACTGATTTCACTCCCAATGGCTGTATTGAGGAGGTACAGCCTTACCCCATGGAGGTTTGGAGATTGTCTTCCACACATAAAACCCTAGCTCTCAAATCGCCTCAAACCTAGCTCTCATTCATAAGAAGCTCCTTTAGCTCTTATTCTTCTCATGGGTTGGGCTATGTATGCACCTTTCCGCTGCCAGTGAGTGAAAGTGACTTATTGGAACGATCTTCTATCCTCTCAATCTGAGGTGCAGTGTTGTTACACTAGATAACAAGGCCAGTAATTCTTCTTAAGTTAATTACATACTCATACCCCTCTACATGGGCAGCTGCGCCACATAATTTTATAGCTGCTAAAGCTAAACTTAGAGGTGGAGGCCCAATGGATGGTGAAATGGCAAAGGTCAAATCTATGTTGGTGGTGGTTCCTTGGATGGAGCTTTGTGCAACTGACTCTTGTCAATGATGCAATTAATCCTCGCTTCTCTCTCTCTCTCTCTTGGTAATTGATAAATTTATAACCGAAAGAAACCAAGGACACTTGTAGCTATGCGAAACTATTGCCTTTCTCTAGCACGTCTAGTACATAGATACAAAAGAAAATATGTTTAGTGGCATGCATATGCATGCAAGAAATAGACAATCTCGTGAGTGTGCACAGTTGTGAAACATCAGTGGATAGTTGGTTTATATGCGCTTCTTAGACAAGTCTTAAAAATGAAAGGATATAAACTATATTTTCCATCTCTCTCTCTCTTCTTTTTTAATTTTTCTTTTCCGTTTAAAGCTTTGCATGCTCAGTTACTCTGAGATCATTGATTTTACTTTCCATAGCTACCTGTATGATTTTTTTCTCTTTTCTTTTTTTTTGGAGGGTGGGGTGGGATGCCATTATCAAGATGACATGTATTTTTCCTTCTCTGTTCCTCTTTCACCCAATCTTTTTATTTTCAATCATGATTACTTGTGGTACTAGTGATAAATTTTATAATTTATTGTTCTTCAATTGTGTTCAATGCCAAAGGATATCTATACTTAATTGTGATTTTTTTAACTCCAGGAACTACTGCATATATAAAGCAATCACTCCCATTTCCGCAGGATAGGAAACAGGTTAGTGTGATTCCTTACCAACAGAAATGGCAGTTATTTCTGCTATTGAAAATCAATTATTTCTGTCATTGAAATTCAATTATTTTTGTCTTTGGTGTTGTCACGCAGTTGCCATTGTAGTGATGAATACTAGTCTTTTGTTTTTTGCTCGTCTTATATCTTATGTTAGCTTGATATCCCAGAGCTTTTGTTCATTATTTCCTGCCAGATATACACACACACATACATATATATGCTTATTTCATTTTTCTGCAGGCAAACTTTTAGGCATTCACAATAGAAGGCTTGTTTGTGTTATTATTGATATATGTTTTGGTAGGTTTTAAAATGCCTAAAATATAAAGCAAAATAGTTGCTTCGAGAAACAGCAAACAATATAGCATACTGCCTGATGCTTAGTTGCAACTAAGATGCGCTGCTACTATATTGCTGCCATCTCCAAATGTGTTTTGTCTACTTTTTTCTTTCCGAAACATGTTCTGTTGTGCTGGTCTAACTTGCAATTGTTTATGGAACTTTGGAAACAATTATGAACTTTAAAAATTTGGAAAACATAAAATAGGAAACTAAAACACAATCAAGCTTCTAAATATTTAAGTCACTTCTAAATATCTACAATTCGCCTATTTTGTTGTTGCCACTAGAGAATAGTTTTGCGCATTTCCTTCTGAATATTAATTGTTTTAGTTTATGGAACTTTGGAAACAATTACGAGCTTTAAAAATTTGGAAAACATAAAATAGGAAACTAAAACACAATCAAGCCTCTAAATATTTAAGTCACTTCTAAATATCTACAATTCACCTGTTTTGTTGTTGCCACTAGAGAATAGTTTTGCGCATTTCCTTCTGAATATTAATTGTTTTATTGTGATAAATATACTCTACTATGTTTCAGTTTACCTATTTTATATTTTCTTCTTTTAGACTTCCTTGCATTCTTAAGATAGCATCCATATTTTGCCTGTATTTGCAATTATTCATTTTGTAACATTTCATGCTGAAACTTATTTTCTTCTGCAATGAAGGGATGGTGGAGTGAAGGATTCGGGTATGGGCTATGGATTGGGATCTTAGTCGCATCAGGTTTTTCTGTTGTTCCTGTCCCATCTTTTGTTTGGAAGAACGATTTAAAACTCTCTAGAAACTGCTCAAGTAAGGTCCGTTTAATCCTTGATTAACTCGAATGAGCCAATCTCAGCGTCTATTATGATCTCCCTTTGTCAGAATTCTGAAGATGCTTGCAGTATAGCTTAACTTAGCAAAGTTGAGCTTCTCTTGGTTATATATATTGACATATGCAGTAGGCTAGATTATAATTAGTTGATTACTAAAGATGCTCCACAGTTGTCTGCAATCTTTTGGCTTTCTCTAAAATTATATTTGCTGGTTACCACAAGGCTTTAGCTAAGTATCTCCTCCCTTTTCCATGTGGGAGGTTGAGGGTTTCATCTCCGTAAGGGCAATAATGGGTAGGGGTATGCGTATGTATATAATTTCAGCAGGTGATGAAAAAATTGATATATAAAAACTCATCCTCTCACCATCAACTAATGTTTAAAGTATTTATATTGGGAAATACTGTCATTTTTAATATTTTTTCAGTTATATTTTGTAATAAATTCTCATATATTTTCTTCTTCAAGGGTATGCTCTGATAATGCAGATATGGTGATTGGGTTTGTATGAATTTTTTCTAAGGTTTGTATTGTAAATATATACAATACAAGATATTAGATAGGGTTTATATGTGGATTAGTAAATGATTCATTCTCTTTTCCTTCTTATATCATTTAATGCATAGGCAAACAAGCTTAAGGCAAGGTAAGCTCGAGCTTGGCCAAACAACAACGAGCTGGTCTTGAAACAATATTAGTCAAGCTCATCCTGAGCTCAAGTTGTGACCAACGTCTAGTTTGACTAACTTGACCTCGAGCATGCAAATATTCAGTTCAACTTATGTATAGTCTTATATAATGCACCTAGAGTTTTACCTAAACCAGTGCCGGCGCTGATCCTCATGACAAACCTTGGTGAGCTAACCCCGTGTAGTTTGTGCCAAGGTGCACTTGCTCGTGCCTCTCTCTTAGTGTAGTGGTCATCTTTGAAAAACATTTTGGTGGTGAAGTGTGGAACTGGTGAGTTTCTTGTCTATATCTACAAAGGTGATGCAAGTAATACCATGGTATATTTAAATATCTAACAAGCTTAAGGCATCTATTGCAAGAAAGAACGTGATTTTGGTTACTTGAATTAGATTTCTAATATAATAGAGGGAGCTCTTTATCTAGGTCAGTCGCCCCCCCTTTTGAGAGACACTACTTCTTCCAGCTTGTCAGCCACCTCTCAAACCTTTGCACCACTGGATCCCAAGAAGAAGCTCTCCTCGACTGAACTCCCAATAGCAAACCCAAATAGACCAAGGGGAAAGACCCCGCCTTGCAACCCCAGATGTTGGCCAAATAATTAATCTCCTCCACCACACGCACAGGCACAATCTCGCCCTTCCCAAGATTAATCTTTAGCCTAGAGACCGCCTGGAAACACATCCAAACCTCACTCAGATACCTCAACTTTCTCACATTGACATCGCAAGAAGACAATAGCATCATTAGGAAAAAGCAAATGGGAGATCTCCATCTGGCTAGAATGTTCCCTCCTAACCTTGAAAAGCCTCTAATATAGCCCAACTCACCTGCTCGTCTCTCTAGTCTACTAAAACCCTCCATCACGATGATGAAAAGGAAGGGTGATAAGGGGTCGCTCTGCCTCAACCCCCTCAAGCTACCAAAGAATCCCGGCTGGACACCATTAACTAACATAGAGAATCCCACTGTGGAAATATAGAACCGGATTAATGTAGGACAGAATTGTCGACGAACCTATTTTGACTCGAAGAAACCCATATTTGATTGAAAACGACCCAATAAGAAAAATCCAGTAGCTTTAGCTACTGGCCTATAGTGTTTTTCAGTTGAATTCCATTGTATAGGGCCTCAAAAAGTGTGTTTTTCCATCTTATAGGAGACCTATTGAATATTTTGGGAATTTTGTTCGTGGACAAAATGAAGTTAGAATTGGCTGAATTTTAATATTTAGTAGTTTTTAATTATTAGGTTTCTTATTTAATTTTTTTTAGAATATTGGAGAAAGTTTTATTTTTAGCAGTTTCCTTGTGTTGCTAGTTTTCCGTTTGTTTTTAAGTTTTCTTGTCTTGTTAGGATTATGATTTCTCTATTATAAGTATATGTATTGCTATATGGCAGAAATCAATCAATCAATTTATCAATAATATGTCAGTTGCTTTGTAATTTTTTTTTAACTTTGTGGATTCAAAGTTGTTTATCTTGTTCGTGTGCGAATGTTCATAACTTCTACTCTATCAATTGGTAAACTAATGTAGGATAGAATTGTCGATGAACCTGTTTTGACTTGAAGAAATCCGTATTTGATCGGAAACGACCCAATAAGCAAAACCCAATAGCTTTAGCTAGTGGCCCATGGTGTTTTTCAGTCGAATTGTCCAGGGCCTCAAAAGTGCATTTTTTCGTCTTATAGGAGACCTGTTGAATATTTTGAAAATTTTGTTCGTGGACAAAATGAAGTCAGAATTGGCTGAATTTTAATATTTAGTAGTTTTTAATTATTAGATTTCTTATTTAATTTTTTTAGAATATTTGGAGAGAGTTTTATTTTTAGCAGTTTCCTTTTGCTGCTAGTTTTTCGTTTGTTTTTAGGTTTCCTTGTCCTGTTAGGATTAGGATTTCTCTATTATAAATATATGTGTTGTCATGGGGCAAAAATCAATCAATCAATTTATCAATAATATTTCAATTGCTTTACAATTTTCTTTAACTTTGTGGATTCGAAGTTGTTTATCTTGTTCGTGCGTGAATGTTCACAGCTTCCGCTCCGTTAATTGGTATCAGAGCCTTGAATTGCCCTGGTCTGATGGCAATTGGTTGTTTTGATTGCACCCACTTTGTTGACAATGATTGTAGAGTGAAGGCCCCTTGGGCAGCCATGCAAGCTCGGGAACAACAGTTTGGACAGATGGAACGCATGTTGCATGATCTCCAACAAGCTATCGCTGGACTTGGGATTGGTGGTAACCAGGCTCATGAACTAGTTCGGGTTCGCACCGATGATGTTCCTCGTGCCCAACTGAACATGGGTTATGTTCTTGTGTATCCGCGTAGGACTCCAGCCTATGAGGATTATTTCGATGATGAGGAGTTTTGATTTAGAGGGGTTACGATGAATTGACGTGATCGAGGTAGATGTGACAAAATCTGTAGATATCCAAACAATCGTGAGTTCCAAAGAAAACTTGATCTACTTACTTTTCGTAAAAGTTTTATTGTTGAGGAAGTCTTGGATTGAATTAAAGAAGTTGAAGAATTTTTTGAGTATTTTGATGTACTCGAAAACAAGTAAGTTCCGCTTGTAGTGTTCAAGTTTAAAGGATGTGCTTCAACTTGGTGGAATCAAACACAAACTAAGCGAGACCGCCTGGAAACACATCCAAACCTCACTCAGATACCTCAACTTTCTCACATTGACATTGCAAGAAGACAATAGTATCGTCAGGAAAAAGCAAATGGGAGATCTCCATCTGGCTAGAATGCTCCCTCCTAACCCTGAAAAGCCTCTAATATAGCCCAACTCACCCGCTCGTCTCTCTAGTCTACTAAAACCCTCCATCACGATGATGAAAAGGAAGGGTGATAAGGGGTCACTCTGCCTCAACCCCCTCAAGCTACCAAAGAATCCCAGTCGGACACCATTAACCAACATAGAGAATCCCACTGTGGAAATATAGAAGCGGATTAATGTAGGACATAATTGTCGACAAATCTGTTTTGACTCGAAGAAACCCATGTTTGATCGAAAACGACCCAATAAGCAAAACCCAGTAGCTTAAGCTACTGGCTCATGATGTTTTTTAGTCGAATTCCATCATCTAGGGCCTCAAAAGTGCATTTTTCCGTCTTATAGGAGACTTGTTGAATATTTCAGGAATTTTGTTCATGGACAAATGAAGTCAGAATTGACTGAATTTTAATATTTAGTAGTTTTTAATTATTAGGTTTCTTATTTAATTTTTTTAGAATATTTGGAGAGGTTTTATTTTTAGCAGTTCCCTTGCGCTGCTAGTTTTCCGTTTGTTTTTAGGTTTTCTTGTCTTGTTTGGATTACGGTTTCTCTATTATAAATATATGTACTGCCATAGGGCAGAAATCAATCAATCAATTTATCAATAATATATCAGTTGCTTTGCAAAAATTTTTAACTTTGTGGATTCAAAGTTGTTTATCTTGTTGATACGTGAACGTTCATAGCTCCGCTCCATCACGGATCCATCCCCTCCACCTCTACCCAAACCCCATCCTCTAAAACATAAATCAGGAAGTCCTAGCTAACATGGTCATAAGCTTTCTCGACATCAAGCTTACAAACCACCTCCGACATAGAAGGCTGCAAATGAACCGAACCGAGCTTTGGCATGTTCAGGCTTGGCGCGCCAGAGTAAGGAGAGTGCTCGGGTGAGCTCAGCATAGCCGGGCTCGGGGCTTGTCAGAATATAGGTGAGCTCGGGCTCGGCTCGGCTATATATATATATTATGACAGATTTATGTATATATACAAACACAAACAAATCATATGCATAGAATTACAGATGTATAGCTATATATGTGTCACGCCCCGGAATCCGGGCCCCGAGACTCCCCCAGACCGACTCGAATCCCGAGTGTGAACCTATCCATTAATTCCTAATGGACCATCTTAACCTTTCATTAACACGGAAGCCTAGTCACCCACTTATAATTACCTATGCACAAGTCAACATCACCTAACCTCAATGGCCTCAACCAAACAACCCTTTAAATGCTTCCAACCCACAAATACGAACACATAACTCCTTGTGAGTTTATAATCAATGTCTGAAAATGAAACCATTGGAAAGAGGGTTTAAAAATACACAATTTCAAAAAAAGAATCATCGAAATCCGATTTGAAACGAAGGAGATATGCCTCTTTGAAGTTGGACAAAACACTGTTTGAATAGTGCATGCTGTAAAAGGGGGATCGATCGCCCAAGGTCGACCGAGGCCAGATTTTGGCCTTTTACAGGGGCGATCGATCGCCGTGAATGAGGGCGATCGATCGCCGTAAATTCCTGGCGAAATTCTACAACCCTATTTTAACCAAGACTTCATCCCAACTTCAAATTCGAATATCTCACAATCTATAAGTCCGTTTGACCCGAAATTTGGCATGGATCATCCTCGACATGTCTAGCATCCAACCCAATTAGAATCATCTAAAAATACCAAACAAAACCCGAGTTATATCCAAATCAATAACTATTGGTCGGAAATTAAACCCTTGCACTAAAACATGCATATCTTCCTCATTTTATATCCAAACAAGGCCCATGACCTATCAAATTGAAGCTAATACAAATATCCTTCAATACATATAAATTCCATCCACATCATAAACTCAAAATGGACACTTTTGGGCACGTGTCCCCCCCCAATGGCTACTCTAATGCATTAATGGCCATCAAGTATATTCATATAACATGCATTCCACATTTGAAATGTATTTCCATCAATTCTTCCTTCCCATCTTCATTCAACAATGCATGTATAAATTCATTCCATACTCCACCAACTCATAAATATCCATACAAGAAGTCATAGCTCAAGAGAAAAATAGTTCTATAGTTCCATACTTTTCCAACACATACACCTTTCTCAAGAAGCACATATCATTCATATGATTTTCCAAGTTTATAGTCATTACAAGAATTCATACATAAGGCTCAAAATGCAACGAATTCTACCATGACTACAACTAGATCATTACCGTGCCACAAGCCGGCACAGATAGCCAAATGTATAAATATCCAAAATGTAGCAAAATATAACTAAAATTCCACTTGGACACTCAAGTCCCATCCGTCATCGGCGCCTTATCTGTAAAAAAATTTTAGAATAAAGGGGTGAGCACCACTGTGGCTCAGTAGAGATACCCCAACCCTCCTAAGTGCCGACCCGACACGACCTACATGGATGCATGTCACAACATTTCACATATCATTCAACATACGTCATGTCCATTCACAACAATGCACATATATATATATGTAGATGCATTAAACACATATCATGCTTCATAATTCAAAATGAAAGCAATAACATACCCTCGTTCCTCTCTAGGACTCAACCCGGTACTCTAACATGGTTTTTGACCAACCATATAACCTAGGACACCTCTCACAACCGTCTCCCAACTTTGGCCCACTCCGCCAACAACATACTTTTGGGGCAATATTTTGCTTTACCCATTGGTGATTAGACCATATCAGCACCGTCACCACATATTTGTTTACTCAAGGTGATTAGACCATATCAGCACCGTCACCGAGTGTTACGCGGCTCAAAGTGGTTAGTCCATATCCGCACCGCCACTGAGCATAATTGAATTTAAGGTGATTAGTCCATATCAGCACCGTCACCGAATCATTGAGTGGCTCAAGGTGATTAGTCCATGTCAGCACCGTCACCGAGCATAATTGACCCAATTGACCAACACCTAATATAGACCACTTTCCCCGTTTCCTCACAACGGCCCATATACGCATTTCGAACATATTGTAATCAAGCACTCAAAATTCATGCTTCACAATGCATTCTCTAGTTATAATGGAACATAGCATGCATTTCATCTCCATAACACCACACATAGCATATATATGAATAACTCATACATATAACCTCTCATATGCATGCAACTCCAAAATTTAGCATGTTTTTCTCATACCACACTAAATGTATAAATTTAGCACATAGAGCTCACATGCATTTAATCATCACACATTTCACATATAATCACATCAATATGTCATACATTTCACATTTATCACATATACCCCAAATTGAGCATATAATCATACATACTCACAATTTCTCAATTTATGCACATTGAACCCACATGTTATACTCAACACAAGGTACACTATCTTGCAAGGAAAAGGAACTCAAGAGAAGTAGAACACATCCCTCCCTCCCCTCTCACTACCACAATACATGCAAAACACAACCTATACCTTCCATCTTCACCCAAAATCCTAGAATCAACAAGTAGAAGAGAAGGAGAACCCCTACCTCAAAATCCAAGCTTAGAAGTGGAAGACCCAAATTTCACCAAGCTTCAAATTCCTCCAACGGCAACTTTCCACCGATCAAATCGAAGAGGAGAGTGAGGAGAACAACTTTAATTCTTGGCTTTACCTTCAAATCTCACTTCTAGGCCCTCAAAACTTAGAGAGAAAGAGAGAAGAGAACTTGTAGAGAGAGAGAATGGGAGAGCCAGCCAAGAGAGAGAGAGAGGAGTGAAAAATCTGATTTTTTCCTCTTTTTTTCCATGTATATATCATATATGTATAATATATTTGGCCCTTTGCAACTAAACCCTCCACCTCTCCTTATTTGCTCCTTGTTATGGGTCATTTGCACTTATTTGCAAACTAGCCTTTCCTCTTTTTCTAAAACTTCACTTAAGTCCTTAAACTTACATCCATACCCCCACGAAACTTTCTAGAGTCCGTAGTTACTTTTCCCGGGTCACCCGAACCCATTTCGGTCCCCTACCCAAATTCAAAACATAAAGAGACATAAAAAGATCATTTAAGTCCACTAAGCATGTTATCAAACAATTAATCATGCTTAAGAGTTACCGACCCGTAATTATAAATGAAAAAAAATTCGGGTCATCACAACATGTATGTATACCTTGAGTTGAAATCGTCGACGGCTGTGTATCATTCTTCTTTCGCAATTTATTTCACCAGTTGTCCATTGATGTCATCAAACAATACAAAATACAAAATATTGAAGGTAGAATATGAGAGATGAGAGGCAAAATGAGAGACGAGAGGGTAGGGCATCGTCGTTGCAAAACATAAGCAATGAGAGGGAGAATGAGAGTCGAGAGAGTAGGGCATCGTGTATTTGTGTTGTCGACAGATCTGAAATGAGATTATGGTTTTTGTTTACATAAATGGACTTTTGAAGCAGTACGAGCCAATTTTGTTTGGGCTTTTGATTTTGATAATAAGTCGTGTGTTTTATATATGGGCTTATATATATTATTTCAATGGATCTAAGTTGTTTACATATATGGGTTGGACCAAATTGTTTATATATATGGAATGGACCAAAAATTATAAATTGCTGGTAAACGAGCTTGTTCACGAGCCTAACAAGCCGAGCCTATCAATGTTCAGGCTCGACTCGTTTACTAAATGAGCCCAATTATAGTGTTCAAGCTTGGCTCATTTGCTAAATGAATGAGCCCGAGCTAAGCTTTTAACGACCCAAGCCTGAGTTGTTTATGAACAACTCGGTTCATTTGCAGCCCTACCGACACGTCATTGCTAAGTCTAGCATCAACACACTCAGTGGCTACCAAAATCGAGTCCAGGATCTGACGCCCTCTGATAAAAGGGTTTTGTGACTCAGAAATCACCCCATCAAGAACTTCCTTCAACCTTGCCGCTAGGATTTTGGCTTTCAGCTTGCACATACTGCCCACCAAGCTAATAGGCCTAAAATCCCTAATGTCGAAAGCACCACCCTTTTTGGGAATAAGAGCAATGAAAGAAGCAATCCTGGACTTTTTGAACCTCCTGCACAAATGAAAGAAGTGAACTGTTGCCATGATCTCCCTCTTCACCACCTCCCAATTCTTATGAAAGAAAGCCATAGAGAATCCATCCAACCTCGGGGCTTTATCCTTGCTACAACTCCGCAAAGCCAAAAGCACCTCTTCCTCCTTAAACGACCTCTCTAATTGGTCCATATCTTCCATGGATATCATATCAAACTCCAAGCCTCCTAACCGAGGTCTCCAAGGGAAAGGCTCTGTATTGAGTTATTGATAGTAGGAAGACACACCTCTCTCCACCTCCTCCTCCCTGCACAATAATGAGTCATCGACTATGATATGCCGAATATGCTTATTCCTACGGTAGGCATTGGCCAGCCTATGAAAGAACCGAGAACAGAGATTGTTCTTAGTATTTTTCTAGGTTGGTATGGCTATTCTATTGCTAGTTTGCCACAGTTGTAGGTACAACTATTGGTGACTCTAGTGTACATTGATTGAAGAAGTTAATGTCAAATATATATTTTTTTGATAAGTTTTCATTAAAAGGCGCTCGAGATGGGAGCGCTCCCAAGAAAATACACAAAAGCCAAATAAGCCGACTATAATTTTAAGCTATCGACAAATTTCACAAAATCCCCCATAGATTTACAATAACGCCTATTTACCAAAAAAAATAACGAACTAAGAATGATGTATTTGAGAGACCAAATAGGAGTTTCCTCTCCCTCAAAGGACCTCCTATTTCTCTCACGCCACAACCCCCACCATAAACAAAGTGGAGTGGCCCTCCAAGCATCTCTAGCTCGGCTAACCATTGTACACCCTTTCCAAGCCTCGATCATGCCCACTATGGAACTAGGGGACACCCAATACATACTGAACATAGCCAAGAACATAGACCAAACATCCCTCGCCACTGGACAATGAAGAAAGAGATGATTCACCGACTCCTCCGCCTTCTTGCACATGTAGCACTAGTTTACCACACTAGAAAAGTCAAGGTTGTGGAAATAATCTAAGAGATATTACTTGTGAGCTTGCTTTAACGTGCCAACTTGTAGCAAGGTGCATGACATAATGAATCTAGAATATTGCAAGAGGTCAATTTGTCGTCATACTCAAATGAAGTGAATCGCAACCTGTTGGATGATTTGTCTAAATTATTGAATAGTGCCTTGGCTTTTTTTTCTTGCTACCATTATAATCAGTTGATACTTAGCATCTTAGTGTGATAGACAATTCTAAACAACACCTTATTTCTATCCAAAGATAGTGGTGCTATATTAGATGATATTGTTAGAAAAAGGAACTGGTAGACTTTTTTTATTATTATTTTTATTTTTATGAAAACTAAAATTACCATTTCCATCATTATTATTTTCATCTGAAGAGTTTTTTGGTTGAATAATTCACAAAATAGACGTTTGGCATTATGGAGTTGTATCAAATGGCATCCTTGGCAGAACATGTCCGGTTGTAATATGGTGGGGTACTTTGGCATCTACCCTTTATTAGCCTTTTACAGGATTGGGATTTAGAAACGGTGGATGCATTCTTGATATATCATATGGTAATACTGTTGGAGCTAGTGAGTATTTTTTTAAGCGGAAGACCTCTAGAACTGGTGTTTGTATTGTGCAGTCTTAATTATCTTCAAATCTATAAAAGCCTTTATGGGATTTCTAGGCATTCTCTGAATATTTTCTACTTCTTTGGTCCCAGGTGAGGAAATTATCGCTAGCACCCCTCTGTGATGTTTTTCCTTTTGTTTTAAACCACCCCAGCAAAGCCCCCCTCCCCCTTTCTTTATTCTTCTTTTTTCTTTTATTTATTTGTCAATGAGAAATTTGAAATGGGACTCATTTCATTTCTAGTTCTTGCATTTTAGTTACATTAACAATTTGTGCTACAAGTTGAGATTTGTAATTAAGAGAAGTTTTTACTTTTCTTTTTGCTCTAAATCTATGATATATGGGATGTTTGACCTGGTCACTAATTGGTATGGACACTCATTGACACCAAACATGTCCCGACACATGGTGAATGCGTTTTTTGGACATTTAAACATGTCATCCTTTATTTAAGATAATGTTCATTAAAAGAATGTGTACATTTATGTTCCAGAATTTACTATACAGTTGATCCATTCTTTAATTGTTTGCTGTATGTTTCTTTTATGCATGCTCAATTTCATATACAGACAAACACAAGCATCTCCAATATGGTACAACAATGATCATGCACCTGAAGAGCCACATCTTCTTGTATCATCATCATCATCATTATTATTACATTATTCAAAATTGACAAGTAGAGCCATGTCTCTTCGTATTGATTTGGAGAAGTTGTCGTGTCTTGTATTTCTGTCTGTTTTGAGAAGCTTGATCCCACACCGTGTGTGAATGTGACACCCATCTCCATTTGTTCATATCATGGCAGTAAACTTATAAGCTATTTATACAAGAATTGTATATAAAGATGTTAAATTTATTGTAAATGTTGGCTTTTGGCAAGACGATAGCATGGAGGTTGCATCAACTTTATTTCTCACTATGAGTTCCCTATTCAGAAGGAAGAAAGATCATGGTATATATGTACTTTTTGTCTATTGTCTTATTAAATGAATTTAATTTTTTATAAGAAAAAAGAGAAATGAGCAAACTGTATTGATGCGGGACAAGTAGGGGCGCTTCGATATCAAAATATATTGAGAAGAAGAGAGAGAATGAGAGAGGAGAATAATAGGGAAGAAGAAGAAGATTAGGAGAGGAGAAGAAGCAGGAGGAAGAAGTATGTAATCTTAATAACATTCAATATTCAATCATCAAAAAGTCCCTTTCATAATGCAAGAACCAACATATAAATAGTCAGCAAGGAAAACCCTAATAAAATCCTACTACTAAAAATAAAACCCTAAAATATTAAATTATGAAAATATCTGTAAAATAAAAATATTACTAATGTAATAATAATATTAAATAAAAATTATCCCTAATTATCTATCTTTGCCCCTTTTCCAGAAATAGAGGCGAAGCACGTGCAACTTATGCATGCGAATCAAAACTCGTTCTATATCAATTTTCTCGGCTGATAAGAACTCTTCTCCAAAGAGTGAAGCGAACAATGCTGCTCGAAAAATCTCGAATTAACATGACAAAACTCATTTGTACTCCATGTGAAATTAGATCACTCTGATGATTGAGAATGTCCTCTAACCAGTCCAAAAACCATGGCTAACAAAATGGAAGAACAAGTGCTGATGCCGAAGAAAATATAGCTCCACCTATAGGAACACAAGATAGTAACACAGGTGCTTCAAAAGTACTACAGTTAGGCATCAAATACTCCACATCAAAAATTGAATTAGTACTCAAATCTAATGACTAATCAAAGAAATATGGATTAGGTCCTGACTTATGATTGATGTGGAAAAGTCTAACAATCTGGCCATATTTTATATGGAAGGAGCTCTTAAGATAAGGATGCGGTAATGTACAAATTATAACAAAATCTCCTTCAAAACATTCATGATTCCTACTATGAGCATATGTAGCAAGTTCATAATTTTTATTACTTAAAATAATTCCGTATCGCATATCGGCATGAAAATCATGGACAAGCTGGATAAAGGAATCAAGGAATTCAAGCGAATACATATATGCAGGTGGGTGATTATAATCAATGGACTGGCATGGTAAAGAATGGTAAATAATCTCAAAAGAACTACCAATTCACTGATTAGTTAAACTAGTATAAGCAAACTCCATAATAGGCAAACATAAATCCCAAAGTGTCTAGATGCAATGTTACAAGATAACTCCCAAGTGTCCAGATGCAATGTTACAAGATAATTGACCAACTTTCTTAGACCTTGGTTAACAATCTCAATTTTCCTATCAGTTTGAGGACATGATGCAAAAGGAAATTTTAGATTTGTCCCTAAAAATGTCCAAAGTGTCTTCTAGAAACTATTGTTGTACTTCACGTCTCGATTTGACACAATGGAAGTGGAGGACTCATGATGTGTAACAACTCTCCCATTTGCTTCAACAAGTATGTAGTCAACATGATCAATGTTGCAGTCATTAAGGGCAACTATTAACTAAGGAGCACAATGACCAATTTCTTCATAAGACACCCTATCAGAGACGTGACTACTTCCAAAATACTCTTTTCCAAATAGACAAATAGAAGTGACTACTTCTGCAAAGTCCACAAAAGGCCCATAAATTGCACAACCTTCAAAAGACAGCTTAAGAATTGTAGCACAGTTGTTCATGACATTTTCTCCTAACTTGTAAGACTAAGGTGAAATAGTCTGATTTTTCTTTTTAACACTAGTTAGAAGAGGATGAAGTAGTTCCACTGAAATATAGTCGCTTTCCTCCGGTACAAGAGTCATAATTTTCTCCATGGACGAAAAGACACTATCTGAGTGAAAATACCTTATTCCCTTTAAAAAGTGTTTAAACATTTTAATAATTAATTCATTACAATCCAAATCAAGCATTACCAAGCATGACTTGACTTTTGAACAATGTGAAGTATTGAAATTGCCTTTCTGTAGCAACAATCAGAAATATGAGACAACATCTCAAAAGACATAACAATCAAAAGACATAACAGTTACCTGAAAAATCTCATTTAGTTGTTCATTACTGAAGGCTCATTTGGTGCAACAAATCTCAAAATCTCGTTATAGCAACAAACAATTGAAATTCTTACAATCAAAAAACCTCTCTTGCCTAAGATATTGCATTTTGAATTATTGTAGATGGATCTTGCCCCACTTTGCATAAAAAAAAATTTAGCTCATCAAGTAGGCTAAGAAGATCATGAATAGATGAGGGAAGCATAAGAAGCCTATTTCTAATATTTAGGAGTTGTTGGACGACTTTCCTTTCAACAACTCTCTTTATCTCTCTTTCATATTCACACCAGTCAGTTTGATTTTCTTGTAATAGAAAACTTGGTCTGTGCTCAATAATCTTAGTCTTAATTGGCTTAGAACATAACCATTGGGGACATAAAACAATGTTCTCTTTGATGGTCATGGTGGTATCAATGGAATGATATATAAATAAAAATGGTTGAGAATAATGCCGACATAGGACTCAAAATTGAATTAAGTAAATGAAATTATAACTACAACAATGCAAAATCAAGGAATTGAATATAATTAAAGTGATTAATGATATCAAAGGTAAATGACAATGGAAAGAAATAAAAGAGCAATTAAAGTAAATATTTGGGTTCAATAATCAAATGGGCTCAATTAGGACCTTTTTGCAAATTTCATGACTAACCAAATAATTAAAAGTACTAATCACAATTTCAAGTGAAGTAATTATACCTTTACAGAGGTCGAGTGTATGCTCCCGAGTGTTGCAAGATACCCAAAAGTGGTTGTGAAAGCTGAAACGCAGATTCTATTTTTTTTCTCTTGCTGAACTAGCTTACTGTTGAAACACTACTGAACTGGGTAGGCTGACTTTGTTCTTGTATCCAAACAAGGCTGAAGTGAATAAAATGGCTGGTTGATGGATTAAAATAGTTAATTGGGTTAAATCTGGATAATTTTAAATTGCACTGGATTGACTTGAGTTTAACTTAGATAGGTAAAGAGGAATCAAACACAGGATAGGCTTTAGGGTTTGTATTTTGGGCTAAGCTGTCTTAGTTTAGAAGGTAATCTGGGCTAGGTCTGGGTTTATCAGAAATACTAAATTACGCTAAACTAGGGGTGGGTTGGTTGGGTTTTGTTTTGGGTTAGGCTACATAGCTAGTTGTAGATCTGGTCAATAGATATGGGTCGGGTTACACTGGGTTATAAACAAGGAATCACATACATGAGATATGGGTATAACACGATACGGATATAGTGATATGAGAAATCTCACAAAAATAAGATATGGACACGACAAGGATTACGTCAAATAAATAAAAAAAAATTATACCCAGTGCACAAGGCTCCCGCTTGAGCGGGGTTTGGGAGAGGTAGATGTCAGTTAGACTTATCCCCATTTTTGGAGAGGCTACTTCCAAGTCTCGAACCCGAGACCTATCACTTTTAGGCGAAGGCACTTGCCATCGCACCAAGGTGCGACCTCTAAGGATACGTCAAATAAATAAAAATATAATATTATGCATAAAATACAACAACAACAACTAAGCCTTTTTCCAATTACTTGGGGTCGATTACATGAATCCGATATTTCCATTCCACCTTATTTAAGGTCATCTCCTCAGTTAATCCACATGCTATCATATCTTTCTTTACTACCTCTATCCATGTTAGTTTTGGTCTTTCTCTTCCCCTAGTATTGCCCTCAATTTGGACTATGTCACTTTTCCTGATCGGCGCAGTTAAAAGTCTTCTTTGCACATGTCCAAACCATCTTAATCGATTTTTCATCACTTTATCTCCAATTGAAGCTACACCAACCATCTCCCGAATGTGTTCATTTCTAATTCTATCATTTCTAGTCTTCCCGCACATCCATCTTAACATTCGCATTTCTGCGACACTCACTTTATGCAAATGTTGTTACCTAGCTGCCCAACATTCAGTACCATAAAGTATGGCTGGTCTAATAGCTATTCGATAAAACTCCCCTTTCAATCGTAAGGGGATACACCTATCACACAATATACTAGATGCACTCCTCCATTTAACCTATCCTGCCTTGATTCTATGATTAATGTCATCTCCAATTTCTCCCTCATTTGAATAAGCTTAGATAGTGAAAATGTTCACTTTTTTGTACCTCTTGATTCTCAATCCTCACTACATCCTCATTTGTCCTTCTAGATTTACTAACGTTATACTCCATGTATTCAATTTTATTTCAACTTATCTTAAACCCTTTTAGTTCTAAAGCTTCTCTCCAAACCTCCAATTTGGCATTAATTCCTTCTCTAGTCTCATCAACTAAAACAATATCATCTGTAAATAACATACACCACGGAATATCATCTTGGATGTGTCTTGTCATCTCATCCATCACTAAAGCAAAGAAGTATGGACTTAATGCTGACCCTTGGTGTAAACCTACAGTGATTGGGATTTCGCTTGTTTCTTCGATAGGCGTTCTCACTATAGTTACACATCGATTATACATGTCCTTAATTGTGTCGATGTATCCCTTTGTGACTCTTTTCTTTTCTAAAACCCTCCATATTAGGTCTCTAGATACCCTATCATAGGCTTTCTCCAAATCAATAAAAATAATATGGAGATCTCTCTTTTTCTCTCTATATCTTTCCATTAGTCTCCTCAACAAGTGAATAGCCTCCATCGTTGACCTACCCGACATGAATCCAAATTGATTATTCGACACTTCCGTCTCTCATCTTAGGCGTTGTTCAATCACTCTCTCCTAGAGTTTCAAAGTGTGACTCATTAATTTAATACCACGATAATTATTGCAACTTTGCACGTCCCCTTTATTTTTATATATAGGTACAAGAAAACTTTGGCACCACTCATCTGGCATCCTCTTAGTTGGTATAATTTAATTAAATAGTTTTGTTAACCAAGACAAGCCAACTTCTCCTAGACACTTCCACACCTTAATAGGAATGCCATCGGGTCCTAAAGACCTCCTCGATTTCATCTTCCTTAAGGCATTCCTAACCTCCCACTCCTTGATCCTACGGAAAAATATAATATCTCTATCATTTTCCTCCACGCCTAAACTTCTTATATGGTTTTCATTTAGCAATTTCTCAAAATAGCTTTTCCATCTTTCTTTAATTTCATCGTGCTTTACTAAAACCCGTGAATCTTCACTCTTAATACATTTAATATTTCTAAAATCTCTAGTTTTCCTCTCCCTTAGCTTGTCAAGTTTATATATATTCTTCTCTCCTTCTTTTGTACCTAGTTTAGCATAGAAATCGTCATATGCTCTATGTTTTGTCTCATTTACAACTTTTTTAACTTCTTTATTTGCTTCTTTATATTTGTTAAAGGTTTCACTGTTCCTAGTTTTTTGCTAAATTTTATAGCATTCCCGTTTCGTTTTTACAATTTTTTGAACCTCATCATTCTACCACCAAGTTTCTTTAAATGCCGGTCCTGTTCCTTTTGATTTTCCTAGAACTTCTTTTGCCACTCTTTTTATATATGTAGTCGTCTTATTCCACATTAAGTTTGCTTCATCTTCTACATTCCATGATGCTTCTTTTAACATATTATTTTTAAACAGATTCATTTTCTCCCCTCTTAAATTCCACCACCTAGTCCTTGGGTTTGTGGTTCTTTTTCTCCTTTTTGGTTGCCCTTTTATATATAAATTTACAACAAGAAGCCTATGTTGTGAGGTTACACTCTCTCCGGGAATAACCTTATAATCTTTGTCTGCTAGTCTATCCACCTTTCTAGTTAAAAAGAAATCAATTTGGCTTACATTTGAACCACTTTTAAAGGTTATTAAGTGTTCATCGCTCTTTATAAAAAATGTGTTTTTAATTATAAGGTAATATGCTACAACAAAATCTAAGATAGTCTCCCCGACATGATTTCTATCTCCATATCCATGCCCACCATGTACCATTTCGTAGCCTCCACTCTCTTTTCCTACATGACCATTAAAGTCTCCTCCTATATACACTTTTTCTCCTTCGGGTATCCCTCGCATCAACTTGTCTATATGTTTCCAAAAAAATATTTTAATATTGTCATCTAATCCTACTTGGGGTTCATATGCACTAATTATATTAACTATATGTCCTTCTAATATGAGTTTTACTAATATGATCCTATCTTCTTTTTTAGTAACGGTTATTGTATCATCTTTTAAAATTTTTTCTATGATTATCCCTACTCCATTCCTATGTCTAGTCTTTCCGGTAAAGTATAATTTATATCCTTTAATTTCTCTAGCTTTTCACCTACCCACTTAGTTTCTTGTAGACATATGATATTAATCTTTCTTCTAATCATAGTGTCTACTAACTCCATTCCCTTACCCGTCAAAGTTCCTATATTCCAAGTCCCTGTCCTAAGCCTAATATCCTGGGCTAACTTCTTTACCCGTGCTCATCCACGAAAATGCGAGAACCCTTGTCGATTTTTTATCGCACCCGGAAGTCAATGCAGCGCCCCTTGCCCATTTTTTGAAGCATCCAGAAGCTAATGCAATGCATCGCTTAAGGGGAATACCCTAGCACTTACTCGTGTATTCATAGGATTCATGTTTATATTGGTCATGACATAGTTTTATGCCAGCTGTCAAGTTACCTGATGCAACCCTCCTCCTTTATTCGGGCTTAGGACCGACTGTGTAAAAAAAAACACAGGCGGAGTAAATATTATACATAAAATATTAGTTTTAATCTTCAACCATACAATAAATATAGTTAAAGTAATTATACAAAATATAAGAAGTTAAAATTTAGAAATTCACTATCTTTTCTAATATTCTTTACAATGACTCACTTACTTGAGGGTTTTAAAAATATTTGTATTTTGTTATAAAATGATCCTTATTTTCTAATCTATGAAGTTTTCAATATTACAATCTCAACCCCATTTTCTAGAATAAAAAATTACAAATTTGCCCCAAAAGTATCCTAAACGTGTCCCAGACGTATCTTAAACATATCCTAGCGTATCCCCGCGTATCCTAGCCGTATCCGATATTCAAAAACTAATTTAAAAAAATTGGTTACTTCTTAGCCGTATCGGACACGTATCGTGCCGTATCCGTATTAAATACATGTTCGATATGGCCACGTGGTTCTTTTCGGAGTATCTATGCTTCATAGGTTATAAAACAAGACAATTTCTTTCCCAAATTGATGCAGCACTGAACGCAAACAAGGCTTAGGCTTTGCTGTTGTAACGAACAGCAGCGGGAGCAATATTTCACCACTCCGATGGCTACGACGAAGATCGATGAAAGACTAGTAGTATTTCGGCAGTTGAAGTCGAACAAATCTGAATAACAAAGTTGGTGAGGTATTTTCTGTTCAAAAACAAAGATGACGGTTGGTCAACAGTGGCAGGACTGACGTCAAGGATCAGGAGTCCTGATGATGATGGTGAAGACAACCACTAGGATTTCGCAAAGAAGGCTGATTGATGGCGACGCTTAAGAAAAGGATTTCCGATGGCGAGATGTGACTGTGTCAATGACAAACAGTAAAGACACTCCGGCGACGACGACGATCTCATTCTATTCTTCCTTTTTTTTCCTTTTTCTTCTGCTTTCAAACGAACAATAGACGTTGGAGGTGTTCAGACGACAAAGGGACGATCAGCAACTACTCCGACAATGGCGAGAGAAGTTTCCGATTACTACTTTTGCAGTTGATTTCGGCTGCGTGGATGTTGGTGGTGAGGGTTATAGCTTACGTTGGTGATTTTGGGTCTTATTTGGGTGAGATGGGTTTCGATCGATTAGCTTGGGTACTGTGTTGTTTGGGGTCGTTTAGATTTGTGTGAACAGTAGGTTGGTTTGAAGTTGATCGACCTTGTGTCGGGGTTTGTTTAGGGCTTGAACAATAGGGTTTTTGAAAATGGTGGTGTGGGGTTTGCAAATGTGGTGCCTCTTTTAGCTCATAGATGGCCTTCTAAAGCTGACAAACATGGTGAGGAGGTTAGGGATCTACAAACCCTGGGGGTTGAGTCACAAAAACTATTTCCTAGAGAAAACCATGCAAGAAGGCATTCTTGACATTTAATTATTGTAGAGACCATCCAAAAGATGTTGTCAAGATGAGAATAGTACGAATAGAGGTAGGTTTAACCACGAGATTGAATGTCTCATCATAATCTAGACCATGTTGTTGATGGAAGCCCTTGACCATAAGGTGGGCTTTGTGACATTCAACCATGCCATCTGTTAGGCGTTTAACCTTAAAGACCCACTTGCAACCTACAATGTTTTGATGCAGCAAAGGAGGATCCAGGATCCAAGTTTGATTTTTAAGGAGGGCATTAAACTCAATAGTCATAGCAGATCGCCATTCGGGAAATCGAATAGCCTGAGAAAAATAGGTAGGCTCCTCACTAGAAAAAGAAATCTGAGCTGCCAAGGCACTCGGTAAGGGATAGCACACAATGCCATCAGTACGAACCAATGGTCATTGTGTCCCATCACGCAAATGAGTAGCCATCGGATGGAGCCGAGCAGGTGGAGTAGAACCTGGATCGAAATACCCATCGGGTGAGGTGCTCAATGAAGCTGGTGGAGAGCAAGGAACAAACTGGGAGCCAAAAGTAATCAATGGTGGAGCTATGACAGACAGACTGAGAGCTAGAAGTAATCAATGGTAGAGCTATCACAGACGAAGGCCGACGCTGATAATGCTGAGATAAAAGCACATCGCACCGAGGTGGATGAATTGGTGGAGATGTGACACCAATTGTAGAGTCTCGAGTAATTATTTTAATTTAGTTATATGTTAAATATGATTTAGCATAAAAAATTTCTGAAGCATGTGTAATTTCGGGTTATAGGATTTTTCACGTGTTTTGGTATGAGCGTGGGACTCGGGATGGGTCAGGTGACCCGAAAGGTGTGTTCGTGCTCTCTAACTAAAGGTCGGGTCATTGTGATATTATTTTTAAGGACTCCAGTAAAAATAAGAGAGAAGATAATGTTAGTATATAATTACGAGAAAATATCTTGTAACAAGGAGCATTATTAAGAGAGTTGAGGTACTTAGTTGGAAAAGTTGACTAGTCTTGCAAGAAAAGATAAATATATGATATGTATAGGCATTAAGTGGAGAAAATCAGATTTTTCATTTGTCTTCTCATTTCTCTCTCTATATCTTCCCCTTGCAAGTTCTCCCTTCTCTCTAGAATATCTCTAGCCTAGGCTTGAATTTGGAAGAAGTTTAGAACATCAATGTTGTTCACCTCGACATTCTCTACAATCTTTATGGATTGAAAAGTTGATTCGGAGCATTTTGGTCCGGTGAAAGATTTTGTGATCTATTTCTTCTCTCTAGATTTTGAGGGTCTTCGGCTTGGATTCAGGCAGTGTCAAATGAGGGAAGTGTGTTCTACGTGACAACAGCTTCGCTTTGAACTGAACAAAGTTGCGGTAGACAACTTTGAGATTTGTGAAAGTTTGGGATAGCTTGAGACTATAGCTATTGAGGTAGAGGTGTGTGTTGTGTCTTCTAATTCAAGTGAAATTTCATGTCTAAGCATAAAATAGATGTTTTCTTTTCATGTGACATATGAAAGTGGATATACTTGTAATAAAATTCATGTTTTAGATTAATATATGTTTGTTTCTCTTGTTAGAAATGATTGATATATGTGTTACAATGCTTGAATAGCTTATATATGCAAATTGGGATATGTATTGCATATATGAAATTTTGATGAATTGATTGAGAAACCTAACTTTGAAATTAGAATGTGTACATGTGTCATTATGAATTGTACATGCTAGAATGAACATAGGGCATGTATTGGGTGCAATGCATTGAAACGTGCAAATTTATGTGTAAGACGTGATATATCTTGTGTGTTTGTGGTGAATTCTCGGAAATGACTCATGGGAAAGAGAGGAAAAATATCCCCTTGGGGTTGAAAGACCTCAATCTTGCGCAAGTTGGATGGTAACCGGATGGGTTAGTAGCCTGTAACAACCAAGAAATTGAGATGTGGCAATTCGGTACATATCTTGAGGATGTGTGTGAGTGTGAGTCCAATTCCGAGAGTAATGTGACTTTGTATTGAGTTATGTGAAATAACGTGACTTATGTGAATTATGTGGATTTGGTTATAAATTCGGCTTTGTCTTATGTTATAGATATGATGGATTGTGCAATAATACATGATTTGTAGTTATGTGGTTGTCAAGTTACATTTGATGCCTATCTCACGATTTGAATAAAAAATGTGAGCTTTGACTAGAAATGCTAGGAAGCATGACACGTAGACGTTGAAACATGTTTTGAGATTTATGTATTGAATATGAAATGTGGACTTAAATGGATTGCACAACATGTTAATCTTGGGCCATTGAAATTGCTCATCCCCCTACACTAACACTTTCAGGACATTGCAAAGAAGTGGTTAAGGATGCACAACCGTGAGTTGGATGTAGAGCTAGAAGATTTCTTTTGGTTATTTTTGTTGTGATTGCACGTCCGGGATGTGGACTAGGTGCTTTTGGTTATGTGTCATGAGATTCCATGTTGGAAAAAGTTGTATATAAGTACTTATGCCCTGAATGATGATTTTTTGACCAATACATATATTTCAAGTAAGTTTCCATTTAAATGGTGTTCTTTTTATTATTTGGTCTTGATATATATATATATATATATATATATATATATATAAAGCCAACCCGATTGAGTCATTTATTAGCTCAGTGTTTTGTTATCTTAGTTCACACATACTTTATTCTGTTTCTGTTGTGCTGGTGCCACCCCCTGTAAATCTCTCCTTCCTTGGTGTAAGTCCCGTTTCGAGCCGTGGATAGGTTTTAGGGCATATATAGAAAACGAGTTGGGCAAGGGTCTGTGTTACGAAATGCAGCAAAACAGTTTGACAGAGTCAAGTAAGTGTTGAGTTAAGATTTTAAAAACATTTTGCTAAAAAAATGATGAATAGGTTGCTCAGATCTTCCTCTTTTACTAGTTCTAGTTCTAGATCTACCCAATCTGTTTTTCCTGATATAGTCAATGAAGAAGAACATACTTATGAAAATATCAATTCTATGGATCTAAATTGGTTTGCATGGAATATCCCCAAAGTCCCCACTAGAGAAATTTATAAGTCAACCTTTATTTAGTCCACCTTCCTAAGTGATTATGGAGTTAAAACAGTTGAGAATATTTATGGTCTTAAGTCAGGACATGAAAAATGTCAATTATTAACTCAAGACCATAAAAGCACACAAAAATAAAGGTCACAATTTCATTCATATTGGCCTCATCCAAGTTGCGGTAAATCCTCTTACCATTTTAGGCATAAATGCTTCAGTTCTCGTCTAAGAGATGCAAGGTTTACAGATTATAATATTAGTATCATAGGAATTATTGAAACCACTCTTGTCAATGGACCAGTTTACTTCAACACCTACCCAAATCTTACCCTTAGTCTTAGTGACCCACATATCCTTAAAGTTTTAACTTTAAATATTAAAACAATTGGTTATCCTATGCTTGATGGAGGTCAACCTCTAGGCCTAATCTACAGAATCTATTACAAATGTATAAGAACCAATCTTAATGTTGGAGCCTTAGTCAAAAGTCCTAGGAACCAAACCCTACTCATTCAAGGTAGTACAAAGGATGCTCGTATACAGATCCCAAAAACTGTTGCTTGGAAAGACATTACATTACCTAATGAATGGCTTTTACAAAATGAAAACCATGATTCAAAAATCCAAAATAATACAAGTGACCTTAGTCAAGTTCAACAACTTAGCGATGGTACTGTTATGATAAGTTTTGATGAATCCCAATTCACTACTCAATCAAGATTCAGTACTCAGTCAAGGCATAGTAACATGAGAAAAGATAAGAATCTCTTTTGTGAAGAGGAAGCCTTTGAAAGATCGTTTGTGAATCAGTTAAATAGGAAAAATGAGGGAAAAAATTTAAAATTAAAAGGCATAAAACTTGATAATCCTGTTACAAATCCTTGTTATGCACCCAGAATTGATGATAATGAGTCATCACCATCTAGATTTCCTACTCACACAGATTTTGAACCACAAATACCCTTTGATCCACAAATAACTTCTTTGAGTCAAGATTTTAAGTTTGATTTAATTAAACTACATACTGAATTCAAATCAAAAGAAAACAAATAAAAAAGACAAACATATAGAAATAATTTTTTTGAAAAAGAAATGACAAATAATTCAAAACTGGAAATCATTTATGACAGATTATAGTCTCGAAATCAATTTCTTTGATTATTTAGAAAATTATTACAACAAAGTAAATGTTTTGACAAAAACCAAATGAATTAAACCAGACAAAACATCTGTTTCCTCAAGCCATCCTCCATTTGAAACCCGTGTCATCCAACATCTTGACAACGATTTAATAGCCTCTCCCCTCAAAGTCAGTGAAGCCAATACCCAACCTAATTTAAGAAAAATCATTGAACAAAATAATTTCACCAATAAGAGTCTACATATCATAGGTAAACAACTTGACAAAATTGAAAATAAAATTGAATCCCGCTTAGAGAGCAGTGTTAATCAACAAGAAAAACTTTTAATTCATCTTCCTACTGAAAGAAAAGGTTTAGCTCTAAAGTCTTCAGAGTCAGCTACTCTCCAAATCGTTAATAAAATGCTAAAAGATTTAGAAAAAGCCAAACGAAAGTCAAAAGAAGAACAAAACACTATCACAGTCATTAATGAAAATGATTGTTCTAGTAATGAACCAAACCCTTCTTCTGACGATAGTGAAATCCATAATCTGGAAAAAACCTTCACAGATATGTAGTTAAAACCAATCTATCATAGTAAAACCAATCCCATTAGCCTTACAAAAAACTGGTATCCTAAACCAACACCTCCAGATATCCAGTTCGAAGAAAAATCATTCCAAAGTCAATTTTCTGTCTCCTCAGATAAACTTTATGAATGGAATATAGATAGTCTTTCTGAAACAGAAATTTTAAACAAACTAAACCATATTTCTATGGTTGCCAATAGTTACATTACTAACCACACAATTACCCAACCTGAAATTGTTGATCTTCTCACATCAGGTTTTACTGGTATGTTAAGATCATGGTGGGAAAACCACCTCTCCGAAGAAGATAGACAACAAATATAAAATGCTGTTCAAAAGGATAATGATGGAAATCCTATCTTTGACGAAAGAATAGGCATGGGTATTCCTAATGGGGTCAATACATTAATTTTTACAATCATTAATCATTTTATAGGAACACCTAGTAACATCATGGCCAGAGTCCATGGCCAGTTAACTAATTTAAGCTACCCAACACTCTCAGAATTCAGATGGTACAAAGATGTTTTCTTATCAAGAGTCATGATGAGAAATGATAATAATAGTCCATTTTGGAAAGAAAATTTCATTAATGGTTTACCTAGTTTATTTGCTCATAAAATTAGAGAAACCCTTGCTAAACCAGCTGGAATTATTGATTATAGTCAACTTACTTATGGAAATATCATTAGCACAATCCAAAAGGAAGGATTGAAATTGTGTATTGATATGAAAATAAGTAAACGATGCAATAATGAAAAGGAAAAAGCTAAATATGAATTAGGCAATTTCTGCGAGCAATATGGTCTTCCCCCGATTGCCCCTTCTCGCAAAAATTTACATAAAACTCGTAAACACCCTACTAAATATAGAAATTATAAAAACTATCATAAAAGAAAACCAAAATTTCAGAAAGAAGAATTTTATAAAAAACCCAAAAAGAAATTTAAAGACAAGGGAACACCTCATAAACAATATAGTAAAAATAAAAGCGGTAAATGCTTTAAATGTGGTAAGGAAGGGCACTTTGCTAACAATTGCCCTATAAAGAAAAAAGTTAATCAATTACAAATCTCTGAAGAAAATAAAAAACAGATCTTTGAAATTTTTGAGTTAAGAAACACTAGTGAAGAAAATATTGAAACAAGTGATTCACCCTCTGATAATAGTGACTATAGTTATACCTCTCTTGATATAACCATAGGATGTAAAGATGGTTGCAGAGAATCCTGTTGTAAGTCAATTAATGTCCTTACCAAATATGAAGAACAAGAAACTCTTCTTATAGAACTCATCAGTAAAATAGAAAATCCAGAAAATAAGTCCTTATATTTAAAATAATTAAAGACTCTTTTAAAACAAAACAATAATAGTGATATCCCTACAAGCTCTGCTAGTAAGCCTACATTCAGTCTTTCTAAAACACTGGAAAGATTTAATCAACCACAAAAAGATATTACTTTGCAAGAACTTCAGACAGAAATTAACCATTTGAAAAAGGAAATAAAACTCTTAAAAACTGAAACTCATGAATTACAACAAAAGATGTTAATTATCCAAGTTGATAAAAGCTTCAAAGAACATGAAGAATCCTCTTCTGACGAAGCTCCTTTTACAGAACCTACTAATGAACCACCAATCCTTAACGAAGAAGAAGATATTAGTCAACATATCAACACAATATCTAAAATGGTAATTCAAAAATGGTTTTCTAAGGTTAATATTATAATTGACAAAAATCTAACCATTGAAGTCATTGCCCTAATTGACACAGGAGCAGATCTTAATTGTATTCAAGAAGGATTAATTCCTTCTAAATATTTTGAAAAAACCTCCCAACGCTTAAGCTCTGCTAATGGTAGTAAAATGGAAATCAAATATAAATTACCTAAAGCCCATGTTTGTCAAGACAATGTATGTTTTAAGACATCGTTTGTCTTAGTTAAAAATATGACTGATAAGGTTATTTTGGGAGTACCATTTATTTATTTATTGTATTCATTTACAACAGATAATAATGGTCTCACCACTAAACCTTTTGGTCAAACTGTCACATTTAACTTTCTTAAAAAACCAGAACCTAAAGAGTTAAAATCACTCTTTGATTCATTTGTTTCCAAATCCTTAAATTTACTCACTATTAAACAACAACATTTGAAATCCTTACAGGAAGAAGTCATTTACAAAAAAATTGAAAATCAATTAAGTATTGAAAGTTTTCAACAAACAGTCAAAACCTTTCAGAAAAAACTTGAAGTTGAAATTTGCTCCTTATTCCCTAATACGCTATGGTATAGGAAATAATATATTGTCAGCCTACCTTACATCCAGTCATTTAATGAGAAATTTATCCCCACAAAAGCTAGGCCCATTCAAATCAATCCTAAATTGCTTAAAGTATGCAAAGAAGAAATTAACAATCTTCTTGCCAAAAATATTATTAGAAAAAGTAAATCTCCCTGGTCATGCTCTGCTTTCTATGTAGAAAAGTAAGCTGAGTTAGAAAGAGGAGTCCCCAGGCTCGTTAATTATAAACCTCTTAATGCAGTTTTAGAATGGATTCGCTATCCCATTCCAAACAAAAGAGACCTTATTAATAGACTTAGTAAAGCAATGGTCTTTTTCAAGTTTGATTTAAAATAATATATATATATATATACATGCTATGAGTGTTTTTGGATGATAAGTTTTCATATATACTTGAAATATATGGAAGAGGATTGTCTTAGCTTTAAATTGATAGGTCATGAACCTCGTTTGGATCTAAATTGAATGAGTTATGCATGTTTTTGTACAAAAGTTCATAATCTGGCCTACACCATTGAATGGAGTATAACTTGAGTGGTGGTTGAGAAGTTTAGTTGATTCAAAATTGGGTTGGAATCTAGAAATATTGATGATGATCCATGCCAAATTTCGGATCAAACGGACTTACGAATTGAGAGATAATAAGATTTGAGAAGTCAGGGTGAAAATTGGCTAAGTTTGGGTAGCAGGATTTTAGCCTTAGCATTAATAGCGCTCGATCGCTTTTTACGGCACTTGATCGCCCTTAAAAAAAGTCCCAGAATACCTTCTCAAGTGAATGCGCTCGATCTCTTTTTTTTTACGACGCTCGATCGCTTTTACAGCAGACCTTGACCAAATTTTTGCCCAACTTCAAACAGACATATCTTATTCGTTTCAAATCAAAATTTAATGATTCTTTTTTTGAAATTGATTATTTTTGAAGTCTCTTTTCATTGGCATAAGATTTAAGCTAAGATTCAAAGCACCTAAGAAGTTAAGTTATGGACATGAGTGATTTGTGGATGTAAACAGGTTGGGTTTCACTATTCATCCTCATTTCTCTCACTCTTAATCGAATGTTGGAAATTGGGGCCTGACAACATGGTATCGAAGCATTAAGTTCAAAAACCTAAAGATGAATGGCGAGGGTCCGATCAAGTGATAGTTGAAATTGTGTGTTGACATATAGTTGTCGAAGCCACTAGGTTTGGAATACCTATGGACTAATGTCAATATTAGGTTGAAATGCTTAAAGATGTGGGGTAAGTGTTGGGTTTGGGTGACTCTTACGTGTTGTGTGTTTTAAATTACGTTGAGTGCAATGACATGATTCTATAAAATGAGTAGCATTGATTAATTGACATATGCATGTGATTAATCTTTGATTGAAAATGTTTATTAGAATCATGCCATCGAGAAGAGGACGTGGTAGGGGTGTGAATCCAGCTCCACCACCACCACCATTGATTGAAGGAACGCAGTTGGTCAGAGAGATGATTGCTGCCATCTAATTATTGGTTCGGACCGCCAATGAAGGTCACATAATCAAGGTTAGGGAGGTGAAAATAGGGCACTAAAGGCTTTTGAGATGTTCAAGAAAATGAGTCCTCCTATGATCAATGGGAAATCAGATCCTATGGCGGTGGAGGATTGGTTGGAACAAATGTCTAAAGCATTTGATGTGCTTAGGATAGATAAAGAGGATTTGAGGATGTCAATGATTCCTATCTAGTTTACGGGGGCAGCGGATTTATGGTGGAAATCCATGACTCATACATATGAAGTAGGGAATATGGAGTGGGAAACATTCAGGAGGTTGTTTCTAGAGAAGTATTTTCAGACACAGTGAAAGAAGCTCTACAAGATGAATTCATACACTTGATTCATGGGGGGATGAGTGTAATGGAGTATGAAAATAAGTTTACAGCCTTATCTCGATTTGCACCGGAAAGGGCTTCGGTTTGAGTTAAGGGCCAAAGTTACTATTTTGGATTTGCCAAGCTATGCGGAGGTGGTGAGGCAGATGACAATGATATTAAGAGGTTACGAAACTTGAGAAATCAATCTCAGAATGTGGGTCCTCATCTAGAGAACAATCCAAAGAAGAAGCATAAAGGGACTAGTTCTTTCCCTAGATGACCATAACAAACACAGCTATTCTCTACGGTGTCTATTCCTATTGGATCATTTCGGGAAAGGGTAAAGTGTTATTAATGTCAACAGATGGGTCATTATAAATCAGAATGCCCACAATTGTAACCTACACCTGAGGGAAATGCGAGGAAATGCTATAGGTGTGGACAGATGGGTCATGTGGTGAAAGATTCCCTTAGAAGGGGAGTGGTTCTTATGGTGCAGTGGGGTCACAGTAGTAATATTCATAGGCTTCTGGGGTGCAGTCAAGTTTTAGAGTCCCTTAATTACCACTGCCTATACAGTCTGTTCGGAGTTTGCAACCAGGGAAGGGAGTGACTCCTACTGCCTCTACACAACAGTCTGGTCATCAGGGGAGTGGTCAGGCAAGATAGGGCATACAAGTTCGTGCCTATACTATTACTCCAATTGAGACTTCAACGGGTCTTCGGTAGTGCGAGGTATCTTTCTTGTATCTAACTTATGGGCTAGAGTTTTAATTGATTCGGGTGCATCAAATTTATTTATATCAACTGCATTTGCTTCTGCGTTGGGTTAAAAGTGTCAACCTTAGATAAAACCATGTGCATTGATACGCCAGTTGGGGGTAACGTGACTCTGAATATGGTGTGTCGGGCATGTGAGAGAGAGATAGCAAATTAATGGTTGGTGTTTGATTTTGTGCTCATAGAGATGACGAGAGTTGATGTCATTCTCGGAATGGACTACTTGTCTTCATTTAGAGCCAATATAGATTGCTACCAAGGAAGGGTATCAGTGTGTACACCGAAGGAGATTGTTTTTGCTTCGTGGGAGAACGAAGTGGATTTCATTCTTTATCTCTTTATAGACTATAGGGCCAAGATGGTTATGGCTTTTTCCTAGCTAGCCTTATGACCGAGGAAGGAGGAGGACACTTTGGGATCTTTCCTAAAGTAGTTCGTGACTTTGAGGATGTATTTCTGAAAGAGTTGACAAAATTACTTCCTAGGTGAGAGGTGAAGTTTGCCATTGACGTCATACTTGATATGGCACCCATTTTAATGGCACCATATCGTATGGCACCGCCAGAATTAAAGGAGCAATTAGAGGACCTAAGGGCGAAAGGTTTCATACGTCCTAGCGTATCACCTTGGGGAGCACCGGTCCTTTTTGCTAAGAAGAAGGATGGGTCACTACCATTGTATATTGACTACCGGAAGCTAAACCGTGCAACGATCAAGAACAAATATCATTTGCCAAAGATAGACGATTTGTTTGATCAACTTAAAGGAGCTAAGTGTTTCTCCAAGATTGACTTGAGGTCGGGGTACTATCAATTGAGAGTCAAGGAAGAAGAAGTTTCTAAAATAGCTTTTCGAACACGGTATGGTCATTATGAATTCCTTGTGATGCCTTCGTTTAACAAATGCACTAGCAGCATTTATGGACTTAATGAATCGGGTGTTTAGTGCATTCTTTGATGACTATGTAGTAGTGTTCATGGATGATATTCTTGTGTATTCTTCATCAAGGGAAGAACATGAGAATCATTTGAGAACGGTGTTACAAATTCTAAAGAAAAATTGGTTGTATGCCAAATATGAGAAGTGTGAGTTTTGGCTATCGGAAGTGAAGTTTCTCGGACATGTGGTTTTGGGAGGGGGAGTTTTCGTTGATCCTTCCAAGATATAGATCGTATTGGATTGTGAACGTCTGAAGAATGTGTTTAAAAGCCAGAGTTTCTTGGGGTTAGCCGACTATTGCTTAAGATTTGTGGAGGATTTCTCACGGTTAGCGGCACCTATAACTAGACTCACACGTAAGGGAGTTAAATTTGCATGGAATGAAGCTTGTGAGCTTGCTTTTCGGGAATTGACAAAGAGATTAACTACCGCTTCAGTTTTAGTAATTTCAGAACGTGGGTTAGGATATGTTATATATTGTGATGCTTCACGTGACGGATTGGGTTGCGTGTTAATACAAATGGGAAGAGTTGTTACTTATGGGTCACGTCAATTAAAGACTCACGAGCAAAACTACCCTACTCCTGACTTGGAATAAACGACGGTTATCTTTGCATTGAAGGGGTTGAGACATTACTTGTACGGGGAGAAATTTGAAGTATTTTTCGATTACAAAAGTCTCAAATATCTCTTCACACAAAAGGATTTGAACTCTAGGCAACGGAGATGGGTAGGGTACATGGAGGATTATAATTTTGATCTTCAATATCACCCGGGAAAAGCCAATGTCGTAGCAGATGCCTTAAGTAGAAAGTCTCATGGAATATTGGCTAGCATTGCCATTCAAGAGTGGAAGATGATGGCAAACATTGCAGAGTTGGGCTTGTACTTTAGTGAGGATAGTGAACCGGCTACCTTGTTTAGCCTTGTTGCTCAACTGACTTTGGTTAATAAAGTAATTGAGGCACAAGGGCAAGATGAGGAGATAAAGGCTATTCACACTTGGATTTCTGGTGGTGAGGTTGTGGAAGGTTGGTCTTTGCATAAAGATGGGAGTTTATGGTTCAAAAGAAAAAGGTATGTACCTATTCTATGTAGGCAGGGTATTCCACAATTCTAGGCTTGTAGTACATCCCGGTGGGATGAAAATGTATCACAACCTAAGGTTACAGTATTGGTGGAAAGGAATGAAAAATGATGTGGTTGAATTTGTGGCTAAGTGTCTTACATGCCAACGAGTGAAAAATGAACATCAAAGACCGGCTAGTTTGTTACAACCATTGCCAGTGGCAGAATGAAAATGGGAGCATATCGCCATGGAATTCGTGACAGGACTTCTGAGGTCACAAAGGGGACATGATGCCGTGTGGGTTATAGTTGATAAATAATTAGATGTTTGTTAAATAAGTTATTATTTATGCTGCATATTTTATTATTAGTTACATAATTTGTTAAATAAATTATTATTTTTGTAACGTAGTTTATAATTATTTAAATAGTTTGTTATATAAATTATTATTTATGCTACATTGTTTGTTTAATAAATTATTATTTACGATATATTATTTGTATTTAATAATATATTATTATTTATGCTGCATAGGGGTTAATGATTGGGATTTCGGAGTTTGGGGATTTGGGGTTTAGGATTTATTATTAGTTAGATAGTCTTTTAATTACATAGTTTGTTTGGGTTTGGGGATTTGGGTTTTAGGTTTGGGGTTTCGGATTAGGGGTCCGGTTCGGCTTTTGTTTGGTTTATTATTTATATTAAATAGTTTTTAATTTATTATAAATTATTATTAATGCTATATAATTTGTATTTAATAATATATTATTATTTATGCTGCATAGGGTTTAGGGATTGAGGTTTCGGTGTTTGGAGTTTTGGGATTCGGGGTTTGTGGTTTTAGATTTAAAATTTATTATTAGTTACATAGTCTTTTAATTACATAGTTTGTTTGGAGTTTTGGTATTCGAGTTTTCGTGTTTCGGGTTTTAGGTTTGGGGCTTCGGATTTGGGGTTCCGATTCGGCTTTAGTTTAGTTTATTATTTATGTTAAATAGTTTTTAGTTCATAAAATATTATTATTTATGCTACATAGTTTATTATTAATTATATATTTGAAAAATAAATTGTTATTTATGCTACGTAGTTCATTATTAGTTATATAGTTAGTTAAGTAATTTAATATTTATGTTTCATTGTTCATTATTAGTTATATAGTCTATTAAATAAATTATTGTTTACGTTACATAGTTTGTCTAGGGTTTGGGGATTCAAGTTTTGGGTATAGGTTGTTTTGGGTTCTAGGTTTGAGGTTTCAGATTAGAGGTTTCTGGTTCGACTTTAGTTTAGTTTTTTATTTATGTTAAATAGTTTTTAATTCACAATAAATTATTATTTATGCTACATATTTTATTATAATTATATAGTTTGTTAAATAAATTATTTTTTAAGCTACATAGTTCATTATTAGTTAAATAGTTTCTGAAATAATTTATTATTTATGCTACATAGTTTATCAAACATTATTTTATAAATTATTATTTATGTTTCATAATTTATTATTAGTTACATTGTCTGTTAATTACATATTTTGATTGTGATTTGGTGATTCGGGTTTTCGTATTTCGGGTTCTAAGTTTGTGGTTTTAGATTTGGAGTTTAAATTTCGGCTTTAGTTTAGTTTGTTTTTAATTCATAATAAATTATTATTTATGCTACATAGTTTATTATTAATTATATAATTTATTAAATAAATTATTATTAAAGCTACATGGTTCTATTAGTTAGATAGTTGGTTAAATAATTTATTATTTATGCTTCATACTTCATTAATACTTATGTAATTTGTTAAATAAATTATTATTTATGCTACATAATTTATTAGATATTTATTGAATAAATTATTATTTATGTTACATAGTTTATTATTTGTTACGTAGTTTGTTAATTAAATTATTATTATTCCTACATAATTTATTTTTTATTAGATATTTGTTGAATAAGTTATTATTTATATTCCATAGTTTATTATTGGTTATATAGTTTGTTAAATAAATTATTATTTATGCAATATAGTTTATTATTATTTAAATAGTTTGTTATATAAATTATTATTTATGCCACATAGTTTGGGGTTTCGGGGTTTGGAGTTTGGAGATTTGGGGTTTGGGGTTTAGAATTTAGGTTTTATTATTAGTTACATTGTCAATTAATTACTTATTTTTTTGGGATGATTTGGGTTTTCGGATTTCGGGTTCTTGGTTTGAGGTTTTGGATTCGAGGTTTCCGATTAAGCTTTTGTTTAATTTATTATTTATGTTAAATAGTTTTTAATTCATAATAAATTATTATTTATGATACATAGTTTATTATTAATTATATAATCTGTTAAATAAATTGTTATTTAAACTAAATAGTACATTATTAGTTAGATAGTTAGTTAAAAAAATTATTTTTTTATCCTTCATAGTTCATTAATAGTTATATCGTTTGTTAAATAAATTATTATTTTAAGCTAAATATGTAACGACCGGAACCAAATTTGACCGAATTTTCGATTTTCATCATTCTTCATCATAGATGCATTTTAAAGGATGCTATGGATGTTTTGAGAGTAGGAAACATGTTTGGAAACATGTTATAAGGTTTTTGGAAGTTTTCGGAATGTTTGGAGAAGTTTGACGTTTTGGTCAAACGGGAGTTCGGGATGCGGTCCGGGTGGGCCCGAAAATTTGAAAAAAAATTAGAAAATAATTATTTTTGATTTTGGCTTGGATGAAATGTTTAGAGAGTTAAGGAAGTGATTTTTAGTTCGTAGGAACTTTCGAAATCGAAAACGGAGCTCGGGAAGATACGTTAAGTGGCTAGAGGGCATTTTGGTCATTTTATGCCCATGAAACTTTCAATATCTGTATATGCAGAGATATTTCATATCTCTTATGTCCCAGTAGCCAGTCAAACCCTCCTCTCTCTCTCATATTCCCTCTTCTTCTCTTTACATTTTGGAGGCATTCGGGCAAGATTCGTGAGTTGTCGGAAGAGGACAGCTCGTAGAAGGCGACAAGGGCTTCGGTTTTAACCGAACAAACTTAACTTTCGGTGAGATGGATATCGCTGGAAATCTTGAGAAGTGCTTAGACAGCCTTCACTTTCAAGGTAGGGGTTCTCCTTCTCTCTTAGTTGTCGATTCTAGGATTTATGTAGAATTAGGGAGGAGTTGTCAACTCATGTGAGGGAGATGGGAGAGGGGCTGAAAATTTGGGTATCCCTCTTCTCTTATGTTATTTACATGCTAGATAGATTCATATAATGATCTGTGTGATGCATTGTGTGTAACAGCCCACTCCACCTGATGGTATGATATTGTCCCCCTTGGGCTTAAGCCCACACGATTTTGCTCTTGGGTTTTATCCCAAAATGCCTCATACCATTTGGAGAGAACACACTACATATAAGCACATCCCCTTCTCCACACCTAGATGATGTGGGATTGAGCACCTTGTAACCTGTCAGTGTGGTACTCGCCCAGTGTCTCTCGTACCCACACACATCACACTCGCCCATAAGGGTCACCACAATCCACCCCTATTGGCATCGGCACACTTCTGGTTGGGTTAGGCTCTGATACCATTTGTAACAGCCATATGGTATGATATTGTCCGCTTTGGGCCAAGCCCGCACAATTTTGCTCTTGGATTTTACCCCAAAAGGCCTCATACCATTTGGAGAGAACACACTACATATAAGCACATCTCTTTTTCCACACCCAAGTAATGTGGGATTGAGTACCCTGTAGCCTGTAAGTGTGGTAACTCGCCCAGTGTCTCTCGTACCCGCCCACATCAGTGACCCTTGTGGGCAGGTGTGATGTGGGCGGGTGCGAGAGACACTGGGCAAGCTACCACATTGGCAGGCTACAGGGTACTCAATCCCACATCACCTGGGTGTGGAGAAGGAGATGTGCTTATATATAGTGTGTTCTCTCTAAAAGGTATGAGGACTTTTGCGGTAAAACCCAAGAGCAAAACCGTGCGGGCTTAGGCCTAAAATGGACAATATCATACCATGTGGTGGACCGGGCTGTTACAAATGGTATTAGAGCCTGACCCAGCCAGAAGTGTGTCGACAGGGACGTCGGGCCTCCTAGGGGGGTGGATTGTAGTGACCTTTGTGGGCGGGTGTGAGAGACACTGGGCAAGCTACCATATTGTCAGGTTACAGGATGCTCAATCCCACATCGCCTGGGTGTGGAGAAGGGGATGTGCTTATATGTAGTGTGTTCTCTCCAAATGGTATAAGACCTTTTGGGGTAAAACCCAAGAGCAAAACAGTGCGGGCTTGGCCCAAAGCGGACTATATCGTACCATGTGGTGGAGCGGGTCGTTATAAATGGTATCAGAGTCTGACCCAGCCGAAAGTGTGCCGATGGGGACGTCAGGCCTCCTAGCGTGGGTGGATTATGGAGACCCTTGTGGGTGGGTGTGATGTGGGTGGGTGCTAGAGACACTAGGTGAGCTACCACACTGGCAGGCTTCAGGGTGCTCAATCCCACATTGCCTAGATGTGGAGAAGGGGATGTGTTTATATGTAGTGTGTTCTCTCTAAATGGTATGAGGCCTTTTGGGGTAAAACCCAAGAGCAAAATCGTGCAGGCTTGGCCCAAAGCGGACAATATCATACCATGTAGTGGAGCGGGTCATTATAAATAGTATCAGAGCCTGACCCAGCTTGAAGTATGCCGATGGGGACGTCAGGACTCCTAGGGGGTGGATTGTGGTGACCCTTGTGGGCAGGTGTGATGTGGGTGTGTGCGAGAGACATTGGACGAGCTACCACATTGGCATGCTACAGGGTGGTCAATCCCACATCGCCTGGGTGTGGAAAAGGGGATGTGCTTATATGTAGTATATTCTCTCCAAATGGTATGAGGCATTTTGGGGTAAAACCCAGGACAAAATCGTGCGGGCTTAACCCCAAAGCGGACAATATCTTACCATCAGGTGGAATGGGCTATTACAAATGGTATCAGAGTCGGAGCCCAGCCGGAAGTGTGCTGATGAGGACGTTGGGCCTCCTAGGGAGGTGAATAGTAGTGACCCTTGTGGGCGGGTGTGATGTGGGCAGGTGCGAGAGACACTAAATGAGCTACCACACTGGCAGGCTACAGGGTACTCAATCCCACATCGCCTGGGTGTGGAGAATGAGATGTGCTTATATGTAGTGTGTTCTCTCCGGATGGTATGTGGCATTTTGGGTAAAATCCAAGAGCAAAATCATACGGGTTTAGGCCCAAAGCGAACAATATCATACCATGTGGTGGAGCGGGCTGTTACATTGTGGATATATGTGCATTATGAGTAATGCGAGAGCATACTTAAACAGGTAGTAAAGCGTATGCATATGTAAAAAGTATGCATGGTTTTGTACATATAGGTGATTATTTGTAGGTTGTGGAGGTGAATGGGTGAATGCATGCTAGACAAATATAGCAAGCGGGTGCATTAGATGAGCATGGACAAATGTATGCTAAGTTGTGAGTTTATGCATAAGTGTGTTATATGCTTGTTTTGTGACACATATGTGATATAAAATGATGAAATGCATGCTAATTACTTGTGGTAATGTATGCATTAAGTAAAGCATGACTTTATATGCTAAGTTGGAGATTGTATGCATATGTATATAATATGCAAGTTTTGACATATATGTGCTCATATGTGGTTATGTGGTGAGGAATGCATGCTACATGTCTATTTAACTAGCTTGTGCATTTGTGAAGCATGAAATTAATATGCTTGATTCTATATGTCCAAAATTCATATATGAGAGGATGAGTATATATATGTGATTATATGCGATATTGTGGAGAGCAATGCACGCCAGGTACCCAAATTGCTAGCTTGGGTATTTGAGATGCAAAAATGACATGTTTGGATTATATGTTCAAAATACATATAAGGGGGAAATGTGAGGAAACGGGGAAAATAGACCGTACATGGAATGTCGGAGTTGTCTAACTATGCTATGAAATGGGCAATCTTGTCCAATGAGGTATGACTATCGATGTAGTCCAATCATACTGGGGCTAAGGCCTAGAGTCGGATTTATATCCACTTTAGGTGAGTTGTAGGGGTTGTCCACTCACCTTGGGGCAAATCAAAATATTTCCAATGGAGTATGATAATGTCAAAGTTGCCCATGTCATACAAATGAGTAAGAGGTGTCCTAGGTCACATGATCTATCGGAGAGGTCCAAATCATATTGCGATGTCGGATTAGGTCCGAGAGAGAAAGGTTGTACCTTTAGACTTATGTGATTAAATGTTGAGTACGACATTTATTTAATGCATCCCTTTTAAATATGCATTGTTTGAATGAACATGTGAATGTTGTAAATGACATGTAGTGTAATGACATACATACATATAGGTCGGTGTCGAATTAGTTTAAATGATTTTTCTAGTGATCACGCACGATTTATGCTAGGAAATGCTCTTTTCGAATCAGAGCGACTCAAACAAAACTGGATGAAGAAAGGATCGTCATGCTTATTGTTTATTTTGGACGTTTAGACGATCTAATTAGGCAAAAAGCAACGGTCAAGCATGATTTTTATAGAAGTGGGACATTTCGAATGAAAACAACTCAAAAGAAATTAGTTTAGAATCGTTGTCGCCATACTCGTTTCTTTTGGATGTCCAGACAGTAAAATATGGCACATAGCACCATACGGTTGTGATCATGGCACAAGGCACCATACAGTTCTCACCATGCACGATATTTGCTAGGAATTGCTCTTTTCGTACTAGAGTGACTCAAACAAAAAAGGATGAAAAGCATGCCCGTTGTTTCTTTTGGCCGTCTAGACGGTCGAATTTGGCAAAAGCAGCGGATGATTCTAATTGTGGTGCGATTTCTCAAGAAATGGGACTTTTTGAGTCAAAACAACTCAAATGAACCTAGTAAAAATCATTTATCCCATGCTAGTTTCTTTTGGATTTTCAGACATTCGAATCTGGTACAAAACACCATATAGTTGTGATCATGGCACAAAGCACCATAAGGTTTTGATCTTGCACGATATTTGCTAGGAATTGCTCTTTTCGTAGTAGAACGACTCAATAAAAAAAGGATGAGCATAGGATAAGCATGCTCGTTGTTTCTTTTGGTCCTCTAGACGGTCGAATTTAGCGAAAAGCATAGTATGATTCTAATTGTGGAACGATTTCTATAGAAATAAGACTTTTCGAGTCAAAACAACTTAAACGAAACTAGTTTAAAATCATTTTTCCCATGGTCGTTTCTTTTGGATGTTTAGAGAGTCGAATCTAGCACAAGACACCATACGGTTGTGATCACGCACAATTTCAGCTAGAAATTGCTCTTTTCGAATCAGAGCGACTCAAATAAAACTAGATGAAGATCGGATTGGCATGCTCATTGTTTCTTTTGGATGTCTAAACTGTCTAATTTGGTAAAAAGCAACGTACAATTCTAATTGTGGCACGATTTTTATCGAAGTGGGACTTTTCGAATCGAAACAACTCAAACGAAACTAGTTTAGAATCATTGTCTCCATACTCGTTTCTTTTGGATGTCCAGACGGTCGAATCTCACACAAAGCACTACACGGTTTTGATCATGCACGATATTTGCTAGGAATTGCTCTTTTCAAATTAGAAGGACTCAAACAAAAAAGTATGAAGATAGGATAAGCATACTCGTTGTTTCTTTTGGATGTCTAGACAGTCGAATTTGGCAAAAAGTAGCGTATGATTCTGATTGTGGCACGATTCCTCTAGACATGGAATTTTTTTTTTATTTGGAAAGGTTCGTGTGTTGCATTCATTCAACAAAAATAGGACTTTCCGAGTCACAACAACTTAAACGAAACTAGTTTAAATCATTTTTCCCATTCTCGTTTCTTCGGGATGTCCAGACAGTCGAATTTGGCCCAAGGCACCATTCAATTTTGATCACGCATGATTTTTCCTAGGAAATGCTCTTTTCAAATCAAAACGACTCAAACTAAACAGGATGAAGATCGGATCAGCATGCTCGTTATTTTTTTTTTACGTTTAGACTATCTAACTCGGTAAAGAGCAACGTACTATTCTAATTGTGGCACGATTTCTATAGAAGAGGAAATTTTTGATTCAATACCACTCAAACGAAACTAGTTCAGAATATTTTTCGCCATACTCGTTTCTTTTGGATGTCCAGAAGGTCGAATCTGGCACAAAGCACCATACGGTTTTGGTCATGCATGATATTTGTTAGGAATTGCTCTTTTCGTATTAGAACGACTCAACAAAAAAGGAAGAAGATAGGATTTGAATGCTCGTTGTTTCTTTTTGACGTATAGACGGTGGAATTTTGCAAAAACCAGCGTATGATTCTGATTGTGGCATGATTTCTCTAGAAATGAGACTTTTTTATTCAAAACACCTCAAACAAAACTAGTTTCAAACATTTTCCCATGCCCATTCCTTTTGGATGTCCAGATAGTCGAATCTGGCACAAAGCACCATACGGTTGTGATCACGCACAATTTCTGCTAGGAATTGCTCTTTTCGAATCAGAAGGACTCAAACAAAACTGGATGAAGATCGTATCAGCATGCTCATTAGTTCTTTTGGACGTTTAAACGATCTAATTTGACAAAAAGCAACATACAATTCTGATTGTGGCACGATTTCTTAAGAAATGGACTTTTCGAATCGAAACAACTAAAACGAAAGCAATTTTGAATCGTTGTAGCCATACTCGTTTCTTTTGGATGTCTATACGGTCGAATTTGGCACAAAGCACCATATGGTTGTGATCATGGCACAAAGCACCGTACGGTTTTGATCATGCACGATATTTGCTTGGAATTGTTCTTTTCGTACTATAGTGACTCAAACAAAAAAGGATGACGATAGGATAAGCATGCTCGTTGTTTCTTTTGGCCGTCTAGACAGTCGAATTTGACAAAAAGCAGCGGTTAATTCTAATTGTGGCGCGACTTCTCAAGCAATGGGACTTTTCAAGTCAAAACAACTGAAACGAAATTAGTTTAAATGATTTTTCTTGTGATCACGCACGATTTATGCTAGGAAATGCTATTTTCGAATCAGAGCGACTCAAACAAAACTGGATGAAGAAAGGATCGGCATGCTTATTATTTATTTTGGACGTTTAGACGATCTAATTAGGCAAAAAGCAATGGCCAAGCATGATTTTTATAGAAGCGGGACGTTTCGAATGAAAACAACTCAAAAGAAACTAGTTTAGAATCGTTGTCGCCATACTCGTTTCTTTTGGATGTCCAGACAGTAGAATATGGCACATAGCACCATACGGTTGTGATCATGGCACAAGGCACCATACAATTCTCACCATGCACGATATTTGCTAGGAATTGCTCTTTTCGTACTAGAGTGACTCAAACAAAAAAGGATAAAAAGCATGCTCGTTGTTTCTTTTGGCCCTCTAGACGGTCGAATTTGGCAAAAGCAGTGGATGATTCTAATTGTGGTGCGATTTCTCAAGAAATGGGACTTTTCGAGTCAAAACAACTCAAATGAACCTAGTAAAAATCATTTATCCCATGCTAGTTTCTTTTGGATGTTCAGACAGTCGAATCTGGTACAAAACACCATATAGTTGTGATCATGGCACAAAGCACCATAAGGTTTTGATCTTGCACGATATTTGCTAGGAATTGCTCTTTTCGTAGCAGAACAACTCAATCAAAAAATGATGAACATAGGATAAGCATGCTCGTTGTTTCTTTTGGTCCTCTAGACGGTCGAATTTGGCAAAAAGCATAGTATGATTCTGATTGTGGAACGATTTTTATAGAAATAAGACTTTTCGAGTCAAATCAACTTAAACGAAACTAGTTTAAAATCATTTTTCCCATGGTCGTTTCTTTTGGATGTTTAGAGAGTCAAATCTGGCACAAGACACCATACGGTTGTGATCACGCACGATTTTTCCTAGAAAATGCTCTTTTCGAATCAAAACGACTCAAACTAAATAGGATGATGATCGGATCAGCATGCTCGTTATTTTTTTTGGACGTTTAGACTTTCTAACTTGGCAAAAAGCAATGTACTATTCTAATTATGGCACGATTTCTATAGAAGAGGGAATTTTTGATTCAATAGCACTCAAACGAAACTAGTTTAAAATATTTTTTGCCATACTCGTTTCTTTTGGATGTCCAGACGGTCGAATCTAAATCATTTTTCCCATGGTCATTTCTTTTGGATGTTTAGAGAGTCGAATCTGGCACAAGACACCAAACGGTTGTGATCATGCACGATTTCAGCTAAAAATTGCTCTTTTCGAATCAGAGCGACTCAAATAAAACTAGATGAAGATCGGATCGGCATGCTCATTGTTTCTTTCGGATGTCTAAACGATCTAATTTGGTAAAAAGCACGATTTTTATCGAATTGGGACTTTTCGAATCGAAACAACTCAAACAAAACTAGTTTAGAATCGTTGTCTCCATACTCATTTCTTTTGGATGTCCAAACGGTCGAATCTCACACAAAGCACTACACAATTTTGATCATGCACGATATTTGCTAGGAATTGCTCTTTTCAAATTTGAATCAAAACGACTCAAACTAAACAGGATGAAGATCGGATCAGCATACTCGTTATTTTTTTGGACATTTAGACTATCTAACTTGGCAATCATCCTATTCTGTTTGAGTCGTTCTGAATCGAAAAGAGCAATTCCTTGCAGAAATCATGTATGATCACAATCGTATGGTGCTTTGTGCCAACTTCGACCGTCTGGACATCTGAAAGAAACAATTTGCATGCTATCAATGATTTTAAACATGTGTTCATTTGAGTTATTTTGATTCGAAAAGCCCAATTCCTTGAGAAATCGTGCCATAATTAGAATCGTACGTTGCTTTTTGCCAAATTAGACAGTCAAGACGTCCAAAAGAAACGACGAGCATGTCGATCCGATCTTCATCCTATTTTGTTGAGTCATTCTGAATCGAAAAGAACAATTCCTTGCAGATATTAGGCATTATTAAAACCGTATGGGCCTTTGTGCCAAAATCGACCGTTTGGACATCCAAAAGAAATGAGCATAACAATAACGATTTTGAACTAGTTTTGTTTGAGTTGCTTTGATTCAAAAAGATCAATTCTTAGTTGAAATTGTGCATAATCATAAGTCCATGGTTCTTTGTACAAAATTTGATCGTTTGGACGTCCAACAGAAACGAGCATGGCAAAATCGATTTTAAACTAGTTTTGTTTTAGTCGCTTTGATTCGAAAAGTTCCATTCCAAGAGAAATTGTGCCATAATTAGAATAGTCCGTTGCTTTTTCCCAGATTCGACCGTTTAAACGGCCAAAAGAAACAATGAGCATGCCAATCCGATCTTCATCCTGTTTTGTTTGGTTTATTTTTATTCGAAAAGACTCATTCCAATCAGAAATCATGCATGATCAAAATCGTATGGTATTTTGTGACAGATTCTACCGTCTGGTCATCCAAAAGAAATGAGCATGGGAAGAATAATTTTAACCTAGTTTCGTTTGAGCTTCTTTCATTCGAAAAGTCCATTTCTAGGAGAAATTTTGCCGCAATCAGATTCATATGTTGCATTTTGCCAAATTCGACCGTCTTGACGTCCAAAAGAAACGACGAGCATGTCAATCAATCTTCATCCTATTTTGTTTGAGTTGTTTTGTATCGAAAAGAGCTATTCCTTGTAGAAATCGGGGATGATCAGAACCATATGCTGGTTTGTGCCAAATTCGACCGTCTGGACATCTAGAAGAAACAATTAGCTTGTCGTTAATGATTTTAAACTAGTCTCATTTGAGTAGTTTCAATTTGAAAAGCCCCATTCCTAGAGAATTCGTGCCATAATCATAATCGAATGTTGGTTTTTGCCAAATTAGATTGTCAAGACATCTAAAAGAAATGACGAGCATGTCATCCGATCTTCATCTTGTTTGTTTAAGTCGTTCTGATTCGAAAAGTGGTATTCCTTGCATAAATCGTGCATGATCAAACTGTATGGTGCTTGTGCCAAATTCGCCCGTCTGGAGATCTAGAAGAAACAATTAGCATGCCATCAATGATTTTAAACTAGTCTCGTTTGAGTAGTTTCAATTTGAAAAGCCCCGTTCCTAGAGAATTCATGCCACAATCATAATCAAATGTTGGTTTTTGCCAAATTAGATTGTCAAGACATCTAAAAGAAACGACGAGCATGTCATCCGATCTTCATCTTGTTTGTTTAAGTCGTTCTGATTCGAAAAGTGGTATTCCTTGCATAAATCGTGCATGATCAAACTGTATGGTGCTTGTGCCAAATTCGACCGTCTGGAGATCTAGAAGAAACAATTAGCATGCCATCAATGATTTTAAACTAGTTTCATTTGGGTTGTCTTGATTTGGAAAACCCCATTCTTAGAGAAATCGTGCGATAATCTGAATCGTATGTTGCTTTTCACCAAATTAGATTGTCAATACGTCCAAAAGAAACGACAAGCATGTTGATCCGATCTTCATCCTGTTTTGTTTAAGTCGTTCTGATTCGAAAAGTGCTATTCCTTGCAGAAATTGTGCATGATCAAACCGTATAGTGCTATGTACCAAATTCGACCGTCTGGACATCTAAAAGAAACAATTAGCATGCCATCAATGATTCTAAACTAGTTTCAATTTGAAAAGCCCCATTCTTAGAGAAATCATTCCATATTCAGAATCGTACGTTGTTTTTCACCAAATTAGATTGTCAAGATGTCCAAAAGAGACGACGAGCATGTCGATCCGATTTTCGTCCTATTTTGTTTAAGTCGTTCTAATTCGAAAAGTTCAATTCGTTGCAGAAATCGTGCATGATCACAACCTTATGGTGCTTTATGCCAGAATCGACCATCTAGACATCCAAAAGAAATGAACAACGGTTTTGAACTAGTTTCGTTTGAGTTATTTTGATTCGAAAAGTCTCATTCCTAGAGAAATCGTGTCATACTCAGAATCATACGTTGCTTTATGCCAAATTTGACGGTCAAGACGTCAAAAAGAAACAGCGAGCACGTCGATCTGAACTTCATCCTGTTCTGTTTGAGTCGTTTTGATTCCAAAAGAACAATTCTTAGCAGAAATTACGCATGATCACAACTGTATGGTGCTTCTACCAAATTTGACCGTCTGGACATCCAAAAGAAACAAACATGGCAACATCGATTTTAAACTAGTTTCGTTTAAGTTGTTTCGATTTGAAATGCCCCATTCCTAGAGGAATCGTGCCATAATTAGAATCGTACGCTGCTATTCGCCAAATTAGATTGTCAAGTCGTCCAAAAGAAACGACGAGCATGTCGATCGGATCTTCCTCCTGTTTTGTTTAAGTCGTTCTGATTCAAAAAGTGCAATTTCTTACAGAAATCGTGCATGATCACAACTGTATGGTGCTTTGTCCTAAAATCGACCGTCTGGACATCCAAAAGAAATGAGTCGGGCAACGAAGATTTTGAACTAGTTTCGTTTAAGTTGTTTTGGTTCGAAAAGTCTCATTGTTAGAGAAATCGTGCCGTACTCAGAACAACCTAAACAAAATAGGATGAAGATCGGATCGACAAACTTGTTGTTTCATTTGGACCTCGAGAAGAGCTAATTTGGCAAAAACCAACGAACGATTCGGATTGTGGCACGATTTCTCGAGAAACGGCCTTTTCGAATCAAAACAACTCAAACGAAACTAGTTTAAAATCGTTTTTACCAAACTCATTTATTTTGGATGTCCAGCCAGTCGAATCTGGCACAAAGCACCATACGATTATGATCATGCACAGTTTCTGCTAGGAATCGCTCTTTTCAAATCAGAACGACTCAAACAAAATAGGATAAAGATTGAATCGACATGTTCGTTGTTTCTTATGGACGTCTAGACGATCGAATTAGGCAAAAAGCAACGTATGATTCTGATTGTGGCACGATTTCTCTAGAAATGGGATTTTTTGAATCAAAACAATTAAAACGAAACTAGTTTAATATCATTTTTACCATGCTCATTTCTTTTAGATGTCTAGACAGTCGAATCTAGCTAAAGGCACCATACGGTTGTGATCATACACAATTTCTTCTAGGAATTGTACTTTTCGAATCAGAACGACTCAAATAAAACTAGATGAAGATCGGATCGACATGCACGTTGTTTCTTTTAGACGACTAGATGATCGAATTTGGGAAAATGCAAGTTCAATTCTAGTTGTTGCACGATTTATCTAAGAATGGGACCTTTTTAATCAAAACAAGTAAAAAGAAACTAGTTTAAAATTATTGTTGTCATGCTCGTTATTTCTGTTGGAAGTCTAGAATCTCGCACAAAGCAACATATAGTAGTGATCATGCACGATTTCAGCTAAGAATTACTCTTTTCGAAACATAACGACTCAAACAAAACAAAATGAAAATCGAATCGACATGCACGTTGTTTCTTTTAGACGACTAGACGGTAGAATTTGACAAAATGAAACGTTTAATTCTAATTGTGGTACAATTTCTCTTAGAATACGACTTTTCGAATGAAAACAACTCAAATGAAACTAGTTTTAAATGTTATCATTATGCTCGTTGATCATGCATGACTTCTGCTAGGAATTCATTTTTTTGAATCAAAAAGACTCAAACAAAATAGGATGACGATCAGATTGGCATGCTCGTTATTTCTTTTAGACGTCTAGACAATCAAATATAACAAAAAAAAACAAATTGCAATTCTGATTGTGGCACAATTTCTCTAGAAATGGGACTTTTCAAATCAAAACAACTCAAACGAAACTAGTTTAAAATCATTTTTAGCATGCTCATTTCTTTTGGATGTCTAGACAGTTTAATCTGGCACAAAGCACCATATGCTTGCGGTCATACCCGAGTTATGCTAGGAGTTGCTCTTTTCGAATCAGAACTACTAGAACGTAAGAGGATGAACATCGGATCGATAAGCTCGTTGTTTCTTTTAGATGTCTAAACAGTAAAATTTGGCAAAAAGTAATATGCGATTCTGATTGTCGCATGATTTCTCTAGAAATGGGACTTTTCGAATCAACACAACTCAAATGAAACTAATTTAAAATCGTTGTTGTCATGCTCGTTTCTTTTGGATGTCAAGACGGTCGAATCTTGCATAAAGCATCATACAGTTGTGATTATGCACGATTTCTGCTAGGAATTCCTCTTTTCGAATTAGAACGACCCAAACAAAATAAGATGAAGATCGGATCGACAAGCTCGTTGTTTCATTTGGACGTTTAGAATGTCTAATTTGGGAAAAACCAATGTACGATTCTGATTGTGGCAGGATTTTTCGAGAAATGGAACTTTTTGAATCAAAACAACTCAAACAAAACTAGTTTAAAATCATTTTTGTCATACTCATTACTTTTAGATGTCGAGATAGTCGAATCTGGCACAAAGCAACATACGGTTGTGATCATACATGATTTCTGCTTGGAATTGCTCTTTTCGAAACAGAATGACTCAAACAAAACAGGATGAAGATCGAATCAACATGCTCGTTGTTTCTTATGGACGTCTAGACAATCGAATTTGGCAAAAAGCAACATACAATTCTAATTGTGGCACGATTTCTCTAGAAATAGGACTTTTCAAATCAAAACAACTCAAACAAAACTAATTTAAAATCATTTTTGTCATACTCGTTTCTTTTGGATGTCCAAATAGTCGAATTTAGAGCATAAAGCAACATACAGTTATGATCATGCACGATTTTTACTAGGAATTGCTCTTTTTCAATCAGAACGACTCAAACAAAAGAGGATGAAAGTCGAATCGATATGCTCGTTATGACTTTGAAAAGTAACGTATGACTTTGATTGTGGCACGATTTCTCTAAGAATAGGACTTTTTGAATCAAAACAACTAACAGAAAACTAATTTAAAATCGTTGTTGGAAGTTTAGATTGTCGAATCTGGCACGAAGCTCCATATGGTAATGATCATACACGATTTCAGCAAGGATTTCCTCTTTTCAAAACATAACGACTCAAACAAAATTGTATGAGGATCGAATTGATATGCACGTTGTTTCTTTTAGATGATAGAGGGTAGAATTTAACCAAATGTAATGTTCAATTTTGATTGTGGCACAATTTCTTTCAGAGTATAACTTTTTGAATCAAAACAACTCAAATGAAACTAGTTTAAAATTGTTATTTTCATGCTCGTTAATCATGCACGATTTCTACTAGGAATCCCTCTTTTTGAATCAGAAAGACTCAAACAAAAGAGGATGACGATCAAACTGGCATGCTCGTTGTTTCTTTTGGACGTCTAGAAGGTCAAATTTGACAGAAAACAAATTATAATTTTGATTGTGGCACAATTTCTCTAGAAATAGGACTTTCTTTTAGATGTCCAGACAGTCGAATCTGGCACAAAACACCATATGGTTGCGGTCATGCATGATTTATGCTTGGAATTGCTTTTTTTGAATAAGAACTGCTAAAACATAAGAGGATGAAGATCAGATCGATAAGCTCGTTGTTTCTTTTAGACGTCTAGACAGTCGAATTTGGCAAAAAGAAATGTACGATTCTGATTGTGGCATGATTTCTCTAGAAACGGGACTTTTTGAATCAAAACAACTCAAACGAAACAAGTTTAAAATCGTTGTTGTCATACTCGTTTCTTTTAGATGTCCAGACGGTCGAATCTTGCACAAAGCATCATACAGTTGTGATCATGCACGATTTATGCTAGGAATTCCTCTTTTCGAATCAAAATGACCCAAACAAAACAGGATGAAGATCAGATCAACAAGCTCGTTGTTTCATTTAGACGTCTAGAAGGTCCATTTTGGCAAAAACAAACGTATGATTCTGATTGTGGCACGATTTCTCAAGAAATGTGACTTTTCGTATCAAAATAACTCAATCGAAAACTAGTTTAAAATCATTTTTGCCATACTCGTTGCTTTAGGATGTCCAGACAGTCGAATCTAGCACAAAGCACCAAATGGATGTGATCATGCACGATTTCTACTTAGAATTGCTCTTTTCGAATCAAAACGACTCAAATAAAACAGGATGAAGATCGAATCGACATGCTCGTTGTTTCTTATAGACGTCTAGACGGTCGAATTTGGCAAAAAGTAACATATGATTCTGATTGTGGCATGATTTCTCTAGAAGTGGGACTTCTCGAATCAAAACAACTCAAACAAAACTAGTTTAAAATCATTTTAGCCATGCTCGTTTCTTTTAGAAATCCAAACAGTCAAATCTAGCACCAAGAACCATACGGTTGTGATCATGCACGATTTTTTTTAAGAATTGCTCTTTTTGAATAAAAATGACTCAAAAAAAAAGATAAAGGTCAGATCGATATGCTCGTTGTTTCTTTTAGACGTGTATATACTGTCAAATCTAGCAAAAAGAAATGTATGATTCTGATTGTAGCATGATTTCTCTAAGAATGGGACTTTTTGAATCAAAACAACTCAATGGAAACTAGTTTAAAATCGTTGTTGTCATGCTCGGTATTTTTGTTGGAAGTCTAAACGGTCGAATCTGGCTCGAAACATCATATGGTTGTGATCATGCATGATTTCAGTGAGGAATTGCTCTTTTTGAAACATAACAACCCAAACAAAACTGGATGAGGATCGGATCGACATACATGTTGTTTCTTTTAGAAGATAGACAGTCTAATTTGGCAAAATGCAACATTTAGTTCTGACTATGGCACTATTTCTCTCAGAATGCGACTTTTATAATCAAAACAACTCAAACGAAATTGGTTTTAAAATGTTGTTTTCATGCTCGTTAATCTTGCACGATTTCTGCTAGGAATTCCTCTTTTCGAATCAGAAAGACTCAAACAAAATAGGATGATGATCAGATCGGCATGCTCGTTATTTTTTTTTAGACATCTAGACGGTTAAATTTGGCAAAACAACAATGTACAATTTTGATTGTGGCACGATTTCTCTAGAAATGGGATATTTCAAATCAAAACAACTCAAATAAAACTAGTTTAAAATCATTTTTAGCATGTTATTTTCTTTTGGATGTCCAGACGGTCGAATGTGGCACAAAGCACTATTTGGTTACGGTCATGCATGATTTCTGCTATGAATTGCTCTTTTCGAATCATAACAACTAAAACAAAAGAGGATGAAGATCGGATCGATATGCTCGTTGTTTCTTTTAGATGTCTAAACGAACGAATTTGCCAAAAAAGCAACGCACGATTTTGATTGTGGCATGATTTCTCTAGAAATGGGACTTTTAGAATCAAAACAACTCGAACAAAACTAGTTTAAAATTATTTTTGCCATGCTAATTTCCTTTGGATGTCGAAACGGTCGAATCTTGCACAGGGCATCAGACAGTTGTGATCATGCACGATTTCTACTTGGAATTCCTCTTTTTGAATCAAAATAACTCAAACAAAAGAGGATAAAGATCAGATCGATATGATCGTTGTTTCTTTTAAATGTCTAGACGATCGAATCTAGCAAAAAGAAACGTATGATTCTGATTATGGCACGATTCCTCTAAGAATGAGACTTTTTGAATCAAAATAACTAAAAGGAAACCAGTTTAAAATTGTTGTTGTCATGCTCATTATTTCTATTGGAAGACCAAACGATCGAATCTGGCACGAAGCGCCATATGGTTGTGATCATGCACGATTTCAGCTAGGAATTACTCTTCTCAAAATATAAAGACTCAAACAAAACAGGATATAGATTGGATCGACATGCACACTGTTTCTTTTAGACGATAGATAGTCGATTTTGGCAAAATGCAACATTCAATTTTGATTGTGACATGATTTCTCTCAGAATGCGACTTTTCAAATCAAAACAACTCAAACGAAACAAGTTTAAAAATGTTGTTGTTATACTCGTTGATCATGCACGATTTCTCCTAGGAATTCCTTTCTTCGAATAAAAAAGACCTAAATAAAACAGGATGACAATCATATTGGCATGCTCATTATTTCTTTTGAACATCTAGATGGTCAAATTTGGCAAAAAAATAATGTACAATTCTAATTGTGACACGAATTCTCTAGACATGAAACTTTTTGAATCAAAACAACTCAAACAAAACTAGTTTAAAATCATTTTTCGAATGCTCATTGCTTTTGGATGTCCAGACAGTCGAATCTGGCATAAAGCACAATATAGTTGCGGTCATGCATAATTTTTGCTAGGAATTACTCTTTTCAAATCAGAACAACTAAAACAAAAGAGGATGAAGATCGAATCGATATACTCGTCGTTTCTTTTAGATGTCTAGACGGTCAAATTTGGCAAAAAGTAACATACGATTCTGATTGTGGCATGATTTATCTAGAAATAGAATTTTTGGAATCAAAATAACTCAAACAAAACTAGTTTAAAATCATTTTTGCCATGCTCGTTTCTTTGATGTCCAAACAGTCGAATCCGGCGCAAAGCACCATACGGTTGTGATTATACACGATTTTTACTAGGAATTACTTTTTTTGAATCAGAATGACTCAAACGTAAGAGGATAAAGATCGGATCGATATGCTCGTTATTTCTTTTAGTTGTCTAGACGGTCGAATCTGGCAAAAAGCAACGTATGATTCTAATTGTGACACGATTTCTAAAGAAATGGGACTTTGTATCAAAATAACTCAAACAAACTAGTTTAAAATCTTTTTTGCCATACCCATTTATTTTGGATGTCTAGACAGTCGAATCTGGCATAAAGTACCATACGATTATGATCTTGCCCGATTTCTGCAAGGAATTGTTCTTTTCGAATCAGAATGACTCAAGCAAAACAAGATGAAGATTGAATTGGCATGTTTGTTGTTTCTTATGGACGTCTAGACGATCGAATTTGGCAAAAAGCAACGTACAATTCTGATTATGGCATGATTTCTCTAAAAATGGGACTTTTTGAATCAAAACAACTCAAACAAAACTTGTTTAAAATCATTTTTGCCATGCTCGTTTCTTTTGGATATCCAAGCAGTCGAATCTGGCATAAAGCACCATACGATTGTGATCATGCACGATTTCTACTAGGAATTGCTTTTTTCAAATCAAAACGACTCAAACAAGTGCGGATGAAGATCAGATTGATATGCTCGTTGTTTCTTTTAAACGTTTAGACGGTCAAATCTGGCAAAAAGCAATGTATGATTCTGATTTTGGCACAATTTCTCTAAGAATGGAATTTTTTATATCAAAATAACTCAAAGGGAACTAATTTAAAATCATTGTTGTTATGCTCATTATTTATGTTGGAAGTCCAGACGATCGAATCTGGCACGAAGCGCAATATGGTAGTGATCATGCACAATTTCAACTAGGAATTGCTCTTTTCGAAACATAACGAGTCAAATAAAACAGGATGAAGATCGGATCAACATGCAAGTTGTTTCTTTTAGATGACTAGATGGTTGAATTTGGCAAAATGCAACGTTCAATTCTGATTGTGGCACGATTTTCCTCAAAATGTGACTTTTCGAATCAAAACAACTCAAATGAAACTAGTTTAAAAATGTTGTCATCATGCCCGTTGATAATGCACGATTTCTGTTAGGAATTCCTCTTTTCGAATCAGAAAGACTCAACCAAAACAGGATAACGATCAGATTGGCATGCTCGTTGTTTCTTTTAGACGTTAGGACGGTCAAATTTGGCAAAAAAAATAATGTCCAATTCTAATTGTGGCATGATTTCTCAAAAAATGGAACTTTTCGAATCAAAACAACTTAAACGAAACTAGTTTAAAATTATTTTTGACATGCTCATTTCTTTTGGATGTATAGACAGTCGAATTTGGCACAAAGCACCATATGATTGTGGTCATGCACGATTTCTGCTAGTAATTGCTCTTTCTGAATAAGAACTACTAAAATAAAAGAGGATGAAGATCGGATCGATAAGCTCGTTGATTCTTTTAGACGTCTACACTGTCGAATTTGACAAAAAAATAACATACGATTCTGATTGTGGCATAATTTATTGAGAAATGGGACTTTTCGAATCAAACAACTCAAACAAAATTAGTTTAAAATTATTTTTGCCAAACTCATTTCTTTTGGATGTACTGATGATCGAATATGACTGTGGCACGATTTATCTAGGAATTGCTCTTTTAGAAACATAACGAGTCAAACAAAATAGGATGAAGATCAGATCAACATGCACGTTGTTTCTTTTAGACAACTAGATGGTCGAATTTGGCCAACTGCAATGTTAAATTCTGATTGTGGCACGATTTCCCTCAAAATACGACTTTTTGAATCAAAACAACTCATTCAAAACTAGTTTAAAAATGTTGTCATCATTCCCATTGATAATGCACAATTTTTGCTAGGAATTCCTCTTTTCGAATCAGAAAGACTCAACCAAAATAGGATAACGATCATATTGGCATGCTCGTTGTTTCTTTAGACGTCAGGATGATCAAATTTGGCAAAAAATAATGTCCAATTCTAATTGTGGCATGATTTCTCTAAAAATGGGACTTTTTGAATCAAAATAACTCAAACGAAACAAGTTTAAAGTCGTTGTTGTCATGCTCGTTTCTTTTGGATGTCCAGACGGTCAAATCCTACACAAAGCATCATATAGTTGTGATCATACACGATTTCTGCAAGGAATTCCTCTTTTTGAATCAGAATAACTCAAACAAAACAGGATGAAGATCAGATCGACAAACTCATTGTTTCATTTGGACATCTAGAAGGTCTAATTTGGCAAAAACTAATGTACGATTCTAATTGTGGCATGATTTCTCGAGAAATGGGACTTTTTGAATCAAACAAATCAAACGAAATTAGTTTAAAATCATTTTTCCCAAACTCATTTCTTTTGGATGTACATACGGTCTAATCTGACACAAAGCACGATACGGTTATGATCATGCACGATTTTTGCTAGAAATTGCTCTTTTTGAATCAGAATGACTCAAACAAAACAGGATGAAGATCGAATCGAAATGCTCGTTGTTTCTTATAGACGTCTAGACGATCGAATTTGGCAAAAAGTAACGTATGATTCTGATTATGGCACAATTTCTCTAGAAATAAGACTTTTCGAATCAAAATAACTCAAACAAAACTAGTTTAAAATCATTTTTGCCATGCTCGTTACTTTTGGATGTCCAAACAATCGAATCTGGCACAAAGCTCCATGCGATTGTGATCATGCATGATTTCTACTAGGAATTGCTCTTTTCAAATTAGAATGACTCAAACAAAAGAGGATAAAGATCGGATCGATATGCTTGTTGTTTCTTTTAGACATCTAGATGGTTGAATTTGGCAAAAAGTAACGTATCATTCGGACTGTGGCACGATTTATCTAAGAATGAGACTTTTTAATCAAAACAACTCTAAGGAAACTAGTTTAAAATCATTGTTGACATGCTCGTTATTTATGTTGGAAGTCCAGACGGTCGAATCTGGTACGAAGCGCCATATAGTTGTGATCATACACAATTTCAGCTAGGAATTGATCTTTTCAAAACATAACGACTCAAACAAAGCAAGATGAAGATTGGATCGACATGCACATTGTTTATTTTAGACGACTAGACGTTCGAATTTGGTAAAATGCAACGTTCAATTCTGATTGTAGCACAATTTTTCTCAGAATGTGACTTTTTGAATCAAGAAAACTCAAACGAAACTAGTTTAAAAATGTTATCATCATGCTCGTTGATCATGCATGATTTCTGCTAGGAATTCCTCTTTTCGAATTAGAAAGACTCAAACAAAACAGGATGATGATCAGATTGGCATACTCGTTGTTTCTTTTAGATGTTTAGACGGCCAAATTTGGCAAAAAAATAATGTACAATTCTGATTATGGCACAATTTCTACAGAAATGAGATTTTTCGAATCAAAACAACTTAAACAAAACTAGTTTAAAATCATTTTTGGCATGCTCATTTCTTTTGGATGTCTATACAGTCGAATTTGGCACAAAGCGCCATATGGTTGCAATTATGCATGATTTCTACTAATAATTACTCTTTTCGAATCAGAACTACTAAAATAAAAGAGGATGAAGATTGGATCGATAAGCTTGTTGTTTCTTTTAGACGTCTAAACGGTCGAATTTGGCAAAAAATAACGTAAGATTCATATTGTGGCATGATTTCCTAGAAATAGGACTTTTCGAATCAAAATAACTCAAACGAAACTAGTTTAAAATCGTTGTTGTCATACTCGTTTCTTTTGGATGTCCAAACGGTTGAATCTTGCACAAAGTATCATACAGTTGTGTTCATGCACAATTTCTGCTAGAAATTCCTCTTTTTGAATTAGAATGACCCAAAAAGAAAGGACAAAGATCGAATCGACAAGCTCTTTGTTTCATTTGGACGTCTAGAAAGTCTAATTTGGAAAAAATCAACGTACGATTCTAATTGTGGCACGATTTCTCAAAAAATGGGTCTTTTTTAATCAAAACAACTCAAACGAAACTAGTTTAAAATTATTTTTGTCATACTCATTTCTTTTGGATGTCCAGACAGTCGAGTCTGGCACGAAGCACCATATGGTTTTGATCATGCACGATTTTTGCTAGGAATTGCTCTTTTCAAATCAGAACGACTCAAACAAAATATGATGAAGACAGAATTGACATGCTCGTTGTTTCTTATGGACGTCTAGACAATCAAATTTGGCAAAAAACAATGTACGATTCTGATTGTGGCACGATTTCTCTAGAAATGGGGCTTTTCAAATCAAAACAACTTAAATAAAACTAGTTTAAAATTATTTTTGCCATGCTCGTTTCTTTTGGATGTCCAAATAGTCGAATCTGGCACAAAGCACCATATGGTTGTAATCATACACAATTTCTACTAGGAATTGCTCATTTTGAATCAGAACGACTCAACCAAAAAAGGATGAAGATCGGATCGATATGCTAGTTGTTTCTTTTAGATGTTTAGATGATCGAATTTAGCAAAAAGCAACGTACGATTTTGATTGTGGCATGATTTCTCTATAAATGGGGTTTTTCGAACCAAAACAAATCAAACGAACCTAGTTTTAAAATGTTATTGCCATGCTCGTTGATCATGCATGATTTTTGCTAGGAATTCCTTTTTTCGAATCAGAAAGACTCAAACAAAACAGGATGACGATCAGTCAAAATGGTTACTCGTGCCCACGATATGGAACTCAGCATAACAAGTCATGGTGCAAAGGTTTCTGCCTTTCTCAATATGTCTGACAACTGTCTTGAAGATGAATGGGTTGAGTCTGAAGAGGAAGAGAAAATACTTCTTAATTCGGTCGATGAAATAGATACATCTTATGTTACAAACATCGTCTCTAAAGACTTATATCAAGAAACACATCATGTTGCTTTAGTGACTTCATCTGAAGGTTCTTAGTTACATAAGGTATTGAGTCAAGAAAGCCTTAGTAGAAGACTGGACAGACAGGGGGCAAACCCTCCATACAAAGCTCATTCAAGCTCTCCTCAAACAACTTCAAATAGAAAGGATCGAAAAATTGTGCTTACAAGGAGGCCGAAAAAGAAAGTTCAAAATGGGAATAGTCTTGCAATGATCTCGCAAGAATCATTGCCTAGAAACACACGAGTGATGTCTCAAGAGTCACTTTCGCGAACTGTTTCTAACAAACAGCAAAATGAATGTCTCAAACAAGAAAGCGAGGAACAAGAACAAAGTTGTTTCCAATTCCAAATAGAACGAGAAGCTGTGAAAATTAAAAGACTATAGGAAGGAAAAGTGTGGGGACCAAAGCCCGAAGATACTGTCTATATCAAATTTCGCAACGGAATGAAAGCATACTGGGTGAGTTACAATCCTCCAACATGGATCATGACGAATGAAATACCTCTCCCTTCTGGATGGGGAGATGAGTTCGAAGGAGATGTTTCTTCTCAAGTACAAGAAGAGTGCAATAAACAAACAAAGTAAAGAGGAAAATTTTAAATTGACGCCGAGCTGGTTCACACTTTTCAACACAAGCTTGGACTATTTTTTGAATCTTACAAAGTTAAAGAATAATCAAAGCTAAAGTGCTTCCCGATACAAGCCTAAACTGTCGATGACACTCCTTGACACAATTATAAACTGTCTAAAAAAAACTCATTAACACAAATATAAACTGTCTACAAAAAAAAAAATACTCCTTGACACAAGCATAAACTGTCTGTATGAAAAGAAAAAAAATAAGCACTCCTTGATATGAGTATAAACTATCTTTACAAAAAAAAAAAAAAATGAACTACATGATGATTTGATCCTTGTTCAGGGTATGTAGGCATCTTGGAGGATTGTTCCAAGTTCAGTCAACCTAACAAAAAAAAATTCTTTTGGCATGCCACCAATTTAGATGTTGACGATGTCACCACACTGTGGTGACTTGACTACCCGTAAGATGTTAACGATGTCTACCGCACCGTGGTGACTTGGCCTGTCGCTAAGATATATATTGACGATGTCTATCGCACCGTGGTGACGACTTGGCTCATCGCCAAAATATGTAAAAGGTGTTTGTTGCATTGTGGTGACTTGACTTTCTACGAAGATGTTGAAAGCACCCATCGTGCTATATTAATTTGGCCCGTGGAGTAAAACGATCAACCAGTGGGGTCCCTACATCAAGTGTAGACCCTTTCTTTATGACATCATTCTCTCGTTCTAAAATGGTTATAGTGTTTGCCTTGAAACTTTTGAAGAAAACCATGATTGGCAGAAGTCAAAAGTTGTTTACCTGACAAGAAGAAAAAATGTGAGAGAAATTTAACCCAAAAAAAAAGTATAGTGTTCCAAAGGAACTAAGTGACCCCCGAAAGGCACTAAGGGACCCTAAATGGACGATAAAGTGACCCCAAAGGGCACTAAAAGACCCCGGAGGAACAATAAAGTGACCCCGAGGGGCACTAAGAGACCCCAAGGGACAATAAAGTGACCCCGAAGGGCACAAAGGGACCCAAAGGGCACTAAGAGAATCCGAAGGGACAATAAAGTGACCCCAAGGGGCACTAAGGGACTCCGAAGGGACAATAAAGTGACCCCGAAGGACACTAAGGGACCCCAAAGGGACTAATGAATGGCGTCTAAAACTCCATATTCTGAGAGAATCGATTTAACCTGTAAGAATTGAAAAAAAAATTTGAAACTTGCCAGTTGAGTGACTCACGTAAATTTTCCTTCCTCAATGAGTTCGATAGATCTGTATGTTGTTCCGGAGGCAACACAAACTCGAGCAGAGCTCACAAGTAGAAGCCGATTTAAAAAAAAAATTTGGTTAATAACGATCACAGAAAACAAAGTTGCTGCTAAAAAAAAAAAAAGAGAGAGAAATTTTGCTCGCCACCAAATTATCATTGAAAAAAAGTATTTTTTTCGAAGTTCAGTTGCATGTTATACTTTGTTTCAAGAGTTTGCAGTACATGGAGCAGTGTAGAAGAGATGGTGTGGTGTTGTAATAATTTTTTATGAGGTCTCAAGTTTGAAACTAGCAAATAGCATGAAATTCCTTCTTTTTTTTTTACACATTTAGTCATGTACGTATATAGAGTTCATATAGAAAAAAAGAAAAAAAAAAACAAGGAAAAAAAAGCGCTGAGAAAATAGGAAAAAAGCGCAGAGAAAAAAAATGGCATAAGAAAAAAAAAAAAAGGAAAAAAAAAGACTGGAAAAAAAAAAACAGAAAAAAAGAGAGAGAGAAGAAGGCGGCAGTCAAAGATAGAAGGCACGAAAAAAAAAAAGAGAAAGAAAGAAGGAAAGACAGTAAGAAAAAAAAAAAAAGAGAAGAAGGCAGTAAGAAGAAAAAAAAAAGAGAAGAAGGCAGTAAGAAGAAAAAAAAAGAAGAGAAAGAAAAAAAAATGAAGTCAGTACCCAAAAAAAATAATAATAATAATACCAATAATCTTTACCTTTTTGTTGGCCAATTGGTGTTACTCAATTGTTCTCTGATGTGAAGGGTTTGAAGCATATGTTATATATATATAATTAATGGTGGATTAATCATATTTTCCATTGGATTTTTAAGACTCCAATTCAGTTTGAACATGGAAAACCAAATCCTATTTGTAATAGCATTCTCAAGTCTTCAATTTCGTTTGGACAAGGAAAGAAAAAATCCTATTTGCAATAGGATCCTCAAGTCTTCAATTCCGCTTGGACAAGGAAAAAAAGAGTCTTATTTGCAATAAGGTTTGCAAGACTCCAATTCAGCTTGACAAAGAAGATATCCTCTTTACAATTAGATTTTTGCAAGAGAAAAAAAAATTTTGCAAAATTTAAATACTTCAAGTCCCGCTTTAGATATGTGACAAGCTCGATATAGCGCGAGACTTGAAGTGGAAAAAATTTGTAGACATTAAAAAATTACATGATGGACCCAGAATATAATTTGGGCTTATTTTCAGTTTAGCCCACTTTGGAATAAGGCCCAATGAGTCAGATAATTCAGAATCCAGACCCACCACAAATAAATGAATCATGGGTTGATCCAAATTGTTTAAGAAGTCCAAGCCCACTTGAAAATGAGTCAAATGGATAATTAAATAAATATATATATATATATATATATATAATTATCATCAAAGATAATTATTATGTATATATTGGATAATTATCACAGTTACCATAAAAGATAATTATAAGATAATTATCAGAAGAAAAGAAAGTTACAAATCTATCCCTCCGGTGAGCCTATAAATAAAGATTCAGGGGTGGGGAGAAAGGAGGAACCAGAAGACTCTCAAAGAGAGCTGAAACTCTACAGGATTCTTCACTCTAAATTCAAAACTCATAAGCATCTAAACCCCAAAGAAGAAGAACAACAAGCACATTCAAAGTCATGCCGTTCTTCCTCCACGATTCAACAAATTCAAAGAATCATCAACAAGACTATTCGAGATCAAGCTTCTTCAGCCCTCGATTAGAAATTCTCACCAATTTTCTTCAACAACAAACACTTGAAGAGGACTCTCAACAACTCGATTTAAGATCAAGCTCCAGAAGCCCTTAAATCCGAATTACCAAGGAGATCGAATCAGAGGAATTTGTCTTTCTTTTGTAAAGATCCACAGAGATTTGTAAACCATATTTCTTGAAATTAATATATTTAATATATTTGCTGCGTGTTTTGATCTTATTCTCATACTCGAAATTTGTGTATACACATCTCTCTCAAACCCTACTCAAGCGGGAGTTTTATTCACTGAAAACATCTTTTTTTCTATTAGTATAGTGTTTTCTAAAAAAAATAATTTGATAAAATTCTGAAATAAAAATATATTGACCTTTTACTTTTTTATGTTTCTAATTATTTTTATTATTATTACAGTACTGCTTCCTACTATAGTTAGCAAATTAAAGAAAAAAAACTTTTCAATGATAAATTTTAGAAACTCTTTTTTTTTTTTTTAAATTTTTATTTAGAAAACACTATTGACTATATTAGTCGAGAAAATAGTATATAAGTTAGTTATATTTTTATTTTTTAAAAATCTTCAATAAAGTTCTATTAGCCTTTTATTATTTTATGTTTCTTAATTTATTATTTGAAAATTTTATCGAACTATTTTTTATTTTGTAAAAAAACTTTATTTATAGAGAAGGGCATAATGGTCATAGTAAATGGTATATATGTCATTTTAGGGGTCAAGTTATCCACTTTAATAAGATGAGAGATAGATTTGATTCAAAAACTAGTTTAAGTGGTGTTTTTGCACATGGAAAAATCTTCCGGGATTTTTTTTTTTTTTGCACTTTTAAAAAAATAATGTTGCATTTGGTACGCAACAATGGAATGGAATGCCAATATTACCTTTTTAGATCCATTCCTTTGTTTGGTAAGAAAAACTAAAGTTGGAATGACCATTCCGCGTCATTCCTTTGGAATGAAAAAGAATGAAAATTAATTCCACTACTCAACCTATGGAATGATCATTTCATTTCTAATAACCATTAAAAAATAAAATCTAGTTACCAAAAATAATATAATCATCATTCCATTCCAACATCATTTCATGTTTGAAACCAAACAATAGAATGGGAATGACCATTCCATTCCATTCCCATTCTCATTGTATTATCACTTTAATGGAATGCTCATTCCATTCCATTGTTGCGTACTAAACGTAGCATAATAGTTGATGTTCAAGTTGGATTAACGTGTCGTACCATTTCTGATACAAATTACACATATATGGGTAGGAGCCTGGATCCTCTGCTGTCAACAGCAGAAAAATGCCTCTGCAGTAGCCAAAACGACCACGTTTTTGTTGATTTGTAAAGCATTTGTGTTGATTTTAAAGCATATGTTAAATGCTAAATTGGTTTTACTAAAGTTACCCAACTAAAGAAACTTAATAAAAAAATATTTAAAGTGTCTGATCCATGTGCCAAAAGCAATGTTCCTCTTCAAAGTACCACAATATATAATTCTCTAAATATATTTTTGTGTTTCCTTCACTTAAACTTCAACAACTTTTACTATAAATTGAATTTTTTGATGAAATCATTTCCGTTAGAAAGATAATTATGAGAGCTTCAATTTGAGTACCACTTAGACTATGTTACGACTTAATTTTTTTTAAAATAAAATTATTTAAAATCAACACATTTACTTCATAAATAAACAACATATTTTCCTATTTCAGTAACTCCAATCCTATTTTAAACTAAATTAATTCATCTCTCTAAAACTCAATTTAAAATTTTTAATATATTTTAGAAATAATATATGTATGTGTATATATATATATATATATATATATATATATATATATATATAAAGAGAGAGAGAGAGAGAGATTAAAAGAGTTTAAATTAATATTTATAAATTTTAGAATTTATATACATTTAACATGCTTAGGATTAAAGTGAAAATTTATAAAAGTAAAATATAAAAAAAATTATTTATAATATTATTTTATTACTTTTCTTTTCTTTTTAGAGAGTTATAATATTATTTTAAAATAAATTTATTTAAAATCAACACATTTACCTTCATAAATAAAAACATATTTTCCTATTTCAGCAGCTCCAATTCTATTTTTAACTAAGTTAATTCATCTCCCTAAAACTCAATTTAAAATTTTAAATATATTTTAGAAATCATATATATATATATATATATATATATATATATAGAGAGAGAGAGAGAGAGAGAGAGAGAGAGAGAGAGGGATAAAAAGAGTTTAAATACATATTTATAAATTTTAGAATTTATATAGATTTAACATACTTAGGATTAAAGTGAAAATTTATAACAGTAAAATATAAAAAAATTATTTACAATATTATTTTATTACTTTTCTTTTCTTTTTAAAGAGTTATAATATTATTATAAACTTAATAAAAAAATATTATAACTCTTCCCACACTAAAGTACCATAACTCTTTCCAAGTCAAAAGAAAAGTAATATAATAATATTTTAACTTTTTCAAAGAGAAAAGAAAAATAATATTATAAAAAAATTTATGTTTTTTTTTTCACTTTTATAAATTCTCACGCTAATCCTAAGTGTGTTAAATCAATATAAATTCTAAAATCAATAAATATTTATTTAAGGGAGACGATGTTAGCACTCTCATTTTCTACGTTTGCACTCTCATCTTAAATTAAATAAGATTTCTAACCTTAACTTCACAACTAAATGATTATTGTTTTTCAAATTACACAACTACCTTTTCTAATATCCCCTCCATGTCTCCAAAAAATAGTTATCTCTTTCTATTTAGACAGGACCCCAAAAAAAATTTATCTATTGATAAGTGTTCAATTCTATGCATTTGAACCTTCTTTATTGCATATGTTAGTTCCGTTTTTGCGTTTACCAAGATATGTTTACGGTATTTTTGTGTTTTTGATGTATTGTAGGTCTTGGAGTAAATGGAGCAAAGTTTGAGGCTTTTTGCAGTTCAAGAGAATAATCAGAAAATGCAGCCAAAGGCATCTCGATCAATCGAGATGTTGATCTCGATTGATCGAAATTTCGATTGATCGAGATCTCATTTCTATTGATCGAAATCTCGATCAATCGAGATCCAATCTTGATTGATCGAGATTCTGCAGAAGCCACTTGGCCACTTGCTCACCTGCTTTCCCACTTGCAACAAAATCCCCCTTTTTGCACGACTTAGGGGGATTGTCTGACTTGGGGACCTTCTTGATACAAGGGATATATATAGTCATATATATATATGGTGGGCCCCCAAGGTTGAAAAGGAAGCCAAAAAGCACAAAAAGAGCCATATCTCTCATATCTCACATATATCTCTCAACACAGATCAGACCATCAAAAGGAGAGACCTTCGGGAGAGGAAGAAGAGGAGCTGAACCAGACCAAGAAGCTTCACTTTTTTCATCAATGGAAGGGTGCAAGGCTGACATGAGCAACTAACTCTTCTACTAGGGTGTTGGTTTCAACCCCTAGCCATGTAAACTTGTTCCTTCTTATAGCACTTGAGATTTGTAATTAAATGTTGATTATTTAGCCTAGTGATCATGTACACAAATAGATTTCTTCTATATATTCATTGATATGGAGTTTATTATTGTCTTAGAGTAGATTTTCTCATTTGAATGCACAACATTTGCATATTCCACAAGAAGTGCAAATGATGGCTAGATAATGGTGTTTAAATGAATGTGTGATGTTTGCTTGTATAGACCATGCCAAGACAAGGTAGTTTGGATGCATGTAGGGTTCACTTAGAGAGTAGGGTAATTAGGTAGTTAGTTAGGTTGAAGAGTTATGCTTGTTGAAGATGGATTATGATAGGTTAGCACACACATTGATCTTTTGATATGTCATTGAGGTCACAAGCCTAATGACATTGTTAGGCATTTAATTAATGAATCTCATGCTTGTTACACTTATGAACATGTGAATGGCTAGTGGTGGAAACCAACCCTAGTTCTCTCTCCCATCCTTTACTCTTTAATTTTATTGTCATTACATTCATGCAATAGGTTGTAAACAAAAATTCAAAAACCTGTTTTTAGGATTAAAGTGGAATTAATCTTTCTTTAAGACAATTGCTACTAGTCCTCGTGGGATCGATACCCTCTATATAGAACCTTATCTACAAAGATTCGTGCTTTTGCGAGTGGTTAAATTATATTTTGATAAAAAGGGCAAAAATTAAGCTTACAATATAATCCGAGTTTAGCCACATCATCTATGTTGAAAAAATTATATCTTTTGATAGGACCAAAAAAGAAAAGTACAAAAAAATTTATTATCTTTATTGAATAAATTGAATCTTTTGACAGGAATCGAAAAAAAGGACCAAGAAAACAATTATCTCTATAGGACCAAAAAAAAAAATACCCAAAAAGAATGTTATATCTGAATAAATTCTCTTTTGACATGACCAAAAACAAAAATACACATAAAAAATTATTTTGTATATGAAAAATTATTGTCGTAAAATCTACAAATGATTTTTGGAATTAAATTTAATTAAATTATCAAAATAATTGGTATTTTTTTCAAAATAATAAAATATTATTCAAATTATTTCAATAAAAATAAATTATAATATTCTATTAATTTTTAATATTTGTATATGAAAATTTATTGTAGTAAAATCTACAAAAAAAAAAAAAAAAATTGGAATTGAATTTTAATTATATTAATTTTAAACTTAATTTGGTAATGGTATAAGTGGAAAGTTAAGTGGTTTAGAACTTAAATGAAAAAATGTTTCAAAAGTAGGACTTAATGGTCTCATAGAAAAATTATAGGACTTATTTGTCTTTTGCATGAAAAAATAGGACTTAGTTGTAATTTTTCCCTTTTTTTTTTCTGCGTACCATACTTCTTTTCCGGTCCTATCAAAGGAGATAATTTAGTCGACAAAAATAACTTTTTTTATGAGTACTTTTTTTTTGTCATGTCAAAAGAGAATTTATTCAGCTGAGATAACATTCTTTTTGGATTTTTTTTTTTTGGGTCTTATACAGATAATTGTTTTCTTAGTTATTTTTTTCGTTTCATGTCCAAAGAGATAATTTATTCAATAAAGATAATAATTTTTTTTGTACTTTTCTTTTTTGGTCCTGTCAAAAGAGATAATACATAGATAACTTTTTTTGAGTCCTGTCTAAATAGAAATATATAACTATTTTTTGAGTTCATTTTTTTGGGTAAATTTTTTTTTTGGATCTTGTCAAAAGATACTGAAAATATTAAAGATTGGAGACATGGAGGGAATGTCAGAAATGATAGTTGTGTAATTTGAATAATAATAATCATTCAGTTGTGAAGTTAATGTTAGAAATGTCATTTATTTTAAGAGGGGAGTGCAAACGTAGAAAATGAGAGTGCTAACACAGTCTCTCTTAAATAAATATTTATAGATTTTAGAATTTATATTGATTTAACACACTTAGAATTAGCATGAGAATTTATAAAAGTGAAAATATAAAAAAAATATTTTTTATAATATTATTTTATTATTTTTCTTTTGTCTTTGAAAAAGTTAAAATATTATTATATTACTTTTCTTTTGTATTAGGAAGAGTTACAGTACTTTAGTGTTGGAAAGAGTTATAATATTTTTTTATTAAGTTTATAATAATATTATAACTCTTTAAAAAGAAAAGAAAAGTAATAAAATAATATTATAAATAAATTTTTTTATATTTTACTTTTATAAATTTTTACTTTAATCTTAAGTATGTTAAATCTATATAAATTTTAAAATTTATAAATATTAATTTAAACTCTTTTTATCTCTCTCTATATATACATATATTATTTTTAAAATATATTTAAAAATTTAAATTGAGTTTTAGAGAGATGAATTAATTTAGTTAAAAATAGAATTAAAGTTACTGAAATAGGAAACTATGTTGTTTATTTATGAAGTAAATGTATTGATTTTAAATAAATTTATTTAAAAAAAATTAAGTATAATATAATTTACGTGATACTCAAATTGAACCTCTCATAATTATTTTTTATTAAAAAAATTTAATTTATAATAAATGTTGTCAAAGTTTGAATGAAGAAAAGACAAAAATATATTTAAAGAATTATATATTGCGGTGTTGGAGAATTTATAATGTTTTTTTATTAGATTTCTTTAGTTGGTTGACTTTAATAGAGTTCATTTAAATGATGACGAGTTCTGCACAAATAAATGAAAACGAAGCCGTTTTAATCCATTGTAAACGGTCACAGCAGCATCCTCTCATTTGGGTAGATCTGAACCATTAGAATAATAATGATGCCAAAGCCAACAAAGTCGGACTAAAGAAAAGAAAACGTGGAGAGAGAGTGAGAGAATAGTAACAACCATTTCCTTCTGTATTTGTCTGGTAGGAGAGAGAGACTAGAGAGAGAAAAAGGTCTGAAGAACACTTCTAGAGAGAGAAAGCACCGTCGCCTGGGTAGAGTGAAAGCGGGCGATCGCAGCGCCAACGGAGTAGAGAGAGAAAGAGAAATGGGCACCGTCCAGACATGGCGAAAGGCCTACGGCGCTCTCAAAGATCACACCAAAGTCGGCCTTGCCGTGTTAATAGCGATTTGAAGGTCCCTTATCCTCTCTCTCTTTCTCTATATAGACACACACATACACACTCACACATAAATATATATTTCTATGTATACGTGATGCTTGTAGATTATATTGATTTGATCTCTCTCTCTCTCTAGATTCCATGGCAACCGATAAATCTCTCCATCCTCCTCCTCTGTCCTCGGCTTCCTCTAGGGTTAGCCTAGATAGAGTACAAAGGGCAATGAACGCCCTCCTAAAATGGAAAAGCTCCAAATCGATGACCCAAAAGCGCCAACTCTTGGAACAAGACGATTTCATGTACCTTGTCCTGACCCTCAAGAAATCCCACCAAAGGTCGCACGAACCCTCACAAAATCTCCTTCCCGCACCCTCTTCTCTCCCCACAAGACTCTTCCGAGCTGTGTCTCATCATCGACGAACGACCCAGTTCCAAACTCACTTCCGACCACGCCAAGAAGGAGATCAAATCTGAAGACATCCCTATCAGTAAAGTCCTCAGGCTCTCTAAGCTCAAGTCCGATTACAGATCCTTTGAGGCCAAGCGCAAGCTCTTTGACTCCTACGTCGTGTTCTTCGCCGACAACCAGTGCCGGTGGACCTAACCCACAAGAACTGGAAGAAGCAAATTGAGAGGGCGTGTTCTGCGGCATTGTTGTGCTTGAGGACAGGGACTTATAGTGTGGTTAAGGTTGGGAAGGTTTCGATGGAAAGTGGAGAGATTGTTGAGAATGTGGTGGCTGCCATTGATGGGGTTGTCGAGGTTGTGCCGTATAAATGGGCTGGTGTGAGGTCGTTTCACTTGAAGTTCTCTGAGTCTTTGGCGTTCCTAATATATCAGGCATTGCCAGATATGAAGTTGAAGATTGAGGGAGTTAAGAATGATGAGATGGGGATTGAGGAAGAGGGTGGTGATGAACTGAGAATTAAGGAGGAGAATAAGAAAAATGAGAAATTGGATAAGAAAAAGAGCACCAAGAAGGGGAGGATACACGAAGTTCGGTATATGGATGGCGATGTGGGTGAAGATGAATTGAGCAATGATGACCATGGGGATGGCTTTCAGAGTGAGAAAACTGAGGATGATGAACTGGATAGTGCTGCCTTTGGGAGTAAGAAGAGAAAGAAGGGAGATTTGGTGAAGGGTAATGATGAGAAAAGATTGAAGGAGTTGGCTAAAGTAGAGGATGGAGATGGTATAAACAGAAGGAAGACGGAGAAGATTCTGGTGGAAGGAAAGAGAAGAAGAATAAGAAGAAAATTGAACTTGGAAAGTGAAAGGATGGAGCAATGGAGGTGAATATTAAGAGAAGTAAGAAGAAACAGCCAGGGGAGCGATTTATTTTGAGGGCACAGCTTTCATTACAATCTGAATTATTTTAGTAAGCTCAAGATTAGAGAGTTGCATTGCAGAGGAATTTCACAGCAGTTTCAGCAGATTTTGGCCTCATCATTTCAATTTGGTATTAATGTTGTTATCTTTATATTAATTTATTAATTTTCAAGAATTTGGCATTTGGTTATTAGCTTGCCTTATTTTTTGATGATGTAGTAGTGGCTTCTAGAATTGAATGCCTTTCATGTTTATTAGTGCTTTAAAATATCAAAAAAAAATAATATTGATTTGATTGTATTCTATAATTAGGATGTTGATGTTGCGATCGTTAAAGCTACGAATCACGATGAGTGTCCGCCCAAAGATAGACATCTTAGAAGTGAGTTTTCTTATTCATAGATCGAAAATTCTCTTTTGTGGGTTCTCTAGTTTCGGCCAAAATATTTGAATTTTTTATTTTATGGTCTATTTTTTGCAGAAATTTTGGTCACCACGTCTGCGATTCGTCCTCGAGCCAATGTTGCATACTGCATACACGCTCTTGCAAGACGATTGTCGAAGACCCATAATTGGATGGTATGGATATTACTGTTTTCAGATTCATGCTAGTTTGTATTTTGCGCCTATTATTTAGATTTGATTTGTGTTTTACTTGAACTTTTTGTGGTTCTTGTTTGTGGAAATGAATTGGGGTTTACTCATCAAATGTTGTTTACTAAACATAATGGAATTTCTTCCTTTTAAAATATTATGGTCATATAGATCAATTTTAAATATGATGTGGGTTGCTAGGAAAAAAATCTTTTTCTTTTTCTTTTCGAACTAACGAATTTATCACTATGTGTATCTGCATATGAATAATATGTTTCATAATATTTTTAAGTTGATAGTTTCAAATGTGAAAATCTGTTTAGTATTGCCTGAATCTTTATCACTGCATTTATTTAAATTGTTTGATTAGTATAAAGAACTGAACCACTGTTTAGCATATATTTGTTATATGTAGTTTTTGAACTTGGAAAGTGGCATTTGGGCCTTTCTTGATCATTTAAAACAAATGGCCATTTTAATAGGGAAAAGAATAAGAACTAAGACAAAAAGTGCGTTCACCAGAGCATTTACGCCTTCCTTTTGAGAGCCTTTAAAACACTTCCCTAATTTCTTAAAATTAATTTTATGAATTGAAATTTAAGAATGTTCTAGGGATGTTGTTTTCTTTTAAAGATTTTGTGATTCCATTTTGAAAATTTTATAAATGAAAGTTGAAGAGGATACAAATGTATGGAAAAATATTAATTTGACTCTTTCCCAAATTTATTTTCTTCCTTGAAATCCACAGACTTGTACCCATTTGGTGCTGACACTTTCCTCTAGGGCTAGAAAGAAAAGCGTAGAGAGAGAAAAAGCTCAAGAATTCTAGCAAACCATTGAGATTAGTGGATCTCTAACCCACGTAGAACCCTCACCATAGACTACAGGCCGAAACTCCCAAAAACCCTGACAACATCTGGATTGACTTGTATGTTGAGTTAGATCTCTGGTGAGGAGGATGTAGGCAGCCTGACATCTTTCATTTGACCTGCAAATTAAGCCACTTAAGCCACTGATTCGAAACTAAACTGTCCAGTATCTCCTACACCTACAACAGGTCCGAATTGAACGCTTTCTCCCCAACCGCACTATCAACTAATCCAAGAGCCCGTTTGGGTTGCTGTTGAACCACTTAAAACCGTTTTTATTTTAAAAGTTTGCTTTTAAATGTGTGTTGTAACAAAAGTAACACTTCTAATGATGGAGATTTTAACTTAGTAGACCTTTTGATCTAAGCTAAAATTTTTAGCTTTTAAAACTGCATTTTGAGTAGAGGTTCTATATTTTATGCAAGTGTTTTCTTTAAACAATTTTATCCATTTTTATTTTTATAAATACTATTTCATTTACTTTTTTATAAGTCTTATTATTATCAAATATAAGAACACTCGAGGTTAGATTTGCCTGTAGTCATATCTCTCTCTCTCTCTCTCTCTCTCTCTACAAGAATATAGGTCGGTTAGATTTACCAACAAGGTGGTTTGAGTGAAGAATGTCTCCGTCACAGTCACCCTCATCCTCCCCTTCAGAACTTCCTCCCCCTCTTCTTCATCCACCAGTCATTATCCCACATTCGTCTCACTCAGTTAAATCAGTTGCTTCATCATCCTCATCGTTGACACCATGTCTCATTTCCTCTTTCCATCCTCCTAACTCTTTCCACCCGGAACCGCTGGCTCCAAACACAGCTGTTTCAAATCTTCAAAATCCAAGTCACCCATCGTTTGACAGATACGATGATGAGGACTATGAAGCTATCTATGAGCTTGACCCGGATGAATACGGTCAGCTACCTCCTATGGAGCGTGAGCTCGAGTCCATCAAAAGGGTTGTCCACTCTCTTCAAACGGATAACTTGTTCCTTCATCAAAAGTTGAAGGAGCTCCAGCCTTCCATAGATCACGGTCTGGAACTGAAGCGCTCTATTGCCCGGAGCAGTGAGCTTATGAACCTGCGTTCTGAAGTGAAACACCTTCGTGCTTTGCATGAAAACCATGTTGACAACACTCTTCAAGGTAACCCACCGAATCAAGTGTTTGACGACACCTCTCCACAACTTGAAGCAGCAAGGAAGAAGGCTGCAGAGATAGATGAATTTAAATTCGAAATCAAGCAGCTAAGGAGCTCCATCAAGATGCTTGAAGCTAAAGCCTCAACTTCCCCCACTCTTGCTTCACCGTCGGTATCTCCGGTTCACATCTCCGGTGAGTCCAGCAGGAAGGTTGTGGACATTTTGACTGAGCACATTGATATGGGCCCACAAGAAGATCCTAATGCAGATGGAAATCCTCTCCACCCACTTTCTGTGCAGTCAAATCCTCAAAGCCTATCCGCAGCTCCTTGCATTAAAAGTCCACCATGCTTTCCTGACATTGCGTGTGAGCCCTGTCCACCAACTTTTAACTCCTTTCCTTTTCCCACATCTTCCAAACCCACTGCAGTGGCAGTCAACCTCCCCTCTCTGCCCACTTCTGGTAAAAGTTGGGCTGCTGTTGCAGCTTCCCCTCAAGCCCTCACCCCACTTGCAGCTGTCTCCCATACCTCTTTTTCTTCACTTGGTAAGAGTTGGTCTGCAACTGCACAGTCTCCGAGTAAAAATTGGGCTTTTGAATTCTTCAAACCTAGCGTTGATGAAGCAGGTACCCTTGTGGATCCTCCGGATGAAGTCAGAAAGGAGGGTTCTCTGATATGGCAATCTTGTCTCATTGGTCATTTCTACCAAAAGAAAATGCCTTACAAGTTAGTTTCATCCATAGCACATAGAATCTGGGACAGAAAAGGCCTTCTGAAAGTAACTGCAAGGAAAAATGGTACGTTCATCTTCTCATTCACATCCAAAGCATCTGCCATAGCAATTCTTGAATCCGGTCCTTGGATCTTTGCACACAGACCTCTCAATCTTATGCAAATGTCCATTGATCCTTGTTTGGAAAAGGATACTGCTGAATCCTTTCAAATTTGGATTAAGCTCCATAACGTTCCTCTTGACCTCTGGACACCAAAAGGTCTGAGTTATCTAGCAAGTGCTGTTGGGGTACCTATGTTTGCAGATGCAGTGACCCAAAGCAGAAGCCGGCTCGATTTTGCAAAGATCTGTGTTGAAATCACCCCCCAGTCATCTTTGATTGAGAGCTTTAATGTAAAATCCAAGAATGGTCTCCTTAGCCTTGTTAAAGTTGAATATCCATGGAAACCAACCTCTTGTGCCTCTTGCAACTCATTCTCTCATTCTTTTAAATCTTGCTCTAAAACCCTTCTGCAGTCCACATCAGTTACCAAGTCATCCATGCAATGGCAGATTGTTAGAAGGCATAAAAACTGTCTCACTTCTCCTTTTGATCAAACATACTCTGAGCCTATTGAACCCACTCAACCTAATGTCTCTTCTTCTGAGTTTGTTCCCTCATCATCCTTCCCCAACATCATAAATTCTGTTGTTGGGCAAAATAATTCTCCTCCTGTCAAAGGCATTCACACTCCTGCTGACATGTCATTTTTGGAACACGTGGTGGTGTCCAATGCATTTGACCCCCTCAATTGTGAAGAGCATGGTGAGCAGATTAATCATGTATGCTCTTCTGTATCAACTGATTCTTTACCAACCAAGCTCTCTCTTGAAAAAGCTTCTGTGAAACCTCTCTCAAACATCACCCAGCCTCATGGGAGCAAGCAGATTAATATAAGGAATCATGGCAAGACAGTTAAGCATGCTGGTAATGCTAAGAGGAAGTTAAAGAAACCACCTATTGCTTCTCTCAAGGGGTTTCGGGGCATGACAAGCTTCTCCAAATCTAAATGAATTGGGGAGCATGGAACATCAGGGGTTTGAATTCCCCTGCCAAGCAATTGGAAATTAGGAATCTCATTAAGGATTCCAAGCTTGACCTTGTTGCTATTCTAGAAACTAAAGTCTCTTCTGCCAACATTGATATGATTCATCGGCTCATTGCTCCTTCATGGCTTTCTGCATGCAACTATGCACATTCGGTTTTGGGCAGAATATGGTTGCTCTGGAACCCCTCGTATCTTCATGTCACCGTCATTGATGAAACAGACCAGGTCATTAATTGCCTTATCACAATCCTTAGCCTGCAGATTCAATGTCTTGCTTCTTTTGTTTATGCAGCCAACTTGGCTGTTGCTAGGAGATCCTTATGGAGATCCCTTAATTCTTTTGGTCATTCTAATGAGCCATGGCTCATCATGGGTGACTTTAATGTTCTTTTGCACATTAATGAATCCTTTGGTGGTGCTATGAGATGGACAACTGGTATGGAGGATTTTAAATCTTGTTTGAACAAAAATGGATTGGAGGACCTGAGGTATACTGGCATTCTTCACACATGGTCTAATAGAAGCTTCGGTCATGCCAACATTTCCAGGAAGCTTGACAGGGTAGTCTGCAATGCTGCATGGTCTTCTCTCTTCCCTCTTTCTAGCTGCCAATTCCTTCCTTCTGGTGTCTCTGATCACTCTCCCATGATTGTGCAGCTGGGTGATATCTTTCCCAAAAGAAATCTCCCTTTTAAATTCTTTAACTTCTGGGCTTTAAGCAGCAACTTTCTTTCCATTGTTTCCTTGGTCTGGAATTACTTTGTGCCTGGTTGCAAAATGTTTCAAGTCATTTCTAAGCTAAGGATTCTTAAGTCCCATCTTAGGCAGCTTAACAAAAAAGAGTTCAATGGCTTGTCTGAGAGAGTTGTCACTACCAGGGAAGACCTTGCTCAATGCCAAGAATTGCTGGATATCAATCCTCTTGACAACAACCAGAGGATAAGGGAGAAAGCTCTTATTCAGGATCTGAATGGGTTTGCTCTTGCAGAGGAGATGTTCTACAAGCAAAAATCTAAAGTGCACTGGCTCAAAGTTGGTGACCGCAACACTGCCTATTTCATGAAGAGTTTCTCGAAAAGAGTCAACCGAAATAAAGTCACCTCTCTCATTGACAATCATGGCGCTACTGTGGAGGGTGACCAGCTCAAGAATGTCATTTTAGATCACTTTGAATCTCTTCTTGGCCATGAACATTCACAGTATCCAGGTTCGGCCCTTTTATCTCAATTCATTTCTAAATCAGTTCCTCAGCACTTCATGGCCAGTCTTTCTTCTATCCCCTCTGATATTGAGATAAAGCAATGCATGTTCTCTTTCCACAACAACAAGAGCCCTGGTCCAGATGGATATTCCTCCTGTTTCTTCAAGCATGCTTGGCCAATTATTGGCAATGATGTCATTGCTGCTGTTAAGGACTTCTTTGTCACTGGTAAACTTCTCAAGCAAGTCAATTGCTCTGCCATCTCTCTTGTGCCCAAGGTTCCAAATCCGTCCTCAGTCAATGATTTTAGGCCCATTTCCTGCTGCAATCTCATTTACAAGTGTATCTCCAAACTTCTAGCTATGAAGCTCCAACCAGTTTTACCTTTTCTCATCAGTCCCAATCAAAATGCTTTCATCAAAGGGAGAAGTATTCATGAGAACAACCTGCTTGCCCATGAACTTCTAAATGGCTATCACCGAACTTCCCCTCAACCTAGATGTGCTCTTAAAGTCGACCTCAAAAAAGCCTTTGACTCTGTTCATTGGCAGTTCATTCTTGACACATTAACCCTCCTCAAGTTTCCTTCATGTTTTGTGCATTGGGTTAAAATTTGCATTACAACTGCCTCTTATTCAATTTCTTTGAATGGGGAATTGTTTGGATTCTTCAAAGGTAAGCGAGGTATCAGGCAGGGCGATCCCATCTCCTCTCTTTTGTTTGTCATTGCTATGGAAGTCTTCACTTCAATTGTTAATGTTGTCGTTGCTGATTCTCCTTCTTTCAAATTTCATTGGCGGTGTAGCAAACTTGCCCTCACTCACATCATTTTTGCGGATGATGTCTTCATGTTCTCTTTCGGCAGTGCTGCCTCTGTCAATGTTCTTCAACAGGCAATGCAGCTGTTTTCTTTGTTCTCTGGTCTTAGTGTTAATCCAAGCAAAAGTCTTGTGTTCTTTTCTGGTGTTCAGCCTGATGAGAGGTCTAGTATTTTGCACCTTCTTGGTTTTGAGAGTGGTACCCTTCCAGTTGTTTACCTAGGCCTTCCACTCACTTCCACAACTATATGTGCAAGGGATTGTAAGACAATGGTCGATAAAATTACCTCTAGAGTGGGATGTTGGACTGCCAAACATCTCTCATATGCTGGCAGAGTTGCTCTTATCAAATCTACCTTGATGGCCATCCATCTCTACTGGTCACAATCCTTTCTTATCCCCAAACAGGTTTTGGTTCAGGTTGATCAGGTTTTGAGAAAATATCTTTGGACTGGTAACAACATGAGGAGCACGGGTGCTAAAGTGGCTTGGAGAGCTGTTTGTATGCCTTTTGAATTCGGAGGGCTTGGAATTCCTAACTTGGAGATGGCAAACAAGGTTGCCAACTTGCGGCATTTGTGGAACATCTTCTTCTTCAAGCATAAAAGACTCTGGACATCCTGGGTGCACAAGTATTTGATTAAAACAAAATCCTTTTGGAATGTCAGAGCTAATCAGTTAAGTTCTGGTGCTTGGAAAAAGTTTCTAAGGCTCAGAGACATGGCGAAAGCATTCATACGGCACAAAGTGGGTAATGGCAGTTCTACACATCTTTGGTTTGACTATTGGCTACCTAATGGGCCTTTAATTGATCAGATAAGTGAGCAAGAAGCTAACCAATTGACCCCTTCTCTTCTATCCAGAACCACCTCTTGCCTCATCTTAAATGGGCATTGGGAGGTCCCTGATGATCTGCCCTTCCCATTTCTCCATACCCACCAGTTTTCCTCCCAACTTTTTGATCTTCCACTCCCGTCTGATGATGATGACACTGTGGTATGGCTTGCTTCGCCAACCTCTCTCTTTTCATTTTCTCATACCTTAAATTGTCTGAATGCACCAGCTCCATTTACATTCTGGTCTAACCTTGTCTGGTTTAAACACCATATTCCCAAGTTCAGTTTTATTTCTTGGCTTGCTCTTAAGAGTAGACTAAGGACTCTTGATCACCCCTCTTTTGTTAAGCTTCATTGGCCCAATGTCTGCCTTCTATGTCTTTCTGCCTCTGAAACCATTAGTCACATCTTCTATGAATGCCGATTTACTGCCATTGTATGGAATCTTTTACTGCATAGGCTTGGGGTCCATTCTCCTTCTGAAAATTGGCTTAATTTCCAGTATTGGTATGCTAGCAAATGGGGTAGTGCCAGATCATCCTCTGCTCTTCTTGCTAAACTTATTTTTACAACTACCTTATATTGCATTTGGCAAGAGAGGAATGGCAGAGCCTTCAAGGGTAGATCTTGTTCACCATATTCTCTTTTCAATCTCATCAAAAGGCATATTAGCTTCAGATTGGCATCAGTTAAGCTTGCAGCTGACTATGAACTTAGACAAATACAACTTCCAATGCAATTTGACTCTCTTATGATTCAAGCCAATGCATTGGCAGCTGGCAATAGATGGCTTTTGGATTACTCATGATCAAGTTTCTCCTAACAGCTGCAACCAATTAGAAGTTGGCTTCTTGTGTGAGGCCATCACTCTTTCTTGTTAAAATCATCTATGTAATTCTTTTTTCTTATGGCTTTGCATAGCTCCTTGTTTGATGGATAATCTGTTATCCATTTTGTTTATGCCTAAGGCTTAGTCTGAGGCTTGTTTGGCTTTGGCCCCTCACTCTTTGAGGCTCATGTACATTCTCACTTTTCTTTTATTTATACAACTTACCTTTAACAAAAAAAAAAAAAAAAAATATAAGAACACTCCATTACTTTAAACAATATGTTACCAAACAAACTGAAAAGTATTTTAATTGTGAAAAGTACTTTGTATAATGTATCACCAAACACCTGACATGCTTTTTACTAAAAGCAATTTTATGGCAGCTCTACTGATAAAAACACATTGTTTTTATTACAACATCAACGTCAAATGGGCCCCAGACATATTGTGACTTGACCTTCATCTTTGTTGCTTTCTGAAAGGGAAGTGCAGTGGATTTTCCCATTGTGGCACTGATGGTACACCAATTATTGTTAGGGTGAAGCCGATTGCGAGCGCAATGGTGGTTTAGGCATCGATTGAGTTATAGGATACTCTAGCAACAATAGAGAGGGGTTCTCAAAGAGAAAATGGAAAAGAATATGGGACATAAATTAGGGAAATACATTGTCTAAAGGTAAGTTTGTCTAGTTACTCAAAATTATTAAATGTCCTTTTTTGATAAGTAGAAAATGTCCTTCACTGAGTACATTCGGCTTTAAGCGATATGTGAAGTTCAGCTGTTTTAAAATTTTTTGTCCATTTAATCCGCACCTTTTTATTTTAAGAGCCTCTATGAATACATTTTTGTCCATTTAATTCTGGTTGTGTAACTATTGAAGACCTCTGAATACATCTAGTTTTAAGAACTTAATTTCGTGCTCATGTTATAAAACACACTTAATTGAACTATTGAAGACCTCTGCATACATCTAGTTTTAAGTACTTAATTGCGTTATCAAACAGCCTTTATGAGAGTTGAATTTAACATCATTACATGCCAATTGGTCTTTAAGGTTTTGCCAACCTTGAATCTGATCTTTACTCTCTCTCTTTGGTTTGTGGTTCTTTTTTTTTTTTTGATAAGTAAGATTTATTAGAAAGCACCCAAAAAGAGGGAGGGGCGACCCTTGAACAAGAACCGGTTACAAAGCAAAAGAACCTAAGAAGTCAACCATTTCATCCATGGAGTTACAAGCTCTACCTTGAACCCAAAAAGACAAAGTACAAAGAATTGAGAATTTAAGCATCCCATTAGGGGTCTCTTCATCTTCAAACGTTCTTCGGTTTCGTTCTCTCCACAAGCACCACCACACGCAAAGGGGAGTTGCCTTCCAGAAATTACGGACATGGGCATCCACAAGACCACCGCTCCAAGCTTCCATCAGATCTCTGGTGGAGCTAGGCATGACCCACTGAATCCTGAACAATCCCAAAAGTAAGCTCCAACAGTCTCGGGCCACTGGACAATGGAGGAGGAGATGGTCAACTGTCTCCTCGTTCCGCTTGCACATACAACACCAGTTCACAATGATCTGTTGTCTTATCCTCAAGTTGTCAAGCGTCAAAATCCTTCCATGAACGGAGGTCCATCCAAAGAAGGCCACCCTAGGAGGGGCCTTTGAGCGCCACACAGACTTCCAAGGGAAAGGCATCCCTTCGAATCCAGAAATACTCATATATAATGAGTTTACCTCGAAACCCTTCGGAGAGAGAATCCATATCATTGAGTCTTCCCTTCCACTGTTCACAGCTTGGAGATAGAGCAGCTCCAAGAAGCGAATGGCATCCTCCATTTCCCAGTCCTGAAGGTTTCTCGTGAACCCGACATCCCATATTGTTCTTCCACTATCAAGGTGGTAGCAAGAAGAGACAAAGGTATGGCGATTACGCGAGATTCGATAGAGACTAGGGAAAAGTTGAGCCAAAGGCTTGTCGCTGCACCACCAGTCCTCCCAGAAGCGGATATTTCTTCCACTCCCGATCTTAAATTTGATGAATTTGGAAAACTTTGGCCACCCTTTTCGGATTGACTTCCAGACACCTACCCCTGCGGGAGTCCTAACCTCCCTAGAGCACCACCCTCCGCTCTCTTTCCCATATCTACTCAGGATGAGACGCCTCCATAGCCTCTGCCTTTCTTTCCCAAATCTCCACAGCCACTTCCCAAGGAGCCCCTTATTAAAGGCCCCCAATCTTTTTATACCTAACCCTCCTAGCTTAACTGGCTTGCAAACTTGATTCCAACTGACCAGGTGGTATTTAAATTCATCTCCAAGGCCCCCCCACAAAAAGTTGCGCTGAAGTCTCTCCAGCCTTTCCATAACTGAGATAGGAATCTAGAAGAGGGAAAGGAAATATGTGGGTAAAGAAGAGAGAGAACTTTTGATCAAAGTGACCCTGCCTCCTTTGGATAAGTACTGTTGCTAGCCTTTTCTCGAACCTTTCCACTATCGGGTCCCATCCTCCCACCCTTCTGGCAGAATCTCCCAACGGCAGACCCAAATACGTGATTGGGAGAGAACTTACTCCGCAGTCAAGAATGTCAGCCAGGACCACTAAGTTTGGCACAACTTCCACCGGGACCACAACACTTTTTCCGACATTTATTCGCAGCCCTAAAACTGCCTGGAAGCAGATCAACACACACCTCAAGTATCTCATCTGAGATTCTTCCGCGTCACAAAACACAATAGTATCATCTGCGAATAGCAAATGGGAAATTTCAATCTGGCTAGCGATGTCCCTGCCCATTCTGAATCCCGAAATGAAACCCAGATCAGCAGCTTTTTTCATCAGCCTACTGAGGCTCTCCATTACAATGAGAAACAGGAGGGGGGATAACGGATCCCCTTGGCGAAGACCCCGAGAGCTATTAAAGAAACCCGCTGGAGATCCATTTATGAGCACTGAGAAACGAACTGTGGATATACAGAACTCAATCCATTTCCTCCATCTTTCCCCAAACCCCATCCTGTCCAGCAAATAAAGCAAGAAGTTCCAATTGACATGATCGAACGCTTTCTCAATGTCTAGCTTGCACAAAATCCCTGGAACCCCGCTTCTCATTCTAGAATCCACACACTCGCTAGCAATAAGAGCAGAGTCTAAAATTTGACGTCCTCCTATGAAGGCACTTTGGGAATCTGAAATTAGGCCATCCATGACGCCACTCAATCTCGAAGCTAGAACTTTAGCAATAAGTTTGTAGATGCATCCCACCAAACTAATAGGTCTGAAGTCTCGGACATCAGAGGCGCCTCCCTTCTTCGGAATGAGAGCGATGAAGGAGGCATTCAAGCTTTTCTCAAAACGACAATGGGAGTGGAAAGCATGAAAAGTGCCCATCACCTCTCCCTTTACCACCTCCCAATTTTCCAGAAGGAAACGGGATGAGAAGCCATCTGGCCCTGGCGCTTTGTCTGCTTTGCAGCTCTTTAGAGCCGACAGAACCTCCTCCTCACTAAAAGGCCTCTCCAGGCCTTCACGACCCTCCTCTGATATTCTGTCAAACAGAAGCCCGTCAAGCTGAGGCCTCCAGCTAAAATCTTCCGTGTACAATCTCTGATAGAAGGAAGACACCCCTACTCCCACCTCTTCCACTCTGCTAAGAACTTCCCCATCAACAATGATCCTCCCGATGTGGTTATTTCGCCGGTGAGCGTTTGCAAGACGATGAAAGAAGCGCGAGTTTCTATCTCCTTCTTTCAGCCAAGTGGCCCTGGACTTCTGGCGCCACGAGATCTCCTCTGAAATCGCTATCTCGCAAATCTCAGTCTGACACACCACTCTCCTCCTTCTCCCCTCCTGCCCAAGACTTCCAGAATCCTCCAAACGGTCCAAATCAGCAATTTCCAACATCATCCTATTTTTCCTCCATTCCAAATTTCCGAACACCTCCTTGTTCCATTTTTTTATGTTTCCTTTAAGAGCACGAAGTTTGGCAGCCAAGACAAAACTTGGGTTGCCAAGCACCGCACATCCCTCCCACCAACCCCGCACTCTTTCCTTAAAGTCCTCAGCCCGTAGCCACATATTTTCAAACTTGAACGGAGTTTTCCTCTGAGTGATGCCCCCACAGTCAATAACAAGTGGAATGTGATCCGAGGTAACTCTAGTCAAAGCTGCTTGCGCCACATCCGGGAATTTCTCCTCCCAATCCCCAGATATAAGGAACCTATCCAGCCGGGACAGGGTGGGGGACTCCCTCCCGCTGGACCAAGTGAAAGTGGCCCCCTCCATGGGCATGTCTATGAGCTGGTGATCATCAATGAATCCTGAGAATTGCTCCATTGATGGAGTCCACGCACCCCTGGAAGATCTCTCTGATGGGTTTCTGATTGCGTTGAAGTCTCCCCCAATACACCAAGGGAGAGGCCATCTCCTCCTCACTGATCCGAGCTCTTCCCACAATAGGTGCCTCTCATTGTCTTCAACTGGGCCATAGACGCCAGAAAAGGTCCATTTGAAGCCGTCTTCCTCTAAAGAGAAGGTGCAGGAAACTGAAAATCTTCCCACCCAAGCATCCACCTTTGTCACCCACCTTTTATCCCACATCACAAGGACTCCCCCCGAGGAGCCGAAAGCGTCGAGCGCTTCCCACGCCACAAATCTTCCTCCCCACAAGCTTCTGACCACATTATTTGTGATAGAGGCTAGTTTTGTTTCTTGCAAGCAAACCACGTGAGCATTCCACTTCCTCACAGCCATCTTCACCACCTTCCTTTTATCCGGGTTATTAAGACCCCGGACATTCCAAGAGATGATTCGCAGCATCATGAGAAAACAACATGTCTCTCCCCCCCCTTCTCCTCATCCCTCTTCCGCCCTCCTTTGATGACCCCGTCTTCCCCTCATAATTCACATATGAGATTAAGTTTCGAACCTCCCTTTCTCCTCTATCTGCGCCAGCTCTTCTTTTCCCACTGTTTTTCAGGTTTTCATGAAAAAGTTGAAGCATCCCCTCCGCCTGCCCATGGTTATCCTCATGGGACATGCCAAGCATGTGACACACGGTTCCTATATTCTCCTGGATCCAGTCCCCCCCTACTCCTCTACTTTCAGAGACAGTCAACTCCCTACTGACCTCATTAGGAAAAACTGTTTGCAGGGGAGCCACCAGCTCTCCATCAGACATACTCCCTCCATCCCATGGGATAATTTCCTGCCCTGTGTCTGTGTCTGATCCACTGTCAGCTCTTCTGTATTATGTGAAATCAATGGGGGAGGAGGAGGTCCTACGGTGGATTCTGCAGAAGTTGGGACATTCCAGTCCTCTGAGAGCTCTACGAGAATTATTTCCATTCAAGTTCAAGAGCCCAGTCAGCATCCCATTAGGTGTGGGTCTGAAAGGGATTCCGGAGTCTACCTCCTGCCTCCTCCTCACCATTGGCAACGTCATGATTGGCCCCGGATGGTCATCTTCTTTAGGATCGGTGGTATCCATGTTTCCAGAAAAAAGGGGAGGAGAAAAATTGTGAGAGTGAGAACCTGGGTGGCTTGTATGTTTCGGGGCCCATTTCATGTTCGTCGTCTTAGTCTCGGGATGTTTGGTTCTTTTCTTCCTCACACCCTTTGCTCCATTCCTTCCATCGCCCTTTCCCTCCGTCGCCTCCTCCCGCCATACCACCCCTGAGTCGCAGCCACTTTCCCTTCTCTTTTGAAGCACCTTCGCGTCTCTAGCCGAAACCTTCGCGCGTTCAAAGACTTGAGAAAGGCTTGCGAGAACAGTGGGCTTGGTCAGATTCTTCTCTGCGATTACAGAGAGTTTGTGGTTTTCTTTTATCAGATGAGAGGGGCCATCGCTACGACTGTAGGTTTGAGGCTGGGCCACATGAGAACTTTCCTTTGATCCAATCTTTTTATTGTCTTTGGGCTTCGATTGAGCCCAGTTGTGACTCCCTTTCCTTAGGCCCGCAGAGATAAAACTTGAGGTACCAGCCCAGTTCGCTTCGCCAGAGTTTGGGCCTGTTGCATGTGGCCCAAACTTATTTCGCAATTTCAAATTCGGCCCAACAGGATTCCAGAAGTTTCCGTTTCGGTGACGTATGGCAATTTGCTGGCATAAGACATGTCTGCTGGAGGCTGCGCCCTGTCCATCAGCCACCAACCCGTCACGTGACCTTGGAAAGGGCTTCCTCTCACACGCGTGTCTTGCGTGCCTAGCCACGCATCCCTGACCTCTTGGACGGGTTTTCTTCTGTATTTTCCGATGAGGATCAGAATTCGCAGTGACTATTTCGGCGTGATGATCTTGACGTCTCCACCATTCCTCCTCTGTGATGAGCTTGCTCACATCTCGTCCAACGAGGGACTCATGTTTCGGCACAAGTTGAGGAGGGGCTGGTTCCATGAGAGTAACTTTGTAGGCCACTGAATCATCTTCAACCAGAACAAACGGTGGAATCTCCCCGCCGTCTGAGATGATAATCGCAACAGTCTCTGTGTCAATCATGTCTTCAGAGTCAAGCTTCATAAAACCCCCACATAAGTCTCCAATGGCAACGAACAAGTTCCGGCACCAGAGATGGAGTGGAAGGCCATACAAAAGAAGACGCCTTTCCTTCCTCTTCTTCATCAAATTCGCACAACCCACTCTATAGTACCACACGTCGAGCAGAAGTCTTGCGTCACCCCAATCTCTCCTTCCTTCTTTCAAAACTCTCTTTGCTTCCTTTTCAGATGGAAATCGGAAAAGAAGTAATGAATCCGGCAAGGGGGTGACTGTAACCCCCGTCGAAACCTTCCAGATTTTTGACGCCCATTTTCCAACTCTGTCAAGACAACCTACGTTCCTGTCAAACCTTCCGACTAAGCATGCGCGAAGAATCTCTCTTCTCTGAGCTGTACTACTGTTATCAATCCTGAACACGTGTCCCCGCTCCGTCGTTTGGCCTTCAACCTCGCCGGCGCTGGGTAGACATGGCATTCTTGCAATCTCCAAGTAGGATCTTTCCGTCGAAGCATGCATGATTCCTATGACAAAGTTTGTATAGATTACCGAGTTTGGAAGTTAGTTTGAATGTGGTTCTAATTCTCTTTCAACTCTATCATGGCATTTTCAAACCATTACCTTTTGTCTTCAATACATTGACATTGAGGATGCCTAAATTAGTTGATGACATCTATATTAACCGTGGAACTAATTGTTTTTTAGCTCCATTTTGGTGCAATATTACTTATTAAGTGTTGGTCATAATATGATATTATCAATTGTATGGAGCGGGAATCAATTTCTTTATGTGCTTTCTTAACAATAAAGGATTTCATTTCATCATAGTTACTGTATCCCTTGCATATTATTTGTATATTCCAGGTTTTACACTTATTGACATATTTCATCATCTTCATATTTCTTGTACTAAGACATTCTTCATTATCAGATTTCTGTATTGAAATAAACCAACAATACCCCCGGATGTTGCATTTTCTTGCTTGTTTTTTTAAATGTCAATGTTATAAATTCTACAATTTTGCTATATAAAATAGTTAAGTGTAAATTACACTTACCTCCCCTCTAGTATGCAGACCTCCCTGTGTTATCCAAATGGCAGAGACCTCCCCTAATGTTTATGTTCTGGCATCACTTTCTCCCCTCCATTAGTGTTGACAGTAAGTCAACGCCTGAAAACGCTGATGTCAGCAAAAATATCATATTTAGTTCCAATTTTACCATTCAAATGTGTAAAAAGACTATTATGACTTCAAACAGTGCTCGAAAATTACATGTTACCCTATTACATAATTGATGAAAAGGAAATACAACACTTGGTTCATAATTACTCCCATTGAAATTATATATTAATATAACAATATATACTTTTGATTTATTTATCACAATTATCATTCTATATTATTATACACTTAATAAATTATAATTACAGTATTAATCTAATTAATAAAAAAATATATTTTAAATATAATCAATTAATAAAGATATGCATTTAATTTACATTTTGTCTTGCAACCTGTAAAAATTTAAAAATTATGTTGAAGATATATATTAGTATTATATATATAACAGAGTTTTTAATTCATTAATGTTATGTTTAATGATAAAGATGATCACTCGTGTGATTAAAGAGCTCAGCAAGATATTTCCTATCCGTTCGATATGTTATAGCAGAAGCCAATGTCCCATGAGCAAGCCTGAAAAATCTAGCCATCCACTACCATCATTGTTGAAACCAGGAAAGAATGCATTTGCTTCCACAGAAACAATACAGTCAAGAGCAGGTCAGTAGCCTGTAACAAACGGTCTGCATGCCTCCTTACCCCCCAAAAAAAAAGAAAAGATCCAAGAGGGTTTTGGAATTTAGGGTTTGAGAGAGCTTGGAAGAGAGGGGTGTCGATGAAATTTAGATTGTAAACGATGGATGGCGACAAACATTATTGTTTATGGATTTCATCAACCTTTTGAATCATTGCTGCCATAACCACAAAGAGAGATTAAGCAATAGTTGTAGAGAGAAAAAATAAAAAATAAAGATAGATTAAGTGTAAGAGAGAGAGAAGGCTATGGTAAAAGGTTTGGTAGAGAGAGAAGATGAGAAGACGACAACTTGACACATTACACATACCCTTTTAAATAACCTGAATCTTATTCTCTCTCTCTCTCACTCTCTCTTTTCCCTCTCTCTCACGAACCCTAGAAGGGAACCTAACTCACAATTTGGTTCAAGTGTTTAATTTACAAAAGATCAAGGATAATTGTCTTTTCATGGTAGTAATCACAACAACAACAAAAGCTGACAATTTAAGGTTAAGAAATTGTTTTCTTATGAGGGTATAATGGTATTTTTAACAACTTTTGTTAACGCCGTTAGACAACGTCTGACAGGGGAGGTTTCTGTCAATTTGGAGCCGACTCACTTGGGGGGACAAGGGACAAGGCATTGGGGTTTGTTTTGGATGGTGGCAGTGGTGGGGGAAGTGATGGCGGTGGTGGGAAGAGAGGATAGAGAACATGGGAGATGGTGGCTAATGGAGTCATGCAAGTAGAGAAAAAAAAGAAGATTGTGGCAGCAGTGGATGGTTGGAGATGAGAGTAAACCGTGGGGTGGCAGCGGTGGGAGAAGATGGTCGTAATGGAGAGGACATTCTTTAGCGATTTTAATTCCTTTAATATCAGATGCCAGGCTCCGACGGAAGAGGGGGAGGGACAGAGGGTCATGTGCTCCGGTCACCCAATGTCCTCTTCACCTCCCTAGACTCTTCCTCCATCAGCAAAATATGGCCTGTTGTAGCAACAGAGTTTTCTTTTCCCTTTTTCTTTTTCCCCTATCAAATTCATCCTACCTTGCTCACACACGCATATATATTCATATACACATAGACTAGATTTGAGATTTGATTACCCATTGCTTAGTTTAATACATAGTCACATATAAATATACATGTATATCCCCTCGATACTTACACCCATGTGTATATTGTTATATCATGTACCTATTCCATAGTACTGTGAATCTGTGATTACACATATATATTTATACAATTAAAATCCTGTCACTTGAGACAATTGTAATAATATATTCCTGTGCATTTATGATTCATGTTCAAGAATAGTTAAAAACTTACTGATCTTGAAAGGTACAAAGTTGTTGATCCATAGATGCAATCATATATACATATAATTATAAGATTCTTTTTCATAAATTTATAAGAAGGAAACTTCAAATTTTCAGGGTCAAAGGGTGTGTTTGTCCACTAACAAAAGTTTTAATGGGACACTTTTGTCATTTCAAGTCATACTTAAGGTTAGACGCCTTTTTAGTTAGTCAAGGGGTAAATAGGTCATTTCACAAGTGTGTCCCAATGGCCCTGGGGGAGGGAGGGGAGGGGGGGGGGGGGGGTAGATCACACATGCCAAACTTTAGGAGGTGTCTGAATAGGGTAAACCTCAGGTATGTCCGTATGTGTCCAAAACTATTCGAGAAGTGTTGGTGTCTAGAAAGTGTAACACAAGCATGAATCCTCCTTAGAAGTGTTTGTCCTTCTTGCTAGGTTTAATTTGCTTGGATATGATCGTGCTTGAATTTTGCCTAAATAGGCTGTAATGTAATCTAACTACTGGTTTGTTAAAAATTTGAATGTATATTAGTAGTATCATTTAATTAAATTTACATTTAATTCATGAGTTTCCTTTTGTTCCTCAAACTGACTCATGATTGCTATATTTAACATTTGTTGAGCTGTTGAAGTCTCCATATACTTCTTCTATATACCTATTTTTAATTAAAGGAAAAGTCCTTGTAAAAAAGAACGTGAAGGGAATGCATGATTTATAATATGTCGAGGCAGTGTTTCCACGTGATATTGTAATACTCTAGAATGATAGGGTTGTTTTTCTTATGAATCTGAAAATTAACTATTGTTTAGTTGTCAAACCATGCCGTCAGTTTATTGTTAAGCTTCATATGATATTTACCTGTGTTTGTATATTTTAGGGGTAAAGTGCATAAAACACTCCTGTAGTTCAAAAAATGTGCAAAAACCTCCTTTCATGTTCACTTCCTCTCTTATAGTTTATATTTGGTGCAAATAAACTCTTATGCCCTATAAAATTAATTTTATACTCCAAAATATTTCAGCACAAAAAATACCAAAATATTTCTTAATGTGAAAAGACCAAAATGTGCAAATTACCTTTTTGAACCATTCTTTTTCTTTTCTTTTTCATCTTCTCTCCCCCCTCACCTTCTCTCTCTTTTTCTTTTCTTTTATTCTTTCTCTCTCTTCTTTCACCGACTCTCCCTCTCGGCTCATTCTTCTCTCTCCTCGGCTGATATGGGTGTCGACAGTAATGTTGCAGTCATGCTCTGTTGGTTGGCAATGAGCTAAGGTGATAGGTTAGTGGTGGTCACGGTGCTTGATGATGGCAGTGATGGCCATGGGTCTTTGCGGGTCGATACAGGGTCCTCTCTCTGGATCTTCAGTTGTAGCCATGGTGACTTCGGGTGGTTATGATGATGGAGGAGATGATGTTGACGGCAGTGGGTGAAGATGGGGACCCATTTTGGCATTTGGGTCTTTGCAAGGCCATGGATTTTTAGTAGAAGTGGCCATAGTGGTCTGTTTGGAGTTCAAGTAGTGGAGGCTTTGTTGAAGGGTCTTTGGGTTCCATGGAAATCGACAGTAAAGCTACATTGATGGAGCTTAAGTTCGACAGTGGGTGATGAAGAGGATGGTGGAGCCGTGGTGATGATAGTGAGTTATCCGGCGACGGGAATGATGATTGGATGGTGGCTTGCCTGGTTTTCTGTGTGCATATATATAATATATTTATATATATATATATAAACATAATGAGTAAATGATAGGGAAACGAAGTTTTCCTACCAAATAAGCACCGAACTTGAGGTGGCTTTGCCAAGTGGATTCTTTAAAAAATCCTAATAGAATAAGAGAGAGAGAGTCTTGTTTTTAACTATTCTTGATCATCTTGTTTGTTGTGAGAGAAAAAACCCTACATGATTGATATCAATTTATAACTATCTTATGGATTGTATTAAACCCATGTGTTAATCTATCAGACCACATATTAGGATAAATTCTAAATATTTTATACAACTCAATGTCTCAATTCTAGTCATATAAACTCAATTTCAGTTCTTGTAGAAACCGTCAAATTAGTTTTATATTATATTATACCAATGATTAAACCCCTTCTCTGATTGAAGGTTTGGAGAGAGTGTGGGAGAAACAAAGCGATGACCGAACCGTGTGAGAAACTTACAACTGAAATGGGTGATATATATCAACAACAGTGAGTGAATAGAGAGAGAGACTTTCGTTTTCATATCATTATTGAAACAAAATTATAACCGTCCACTATTATAGAGAGAGGGAGAAAAAGAAAAATAAAAGAAGAGAGAGAATGATGATGAGTGAGAAGAGAGAGAATCGGTTGGTGAGTAGAGAGAGACAGAGAGAGTGATATATAGATGGGCATTTTGGTCTTTATGCAATAAAAAATATTTTGGTATTTTTTGTGCTGAAATATTTTGGGGTATAAAGGTAATTTTATAGGTCATGAGGGTTTATTTGTACCAAATACAAACTACAAGGGAGGAAAGTGAACATGAAGGGGATTTTTTGCACATTTTTTAAACTACAGGGGTGTTTTATGCACTTTACCCTATATTTTAGTGATGCTTTCATACGTGTCTTTATTATTATGGTCATTTTACCTGCTCACATTCTACACTATTCCTAACGAAGCTCAACTGTCCAATTTAATTCCGTTGAAGGTTTTCTGCATATTTTTTGTCGTGTGAAATAACATATGATTCTGATCCAAAATTTAGTTACTTTATGCAAAAAAAGAAAAAAAAAAAAAAAAGAAGAGACAGAGACCCAAATTTCCAGATTCTTGAATACCTTTTACTTCTTTTGTTTCCTTTATATATTCGGCAAGTCAGCATGGATTTTACTGATTTTGTTAAACTAAAATGACCATCCTGTTACTCCTTTGAATTAATGGTTGGCCACATTCTTATAACTATGTGGACAGTTTAGTTTACTGCAGTAGCCACTATAACGTCTGAACATTTATCACCACTCATCAGCAGCTTGGAACAGTTTTTGATGCCGCTATGCACATCTTGATTACCATTGACAGAACTAATACTGACTGCCGACAATTGTCACTATCCATATTTTACAAATTAAATTTAGGTATGAAAATGAAATCATTTTATTTTAATTATTAAGTAGTACGGTCATGAACACAGGTAGGGGCGGAGGGAGGGGAGGCATGGCCCACCCAATTTTTTTTCAAAACCCTATTACTAGTGCTTATCTATGGATATTAAATGTGATTTTATATAGGAAAATTAAGGATGGCCCCCAATTTTTTTTCAAACCTCTCTTACTAGTGCTTATTTATGGTGTATTAATTGTGATTTTATATAGGAAAATTAAGGCTGCCCCCAATTTTTTTTAAATATTTCTATTTATGGTTATCAGTCTATGGTAATTAAAGGTGCTTTGCAATAGAAATTAGTTCCGTCAAAGTCCAATGAATTTTTTTAGTCTTACTTTAAAAAGTGCTACAATATATAAGTACTCCATTCATAACAATTTTATTTATCGGCTGTCAACTTTTCTTCTTCATATCATTTATAGACATACTCCTAAAAATATACAATGAAAATGCATTGAAAGAAAAATTGTTACAATTATTTTATTCTATTTTTAAATATAAATTCTTTTTGATAAGTAAAGATTGAATTAGAAAGCACCCATAAAAAGGGTGGGGCAGCCCTTAAACAAGAACCAATTACATTTCTGAAGCAAAGGAACCTAGGAAATCAAGCATTTCTCCCATGGAATTAAAGATCGACCTTGTACCCAACAAAAGAGGGTACTAATAATTGAGAATTTAAGCACCCCATTAGGAGTCTCTTCATCTTCAAACGTTCTTCGGTTCTGCTCCTGCCACAAACACCACCACACGCACAAGGGGGTTCCTTCGAATAGTTGCAAGTTTTGGTGTCCACAAGACCACCTCTCCAGGCTCCCATCATACCTCTAGTAGAGCTAGGCATGACCCACTGAACTCCGAACAATCCCACGAGCAGGTTCTGGACAATGACGTAAAAGATGGTTACCTGACTCCTCATTTCTCTTGCACATACAACACCAATTCACAATGATCTGTTGCCTTTTCCTCAAATTTTCAAGCGTCAAAATCTTTCCAAAACAGCCTTCCACGGGAAATTTGTGTTTGCATGTAACATTTAAGAAAGAGGCATCAGATAGTGGTCAATTGGTGTTTGCATGTGTAAAAGAGATGAGGAGTCAGTAAGCCATCTTCTCTTGCACTGCCCGGTAACTAGAGATGGGGGGGTGGGGGGGAGCCTTAGTGCGCCAAACAGCCTTCCACGGGAAATTTGTGTTTGCATGTAACATTTAAGAAAGAGGCGTCAGATAGTGGTCAATTGGTGTTTGCATGTGTAAAAGAGATGAGGTGTTAGTAAGCCATCTTCTCTTGCATTGCCCGGTAACTAGAGATGCATGGGCTATGTTCTATGCTGTGTTGGGGTGCATTGGGTGTTATCTGCCTCTGCAATTGATCTGCTTGACTCTTTTGAGGGGATGTATGGTGGGGAGGAGGGCTTATGATGCGCAGTAGGTTGGCCCCCTTTTGATGGTGTGGAATCACCGCTGTGGGCGCTGAAGCGCTCTATTCTGACTTCTCTCTCTTTTTGGTTTATAGGGAGGGCTTGTATATCCTTAGAGGATTTTGTTGATTTTTTGGATAACACTAGGTTATATAGTTTTGTATTTATTTATTTTTTGGATGTGCTATCCTTTTGAGCGCCGTTTAATGAAAATTTTCTTATATATATTTACATATATATAAATGAAATACCCAGCCAGTGATATATTTGTGTTGACTGAAAGACTGCTCGTAAAGTTCAGGGGTGAGAGGAGACATCATTTACTTTAACGAAGCCTTCTTGCACTACTTTGCATCTTGTTGGTTTTTCATTCTTAGGAAAACTTGCTGTATTGAGTACATATCTCTCTGTTTCTATCACTGTAGAGATAGCTGTTCTATGATTGATTCAATCAGTTGTGCTATATGGTTTTTGGGCCAGAAAATGAGAAACAAAGACTTCTATTTTATCTTTTATGTAAGCTCTTTAATATTAGATTACAATTGTGAATTTATATTCAGGTGGCTGAAACTAAAAGACAAGCTGCAATTCTTGAATCATATCTTGAACAAAGGGGAGCTGCTCTTCCAGAAGGATATTTGTCTTGTAGGGTCATATGTCCCAATCCGAATTTCCGGTATGCATCAGAATATTCCTTTTCATTTTCATTGATAGCAGTATTGTTCATTCAACTAAAACCGTGGAGCATTAATTTTCTTTTACCCTCTGGACTTATGCTTGCATATCTTGAATTTGTGGTGTGTTCTTTATTGCTATATTCTTCTCTAGCAACTTCATAATTTTCATTGTCTTAGAAAATTATCCGCTCATTTCTACATTGACAGTGGTCAAAAAGGCCATGCAATGTCCAATAATATTCCGATGCATACCAATGGCTATACAGTAGTACAGTACAAGAGTTGGAAAGTAAAACCTGCCATTGATTGCTATACAATAAAATATTGCTGTTTAATGATAATGACAACGACTGATAAAGGTTAAAGCTTCTCTTGAGAGCAGTTACTGAAATAATTTAAAAATTGCTAGTTAAAATATATTATGAGGAGAGTGTTGAATAACATGACCAAGTAATTAGGAATAACGCCACCAAGGTTATGTAAAGAAGATGACAGCATACATTGAGAGTTTGTGTGAATGAGTGGAAGATTATGGTAGGTTGTGCTGAAGGTTCAGAAATCCAATGCTTATTCAGTCTTTCTTTAGCAATGGGCAAAAACTTCCTAAAGAAATCTTCCAGTAAAAATTGTTTATGGGATTGGAAATGGTTGTAAATGAAGATTGCACGTGTATATCATCTAATACACTGTGTCCTGATATGATAATTAAAAAGTAATCAATTTTGGTAAAGTTATTGTGGATATTTTCTTTTGTTATGTATTGTTTTATTCTTTCTTTTTTTTTTTTTTTGGTTGATAAATGTGTTGTTTTATTCTTGCAGCTGATTTCAATTATCATTTTAGATTCATTTTTAATTTTGGATTTATTTTGAAGCACCATTTGTCCAAACTATTTCTCATCTGAGGTTATGACCTACGACCAGTTGATACAATTGAAACCCCAGCCGGAGAGCTCATTTTCTTGTTGGATTAAGGGTGTTTTTTTTTTTTTTATAAGTAAAAATTTTGTAGAAAAGCGCCCAAACGGGGGACATGTCCCAACACAATAATCAAATTCTTAGACTATCTACAAAAGTCAAAAGGGACTCCGAAGAAGAACAAAAGAAACCCTCAGACCAAAAGAAGAGGAAATTGAGAACAGAGCATCTAAAAACACCCCAAGGCTGTTCAATATCTTCAGAAGATCTCTTGTTCTGCTTATTCCATAGAGCCCACCATAGACAATGAGGAGCAATCCTCCAAGAATACCTAATGTCACGATGCACCCGAAAGCCATTCCAAGCAGAAATGCAACTCGCCACTGACTTAGGCATGATCCACTGAACACCAAAAATAGCATAAATTAAATCCCATCCCTCCCTCGCTCTAGGGCAATGAAGGAGAAGATGATTAACAGTTTCCTCTGCTTGCTTACACATACAACACCAATTTGCCAAGATGTGTCCTCTCTTTCTTAGATTATCCATGGTCAGAATCTTCCCCAAGAATGCCGTCCACACAAAGAAAGCCACCTTCAAAGGAGCTCTAGAATGCCAGATTCCTTTCCAAGGAAAGGACGGCCCGTGAGAATTTACCAAATTCCGATAAAAAGACCGAACCTCAAATCTCCCATGGCTCGATCCGGTTCAAACCAACTCATCACACCCTATCCCAGAACATGCCTGTCCGTAAAGAAAGGCCAAAAACTCTGTCATCTCCTCCACCTCCCAATGATGTAAAGATCTCTCAAATTGAATATCCCAGACCAGACGCTCGCCATCAAGGTGATAGCACTGAGCGACCATAATCTGTCTATCCAACGCAATTCTGGCAAGTTTCGAATAAAGCATCCTAAGTGATCTATCACCACACCAATGATCATTCCAGAAACTTACAACCGACCATCCCTCACCCTAAATCGTTCCGACCCTTCGCAATATAACTCCATAATCCAACCTCAACCGGTGTCCTCAACATAAGGGAGCACCATCCCCCTCTATCCTCTCCATATTTTAAACAAATAACCCTCCTCCAAAACCTCTCACTTTCCGTCCCAAACCGTCACAACCACTTCCCTATAAGAGCTTTATTGAACAAATTCAATTTCCGCACCCCTAGCTCTCCCTTCTGAATAAGGCGACAAATCTACTCCCAATTAACCAAATGATATTTAGACTCCTCCCCTATGCCATCCCACAGAAACTTTCCCTGAAGTCTATCCAATCTTCTCAACACAAAAACTGGCAGAGGGAAAAGGGCCATGAAGTAAGTAGGAAGACTCAAAAGAAATGCAGGAATCGATGCATCAGAAGCTTAATTTCATCCTCAGAACAGCTTTGTTGCCATCGGTTATATGTTTGATGTTTATCCTGACAGCATGATGTTATTCCTGTTCATATAAAATGCTTTATATTTTTTTGGACGATGTTGATGGTCTTCCCAAGATATCCTTGTGCTCTACAGATCTTGCCATTGATTTTCATACAAGATGATTTTGCAGTTCAAAGTTTAATTGATGCGAATGACAGAGATTTAAGCTTCTAATAAAAGTGCTTTTGAGAATAACTTAATTTTAGTAAGACTGAATAACTGCACCAACTGGTCCTTATGGAGGGTAAGGTTCGGGGAAGGGGAATACTAGAACTAACATGGGTTGAGATACTATAAAAGATATGATAATATATGGCTTATGGCTATGACCTTAGATAGAGTGGAATAGAGAAAAAGGATTTGTGTAGCCGACCTTAAATAGCTAGGAAGAGGCTTTGTTGAGTTGAGTTGAGTTAATAAAAATAAGGTTTAGGGGAATGAATGAAAGAAAGCAGTTCAAAAATACTACATTAAGCATGCCTTTGAGTTTGCAGACATAACATAATTGAAAGAATATAATGGTGAACCTGAAACATTCCCACTTAAATCCTATAATCAACTATTAAATCCTATAATCAACTATGAGTCTTTGAATTCACAGAGAACCTTGAATCCACAACAAAAAATGAGATCTCTCCCAGTATCATTTAAAGAAACTGATTATTGGATTTGTCTTCTATTTAAGCTAACATACTCCAAATCCCAGTAAAACAAGGAACCCAAAAAGAAATGCACACACAGAAAATCAATTAATATATTTTTTTAAATTTTGTAAACTGGCTCAAAATTATGAAATTAGACTTTCCCTGAAATTTCAGGATGGATGGACTACAACTTCTCAAACTAAATCACAAACACAACCAAGAATTTAAATTTTGCCAAATACTTGCAAATAGACCACAGAAATGGCATCAATTTAGGTTCGAAACAGTCTCCATCCTTGTGGAAAACTGACCATGTTGTCAAGCTTGTTTGACATTTCTTGGAATATGCTTTTATGCCATTAACTTCTCTGCATCAAAAGTTTGTTGTATGAAGTTTTCATGCAAAATTTACAGTTAACTAGTGACCACGTGACCTTTTGGCAATTCATTTGCTTTGGGTAGTCTACTACTACCCCTTGTTGTACATCTTACTCTCACAGGTCAACCAAGTCCATCTCCTGGGCTCAAACTGGCATTTTTTAAGATTCTAATTTTAGATTTCCTTTTTTCTGTTTGTGTTGCTATGTGTCTCGAGTTTTTATTGTTTTTCCCTTCTCTTTATGTTGCATGCCGCATGAAAAAGAAAATAAAGTTCTTTCCTGTGCCATACAGGTTGGAGCTTAAAGGTAACAAAAATCTCCTGGGAGAAGTTTTGGAGTTCAAAGGGAAGCAAAATGATATCCGGGCTTTGAGAAATATCTGGAGGTTTAGGTAATTTCCTACTATTTGTTGCTTTCCCTCATATTTGATAGTTATGCTTATGAAATATATCAATTTGAAGAGAGGAATTAGAGGCACAGATTTCAGGATTAAGAGTTTACTTGAGATTTTTAGACATGAAATGTGCCATATATGTCAATTTCTGGGTTTGCATGTTCAATTAGTTGGGCATTTCTCGTTTTTTGAAACTGAAATGATTTTACATTGATAGTATTCCACTTGTAAGCTATCTCACATCAAAAAAGTAAGAGAGGTGAGGGAATTGAGCTCTCTATGAGAGGCCCTGTCCCAACTCTTTGCCTGAATCCACTGTTTATGGCTTGTCTGTCGAATTGTGTGATAATGCTTTGGAAGAAAAAATTGAAAATGCAGATGATTTACAAAATTGTGCGATCCAGTTGGATCTTAACCCATTGGTAGTTCTGCACTGCTCTGCCAAGTCGGTTAAATATCCTTCATTCTGCTCGAGCTACTAGTTTCTCTTTAGCATGCCATAAAGTCTATTTTGGTAGATTAGTAGCCGAGGCCAAAGAGGATTCATTAACCTTGTATTCTTGGATGTTGGTCAGCACTTGATACTTTCCCAGGCCTTGCCTATGCATGAAACCCATTCCACTCATCATTTTTATTGTGCATATTTATCCTGTTCGATCTAGTAGTTTAATCTGGTGGAGAGGGGAAGGGGGTGTAAATCATTGGTACTATACTGGTTTTTTGTTGGAATTTTTTATTATTCGGGTAATTAGTGCTTGTGTTATTTTGTGATTGGTGCTTACACAATAATATAAATAGATGGGTTATAGAGTTATCAGTCTTATTCTCCAACCCTTTTTCTTACGCCTCTCTCTCTCTCTCTCTCCACTCTCCCCCCCTCCCTCTCTTTATTTCTCGCCCTCTCCTTCTCCCTCCTTCCCTCTCTCTCTCTCTCTCTGCGCTGAAGTCAAGGTTTGTACGATAACACAAGCATTGGTACAGTTAGCCTGTGTTCACTTAATGAGTCATAGCACAGAAGCCTGAGTAGTTAGCCTGTGTTCACTTAATGAGTCATAGCACAGAAGCCCATTGGGACATACCCTGTTGCATTGGTACAGTTAGCCTGAGTAGTTAGCCTGTGTTCACTTAATGAGTCATAGCACAGAAGCCCATTGGGACATGCCCTGTTGCAATTTCTTCTCTTGATTGATATTGGAACTAATTAAGCAGAGTCAGCCAGCACTTGTAAGAGTTCCTGGTGGAAAAGAAATTATTTGGATTTTGGAAGTATGGTTCCAACCAACAACGAGTCCTGGCTGCAATTACATAAAACATGACAGCACGTAGATCAACAAAAGCTAAAAAAAAGTGTGTGTGACTTAATGAGTGTGTACCTTTTTTTCCTTGACTTTATATAAATCATACTTTTGAGTATTTCCCTTTAAAATTCCAATCTACTGAAATAACTTGTTTATTCAATCATCTCTTACTGCAATATGGTTCCTTGGACTATTTTTTAAGTTGAATTGCCAAGTTTTAAACTATCATTGTAAAATGAGATTCAAGTTCAAGGGGCAGTAGAAGAATTATTTCCTTGAACAAATAGATGTTTGTTGGATTGCACGGGATATCTAATAGCTTCTTTATTTCTGTTTTGGACTTTTGGTTAAACACAGAGTTTAATATTTTTTTAGGTTATGTTATCATGCATTCTGACTGTCTCAAAACAAATCCAGGAAGGGAAGAGGCAAGAGGCAGGTGAGGTTAAAATGTTGGGGAAGCACAACAAAGGATGTAACTGCAAGAAATCTGGGTGCCTCAAGAAGTATTGTGAGTGCTTCAAGGCCAATATTCTGTGCTCTGAAAATGTGTGAGGGTGTAGTGCCTTCCTCCCTCTCTGTGTATGTGACTTTCTTTCTAATTGCATTTTTGTTGCGCTTTTCTCAAATTTGTGTCTAATTGGTTTTGCTTTGAATTAAACTTCCCTCTCGGGAGTAAATAGTATAAATTCATGTGCTTTTCCTTTTTATACTTGCCCATCATTTTTTGCTTACTGAATTGTGGTTTTTTTTTTTTTCATGTTTTCGAAGAAGATGATCCCATTGCGACTCTTGGCTATATCAATCGATCAGACTTCTATTCCAATTCACAAGACAAAGCAAGTGGGAACTTGTCCCCCCGGCTCAAATCAAGTTTTGGTAGAAGGAGGGAGTCCCGAACTTTCTCCTAAGCATTTACTTTCTGCATATTTTTTAATATTATTGCTTCAAGTTTCATGTTTGCTTAATAAAATAACTTGGATAATATTTCTTCACGTGTTTGAAATATTCCTGCTACTTTTGCTTGATAAAATAATGTGGATATTATGTCCATTGGATAGCATTTCCATGCATGCTCACAAATATATTTTTCAGGATGTCATATTGGGAAAGTTGTGGTCCTTAGGATGTCTCCCAACCCACCTCTCCAAGCACTAGAAAGATAGAATAATAACCTAGGTTAGCTCAACCCCCAACCTGGGGCAAGTTCCCAAACCCTTTTAGGTGTTCAAAATAACCATTTTCATGGTTTTCCGATCTTGATCTTTGATTTTTCACAAAAAAAAATAATCATCTCAAACTCAAAATTCACCATTCTAAACTCTTTCTTCATGATTTTCATAGGAATCGCCATTTTAAACTCATTTTCCATGACTTTCTAAAATCCATCTCTTCAAAATTTCTAAAAAATGCCACTTTCATTAATTTTTAAAAAAAATCAACTTTTTTAAAGTCAAAATAAACTTTTTATAAAAAAACCATCCGTTGTGTTTTTAACTCACCATCTTAAATATCACTATGCCTCATCCAAAATACATTTTCTCAAAAGCTTTTTTTCCAAAATTCAAAATTCAAGATATCCCCAGCTTGTCATATTGTAGGTGCAAATTTATGAGTATCGTTTCATTCCTAAGTGTTCAAATTAACAAGTGAATTGCATTGTTTACAACCCAAGCACAATATGGACTGAGTGTAGCTAAAAGTACATGACCTGATTTCATCACTTGAGCTCGGTCATCATAGGTGAAAATTTTTAAAGTACATGTTCAATTCATTCGGTAGATATCTCTATGTCAAATGAGTTTTTGAGATTAACAAGTCAAAAATGAAGGGATGAGAGGCCATCATTTTCTCTATCCCAAGTTAATACAAATATTACCATTGATAGCCCTTTTGAGCCAGTTTTATTCCTTTCATTAACCCAAGCTAGGGATCACGATGACGAAAACAGTGAGATGACAGTAGGCAAGTGCTTTAATACCTAAGTGATTATAGCTAAAAGGACAAGGGGCTCTCGTTTCTACTATCCTATAGTGATATATATCCATTGCTAACCCCTAGTGCCACGATGAATTTTCCTTTCATTATACCCACTGTTGATCACACCCCACACTGGGTCAGATTTTATTGAGACATTACATTAGACTAGTAAAAGTTTTGATGACTATGCAATCCAAATTAAAATGAAGAGCGGCCATCATTTCTATTATTCATCATACACTATTATTCCCATTGATGAACCCTTAGAGCTTGGTTACATTTCTTCTTCTAAACCTACCAAGGATCATTACAAGTTCATTGTTCATTTGTAACTCAAGCTGGGGCAGCTTTGGATTGAAGAAGAAGACAAATTGCAAGAAAGCTGAAAGCAAAGAGGGCCTAGTGATTAAAGAATCTACTGGGGTGAGCCGTAAACCCGGACACCTTGGGTTCGATTCTGGCGTCATAAAAGAAAAGCGAAAGCAAAAAAAAAAAAAAAAAGAAAAAAGATGACCCGGTGATTAAAGAATCTACCGGGGCGAGCCGTAAACCCGGACGTCTTGGGTTCGATTCTCACTGGGCATCATAAAAGTAATGTAAAGTAAAGGTTCCCAAAGAACAAATGAACATAGACTTCAAATTCAGTCGATGCCCCGGCCGCATGTTACCAATGTATAAGAAGATTGAAGATGATCCTTGGTCTTTTACCCCATTTCACATTAATTTTGAACCTTTCATACCTTTTTCTTCATCCCCTATAAGTCCATAGACCACATTACAACCCATGTAAAGTCCTCTCCGATTAAGGAGGATTGCATAGTTAAAAAAACTTTTTTCTAGACTAACATAGAAAACTTGCCCCAAGCTGGGGCAGTTTTCCTTTTATGGTGATCACGGTTTATGAACCCCGCATTAAAGTAATATCTTTGAGCCTTAATATCCTTTCCTTGATTACCCTGCACCTAGCCCACATTACGGTCCAAATCAAAGACCTCTTCGATTGGCGAATATCATTTAGGATTGAAAGCTCTCGCATATTAAAGTCTCACAAGACGAGCAACATTTTTCGTCATACCCCAAACTGGGGCAGTTTTTGAGTGATCCTTAGTTCATCACCCGATTATGCGTCATATTTCGAGCCTAATATAACCTTTTTTTCTCAAACTACTTTACCCAAGGCCCCATTACAACCCCAAGTAAAGTCCTCTTTGATCGATGATGATTTGTTAACCAAGAAAACTCAATAACATGTGGTTTGATACCGAAGGAACAATACATGTCGACAAAAAATATTTCTCAAATGTTTTTAAAAAAAAGGTTCATAGGTGCTTGGGAATATAGACAGTCAATCAAATGTCAGTTTGAATATAGTTGAATGAATGCTACTCTTTAATTGACCACCTTTTCAAGGATATCCTTTTTTAAATAAAAACATCTTTTTCAAAGTAAATTTTTAAGAACTCTAAAAAAATGTTTAAAAATGGCAATTCCTTGCAAAATATCTTTTTCAAAAATTCTTCTCAAATTTTAAGTCCAGTTTTTCATGAATCATTTACAATTTTCAAAACATCTTTGGCAAGACACTTCTCAAATTGCTTTTAAAAGCTCTTATGCTTTCAAATAGCTCTTTTCAAATCACTCATAGGTTTCCTTCAAAGTCATCTATGAACAATCCATATTCTCATATTTGGCCCTTGGGATGAACTACGTTCGACCTGATTCCCACCACGCCACTCATGGGATACGTAGGCAGCCCATATTTCAATTGGGTTCGGTCATACCATTATTTACTTCACTATTTTCTCCACAGTTCATATAACCATTTACTTCAGTATTTAACTATTTATTTTTTAAACCAGCCATACCTTTATTTTGGTTCTGTTTATATAATATGTGGATACTCTCTCTCCGTGAAAATTAAACTACTCGTGTTCAAGTGCATGGTTTCTTAGTTTTGGTTAATTGTGAATGTGCTCATCACATAAAATAGGACTAATGATTCTTACAACTGATATCATCTCACTAGTTCTGGTGGTTTCTTCCAGTTTCTTTATTGGATCCATTTTAGATGAAGAATTTCTTCTTTCAAATTTTTTGTTGAATCTAATGGATCCAATTAGTTTCTGCATGCTGCCATCTTAGTCTAATAGCATTTTTTTTTGTTAGGTAAATATTGTTACTCGCACACCCTGACAATTCCCACTTTGGGCTAAAGGAGGAGAAATTATACCAACTGGCATTGGCCTGATGAATGAGTAGTAGCATTTCTTGTGTTCTTCTTGTTAACAGTTCTTTTAGAAATAATTTTTGTACTTGAGCAATTGACTTCTATGTTTCCTTTATCTTCTTGAACAGATTTATAATTATTCAGGTCATAGCTACTTTGATGGGACTTCTTGTTTGCTTCGCCATTGCAGAGTTTTCATCCGTTGGATGTGCAAGGGGTATCATACCCCTGGTGTATTCAATAATTTCTCCATTAGGTTACAGTCCTTGGTAATTTACCGTGTTTTCTTTAATATACACTTTGAGTTAATGTCTTGTATTGCTCACAGGTTTATCACGATATTGATGCAAATAAAGTTTCTCTATAATTACTGCAGGATAATACAGAGACAATCTGTTTAGCATATGATTCCTTTTTGTCCAAGTTTCCTTTGTGCCATGGATATTGGAGGAAGTATGCTAATCACAAGATACGCTTATGCACTGTTGACAAGGTTGTTGAAATCTTTGAGCGAGCTGTTCAATCAGCAACTTACTCTGTTGATGTGTGGGTTGATTATTGCAGCTTCGGTATGTCTGTATTTGAGGATCCATTTGATGTTCGTAGGTAATTTCAGTACCTAAAAAATGATATAGTTTTCATGCAAGTTTTTGTAAAAAATTCCGTGTACCTACATCTTTTATTCTTTTGATGTTCAGTTATGTTAATGCAGTCTTCAAACTGTATAACAATTGAGAGGTATCGTTGAATAATGAGAATAACCAACTGAAAAGTTTATGTTCAAATTATTTGGCCCAAGTTTGGTAGGTGTTTTTGATTAATGATGCAACAAGAAGGAAAAAAAAATCAAAATGACTATTTATGTATTGAAGAAGAAAAATATTGAACATGAAGTTTGTCATTATGAAGATTTTATATCTGTGTGTTACATCGGAATTAGCAACAATTGTATTACCACATGTGAATTAACTGAGGAGATGACCTTAAATAGATCAGAATGGAAACATCGGATTCATGTAACCGACCCCAAGTAATTGGGAAAAGGCTTGGTTGTTGTTGTTGTTGTTGTATTACCACATGTTGACTGATTTTTATGATAAGAAACTAATAGTCTTATTATTTAACGGGGTAAAAAAAAATACTAATAGGGGGAATTCATATACTCCTGTCTTTAGAGAGATATTTAAGGTATTCTTTGTGTTTGTGGTGGGCATGATGTAATCTACCACCTGCTTGAGATGAGATAATTTTAGTTTGCAGCAAGATTCTAAATCAAGTGTGTCAATTTTGAGTTTTCTGATAATAGGTTAATGGGTGAGGTCAAACATGCCGAATAACTGTTTTTTTTTTTTTTTTTTTAAATGCATGGTATTGAGGGTGCATCTGAAAAGCCTTTTTTTAACTTGTTTTAGATTTTATTTAGATTACCTTAATCTGTAGTGGTTTTTTTATTCTGCACTGTTGGCTTCATCAATTGATACTACAAGCTACAAAAATTTCTGGTCTTACGGAGGATTTCAGCAAAGCTTTTGCATCCATGCGCATAATGCTGAACCATTGTTGGAAGGATATATTGTATATCTTTTGAATTGTAAGTTAACTGATATAAAACTTTTCCAACGGTTACTTGTTGTAGTTAATTAAATGCTTTGTAATTTAGTATTTCCTTCCACTATCTCTTTGCCTCTTTACGCAATAACTGAAACTTTTTGGTTAACTTGGATCTATTTATTAGGTGAAACAATTTAGCCGTTTGATGTCAATTAATAATATTCTTTGAATTTATCTGGCAGATTATTTAAAAGAGGGGTGAGCTTTGTCGGAAAGGATTACTTATGTCATACCCTGTGGGATAAATACATTGAATTTGAGTTTTCACAGCAGCAATGGAATTTCCTTGCTCACATTTATATCCGAACTTTCAGATTTCCAACAAAAAATCTGCACCGCTACTATGATAAGTATGTCTTTTCTCTGAATATTTTACTGTAGTTCTATGTTTACAAGGTGTGGAAATTTCCTAAGAGTTGTAACTGATTTTTCACTTTGATTAATTTTTCTTGTTACCTTTCATCAATCATATTAATCTTTTACCTTATAAGCCTTCTGTATCTGGATTAATTAAGCAAGTAGTTAGTTACATAAACACTTGCTGCTACATAAGTAACCCGGACTTGATTAATACATTCCCATCATTTTCGCCCATGGATTCGATAAAAAACCCAAATTTTCTCAACATGTTTAGGTAGGACTAGTTTGTTGAGACTCTCTATTACAAGTTCAAATATGAAATTGGATGTTGGAGAGTACTCTGGATTTCTTATTCGGGTGCAGACTAAAATGGAAGCATGTAGCTTAAGGGTTTGTAAAGGTACAACAGAGTAGGCTTTTTGGGGTTATTTACGCACAGAAATGTAAGGCTGCACCTTTGTATATTTAGGATTATGTGTAGCAAGATCTGAACAGGCGTACTTTTAGGAATGTTAAAATGTGAGCTAATAAGATCTAGAAGGCATTGCTGATACCTTTTGTTTTTGGATCTCTGGGCGATACCAGGATTCATTACCCTCTTATGTTGGTTTGTTAGATGAGTTGAGTTTTATAGGAGTCTAGTGTGTGGCCACTCCACTTGTACATGGGTTGAGCCCCATATAGATTGATACAAACTTTAATAAAATACTTTTGTGCTGTGAAGATTAACAGGCTATGGCTCTTAAAAAGGTATACATATGAGTGATAGAACATCCCAAGAGAATCTTTACATTAGGTTATTGCATCAACTTTAGAAATAAAGGCTTTAAAATATCCAGTTTGAAAGGAAAGAAGACTTGTAAGCTTTACAAGTTGAATAAAAATTAAAAAAATTAGCAAATATAGTTGAATCAACTTAATGGCATATACATGGTGTACTATAGTTGCCTTAGCACCCAATCGTATAAATAGTGGCTACAACAATCCTCCACCTTCATATAGCTTTGAGAAATTCTATGCTCCTAGAATTGGACAATAATTAGATTCTATTGTTCAATTTATTGGATTCCATCTACTAGATACAAAATTGTGAACATCTTAAAATCACAAATTAAGGAAAATTGATAAAGAAAAAGTATACAAGTACCTTTTCTGTTCTTTTTTTTCTTAATTAATTGTAGGGCACCTTTTCTTGTGAAGTTTTTTTTTTTTTTTTTTTTTTTGTGATATGACCTCTCTTGATAATCAAACAATGACAAATCACAAAGATCAATGATGTTAGACAATGGAAACATAAAAAGTTTGAACTGCCAAGAAAATAATAGGATGACATTTAAAAACCGGGGGGGGGGGGGGGGGGGGGGGGGGTCACAGGACAATATCTTTTCTGTGGCATAAAAACTGTGCAGATTCTCTTTTCCTTGTGGCCTGGGATGATTAAAGAAAATTGTTGATTCCTTGCATCCTCATAAAAACAAAAAAAATGGGAAAAAAGAGCAAAGTATGGAGGCATGAAAATCTAATCTACAATGAGTTATAGCTAAAAGAAAGGCATTACTTGACCGTGATTGGCAAGTGTGATATTTTCTTACAGACACAAAGAAGTAGGATTATTTAAAAATCCTAAAACTCTTTTCTTTTCTCTTCTAAAACACTCCCAATTTGGTCCACATTGAATTCTTGTGGAGCAGAATCATAGTCTTATTCTACAAGACCACAAGGGGTTGAAACCAAGTGGGAACCTGAATTAGGCATGCATGTTTATTTTTCTCAAAGAAAATGTTTGAAGGGCATTTTTTTGTCAATGTTGATAAATATATAGAACACTTTGGTTTTAAATACCTATATGTATTCATAGTTTTTTATAGTATAGACTGCAGATACAGATTATCTAGAGTCATCCAGAATAGAGGGTATACATGCCGACTTTTCTTACCATAGTACAAGTTATTTGGCCATGCCTTCTAAAATTATGAATGAAACTTCTCTGAGGAGACAAATTTGGGCATAGAAACCTCTGAGCTTCATTTTCTTTTTGATCCATTAGTTTTTCGGGGAAGTGCAATAAAGGAGAGAAATCATAGTTATTAAAATTTTCGTTAAATTAAAACAAAATAAAATCAGAAAAATATTTACTCTTAACAACTATATAATTTTGTGAATTTTTTTATAAAATTATTAGGAAAAGGGTATAGAATTTTGTTTCGTTCTTTTGTTATCATTGTTTTTTCTTTTCATCTATCAACATATATAACCTGTACTAATTCCAGAAAATATGGAGTAAAACGCTTCATGAAGATATTGTATCAACCATATGGAATCTATTTGCAACAAATTCTAGTTTACATCATAGAACTTGTTTCCTATTTTCATTTTCCATAGTTGTTAGAACTGGTCCAGCCTGATTGTTTGAACTGTTGGCTTGGTGAGCTGGATCTGAAGCTGATTAAGTTATATATAATCGGACCGAGTAAGGACCGACCTGCATAGATTTTTTGGGTTCTTCTTGCTTGATCTAAGCGACTTTGTAGAAACTGCATGCTCAGTTATACATGAAAGAATCTTAGTGTCTTGAGAATTTGAATGCACCAAGTGTTGAAATTAAGACGATTAAATGAACAACCCGCAACTACCATGGCCTACTTCTTGTTTAAAATGGAATTTAATTGGGTTTAATGGTTGTAGTCTGGGTACATCTAGAATATACTCAGCGATCCAATGGAATACATCACCACTCCATTTTTGTGGTTTAGATCGTCTTGTCTGGTTGTCCAAAATAAGCTTTGCATGAAAGCATTAATTTTTTACTTTTTAAACTTGATTGCTACTTATACATCTCATTTTGTTTAATTTAATTTTTTATACATGTCTCATTCTTTCTTTTTTTCTCTCTTTTGGACCTTTTGGATAAAAAAATGTTGTTTATTAACATCCTAAATGATGTAGTACCAAACATAGATGGCTTGTCTTTAATTTGATCATTAGTCAATGGCTAGAACACAACCCAGTAGCACTTCTCTCCTTCTAGGCTATGTCCTTCAATCTTCCCCTTAATTATGGATATGCTTCATAGATTACAAAAGCGAGTTTTGCAATATTTTGGCCATCACATATCAATATTCTTCACTTATTTTCCTTGTTTAGTGTAGTAATGTTATGTGTATTTTGACTTGGTCCCTAATACCATATCTTGAGATTCTAAAGATCCATCAGAGTTCTTATTTGGAATAAAATCTCTCAAAAATTCAAAACTAGATCTCTATTGTTGAGAAACTTGCATCATAGATCCATGATGTTACACTGTTATGATTATGTCGTGTGGCACATTGGCAGAAGCCCTTAAAAATATTGAGGAGTTCATTTCAATTGCACTGATGGTGGCAAAGATCTTAAAATTAAAAGAATATGGAAATTTTGATTATTCAGATATTGCCATAATCTTTTTAACGAAAGTTGATATATCTGGGGAATAAAGTTAAACACAGAAAAGAAGACATCATTTGGCATCTATCTAACTTGTGACTTGATTTCAAAAGAGTCAAATAACTGAACTGTGGGCTCCTCGATAAATAGAGCTATTGGAATTAAATTTTTGTGTTTTTCTTCCTACTAAGTACTAATCACCCTCTTGCCCCCAAAATAAAAGAAAATCCCATATTTTGCTCGCTCCAGAACTTGTTGTCCCTTCTCCTTAGAACCCTCCAACTCCTACCACTCAACTTTCTAGAGGGGTCAATTACAAGTGGAGTGCAGTGCACAAGTGAGTCACCAACATAAGTTTTCCTTTTAGGTAGGGTTTGTTCTTGATTTTGAAGAACGTAAGGGATGGTTACATCAACATTCTTTCATAATTGAGTCAATGCAAAATATGCATAAATTTGTTAATGCTTCATTAAGTGAACTTTGTGCTGGTCTATTTATTAACTCTTCCATCTCTTCTGTTTCTCAACACACCACATAGACAGGCCTAGACTAACCCTTCTTTTCCTCTTCGGTTCTAGCATGTCGTTAATGCTGTGTAACTGTTAGAATTAATTCCCTCATGTGACGCTATTATTATTTGTTCATTTTTTTTTTCTTATAGAGATTATCATTTCTTTTTCTTTTTGGTTCAAAGCAGGGCTAGGCAATCCAACTTGGTTAAGTCTTGTCAAATTCTTCGACCAGTTCAGTGCTTTCCATGATTGGTGTTCGTATAACATTATGGAGTCCTCAAGGTGATATTGGAAGCACTCCAATTCTTTCATCTCATGTCATATATTTAATCTAACTTTGTTAGTTCGCGTGATTTTCTTAACAAGTAATATTTATTTTAGAGATTGTATTTTTTGCACTGCAAGAAATTGATGATTGTAGAGTCTAATTTTAGTTTTTGAACTTCTTGCAGGGTCTGAGATATATAAGGAGATGTTGGGAAGGCACTTGCCAATTACTTTGGGGCTAAATTGCTCATATTTGACCTACATGTATATTGGTTGTGGAAGCTTGAAGAATATGATACAACACTGGAGGATTTTATCTTGTTTCTTGAATGTAAGCATCCTGTTATTATTAGACTATGTTTATACAAGGCACTCTTCTTGTATTCTGGATGATCATGTATGTTGAATTTACTGCTTAGGCTTATGTTAGATGTCAGGTTTAATCAGTTATCTGATTTGTTGCAGATGTTTCCCGGCATAGGCTAGCTGATATTAGTCTTGTACTATCCTCTTATCAAAGGCTTGATGGTCCTATAGAGTCCATCCAGTGTTCCAAAGAGCACCAGAGGTAAATTTTCTTCTCGATTTGTGTGTTTGCTTACTATTTGCAAATGCGTAGTTGAATAGTTCATATAATTATGTTTAGCTAACCAACTTTATAAGGGAACTAGACAAATAATCTCTATGGACCTTGTGGATTATAACTACATGGATCTTATTATGTTGTATCTTTAATTGTGTCTTGAGCTTGAGTTGTATCCATTGTGGATTTTTTTTTTTTTTGATAAGTAATTGTGGAACTTTTTTTTTTTTGGTAAGTGATTGTCGAACTTAATATAGGGGGAAGACCCTACTGGATTAGGGTTTACATGAATCTAATTTAGTAGTCGAATTTCTTGATTTTGTTTGCGTTGCTGCTGAGAAGGACGCCACTTAAAAATTTATGGGTGGAAGAGAAATGAGGGTGTTAGATGTTATTAGTTCAATAGTCAGGGTATTATTGTACTTTTGCTCATCTTATTATATAAGTGTGAGAGGTGTGGTGTTTTGACTACACACCTCTTTTCTCTTATAATTCTCTCCTCCCTCTTCTTTTCTTTTCTTTTCTTCTTCTCTTCTTCTTCCTCTAATCTAACCCTAAAACAAGCTTGAAGGATATGGGACTCGAGTGGATTTTTTGGATGTATGGGAATATCTGTAGAATCATTAAATCTTTTTTGATATAATGTAAAATCATTTTATTTTCTTTTGATGGTTATGTCATTTAGAATGATTTGTGTCATAGTGTTTTGGATACTAGGTTGACTGATTCCATATATTTTTTTTTGATAAATAAGAATTTTATTAAAAGGCGCTAAAAAAGGGGAGCCTCTCCCAAGAGAAAACACAAAAAGCCATGGCCACCTATACTTTCAAACTATCCACAAAATTGATAAGTTGATCATCAGATTTACATTTCCGCTCATTAACCCAAAAAAATAATGCTATCAAGATTTTGTACTTGAGAAACCAAATAGAAGATTCCTCCCCATCAAAGGACCTCCTATTCCGGTGCCACAAGCCCCACCTTAAACAAAGAGGAGTGACCCTCCAAGCATCACGGACTTGGTTATCCACTATACACCCCTCTCCAAGCCTCTAACATATCCACCGTGGACCTAGGGAACACCCAAGTCATACCAAACACCGCCAAAAGCAAAGACCAAACTTCCCTCGTTACTTGACACTGAATGAGAAGATGGTTTACAGTTTTCTCCGTCTTCTTATACATACAACACCTATTCACCATTATCCGCCCCCTCCTTCTAAGGTTGTCAATAGTGAGGATCCTTCTTAGGGCAACTGTCCATGCAAAGAAGACCACCTTCAAGGGGGCTTTTGATTTCCATATCGCCTTCCACGGGAAGTTGGGGCCTAGAATCACCAACAAACTCTTGTAGAAGGATCGAATCGTGAACACTCCATTGGGTGAACCCACCCAAACCATCTCATCCATCCCCTCACCCTCTACCACTTGGCCATATAGCAATGCTAAGAACTATACTACCTCCGCTAGCTCCCAATCACGGAACTCTCTCCAAAAACGCACATTCCAAATCATCCTTCCGCTATCAGCAACCAAGGCATGCCTATCTGTAGCGATCCCATAAAGACAAGGAAACCTGTGAGCCATAACAATGTAACCTGTGAGCCATAACAATGTACCCACACCAAAGATCCTCTAACAGTATAACTTGTTTACCACTCCTAACCCTGAAACGAATATGTTTGGAAAACTCATCCCAACCCTTCTGGATAAGCTTTGAAATACCCACCCCTGTAGGAGATCTCATCTCCCTAGACAACCAACCAACACCTTCCTCACTCTGACAGACAACAACCCTCCTCCATAATCTGGACATCTCTCTCCCAAACTGCCATAGCCATTTACCCAACACCACCTTATTAAACAAATCCAGCCTCCTAATCCCCAACACTCCCTTTTGAGTTGGGGTACACACCCTATCCTAATCCACCAAATGGTATTTGAACTCATCTCCCATACCTCCCCACAAAAATTTACTCTGAATTTGCTCAAGTCTCTGAACAACCGATGAAGACATCTGAAAAAGGGACATGAAATATGTTGAAAGATTCGAGAGAGTACTTTTCATTAGGGTTACGCGTCCCCCTTTTGAAAGATATTGCTTCCTCCACCTAGCAATTCTCCTCTTAAAGCGCTCAACCATAGGATCCCAAATGGAAGTTGTTCTCGCCATAGCCCCTAAGGGCATTCCCAAATAAGAAATTGGGAAAAAGCCATCCCCACACCCTAAAATATTAGCAAAATCCTGAATCTCCTCAACAACCCCAATTGGAACCAATTCGCTCTTCTCAATGTCGATTTTTAATCCCGAAATTGCCTGGAGGCAAGCCAAGACATATCTCAAGAATCTTAGCTGATCTTCTCTCGCATCACAAAAAACTATAGTCTCATCCGCAAAGAGTAAGTGAGAGATGACCAAATGGTTGGGATCCCTACCCACTGAAAAACCTCTAATGAAGCCCAACCCTTCTACCCTCCTCATCAGCTTGCTAAAAGTCTCTATAACAATGATGAAAAGGAAGGGAGTGAGTGGATGGCCCTATCTAAGACCTCGAGAGCTAGCAAAAAATCCAGCGGGGTGCCATTCACCAGAACCGAGAGCTGCACTATTGAAATACAAAAGCAAATCCAACTCCTCCATCTATGCCCAAACCCCATCCTTTCCAACGAGTGTTATCAAAGGCTCTAGGTGCACTAAGGCGCTAAAGGTCCTTTGGAGCCTAGGCGCAAGGCGAGGCACGAGTATCTACAAGGCGAGGTGTGAGTCTGAACAGAGTGAGGCGCACAATTGAAAAGTTAAATTACTATAAAAGAATTCATATCTCAAAATCAATATTTTTAAAAATTCCTATCAATTATGAAAAAATAAATCCATCAACCTTGGCATTCAAGAACTATAAAATGAAACAAAGCAAAAAAATAGCTAGAATTAGAAGGAAGAGAGAGAGAGAGAGAGAGAATAGAAAAAAGAAAAAGAAAAGCTGTTTTTTTAAAAAAAAGAAAAAGAAAAACTGTTTTTTTTATAAAAAAATAGTAGGAAATAATTTAGGACAAGATCCAAAGGAGATGTAAAAAAGAGAGAGAGAGAGAAGAATACGACCACAAAGAGAGAGCAAAAAAAGAAGAAAGAAAAACTGTTAAAAAAACAGTAGGAAAAAATTTAGTACTACAAGATAACATTCAGAGAAAGAAAAAAAAGAAAGAGAGAGAGAGGAAGAAGAAGAGCATGTGTATCTGATCGTTTCTGCAACTCTCTATGACGAAGGTTATCGGCATCGTGATGTGGAATTTTGTCGTTGTTCATGTCTTGCGATCATAATGGGCTTCTCTCTTCTTTTCTTTTGAAAAGAAGACAAAAGTCTCCTTTTTGAATTAGGAAAAAGAAAAAAAGAAATATCAGTCAGGTGTGCCCGACTCACTTGTATAAGGCGCAGCTCAAGCGTGCGCCTAGTGAACAGTGCTGAGCCTGGGTTGACAACAGGCACAATCCTTGCGCTTGGAGCCTAGGCGCACCTTTAACAACATTGTTTCCAACAAATACATCAAAAAATCCCAGCTCACATGATCATATGCCTTCTCAACGTCTAGTTTGCAGAAAATCACTGGTGTCCCACTTCTAATCCTAGCCTCCACACATTCACTGGCCACCAGCATTGAATCAAGAATCTGACAGCGCCCCCCCCCCCCCCCCCCCCCCCCCCCCCCCCACAAAAACATTCTGAGACTCCGAAATCACCGCATCCATGACGCTTCTCAATCGAATAGCTAGAACTTTTGCAAACAACTTATAAATAGGTCATGTTGATCGGTCTCAATAGCACCACCCTTTTTGGGAATAAGGGCAATAAAAGTTGCATTAAGGCTCTTCTCAAAGTGTCCATCTGAATGAAAAATACTAAGAGCTTCCATCACCTCTGTCTTAAGCACCTTCCAATTCTGTTGAAAGAAATCCATCAATGAAACCATCCAGACCTGAAGCTTTATCCCCTCCACAACTCCTCAACCACCTCATCCTCCCCAAACAGTCTCTCCAACCATCCCCAATCCTCCTCAGAAATGCCATCAAACTCTAAACCATCCAGGAGAGGTCTTCAACTAGCTGTCTCCGTTGCGTATACAACTACTGGTAGTAATAAACAAGGCCTTTCTGTGTATTCTCCTATCTAGTCAACAAACTCCCATCAATGCTAATCCTGCCAATGTGGTTGTCCCGTCTGTGGGCGTTTGCTAAGCGATGAAAATACTTTGTGTTACGATCCCTTTCTTTTAACCAAAGCTCATTGGACTTTTGTCTCCACGAGATCTCCACTGCAATTTCCTCAAATTCCACCTTGCATTCCCCCCTCCGCCAAAACAAGGATGCAACCATATACACAATACATAGAACCTCACTAAACTTTTTTTTTTTTTTTGATAAGTAAGATTTCATTAAAAAACGCTCAAGAGGGGAGCGCTCCTAAGAGAATACACAAAAAAGCCTTTAAGACCAACTATAATTTCAAACTATCAACAAATTCCACCATATCCCCCATAGATTTACAATTCCGCCCATTAACCCAAAAGAATAAAGAACCGAGAATACCATACTTGAGAGACCAAATAGGAGTCTCCTCTCCCTCAAAGGATCTCCTATTCCTCTCACGCCACATGCCCCACCATAAACAAAGGGGAGTGGCCCTCCAAGCGTTTCTGACTTGGCCAACCACTATACACCCTCTCCTCTCTCTCTTTCTCTCTCTCTCTCTCTCTCCTGTGTATGATTTAGGGAAGCTTATAATCCTTTGTATCCTGTAGACATTTTGCTATTCCTGCAGACCTATTTTAGTAAAAGTGATGAGCCATCAATAAGATATACATTGTTAGAAATGATTTGACGTCACTTTTTTTTATTATGCAGTCTTATACTGAGTTTTGACTTGATTTTACTACTTCTCTAGGATACTTGTAAATAGATATGATCTCAGAAAACCTAGGGATGAAGAAGAGTGCTGTTTCATATTCTTTGAGCAGCATAAACTATTTTTGTTTCTTTTTACACAAGATCAAAGCTCATATTTTGCAAAAAGTGCAAATGTTTTGCTTTCATCAACCATCATACACGTTAGTTTTGGTGAGGTGTTGCTATTTGGTGTTGATTCAACTGTTGTTGAGCTACTCATGTTAATTCAGCACTGTCATAGAAATTAACCAGATTCTCAAGTGGACAGACTAGTGGCTGAGAATTAATCAATAAAGAAACAGATTCGCAGAACGAATGCTGTAGACAAATTAGTAGGCGACCTGGAGATCTTTATGTTTTTTCACCCGGAGAACTAATTGGATTGTTGCGAGCGGAACGTATGGGACGTGCTTTGGAAGAAGCGATCTGTTACAGAGCCATCTTGTTGGGAATAACAAGAGCATCTCTGAATACTCAAAGTTACATATCTGAAGCGAGTTGAAACTGCTCGAGTTTTGGCAAAAGCCGTTGTATTGAAGGTTTGGTGTCAAGATGTGTTTAGAGATCAACTAGGAGTTCGACCGTACGAACTGTGACCTAGAGTGTTTATTGATGTGTTTTAAAATGTAACTTGCATGCACATGAATCTATTGGAGTATAGATATGAAAGAACGAGGTCGAACCCAAGGGATTGCTTTGAAAAAGATTTTAAGAAAAACTAATGAAAATCCAAATTAATTTAAATCTAATCTAGTTAACAAAGTTGATTTTAGAATGAATTATTATACTAAACATGTAAAATTTAAATAAATATAATGAGAGGTTAATCAATTGAAGAAAATACTAAGGTATCGGATTCCACCACCATTAAATCCATAAACTTTCAATTATGAATCTATTATTTCCCTTAAGTTTGCTTTCTTTACTTGGACAGCTGTATTGGGTAGGATCTTAACTTTGGACAACTTAAGGAGAAGGGGTCACATCTTCACCAATTGGTGTGGCATGTGCAAGAGGCGGATGGGTTGATGAGAAGTCTTTGGGGCGGTAGGTTTGTTGCTTGGGAGGCTCTTGATGCGGTGGGGACTTCAGGGAGTGTGGTGGTGCTTTGGGATAAGAGATGGGTTTCGAAGATTGATGTGTGGAAAGGAGATCATCTATCTCCCTTTTGTTTTCTTTGGAGGAGGATGGATCTCTTTGGGTATTCTCGGGTGTCTATGGGACGGTGGTGGATGCAGAGAGGAGAGGGTTGTGGGAGGAGGAGCTGGAGGCCGTTAAGAGGAGATGGATGGCTCCATGGTGTGTGGGTGGTGACTTTAATGTGGTATGGGTGCCTAGCGAGAGATCTACAGGGGGGAGACAAACTTCGGATATGCTAGAGTTTTCGGATTTTATTGATACTCAACATTTGCTTGATATCCCGATGGAGGGAGCTCACTTCACTTGGAAGAGTGGTCGGGAATCCTCAACTCTATCCTCGATACCCCACTTCTGATTCTGGACTCCACACTCACTAGCAACCAAAACCGAATCCAATATCTAGTGGCCTCCTACGAACGCATTCTGAGTGTCCAATATCACCTCATCCATAACCCTCTTCAAACGAATAGCTAAAACTTTAGTGAGAAGCCTATAAACGGCACCCACTAAGCTAATTGGTCTAAAATCCTTAATATCGATAGCTTCACCCTTCTAGGGAATAAGGGCAATAAAGGATGCATCAAGACTCCTCAAACTTACCCTCTGTTGGAGGAAAGCCATCGTGAAACCATCCAGGCCTGGGCTTTATCCTCATTACAACTCCTCAAAGCCCCAACCACCTCCTCCTCTCCAAAAGGCCTTTCCAACCATCAACACGTGTCCCTCTCTGTAGTCCCTTTCCCCCACGCGTCTCTAGCGCGTGATCGGCCCCTCATCCTCTACCCTTCGCCTCCCATCCCCTCTGCAACTCCTTACCAGATTTTTTCCTTTCCACTTTCCTTCTTATTGGTACATCTCTTCGCAGCCGCCATTCTTCCTCCTGATTCAAACGACCCTCGTCTTTCCCCATCAATGAAAAGGAGTATAAATAATCTGAGAACTTCCTGAGGTCCAAAGTTGTATAACGATTTACTTCAACTTGTGGATTGACATATCTAAGTGCATCTGTTCCTTTCCTTCCAAATGCACCATATGAGGAACAAAGGAGCTGCCCCTCTATGCCTGCCCGACTCTCTTAGTTGCAAAGCTTCTGTGGCAACACCCAAGGAAGTCAGCTAATGAGCTTGGCATTGCACAAAGCACTTCTATAATCTTAGTTCTTTATTCTTTTGGGTATACGGGAATAGTTGTAAATCTATGGGGGAGTTAGTAGATCTTGTGGATAGGTTTAAGGTATAGTTTTTTCTGGCCTTTGTGCAGCTGTTTCGGGATGCGCTCTCCTTTTGAGCGCTCTTTTAATGATATTTGCTTATCAAAAAAATTGTTTTCTCTGTTTCCCTGCACACATGCTATCAAATTTGGAAGCCTTTTTATGCGGTGCACCAAAATTTTCAGTAGTCAATATTGCTGCTGACGTTATATTAGAAAGGATACCTGATAGGGTACTTTAACAAGCCAAATACCTTCAAAGGAAATACTGGTGCAACCTCACAACACACCACCTTACAAAATATCATGCCCAAAGGCCCCAAGTTTGTCGCCTTGATCAGTTTTCTAGTGCAATCAGTCTCCTTAACTGCACAAATAAAAGTTCATATAGCATCTTAAAGAAAAAGATAACTTGACCTTGAGTTGTAACTGCTAGGAAGCACGAACACGCCCCGACACGTGTTGGACATGCCAAAAAACGTGTCTGAACTTTTTTTATTTTTTTGAATTTTCGGACACGGTATAGACACGCGTCCGACATGCGATGAATTTTCGGACACGACATGAATACATGTTGGAAACGCCAATTTTTTTTTCTCTTTTTCCTCTTATTTTCATGAATCTTTTCTCTTCCATGGATTCTTACTTTATTTTTTACTAATCCTTAATTCTATTTCTAACAAAACCCTAATTTTTTTTTGCTTTTTTCTCTTTTTCCCAGCAAAACACAAGTTTTAAAAAGGTTGTTTTAACAATTCAACTATAGCCCATCTCATCTCTTCATCTTTGTTCTTTTTTGCTCTTCTTTCTCTTACTGTACATCTATTATCTTTTATATGTGACTTTCTGAAGATTTTTTTTTTTTTTTTTGAGAGGTATGTGAGTATTTTATTCAAACAAAAGCCAACCGTACAGGATGACTTGGGGCATACCCCAAGGGGGAATAACAAATATGGAATCCCCAAATCCACCAAATTAAGAGATACCAAATGATAAATCTAGTTCCTGAACTATTATAGACCCAACATGTATACAACTCAAGGCAAAAGCCTCTTATATAAGTTCCAAAATAAGCCTGCTGCCACATAACCGGTATGATGATAAAACACCCCCTGTAATGCCCTTTCATCATGCAGAGAAACCAAACAATCTTCCTCCAATAAATGCATAACCAATGGGCATAAAACCGCAATAAAACATTGATGAAATAGTATCTAACTACTAACCAATGATACTTCCACCCATATAAAATCCAACAGAGCAACATCCAAAACTCAATAAGCATCGAGCATTTCAGAAACACATCAGTGAGACTCATTAATAGAACAGACTGATTAGGATCACCCCACTTTGCACCATTAGCATACCCCAACCTGTGATTAAAAAAATCAGAGCATCTTCAGCACTTGGACTAGCGTCACTCCACCTTCCAAACAAACGACCCAACATCCTTAATTTAGTGTGAACCTTATACTGGTAAAGCCTATGACAATTAAACTGCCAAATCTGGAGCACACCCCAAGAACCATTGCAACCTACAAATCTGCAAACCAGAACAGGCTCCTTTAAGCACCAAACCTCATCCATTAATTAAAATAGAATCTGGCAGTCTCCATTCTACTCTCAACCAATCATTCAAATTTGATCTAGGAAAATTTTGTAAAGATAGGACTCTGCATCTTACATCCTGTATAATTGCATTTTTAATGCATTCCCAGTCCCTAAATTCAGCTTCCATTATTCTTTTATTTCTTTCATGCCATACTTCATATACTGTAGCAGCTAGAACCAACTTGTTAATTATAGAAACAAAAGACTCACCTCTGAGAGTTAAAGATGCCCGGTGAATTATACCCTCCCAACGACAATCTGGCCATTGCAGAGCACATTTAGTCAACACAGCAATCCATAGTCTCTTTGTAAAACTGCATTCAAAGTACAGGTGATCCCTATCCTCCATTCTACTTCTGCAAAAAATACATATTCCATCCGTAATAACCCCCCATTGCACTAAACCTTTGCTTGGTAAGAATTCTGTTCTTTATAACAATCCACAAATTAAAGGCATGCTTGGGTATGTTTGATGAGAACCAAACCAAGTCCTTCCAATCAACCTTCCCTTGCTTATATCTGATACTTTCCCAGGTATCCTTTATAGAAAAATCACCCTTACTAGGACCCCATATAATTCTGTCAGGAACCCCCTTTGGCTGGACGTCTATAGACACCTCTTCTCTAAATGTCATCCACTCCAGGGTATTAGTCGAAGGCCATTTCCATCTGTTATTCTGAATGACAGAAGTAACTGTAGCATCTTCTCCAAGCCCGGAATCTGTAATCAACCTTTTATCATATTTCAAGTTTAAAGGCCCACAAGGCAACCAACTGTCATACCATAAAGATGTAAATCTTCCATCCCCAATCTGATGTATTACACTTCCTCTGAAAGTATCTCTGGAATTCAGCAATTTCCTCCAAGTCCATGAACAGTCAGAAACTATCTTCACATTCCAGAAATTTCTATTTCTAAGCAAGTGTTGTTTCACCCACAAAGCCCATATAGATTGAGGCTCTGGTTGAATCACCCTTACATAAATGTTTAGCCATAGCAGCAGTGTTCCAGGTCACCACATCTTTAATACCCAACCCTCCCTCATCCTTCGGTAAGCAAACATCTTGCCAAGCAATTTTCTCACCTCCAGCAATCAGCTCAGAACCTTTCCATAAAAAGTTCCTCAGAATAGCGCTTATTTCCTTCATAATTGCCTTCGGCAGAACAAATGTTGAAGCCCAATAAACTTTAGCAGAAAACAAAACAGTTTTTATCAATTGCATCCTTCCAGCAAAAGACAAATATCTACTGGTCCAGGACTTAATTCTGGATGTAATTTTGTTAATTAAAACTTCACAATGCTCATACTTCAATCTGGTGGATAGGAGAGGAACCCCCAAATACTTAACAGGCAGAACCCCTTGGTTGAAATTTATCATGTTCAAAATCTCTCTCTTCTAGCAACTGAAAGCCCAGAGCAAAACATGACACTTTTTCCAGCATTTGGTTGCAACTCAGAAATATCACCAAATTCTTTAAGAATTTTAATTAAAAGAGCAACAGAACTTGGAATACCTGCAGAAAATAGCATTAAATCATCTGCAAATACTAGGTTTGTGATCTCCTGCTCAGCACATTTCCAATGGTAATTGCACTCAAGCTTACATTTCAGCATACCTGTCAACACCTCCATTCCCATAACAAATAAATAAGGGGACATTGGATCCCCTTGCCTTAATCCTCTTCCACTTGCAAAATAGCCTTCCAACCCTCCATTAATATTGACAGAGAATTTAGCTGTGGACATACAGGTCATAATCCAATTAATCATTATATCAGGCACTTTAAATGCTTTCAATGTAGCTGTCATGAAGGACCAGGAAACTGTATCATATGCTTTCCTTATATCCACTTTAAGAGCAACCCTTGGAGGTTTCAACCCTCTATGATAATTCCTCATTAATTCTTGGGCCAATAAAATATTATCTGTGATGTTTCTGCCTGGAACAAAAGCCCCTTGATTCATACTTATAACATCTGGTAAAATAGTCATCAACCTGTTTGCAATCACCTTCGCTATACATTTGTAGAGAATATTACAAACTGATATAGGTCTATAGTCTGCCACATAAGTAGGGTTCTCCACTTTAGGAATCAAAGTGAGAATAGTAGAATTGACTTCCTTCAATAATTTCCCAGAAGTAAAGAAAGACTTTACAGCCTTAACCACTTCAGCTCCCACAATGTGCCACATTTTCTTAAAAAATAAAGCATTAAAACCATCACTTCCTGGAGCCTTGTCATCTTTTAAAGAGAAGAGGGTATTTCGAATTTCTTCAGTTGTGACAGCTTGTTGCATGCTCCATTGCTTCTCTGTAGATATAGGATGTCTGATAAAAGGATAAAGGTCAGGGCATATCCTTCCCTCCTCATCATTGTTCTGTAATAACTCTTTGTAGTAGTTCACAATTTCCGCTGCAACTTGCTCATCCTGACCCAATCTTTGACCATTCAAGGTAGTAATAGATGAAATTCTGTTAACCCTCCTTCTTTGGTTCACCACTTTATGAAAATAGGATGTATTCCTGTCACCCAAATTCAGCCACTGAACCCTAGACTGTTGCCAAGTTCTGATATTTCTTCAACTTCTTGATCTCCACCTGTTGAAGATCAGGATTCCCAGGACACTAATCCAACTTAGTTTGGCTAATCAACAACTCTTCCCTTGCTTCCTTAACCCTTTTAGATAGATCACTAAAATGACAACTATTCAGTCCTTTCAATTCAATTTTAAGAAGCTTCAATTTCTGGGTAACCACAAACATAGGAGTTCCACTACTCCAGACTTCAGCAACAATGTCATCAAAATCCTTATGGTTCATTAAAAAATTATTGAATCTAAAAGGCTTCTTCACTCCCTGATTAGTCAAAGCAATCTTCACCAATATTAACGCATGATCAGAAATACCAGGGGGTTCAAAAACAGCTTCAGATTTCACAACACTTTGCAACCAAGCTTCATTGACTAACACTCTGTCTAATTTCCTGAACAGGGTGGAGTTTGATCAAGTGAATTTCAACCCTGAATACTTCAAGTCCATAAGCTCAGCCTCTTGAATACATTCCCCAAATTCCTTCATAACCCGTCCAATCAGTTGTACCACGTACCCTTTCATGTTGATATCTAACAGCATTATAGTCCCCAGCAAGGAACCAAGGTTCATTTTTACTTTCACCAGCTATATTCACAATCTCCTTCCAAAGGGCCCTCCTACCTATAGGACAATTAACCCCATACACAAAAGTAGCCATGCATTTGAAAGAGCCATCGAGCATCTCCAGTTGACAATGTATAAATTGAGCCGAAGACTTCAAGACTTGCATATTTATCTTAAACCCATTCCACAAAACCCATATTCTACCACTATCTGAGTGATCATAGTTATGGATCACATTCCATCCCCTACAAATAGAATCCACAACTGATCTTATTTTATGCTTTTTAATTTTCGTCTCCACCAAACAAACAATAGGCATATTAAACTGCCTAATAACCTTCCTAACTTCACCCTGCTTTTGAGGCCTATTGAGACCTCTTATATTCCATATACCAAAATTCATATGGACTATAAAATCAACTAGAATCACCAACTCCTACTGTATGAGGATTAATAAATGCACCTCTCTTAGGCTTCATCAACCTATATAAACCCCCTTTTCCCCTATCCTTTACATGGTTGTTCTGAATATCAGATTTCTTAGCTTCATGTATATACTTACAAGTATCAAGTTCACTCACCTTGGAAGTAGATTCATCAATATCTGCATCCAGGGTATTCAACACCTGGAATTTGTTTGCAGACAAGCCATCTTGCATCATATCTGTATGGCTTCCTTGCTCCAGAGGTCTCATCTCCTGACTCTCATCTCTATCATTCACTATCATAGCATTATCCTCTTTCCTTGATTTAACAACACGCCACACTTTGCCCTTGCTCATCCTGCGCAGGGACTTCTGTAATTTCTTCCTTCTGAGGCTTCACATTCTTGACACAATTTACCTCATTATGTCCAAAGCTATAGCATTCTTTACACATTACTGGTTTCCATTGATATTCCACATAAATGGGAATTTTAGTCCCATTCTTTAATCTTAATTTAAATTCAGATGGTAGCACATTATCCGGCCCAATCTCCACACACATACGAGCAAAACTTACCCTTCTTTTCTGCAATGTTAACGAATCGGCATACATCGGAACTCCCACAGCACTCCCCAGATAGCTCAAACCCTTTGGTGTCCAATACTCCAATGGGACATTGAAAAGTTTAATCCACACAGGAACCTTATCAAGCTTGTCTTTATACAACTCCATTCCCTCCTGCCATTTCTTAAGCACAATATGCCTTCCAAGAAAATGCCATGGGCCTTGATCAAACACATCATCACGATTCTGTTGACAGTTAAATTTGAAAAAGAAAAACCCCTTCTCAGTTCCTAACACCTCCACCAACCCTTGCTTAAGCCATAGTTTCCGAGCAATACTATTGACTGTGAAATAAGGCAGTTTCCGGTCAACAAAATAACCCACAAGAGTGGCCTTCCATTCTTCCTCACCATCCTCAACAATTCCAGGTGGAGGGGAAACAACAGCTTCTTCATCCTCTTCCTCAGGAGGAAAAAATGAAAACCCTTCACTCTTCAGCCCCAGCTTACCTGAAGCAACTGATGCCCAAGTTTTCACTCCCATAGCTTCAGTAGACTTGCAAGGCTCAGTTATTGACGAAAATTCATTCAATGGTGGAATTGTACTCTTACAGTCCACAGAGGGTAATGTACATCCCTCCAGAACATTGACCGCCCCACTATCCACCATCATCTGTGGGTTATCAATCCCCTTCCCTACACTCACACCCTCTGCATATCGGTCACACTCCTACACTACACCTTTGTTCACACTAGATCTAGCATTTCCACCATTACGATTTACATACCCACCATTCTCAGAACTTCTCCACCTACCCAATCCACCCTGACCACGATTAGCCCCACCACGAGCTCCATTCTGTCCCCATCGATTATTGAATCTGCCATTATTCAACGGGCGAACCTTCTTCAATTCATTTTTGAGTTCCCGATTTTCTTTCTGGACCGTACTCAACACAGTCTGGATCTGAAACATTTCTTTGTAGATCTGGTTAATTTGATCCTTGTGAATGACCTCACCACCGGATTCTATCATTTCCCCAATATGCTTGACCGTCTTAATCACATCTTCCGCCCCACGCTCCTCAGATTCTGCATCACTCTGACAGAAAAACTTCAAATCTGAATATCGAGTAGTCTCCACCTCACCAAGAAATAGCTCCCCTTCTTCGATCTCAGAAACAACATCGCCACCCCTTTCGTCCCTCTCAATCGGCTCCATATCAGCACCCCCCTCCCAAACAGATCTAAGACCCAACAGTAATGGAAACAACTTTCCCAAAGCAAATCTGTACTGGTTTCAATGAACAACGATCCGTTTAGAGAGAGAAACTCTCGTCTAACCCATGCTTCTTCTGAAGATGTTTTTGTATTTGGAGTAAGTTGGAATGGTGTTTAAATGATAAGACTAGTGTTTATTCCAATGTCTCGTTTTGATTTAGTTTTATGACTTTGTGACATCGTTCTCTTATATTATTGTTGTTGTGGAGTAGATTCAATTGTGTACTTTTGACTTATGATTTGTGAATTTTTTTTCTTTGTTAGGTTGATGAAAAATAATATTACCCTTAATTCCCCCCCCCCCCCCCCAAAAAAAATAAAAAATAAAAAGAAATCTTACTAACAAAAACACTTTAGAATCTTGGTTTTATTATAGAAGTTTTTGAAATTATGTTAGAAATGAAAACTCTGGTTCTTTAGCATCTATACGCGTTTAAGCACATTTGCCTTTTTATTTTATCTTTTTCTTCGTCTGTTCAGTTTCTACTTTAATATATATTTTTAAATAATAGATTTTGTCTCTCATGACTCTGCTTATTTTCACTTATAAAAGAAATGACTGTATATTTTCTCTTAATCTAGATTCTTGTTCCTTGTTAACGTATGATTAATCAATATGAGATTTCTCTACAAAATTGATTGTTTGCGCAGCATGATTTCTCCAAAAGCTAATGGACCTGTTTAGAATCTGTGAAGATTTGGAAAATATTGACGGCCTTCACATGATATTCAAAATAATCAATGGGATTGGTTGGTACTCTAATTTTTACTACATTTTCTTTTTTGGTCTTCTTTATATGCCACTATGTGCATGCGTATTTTTCTTTGGGCTAACAGACTTTTTGTCTGATTTCTTGCAGTTTTGCTCAATAGTCCTCAGATCTTTGAGAAAATATTTGGTGATGAATTGATAATGGATATTATTGGGTCCCTTGAATGTAAGTTGTTTGTTGTTCGTCTAAGGAATTCACTTTAGTTACCTTCTGCAATGAATTGAATGTTTCCATCTCCATTTTATCTCTTAATGATATCAAATTGGTACCCTTGGTGCTTGTGCCATAGAAGATTGCATTTTAGCTTACATAGTTCTTTTGTTTACTAATTGTTATGGGATTATATTAGAAAACTTTTGTTTTTTGATTTCGGATTATTGATGTTAGTCTAGTCTTACCTTGATAACATGACTTCCCAAGTTAGCTTTTGTGCCAAGGTCAAGTTGCACTGTACATGCCTAGACAGTTACTGTGACATGAACATACCAATTGATAGGTTTTTTTATTTTTTGAAGTTTGATAATTTTTGGATTGTTTATGTAAGAGACAACTAAATTTTTTATGCTTGTAATATGTGGGCGGTTCATATTATCTTCTTCATTCTTACTCATCACACTTATTTATTAGGGGTCAGTTGCACAAAACCCCATTGAACTATAAAAATTTTGCATGTTATCCTCTTGAAATAAAATTAATCCCTTGAACTATTGAAAGTTCACAATTAAGGCCAATAACCCAACTGTCATTAGGTGGCTGTTATATATGTTTTGAAAATTACTAAACTGCCTTTCAAGTTAATTGTGAAAAACCTCCTAAACTTAAAGAAATTTGCATGTGACCCCCTGGAATGGGGGCATTCAAATTTCTTGTAGCTTAGGGGTTTACCAATTTTGTAACCATTGATCTCTTAATGGTAAGTTGACAGAACGAGGTATTGACGGAGGACCAATATGATCTAATATCACTTGATTGATTGAAGTCACTTGGGTCTGTGTTTTCTCGACTTTGAGGATTGAAGATTTTGGATAATTATTATATTAGGATTAGTTTTTCCAATATTATTCGTTTTTTGTAGGACTGCTTTGCTGAAGTTTTATTGTTTGTGTTTTTCCTTCATATTTTGATTGATTACCTATTTTGCTTCTTTTCTTTCCTCTTTTTCAACTAAACACTTTAATAAATGTCCTAATTTTCTAATTCATTTTTTTTTTTTAATTTCATGCCTTCATTTCATGTACCTTATCCAAAATAAATAAATAATAATAAAAAAAAAAAAATACTTCAAAGTCAAATAGATGCATGTATGAAGCAAAATACATAATGCTACAGCTTAAATAGGAGTGATGTCAATAAAATATTTTAATTTCTATACAAAGGAACTACAACAACAGTAAAGACGGTCAAATATTACAGAGATCTACATATTGTACTGAAAAGCCAGTGACAATTTGGCAAACACTGTCATTATTTACAACCAAAAAACTTGTGTCTTAGCCTCTGGCCTCCCCTACCAAGCTCGTGAAGTCTAATCCTTCCAATTGCAGTAGGTCCAACATCAGTTTATAGAGTTAGATATATGCAGGGACTGGTCATTGACATCTGAAGCTGGTGAAGGATGATAAAAAGTTCTCTTTACTGCCTTTTAGAGTTGTATGTGCATTTTTAAGCTCAATGCCTCGTAAATATTTATTTAGTTATTGAAGTCCACCTATATTCCATCCATAGCTTAACTTTTGTTGTTTAAATTTTCAATATTAGGTGACGTTGCCTAGAGATCTTGATTTCACACTCAAAATTAAACCCTTGGTTTTCTTCTCACAAAATGACGAGTTTGCCATGACAGAATATTGAACCAAAGATAAGTTTGAGATGTACTGAAACAGTAGCATAATTTTGTCTTATAATGGAAAATTCATCTTGTAAATTTTGGCACACAAATGAAGATAGATTGTAATTGCTTTAATACTTGGCCTTTTGTGCCAAGTCAATTTTTAGGTTGGCCTTGTCCTGAAAGGAATATTTTACAACAAGTCGCTTATCTCATTGAAGTTGTTATTGTCTTGTTACTATTTGTTATGTAGGGCTTTTAGTTAGATTTATTTTCTTTTTGGTTTAATGAAGTGAAGTAATGTGTTCATAATCGTGTTATGTGCAATATGTTCTTATTATAAAGTTTTATTTTTTTCAGGTTTCCTTTGGGATAGAGGGTGAGAAAAGATTGAAAACGAAACAGAAAAAGTGGGGGTGAAGATGGTAACATGTGGGTGAAAAAAATCGTGAGTTTTGAGTTGAGATGCAAAAAACTTAAGAGAAAAAAAGAAATATGAAACAGTGAAGATGAGATGGAAAAAATTGGAAGAAGTGTTAAAACATCAATTAGAAAAAATGTGGAAGAGAGAGTTTATGAAAAAAAAAAGAGAGGAAAAGAACTGTGATGCTATTGGTGAAAATCTACAATGCAACGATCTTTGACTTGCTCATTGTTATCCTATCAGGTATGATGTTATGGTATCTTATTCTCTCTCTCATTGCACACCAACAATCCAATTATCTCATAATGTGTTGTTTTATTTATAAAATTTTATCTTTTCTAAATATAATGTATTATATTATTTATGAAAATTTATTTTATATATTAACTAATTATACATGTTTAATTAGATTTATTATCATAGTCATTATACTTTTTGTTTTCTCATATGAATTGAATCTGAAATATAAACTACATTGTTTTGAATCAATTGATTACGTTAAAATCATATTCATGGATCATAATTTATTTTTTTTCCTAGTTGGTACATACACCTCCAAAGAATTGTTTGCACTCAAGAGGATTAACCATGGACCTAATGATTACTATGGACTAGGGCCAAGTTCTTTATCCACTTGAGCCAACCCTTTGGGATCAAGGATCATAATTTTAATCATGGTAGCATTTTAATGATATATGTATGATTATGTTTATGATTGTGAATAAATGGTTTTGTATGGTTTGTGGTGTGGTTTTTACACATGGATGAAGCTCTAGGGTTTATGGCAATTGTAAAGGGCAAAATAATTGTTGTCCTAGGCCAATTTATGTTTATTGCAAATTATTATGTATCTCTCACAAAAGCCATGTAATAGTTTGTAGAAAATTTATCTCCAAGGAGATTTCTCAAGCCTCTAGCCATGGAGGATGTGCCAAAGGTTTCTTGTCATGGAGGATGTGCCAAAGGTTTCTTGTGCAAGAAAAAGTTTGAGATTTCTTGAAGTGTAAGCACGTGAGGAGAATTGCTCATGAAGAACTATATGGAGAATAGTTTTTTTAGTTGGTTAGAGATATAGGTTAGTTGGGCTTCATCTATGGTTTTATCTTTTATCTTTCATGCATATATAGCTCTTATGTTATGTTGATGCATGATAATTCATGAAATAACATATTTTATGTTGGTAATTATTAAATTATGAGAGAGTAACTTGTTTAATAAGTTTTGACTTAATATTTAAATTGGACTTGATTTATCTAGATACTTTCTATTTATAGTAGTTTTCAAAAAATATTTTATTTTCAAAATTAATTAAATATTTCTTTTGAAATTATGAAAACAATGGAAATAGAAAGTTGATATTTTTGAAAATTTTCTTATTTAGAGGTCTCCAATTTAAATATGAAATAGCTCTCTCTAAATTTAATAACTATTAACTTAAAATATGGGCAAACATATATGCATAATTTATTGTGTAATATATTGTATTAATATGATTTAATAGTTAGTTAAATAAATTATTATTTATGTTATATTGTTTATAATTTATAATAAATAATTATTTGTGAATAAATTATTATTTAAGATACATGCTTCCTTATTAGTTAGATAGTTTAATAATTTATTATTTATGCTTCATAGTTCATAATTAGTTATTTAGTCTATTGAATAAGTTATTATTTATGCTACATAGTTTATTATTAGTTACATAGTTTGTTAAATAAATGATTAATTATTATTAGTTATATAGTCTTTTAATTATACAGTTTATTTGGATTTGGGGATTCGGGTTTTCGTGCTTCGAGTTTTAGTTTTGGGGTTTCGGATTCGGGTTCCAGTTCATCTTTAGTTTAGTTTATTATTTATGTTAATTTGTTTTTAATTCATAATAAATTATTATTTATGCTACATAATTTATATTTAATAATATATTATTATTTAAGTTACGCAGTCAATTATTAATTAGTTAGTTAAGTAATTTATTATTTATGCTTCATTATTAGTTATATAGTTTGTTAAATAAATTATTATTTATGCTATATAGTTCATCAAATATTTATTTAATATATTATTATTTATACTACATAAGGGTTAAGGGGTTCGTGGTTTAGAATTTAGGATTTATTATTAGTTACATTGTTAATTACATAGTTTATTTGGGGTTTGAAAATTTGAGTTTTCGTGTTTCGGGTTTTATATAGGTTTGATGTTTAGGTTTCGGAGTTTCGGTTCGGCTTTAGTTTAGTTTATTATTTATGTTAAATATTTTTTAATTCATAATAAATTAGTATTTATGATACATATTTATTATTAATTATATAGTTTGTTAAATAAATTATTATTTAAGCTACATAGTTCCTTATTAGTTAGATAGTTAGTTTAATAATTTATTATTTATGCTTCATAGTTCATAATTAGTTATTTAGTCTATTAACTAAGTTATTATTTATGCTACATAGTTTATTATTAGTTACATAGTTTGTTAAATAAATTATTATTTATTATTAGTTACATAGTCTTTTAATTACATAGTTTATTCGGGTTTGGGGATTAGGGTTTTCCTCTTTTGGGTTTTAGTTTTGGGGTTTCGAATTCGGAGTTTCGGTTCAACTTTAGTTTAGTTTATTATTTATGTTAATTAGTTTTCAATTCATAATAAATTATTATTTATGTTACATAATTTGTATTTAATAATATATTATTATTTATGGTTCATAGGGTTTAGGGATTGGGGTTTCGGGGTTTCAGATTTAGGAGTTAGGATTTATTATTAGTTAAATAGTCTTTTAATTATATAGTTTGTTTGGGGGTTTGGGAATTCGAGTTTTCGTGTTTCGGGGTTCTGGTTTAGCTTTAGTTTAGTTTATTATTTCTAGTAAAAAAAATTTTGTTAATAATAAATTATTCCCTCTGTCCCAATATTCTTGGCCATCTATGGGAATCCAACTTTTTATTGATTAATAGTGAATTTCCAAATTTATCCTTATTAAAAAGATAAACTACTGCACTTTTCACTGTAACAGAGATTTTGGTCATTTTTGAAAAGGAGTCTATTGGCGGTAAACAAGTTCCTTGAAATTCTTTGATTTGTACGCCAAAAGAGAAGGAAAATTTGGCGCCAAATGAAATACTTTCAGCAAATATAGGTGGTAAATTGCTTGGAGTTTTCAAGTACCTTTATCAATTTAAAGTTCAACTTCAACATAAACTCTTTCTCCACAGTCTCATCGTTCTTTTTTTCTCACCTATACTTCTCTTTTACAAACTTCTTATCAGATAAAATCCTTATCACTTATCTTCTCCATATTGTATCTTTAGTTTTGTATTGTCCCTAGATTTCTAGTTTAGAATGGAAGCTTTGCCAGAGGCATGTTCTGATCAAGCAAAATCAAGAAAAAAATTAACCAATCAGGACCGTAGAGCTATTGTTGAAACGTTACTGAAGCAAAGTGAAAATGGTTCACTGAAAAGAGGTGCAATGAAGTCCACAGCAACTTTATTCTCTGTGAGCGTCAGAACTGTTCATCGAATTTGGCAGCAAGCAATAGCATGTTTTTCAAATGGCCTTGCAATTGATGTATCTGATAGAAGACAAGGAAGAGCTGGTCGCAAACGATTGGAAATTAATCTCACTAAAGTCTCAAAAATTCCTCTTCGGCGATGTACGAATATTCGCTCATTATCGTTAGCTATGGATGTTGCTAAATCAACACTTCATAGGCGAATTAAAGAAGGTGCTATTAGACGACATTCAAATGCGATAAAGCCATATCTAACTGATGAGAATAAGAAGGCAAGGTTGTTATTTTGTTTGTCAATGCTTGAGCCACATAGTCTTGATAGCAGGCCAATTTTTTGCAATATGTTTAACTATGTGCATATTGATGAAAAATGGTTCTATATGTCTAAAGAATCAGAGAAGTATTATCTTCTCCCTGAAGAAGTTGAACCATTACGTACCTGCAGAAGCAAAAGATTCATCACCAAAATCATGTTTCTAGCTGCAGTTGCTCGGCCGCGATTTGATATGTATCAGAATGAGGAGTTCAGTGGGAAGATTGGAATTTTTTCATTTACATATAAAGAGCCTGCTAAACGAAATAGTAAGAACCGCATGGCTGGAACGCTGGAGACGAAGCCCATCTTGTCGGTAACTAAAGATGTCATTCGATTATGCTTAATTGAAAAAGTTTTACCTGCAATTCGAACTAAATGGCCACATTCCAGTCTAACAAAAACAATATTTATTCAACAAGATAATGCAAAACCCCACATAGATGCATGTGATCCAGAATTTCTAGAAGCTGCATTTAAGGATGGGTTTAATATCCGTTTGTGTTTCCAACCTCCAAATAGTCCAGATATGAATGTTTTAGACCTTGGTTATTTCAGGGCAATTCAATCACTACAACACCAACAAGCTCCCACTACAATTGATGAGTTGGTTGATGCCGTAGAAAAATCCTTTAATGAATTATCAACGGAAACACTCGATCATGTTTTTTTAACATTGCAAGAATGCATGATTGAGACTATGAAGGTTTATGGAGGGAACAATTACAAACTGCCACATATAGGAAAAAATCAATTAAAGAGAGTTGGTAACCTTCCTTCTCAGTTGTATTGTGATCGTGAAATTGTTGAAAACGTTCTTCTTCATTTACAACAATGAGGACACTTTGGTAAGAAGTGAGTTTATTTTTCTCTGTAGTTCTAAATGTACTAATGCAATAAGTTATTCCTTATCAATTTTTGTTTTATCATGCACATTAATACATGTTGTCTTATATTTATAGGTACTCTGTTTTGCTATGTGATTTTGTTATAGTGAAGATGGACCTGATCTTGCCAAAGTGAAGATGCATTTACACTTAAAGACATCTAAAGGCAAGGAAAAATAGTGTTGGAAAATGATGCTCTGTTTTGCTATATAATTTTGTCAATGTGTAGATAAGTCCTAATGAAGTGGAAGTTATGATAATACTCTCTTTTGGACTGTATTCATAGTTGGGTTCCATGTATAGGAGACCAGTTTTGATCATCAAGCTGGTTGTTTAACTAATCTTTTTGCTTTTCTTCTCAAATGGGTCTTTTTATTTAAGAGTGCTAAAGGTCTTTCATGGTGATATATGGCAATAACAGTGAAATTGTGTTTAATCTAACCTTTTTGCTTTTCTTCTCAAATGAGTGAAACAATAAAATTATGTTTAACTAATTTTTTGCTTTTCTTCTCAAATGGGTCTCTTTGTTTAACAATGCTAAAAGTCTTTCAGAATAGAAAATGGACGGAATAATGTAATTGTATTTGTATGTTGATAGTAAATGGGTTTTTAAAAGCTACAGATTTTATGGCGGGACTTTAAATGACACCATTTAGTGACATCAGTCACTTTTGCTTTTGGCAATTTAACTTGCTTTATCCTGTCAATGTGAAAAGGGTAGTTTAGGAAAGGTATAAAAGTTAGTACAGCTATTTTAGGAATAGGACATGTATTTTGGGACATCCCAAAATGGAATAGTGGACTAGAATTTTGGGACGGAGGGAGTATTATTTATAGTACATAGTTTATTATTAATTATATAGTTTGTTATGTAAATTATTATTTAATATGTAGTCAATTATTAGTTAGATAGTTAAGTAATTTGTTATTTATGTTTTATAGTTCATTATTAGTTATATAGTTTATTAAATAAATTATTATTTATGCTTCTTAATTACATAGTTTTTTTGAGGTTTGGAAATTTGGGTTTTCGTGTTTCAAATTCTAAGTTTGTGGTTTATGATTCAGAGTTTCGGTTCGGCTTTAGTTTAGTTTATTATTTATGTTAAATATTTTTTAATTTTTAATAAATTACTATTTACGATACATATTTATTATTAATTATATAGGTTGTTAGTTAGATAGTTAGTTTAATAATTTATTATTTATGTTTCATAGTTCATAATTAGTTATTTAATCTGTTAAATAAGTTATTATTTATGCTACATAGTTTATTATTAGTTAAATAGTTTGGGGTTTGGAGTTTGTGGATTGGGGGTTTGGGGTTAAGGAGTTAGGATTTATTATTAGTTAAATAGTCTTTTAATTATATAGTTTGTTTGTGGTTTGGGGATTCATGTTTTCGTGTTTCGGGTTTTAGGTTTCGGATTTGTGGTTCTAGTTCGGCTTTAGTTTAGTTTTTTATTTATGTTAAAAAGTTTTTAATTAATAATAAATTATTATTTATGCTACATAATTTATTATTAATTATATAGTTTGTTAAATAAATTATTATTTAAGTTACATAGTCAATTATTAGTTAGATAGTTAGTTAAGTAATTTGTTATTTATGCTTCATAGTTTATTATTAGTTATATAGTCTGTTAAATAAATTATTATTTATGTTACATAATTTATCAGATATTTATTCAATATATTATTATTTATACTGCATAAAGGTTAGGAATTGGGGTTTCGAAGTTTTGAGTTTGGGGATTCGGGGTTTAGAATTTAGGCTTTATTATTAGTTACATACATAGTCTATTAATTACATAATTTGTTTGGGTTTTCGTGTTTCGGGTTCTAGGTTTAGGATTCGAGATTCCGGTTTGGCTTTAGTTTAGTTTATTATTTATGTTAAATATTTTTTAATTCATAATAAATTACTATTTATGATACATATTTATTATTAATTATATTGTTTGTTAAATAAATAATTTAAGTTGCATGTTTCCTTATTAGTTAGATAGTTAGTTTAATAATTTATTATTTATGCTTCATAGTTCATAATTAGTTATTTACTCTGTTAAATAAGTTATTATTTATGGTACATAGTTTATTATTAGTTACATTGTTTGTTAAATAAATTATTATTTACATAATCTTTGTATTACATAGTTTGTTTGGGTTTGGAGATTTGAATTTTCGTGTTTCGGGTTTCTATTTTGGGGTTTCGGATTCGGAGTTCCGATTCTGCTTTCGTTTAGTTTATTATTTAATTTTAATTAGTTTTTAATTCATAATAAATTATTATTGATGCTACATAACTTGTATTTAATAATATATTATTTTTTGTTCATAAGGTTTAGGGATTAGGTTTTCGGGTTTTGGAGTTTGTGGATTTAGGGTTTAGGAGTTGGGATATATTATTAGCTAAATAGTCTTTTAATTATATAGTTTGTTTGCGGTTTGGGGATTCAAGTTTTCGTGTTTTGTATTTTAGGTTTGGATTTTAGGCTTTAGTTTAGTTTATTATTTATATTAATAAGTTTTCAGTTAATAATAAATTATTATTTATACTACATAGTTTATTATTAATTATATAGTTTGTTAAATAAATTATTATTTAAGTTACGTAGTCAATTATTTGTTAGATAGTTAGTAAAGTAATTTATTATTTAGACTTCATAGTTCATTATTAGTTATTTAGTCTGTTAAATAAATTATTATTTATGTTACATAGTTTACCAAATATTTATTTAATATATTATTATTTATATTGCATAAGGGTTAGGGATTAGGGTTTCGGGGTTTTGAATTTGTGATTCGGGGTTTAAAATTTAGGCTTTATTATTTGTTACATAGTCTGTTAATTACATTGTTTGGGGTTTTGGAATTTGGATTTTCATGTTTCGGGTTCAAGGTTTGAGGTTTAGGATTCAGAGTTTTGGTTCAGGTTTAATTTAGTTTATTATTTATGTTAAATATTTTTTAATTCATAATAAATTACTATTTATGATACATATTTATTATTAATTATATAGTTTGTTAAATAAATTATTATTTACGCTAAATGGTTCCTTATTAGTTAGATAGTTAGTTTAATAATTTATTATTTATGCTTCATATTTCATAATTAGTTATTTAGTTTGTTAAATAAGTTATTATTTATGCTACATAGTTTGGGGTTTCGGGTTTGGAGTTTGTGAATTCGGGGTTTGGAATTTAGGAGTTAGGATTTATTATTAGTTAAATAATCTTTTTATTATATTGTTTATTTGGGGTTTGGAGATTTAAGTTTTCGTGTTTCGGGTTTTAGGTTTAGGGTTTTGGATTCGTGGTTCTGATTCGGCTTTAGTTTATTTTATTATTTATGTTAAAAAGATTTTAACTAATAATAAATTATTATTTATGCTACATAGTTTATTATTAATTATATAGTTTGTTAAATAAATTATTATTTAAGCTACGTAGTCAATTATTAGTTAGATAGTTAATTAATTTATTATTTATGCTTCATAGTTTATTATTAGTTATATAATCGGTTAAATAAATTATTATTTATGCTACCTACTTTATCAGATGTTGATCAGATATTTATTCAATAAATTATTTTTTATACTGCATAAGGGTTAGGGATTTGGGTTTCAGGGTTTTGGGGTTTTGAGTTTGGGGATTCGGGGTTTGGGGTTTAGAATTTAGGCTTTATTATTTGTTACATATCTATTAATTAAATAGTTTGTTTGAGGTTTGGGATTTGAATTTTCGTGTTTTGGGGATTCGGAGTTTCGATTTGGATTTAGTTTAGATTATTATTTATGTTAAATACTTTTTAATTCATAATAAATTACTATTCATGATACATATTTATTATTAATTATATAGTTTGTTAAATAAATTATTATTTAAGCTACATGGTTCCGTATTAGTTAGATAGTTAGTTTAATAATTTATTCTGTATGCTTCATAGTTCATAATTAGTTATTTAGTCTGTAAATAAGTTATTATTTATGCCACATAGTTTATTATTAGTTACATAGTTTGGGGTTTAGGAGTTAGGATTTATTATTAGTTAAATAGTCTTTTAATTATATAGTTTGTTTGGTAATTGGGGATTCGAGTTTTCGTATTTCGGGTTTTAGGATTGGCGTTTTGGATTCGTGGTTTTGATTCGGCTTTAATTTAGTTTATTATTTATGTTAATATTATTTATGCTACATAATTTATTATTAATTATATAATTTGTTAAATAAATTATTATTTAAGTTACGTAGTCAATTATTAGTTAGATAATTAGTTAAGTAATTTATTATTTATGCTTCATAGTTCATTATTAGTTATATAGTCTGTTAATATAATTATTATTTATGCTACCTAATTTATTATGAATTATATAATTTGTTAAATAAATTATTATTTAACTACATAGTCAGTTATTAGTTAGATAGTTAGTTAAGTAATTTATTATTTATGCTTCATAGTTCATTATTAATTATATAGTCTGTTAAATAAATTATTATTTATATTACTTAGTTTCTGAGATATTTATTCAATATACTAGTATTCATGCTGCATAACAGTTAGGGATTGGGGTTTCGGGGTTTCGATTTTGGAGATTCGGGGTTTGGGATTTAAAATTTAAGTTTTATTATTAGTTACATAGTTTGTTTGGGGTTTGAGGATATGAATTTTCGTGTTTCGGGTTCAAGGTTTGAGGTTTAGGATTCGGGGTTCTGGTTTGGCTTAACTTTAGTTTATTATTTATGTTAAATATTTTTTAATTCATAATAAATTACTATTTATGATATGTATTTATTATTAATTATATAATTTGTTAAATAAATTATTATTTAAGTTACATGGTTTCTTATTAGTTAGATAGTTAGTTTAATAATTTATTATTTATGTTTCATAGTTTATAATTAGTTATTTAGTCTGTTAAATAAGTTATTATTTAATGTTACATAGTTTATTATTAGTTACATAATTTGTTAAATAAATTAATATTTATTATTAGTTAAATTGTCTTTAATTAAATAGTTTGTTTTGGTTTAGGGATTTGAGTTTTTGTATTACTGGTTTTAGTTTTGGTGTTTTAGATTCGGAGTTCCGGTTCGGCTTTAGTTTAGTTTATTATTTATATTAATTAGTTTTTAATTCATAATAAATTATTATTTATGCTACATAATTTGTATTTAATAATATATTATTATTTATGGTCCATAGGGTTTAGGGATTGGGGGTTCCGGGTTTGGTTGTAGATTCGAGGTTTGGGGTTTATTAGTTAGGATTTATTATTAGTTAAATAGTCTTTTAATTATATAGTTTGTTTGGGGTTTGGAGAATCGAGTTTTCGTGTTTTGGGGTTTCGAATTCAGGGTTCTGGTTTGGCTTTAGTTTAGTTTATTATTTATCTTAAAAAGTTTTTAGTTAATAATAAATTATTATTTATGCTACATAATTTATTATTAATTATATAGTTTGTTAAATAAATTATTATTTAAGGTACATGGTCAATTATTAGTTAGTTAGTTAGTTAAGTAATTTATTATTTATGTTTCATAGTTCATTATTATTAATATAGTCTGTTAAATAAATTATTATTTATATGCTAAAAGTTTATCAGATATTTATTTAATATATTATTATTTATACTGCATAAGAGTTAGGGATTGGGGTTTCGGAGTTTTGAATTTTGGGATTCGGGGTTTGTGGTTTAGAATTTAGGTTTTATTATTAGTTACATAGTCTGTTAATTACATAGTTTGTTTGGGGATTTGGATTTTTGTGTTTTGAGTTCTTGGTTTGAGATTTAGGATTCGGGGTTCCGGTTCGGTTTTAGTTTAGTTTATTATTTATGTTAAATGTTTTTTAATTCGTAATAAATTACTATTTATGATACATATTTATTATTAATTATATAGTTTGTTAAATAAATTATTATTTAAGTTATATGGTTCCTTATTAGTTAGATAGTTAGTTTAATAATTTATTATTTATGATTCATAATTCATAATTAGTTATTTAGTCGGTTAAATAAATTATTATTTATGTTACATAATTTATTATTAGTTACATAATTTGTTAAATAAATTATTATTTATTTTTAGTTACATAGTCTTTTAATTACATAGTTTGTTTGGGTTTGGGGATTCGTCTTTTCGTGTTTCGGGTTTTAGTTTTAGAGTTTTGGATTCGGGTTTCAGGTCGGCTTTAGTTTAATTTATTATTTATGTTATTTAGTTTTTAATGCAAAATAAATTATTATTTATACTACTTAATTTGTATTTAATAATATATTATTATTTATGGTTTATAGGGTTTAGGGATTGGGTTTCAGGGTTTGTAGTTTGTGGATTTGGGATTTGGGGTTTAGAAGTTAGGATTTATTATTAATTAAATAGTCTTTTAGTTATATAGCTTGTTTGGGGTTTGGCGATTCGAGTTTTCGTGTTTCGGGTTTAAGGTTTGGGATTTCGGATTCGTTTTCTGGTTCGGCTTTAGTTTTTTTATTTATTTATGTTAAAAAGTTTTTAGTTAATAATAATAAATTATTATTTATGCTACATAGTTTATTAATAATTATATAGTTTGTTAAATAAATTATTTTTAAGCTACGTAGTCAATTATTAGTTAGATAGTTAGTTAAGTAATTTATTATTTATGCTTCATAGTTCATTATTTGTTATATAGTTTGTTAAATAATTATGTTTTATGCTACATAGTTTATCATATATTTATTTAATATATTATTATTTATACTGCAAATGGGTTCGGGATTGGGGTTTCGGGGTTTTGAGTTTGATGATTCATTGTTTGAGATTTAGAATTTAGGCTTTATTATTAGTTACATAGTCTGTTAATTATATAGTTTGTTTGAGATTTGGGGATTTGGGTTTTCGTGTTTTGGGTTCTAGGTTTGTGGTTTAGGATTCGTAGTTTCGGTTCGGCTTTAATTTAGTTTATTATTTATGTTAAATAATTTTTAATTCATATTAAATTACTATTTATGATACATTTTATTATTAATTATATAGTTTGTTAAATAAATTATTATTTAAGTTACATGGTTCCTTATTAGTTAGATAGTTAGTTTAATAATTTATTATTTATGCTTCATATTCGTAATTTGTTATTTTAGTCTATTAAATACGTTATTATTTATACTACATAGTTTATTATTAGTCACATAGTTTGGGGGTTCGGGGTTTGGAGTTTTTGGATTCGGGGTTTGGGGTTTAGGAGTTAAGATTTGTTATTAGTTAAATAATTTTTTAATTATATAGCTTGTTTGGGTTTGGGGATTCGATTTTCGTGTTTTAGATTTGGGGTTTTCGGATTCATGATTCTGGTTCGGCTTTAATTGAGTTTATTACTTATGTTAAAAAGTGTTTAGTTAATAATAAATTATTTTTTATGCTTCATAGTTTATTATTAATTATATAGTTTGTTAAATAAATTATTATTTAAGTCACATGGTTCACTTTTAGTTTGATAGTTTGTTAAATAATTTATTATTTATACTTTATAGTTCTTTATTAGTTATATGATCCATTAAATAAATTATTATTTACGCTACATTGTTTATAATATATTTATTAAATAAACTATTCTTTACATTACATAGTTTATTATTAATTACATAGTTTGTTAATTAAATTATTATTAATCCTACATAATTTATTATTATTTGATATTTGTTGAATAAGTTTTTTTTATATTACATAGTTTAATATTAGTTACGTAGTTTGTTAATTACATAGTTTGTTTGGGGTTTGGAAATTTGGGTTTTCATTATTAGTTACATAGTCTGTTAATTACATAGTTTGTTTGGAGTTTGAGAATTTGAGTTTTCATATTTTGTGGTTTAGGATTTGGGGTTCCGGTTCGGTTTTAGTTTAAATTATTTATGTTAAATGTTTTTAATTCGTAATAAATTACTATTTATGATACATATTTATTATTAATTATATAGTTTGTTAAATAAATTATTATTTAAGTTGCATGGTTCCTTATTAGTTAGATAGTTAATTTAATAATTTATTATTTATGCTTCATAATTGATAATTAGTTATTTAGTCTGTAAAATAAGTTATTATTTATGTTACATAGTTTATTATTACTTACATTGTTTGTTAATTAAATTGTTATTATTCCTACGTACTTTAATATTAATTAGATATTTGTTAAACAAATTATTATTAGTTACATAGTTTGTTAAATAAATTATTATATATGCAACATAGTTTAAAATTATTTAAATAGTTTGTTATATAAATTATTATTTATGTTACATTGTTTGTTTATTAAATTATTATTTATGATACATAATATTTATTTAATAATATATTATTATTTATGCTACATAAGGGTTAGGGATTGAGTTTCGGAGTTTGGGGTTCAGGATTTATTATTAGTTACATAGTCTTTTAATTACATAGTTTGTTTGGTTTGAGTATTTGCGTTTTAGGTTTTGGGGTTTCGGATTCGGGGTTCTGGTTCGGCTTTAGTTTAGTTTATTATTTATGTTGAAAATTAAATTCATAATAAATTATTATTTATGCTACATAATTTGTATTTAATAATATATTATTATTTATGCTGCATAAGGTTAAGGGATTGGGGTTTCAGGGTTTGGAGTTTGGGGTTTAGGATTTAGGATTTATTATTAGTTACATATTTAAATACATAGCTTGTTTGGGGTTTGGGAATTCGGATTTTCGTGCTTCGGGTTTAAGGTTTGAACTTATGGATTCAGGATTTGCGGTTCGGTTTAACTTTAGTTTATTATTTATGTTAAATAGTTTTTAATTTATAATAAATTATTATTTATGCTACATAATTTACTATTAATTATACAGTTTTTTAAATAAATTGTTGTTTAAGCTACATAGTTCATTTTTAGTTTGATAGTTTGTTAAATAATTTATTATTTTTTCTTCCTTGTTCTTTATTAGTTATATCGTCCAGTAAATAAATTATTATTTATGCTACATTGTTTAAAAGATATTTATTGAATAAATTATTCTTTATATTACATAGTTTATTATTAGTTACATAGTTTGTTAATTAAATTATTATTAATCCTACATATTTTATTATTAATTAGATATTTGTTGAATAAGTTATTATTTATACTACATAACTTATTATTGGTTACATGGTTTGTTAAATCAATTATTATTTTTGCAACATTGTTTATTAATATTTAAATAATTTGTTATATAAATTATTATTTATGCCACATTGTTTGTTTAATAAATTATTATTTATGATACATAATCTGTGTTTAATAATATATTATTGTTTATGTTATGTGGGTTTTGGGGTTCGGGGTTTAGAGTTTGGGGATTAGGGGTTAGGGGTTTAGAATTTAGGCTTTATTATTATCATATAGTGTGTTTATTACTTGTTTGGGGTTTTGGGATTTGAGTTTTCCTGTTTCGGGTTTTAGGTTTGAGGTTTATGACTCGAAATTTTGGGTTCGGCTATAACTTTGTATATTATTTATGTTAAATAATTTTTAATTCATAATAAATTATTATTTACGATACATATTTTATTATTGATTATATAGTTTGTTAAAAAAATTATTACTTAAACTACATAGTTCATAATATTTATATAGTCTGCTAATTAAATTATTAGTTATGCTTCATAGTTTACATTGTTATATATATTATTATTTATGTTACATTGTTTGTTTAATAAATTCTTATTTACGATAAATTATTTGTATTTAATAATGTATTATTATTATTTATGTTGTGTGGAGTTTGGGGATTTGGGGTTTGGAGTTTGGTGTTTGGGGGTTTGGGTTATAGGTTCTAGGTTTGTGGTTTAGGATTTGAGGTTTTCGATTCGGCTTTAGTTTAATTTATTATTTATGTTAAATAGTTTTTAATTTATAATAATTTATTATTTATGATACACAGGTTATTATTTATTATATAGTTTGTTAAATAAATTATTATTTAGGCCACGTAGGTCATTATTAGTTAGATAGTCAGTTTAATAATTTATTATTTATGCTTCATAGCTCATAATTAGTTATATTGTTTGCTAATTAAATTATTATTTATGCTACATAGTTTATGTATAGATATTTATTAAAAAAATTATTATTTATCTTACATAGTTTACTATTAGTTACATAGTTCGTTAATTAAATTGTTATTAATACTACTCACTTTATTATTAATTAGATATTTGTTAAATAAGTTATTATTTATGCTATATAGTTTATTATTAGTTAAATAGTTTGTCAAATAAATTATTATATACGTAAAATCATTTATAATTATTTAAATAGTTTGTTTAATAAATTATTAATCATGCTACACTTTTTGTTTAATAAATTTTTATTTATGATGCATAATTTGTATTTAAAAATGTATTATTATTTATTTTTAATAGGGGTTCGGGATTAGTGTTTCAGGGTTTGAAGTTTGGGGATTTGGGGTTTAAGATTTATTATTAGTTACATAGTCTTTTAATTACATAGTTTGTTTCGGTTTAGGTATTCGGGTTTTAGGTTTGGGATTTCGGATTTGGGGTCTGGTTTTACTTTAGTTTAGTTTATTATTTATTTTAAATAGTTTTTAATTCAAATTAAAATTTTATTTATGCTACATAATTTGTATTTAATAATATGTTATTATTTATGCTGCATAGAGTTTAGGGATTGGGGTTTGAAGTTTTGGGATTTGGGATTTGGGGTTTAGGATTTAGAATTTATTATTAGTTAATAGTCTTTTAATTTCGTAATTTGTTTGGAGTTTGGGGATTCGGGTTTTAGTTTTGTGATTTTGGATTCAGGTATTATTTATGTTACATAGTTTATTATTAGTTAAATAGTTTGTTAAATGCATTTTTATTAATCCAACAAAATTTATTATTTATTAGATATTTTTTGAAGAAGTTATTATTTTTACTACATAGTTTATTATTGGTTATGTAGTTTGTTAAATAAATTATTATTTATGTGACATAGTTTATTTTTATTTTAATAGTTTGTTATATAAATTATTAGTTATGTTACATTGTTTGTTTTATAAATTCTTATTTACGATAAATTACTTATATATAATAATGTATTATTATTATTATTTATGTTGTGTGGAGTTTGGGGATTGGGGGTTCGGGGTTTGGAGTTTGGTGTTTGGGGGTTTGGGTTTCAGGTTCTAGGTTCGAGGTTTAGGATTCGAGGTTTCCGGTTCGGCTTTAGTTTAATTTATTATTTATGTTAAATAGTTTTTAATTCATAATAAATTATTATTTATGTTACACAGTTTATTATTAATTATATAATTTGTTAAATAAATTATTATTTAGGCTACATAGCTCATTATTAGTTAGATACTCAGTTTAATAATTTATTATTTATGCTTCATAGTTCACAATTAGTTATATAGTCTGCTAATTAAATTATTATTTAACTTACATAGTTTATTATTAGTTACATAATTTGTAAATTAAATTGTTATTAATACTACTCACTTTATTATTAATTAGATATTTGTTAAATAAGTTATTATTTATGCTATATAGTTTATTGTTAATTAAATAGTTTGTCAAATAAATTATTATATATGTAACATCATTTATAATTATTTAAATAGTTTGCTATATAAATTATTATTTGTGCTACATTGTTTGTTTAATAAATTATTATTTATGATACATAATTTGTATTTAATAATATATTATTATTTATGCTTAATAGGGGTTCGGGATTGGGGTTTTAGGGTTTGGAGTTTGGGGATTTTGGGTTTAAGATTTATTATTAGGTTTGGGATTTCAGATTCAAGGTTCTGGTTTGACTTTAGTTTAGTTTGTTATTTATTTTAAAATGTTTTTAATTCATAATGAAATTTTACTTTTGCTGCATAATTTGGGGATTCGGGGTTTACAATTTTGAATTTATTATTAGTTAATAGTCTTTTAATTACATAATTTGTTTGGGGATTCGGGTTTGTGTTTAGGGTTTTAGTTTTGGGATTTTTGATTCATGTATTATTTATGTTACATAGTTTATTATTAGTTAAATAGTCAGTTAATTAATTTTTTATTAATCTTACAAAATTATTATTTATTAGATATTTTTTGAATAAGTTATTATTTATGTTACATAGTTTATTATTGGTTATGTAATTTGTTAAATAAATTATTATTTATGCAACATAGTTTATTTTTATTTCAACAGTTTGTTATATAAATTATTATTTATGCTACATTGTTTGTTTAATAAATTATATTTTATGATACCTAGTTTGTATTTAATAATATATTATTATTTATCTTGAATAGGGGTTTGGGATTGGGGTTTTAGGGTTTGGAGTTTGGGTATTTGGGGTTTGAGATTTATTATTAGTTACATAGTCTTTTAATTACATAGTTTGTTTCGGTTTAGGTATTCGGGTTTTAGGTTTGAGATTTCGAATTTGGGGCTCTGGTTTGACTTTAGTTTAGTTTATTATTTATGTTAAATAGTTTTTAATTCAAATTAAAATTTTATTTATGCTACATAATTTGTATTTAATAATATATTATTATTTATGCTGCATAGAGTTTAGGGATTAGGGCTTCGGGGGTTGGAGTTTGGGGATTTTGGGTTTAGAATTTTGGATTTATTATTAGTTAATAGTCTTTTAATTACATAATTTGTTTGTGGATTCGGATTTTGTGTTTAGGGTTTTAGTTTTGGGATTTTTGAATCATTTATTATTTAAGTTACATAGTTTATTATTAGTTAAATAGTTTGTTAATTAAATTATTATTAATCCTACAAAATTTATTATTTATTATATATATTTTGAATAAGTTATTATTTATGTTACATAGTTTATTATTGGTTATGTAATTTGTTAAATAAATTATTATTTATGCAACATAGTTTATTTTTATTGCAACAGTTTGTTATATAAATTATTATTTATGCTACATTGTTTGTTTAATAAATTATATTTTATGATACCTAGTTTGTATTTAATAATATATTATTATTTATCTTGAATAGGGGTTTGGGATTGGGGTTTTAGGGTTTGGAGTTTGGGTATTTGGGGTTTGAGATTTATTATTAGTTAGGCTACGTAGTTCATTGTCAGTTAGATAGTCTTTTTAATAATTTATTATTTATGATTCATAGTTCATAATTAGTTATATAGTCTGCTAATTAAATTATTATTTATGCTACATAGTTTATGTATAGATATGTATTGAATAAATTATGATTTATTAGTTTATTAGTAGTTACATAGTTTGTTAATTAAATTGTTTTTAATACTAATCACTTTATTATTAATTAGATATTTGTTAAATAAGTTAATATTTATGATATATAGTTTGTTGTTAGTAAAATAGTTTGTCAAATAAATTATTATATATGTAACATCATTTATAATTATTTAAATAGTTTGTTATATAAATTATTATCTATGTTTCATTGTTTGTTTAATAAATTATTATTTATGATACATAATTTGAATTTAATAATATAATATTATTTATGCTGAATAGGGGTTTGGGATTGGGGTTTGGGGGTTTGGAGTTTGTGGTTTTGGGGTTTAAGATTTATTATGAGTTACATTGTCTTTTAATTACATAGTTTGTTTGGGTTTAGGTATTTGGGTTTTAGGTTTGAGATTTCGGATCCGGGGTTCTAGTTTGACTTTTGTTTAGTTTATTATTTATGTTAAAAAGTTTTTAATTCATAATAAAATTTTATTTATGCTACATAATTTGAATTTAATAATTTATTATTATTTATGCTGCATAGAGTTTAGGGATTGGGGTTTCAGGGTTTGGAGTTTGGGGATTCGGGGTTTAGGATTTAAGATTTATTATTAGTTAATAGTTTTTTAATTACATAATTTGTTTGGGGTTTGGGGATTCGGGTTTTTGTGTTTCGGGTTTTAATTTTGGGATTTTGGATTCATTTATTATTTATGTTACTTAGTTTATTATTAGTTAAATAGTTTGTTAATTAAAATTTTATTAATCCTACAAAATTTATTATTTATTAGATATTTTTTGAATAAGTTATTATTTGTATTACGTAGTTTATTATTGGTTCTTTTGCTTGTTAAATAAATTATTATTTATGCAACATAGTTTATTTTTATTTCAATAGTTTGTTAGATAAATTATTGTTTATGCTACATTTTTTGTTTAATAAATTCATATTTACGATAAATTATTTGTATTTAATAATGTATTATTATTATTTATGCTGTGTGGAGTTTGGGGACTTGTGGTTTTTGGATTGGGGTTTCGGGGTTTGGAGTTTGGTGTTTGGGGGTTTGAGTTTCGGGTTCTAGGTTCGAGGTTTAGGATCCGAGGTTTCGAGGGATTTAGTTTAGTTTATTATTTATTTTAAATAATTTTTAATTCATAATAAATTATTATTTTTGCTACATAATTTATTATTAATTATATAGTTTGTTAAATAAATTATTATTTAGGCTACGTAGTTCATTGTTAGTTAGATAGTATGCTTAATAATTTATTATTTATGATTCATAGTTCATAATTAGTTATATAGTCTGCTAATTAAATTATTATTTATGCTACATAGTTTATGTATACATATGTATTGAATAAATTATTATTTGTCTTACATAGTTTATTAGTAGTTACATACTTTGTTAATTAAATTGTTATTAATACTACTCACTTTATTATTAATTTAATATTTGTTAAATAAGTTATTATTTATGTTATATAGTTTGTTGTTAGTTAAATAGTTTGTCAAATAAATTATTATATATGTAACATCATTTATTATTATTTAAATAGTTTGTTATATAAGTTATTATCTATGCTCCATTGTTTGTTTAATAAATTATTATTTTTGATATATAATTTGTATTTAATAATATAATATTATTTATGCTGAATAGGGGTTCGGGATTGGGGTTTGAGGGTTTGGAGTTTGTGGGTTTGGGGTTTAAGATTTATTATTAGTTACATTGTCTTTTAATTACATAGTTTGTTTGGGTTTAGGTATTTGGGTTTTAGGTTTAGGATTTCAGATTCGGAGTTCTGGTTTGACTTTTGTTTAGTTTATTATTTATGTTAAAAAGTTTTTAATTCATAAGAAAATTTTATTTATGTTACATAATTTGTATTTAATAATTTATTATTATTTATGCTGCATAGAGTTTAGGGATTGGGGTTTCGGGGTTTGGGGATTCGGGGTTTAGGATTTATTATTAGTTAATAGTTATTAATTACATAATTTGTTTGGGGTTTGGGGATTCGGGTTTTTGTGTTTCGGGTTTTAATTTTGGGATTTTAGATTCATTTATTATTTATTTTACATAGTTTATTATTAGTTAAATAGTTTGTTAATTAAATTTTTATTAATCCTACAAAATTTATTATTTATTAGATATTTTTTGAATAAGTTATTATTTGTATTACGTAGTTTATTATTGGTTCTGTAGTTTGTTAAATAAATTATTATTTATGCAACATAGTTTATTTTTATTTCAATAGTTTGTTATATAAATTATTATTTATGCTACATTTTTTGTTTAATAAATTCATATTTACGATAAATTATTTGTATTTAATAATGTATTATTATTATTATTTATGCTGTGTGGAGTTTGGGAATTCAAGATTTTGGGATTGGGGTTTGGAGTTTGGTGTTTGGGGGTTTGGGTTTCGGGTTCTAGGTTCGAGGTTTAGGATTCGAGGTTTCCAGTGCTTTAGTTTAGTTTATTATTTATGTTAAATAATTTTTAATTCATAATAAATTATTATTTAATGCTACACAGTTTATTATTAATTATATCGTTTGTTAAATAAATTATTATTTTGGCTACGTAGTTCATTGTTAGTTTGATAGTCTGTTTAATAATTTATTATTTATTGTAATACCCCGCTCCAACACATGGTATGATATTGTCCGCTTTGGGCCTGAGCCTGTACGGTTTTGCTCTTGGGTTTACCCCAAAAGGCCTCATACCATTTGAAGAGAACATACTACATATAAGCACATCCCCTTTTCCACACCCAGGCGATGTGGGATTGAGCACCTTGTACCCTGTCAGTGTGGTAGCTCAGCCCAGTGTCTGTCTATACAGCCGCCCACTCACACCCGTCCACAAGGGTTACTACAATCCACCCCCCTACGAGGCCCGACGTCCTCGTCGGCACACTACTTCCGGCTGGGTTCAGGCTCTGATACCAACTGTAATACCCCGCTCCAACACATGGTATGATATTGTCCGCTTTGGGCCTGAGCCTGTACGGTTTTGCTCTTGGGTTTACCCCAAAAGGCCTCATACCATTTGAAGAGAACATACTACATATAAGCACATCCCCTTTTCCACACCCAGGCGATGTGGGATTGAGCACCTTGTACCCTGTCAGTGTGGTAGCTCAGCCCAGTATCTGTCTATACACCCGCCCACTCACACCCGTCCACAAGGGTTACTACATTTATGATTCATAGTTCATAATTAGTTATATAGTCTGCTAATTAAATTATTATTTATGCTACATAGTTTATGTATAGATATGTATTGAATAAATTATTATTTTCTTACATAGTTTATTAGTTGTTACATAGTTTGTTAATTAAATTGTTATTAATATTACTCACTTTATTATTAATTAGATATTTGTTAAATAAGTTATTATTTATGTTATATAGTTTGCTGTTAGTTAAATAGTTTGTCAAATAAATTATTATATATGTAACATCATTTATAAGTATTTAAATAGTTTGTTATATAAATTATTATCTATACTCTATTGTTTGTTTAATAAATTATTATTTATGATACATAATTTGTATTTAATAATATAATATTATTTATGCTGAATAAGGGTTCGGGATTGGGGTTTAAGATTTATTATTAGTTACATTGTCTTTTAATTACACAATTTGTTTGGGTTTAGGTATTCGGGTTTTTGGTTTGGGATTTCGGATTCGGGGTTCTGGTTTGACTTTAGTTTAGTTTATGATTTATGTTCAATAGTTTTGAATTCATAATAAAATTTTATTTATGCTACATAATTTGTATTTAATAATATATTATTACTTATGCTACATAGAGTTTAGGGATTGAGGTTTCGGGATTTAGAGTTTGGTGATTCGGGGTTTAGGATTTAGGATTTATTATTAGTTAATAGTATTTTAATTACATACATAGTTGGTTGGGTTTGGGGATTCGGGTTTTCGTGTTTGAAGTTTTAGTTTAGGCATTTCGGATTCAAGGTTCCGGTTTGGCTTTAGTTTAGTTTATTATTTATATTAATTAGTTTTTAATTAAAATAAATTATTATTTATGCTACATAATTTGTATTTAATAATATATTATTATTTATGATTCATAGGGTTTAGGAATTGGGTTTCGGGGTTTGGAATTTATTGATTCGGGGTTTGGGGTTTAGGAGTTAGGATTTACTATTAGTTAAATAGTATTTTAATTATATAGTTTGTTTAGGGTTTGGCGATTCGAGTTTTCGTGTGTCGGGTTTCAGGTTTGAGGTTTCGGATTTGGGGTTCGGTTCGACTTTAGTTTATTATTTATGTTAAAAAGTTTTTAGTTAGTAATAAATTATTATTTATACTACATAGTTTATTATTAATTGTATAGTTTGTTAAATAAATTATTATTTAAGCAACCTAGTCAATTAATAGTTAGATAGTTTGTTAAGTAATTTATTGTTTATCATGCGTAGTTTATCTGATATTTATTTAATATATTATTATTTATACTGCATAAGGGTTATGGATTGGTGTTTCTTGATTTTGAGTTTGGAATTTGGGAATTAGTTACATAGTCTGTTAATTACATAGATTGTTTGGGGTTTTGGGATTTGGGTTCTCGTGTTTCAGGTTCTAGGTTTGAGGTTTAAGATACGAGTTTGGTTCAGCTTTAGTTTATTATTTAAGTTAAAATATTTTTTAATTCATAATAAATTACTTTTTATGATACATATTTATTATTAACTATATTGCTTGTTAAATAAATAATTTAAGCTACATGATTTCTTATTAGTTAGATAGTTAGTTTAATAATTTATTATTTATGTTTCATAGTTCATAATTAGTTATTTAGTAAGTTAAATAGTTTATTATTGGTTACATAGTTTGTTAAATAAATTATTATTTATTATCAACTACATAGTCTTTTAATTACATTGTTTGTGTTTAGGATTTGGAGATTCGAGTTTTTTTGTTTCGGGTCTTAGGTTTGGGGTTTCAAATTTGAGATAAATAATAATCTGAAAAACAATGTAGCATAAATAATAATTTATTTAACAGACTATATAACTAATAATGAACTATGAAAGATAAATAATAAATTACTTAACAAACTATCTAACTAACAATTGACTAGGTAACTTAAATAATAATTTATTTAACAAACTATATAATTAATAATAAACTATGTAGCATAAATAATAATTTATTATTAACTAAATTTTTTTTAACATAAATAATAAACTAAATTAAAGCTGAACTAGAACCCCGAATCTGAAACTCCAAACCTAAGACCCGAAACAAAAAAACTCGAATGTCCAAATCCCAAACAAATTATATAATCAAAATACTATTTAACTAATAATAAATCATAATTCCTAAACCCCAAACCCTGAATTCACAAACTCCAAACCCCGAAACACCAATCCCTAAACCCGATGAACCATAAATAATAATATATTATTAAATACAAATTATATAGCATAAATAATAATTTATTATGAATTAAAAATTAATTAACAAAAATAATAAATAAACTAAAGTCGATCTGGAACCCCGAATCCAAAACACCAAAACGAAAACCCAAAACACGAAAACTCGAATCCCAAACACAAACAATGTAATTAAAAGACTATGTAGTTGATAATAAATAATAATTTATTTAATAAACTATGTAACCAATAATAACCTATTTAACAGACTAAATAACTAATTATGAACTATGAAAGATAAATAATAAATTATTAAACTAACTATCTAACAAATTAAGAACCACGTAGCTTAAATTATTTATTAAACAAACAATATAATTAATAATAAATATTTATCATAAAAAGTAATTTATTATGAATTAAAAAATATTTAACTTAAATAATAAACTAAACTAAAGCCGAACCGGAACCTGTATCTTAAACTTCAAACCTAGAATCCCAAAACCCCAAACATCTATGTAATTAACAGACTATGTAACTAATAATAAAGCCTAAATTTTAAACCCCGAATTCCAAACTCAAAATCTCGAAACACCAATCTCTAACCCTTATGCAGTATAAATAATAATATATTAAATAAATATCTAATAAACTACGCATGATAAACAATAATTTATTTAACAGACTATATAACTAATAATGAATTATGAAACATAAATAATAAATTACTTAACTAACTATCTAACTAATAATTGACTATGTAGCTTAAATAACAATTTTTTTAACAAACTATATAAATAATAATTTATTATTAATTAAAAACTTTTTAACATAAATAATAAACGAAACTAAAGCCGAACTGGAACCACGAATCCACAAACGCCAAACAAACTATATAATTAAAGGACTATTTAACTAATAATAAATCATAACTCCTTTACCCTAAACCCTGAATCCACAAACTCTGATCCCTGAAACCCCAAACAATTTAACTAATAATAAACTATGTAGCATAAATAATAATTTACTTAACAGACTAAATAACTAATTACGAAATATGAAGCATAAATAATAAATTATTAAACTAACTATCTAACTAACAAACTATATAAAGTAATTTCTTACGAATTAAAAATATTTAACATAAATAATAAACTAAACTAAAGCCGAACTGAAACTTTGAATCCTAAACCACAAACCTAGAACCCAAACACGAAAACCAAAATTCCTAAACCCCAAACAAATTATGTAATTATCAGACTATGTAACTAATAATAAACCCTAAATTTTAAACCCCGAATCCCCAAACTCAAAACCACGAAACACCAATCCATAACCCTTATGCAATATAAATAGTAATATATTAAATAAATATCTTATAAACTATGCAAGATAAACAATAATTTATTTAACAGACTATCTAACTAATAATGAACTATGAAACATAAATAATAAATTACTTAATTAACTACCTAATTAATAATTGACTACATAGCTTAAATACTAATTTATTTACCAAACTATATAATTAATAATAAATTATAAAGCATAAATAATAATTTATTATTAACTAATTTTTTTCTAACATAAATAATAAAATAAATTAAAGCCGAACCAGAATCCCAAAACACGAAAACTCGAATCCCCAAACCTCAAACAAATTGTATAACCACAAACTTAGAACCTGAAACACGAAAACCCAAATTTCTAAACCCCAAACAAACTATTTAATTAAAAGACTATGTAACTAATAATAAATTATGTAGCATAAATAATAACATATTTAACAAACTATGTAATTAAAAAACTATGTAACTAATGATAAAGTATGTAACATAAATAATAATTTATTGAATTAATATCTGTAAACTATGTAGCAGAAATAATAAATTACTTAACGGATTACATACTAATAATGAACTATGAAGCATAAATAATAAATTATTTAACCATCTAATTATTAATGAACTACCTACCTTAAAAAATAATTTATTGAACAAACTAAATAATTAATAATAAACTATTTAGCATAAATAAATTTTTTTAATGAATTAAAAACTATTTAACATAAATAATAAACTAAACTAAAGTCGAACTGGAACCTTGAATCGCAAAACCCCGAGCCTAAAACTCCAAACACGAAAACCTGAATCCCAAAACCGATAACAAACTATGTAATTAAAAACCCCAAATCCCCAATCCCTATGCACCATAAATAATAATATATTATTAAATAGAAATTATATAGAATGAATAATAATTTATTATGAATTAAAAATTAATGAACATAAATAATAAACTAAGCTAAAGCCGAACTAGAATCCCGAATCCATAAATAATAAAATAATATTAATATTTTGTAGCATTATTAAACATTTATTTAACAAATATATAATTAATAATAAATTTTGTAACAAATAATAATTTATTTAACAAACTATGTAACTAATAATAATTTATTTAACAAACTATGTAACTAATAATAATCTATGTAATATAAATAATAGTTTATTTAATAAATATATAATAAAGAATGTAGCATAAACAATAATTTATTTATCAAACTATATAACTAATAATAAACTATGAAGCATAAATAATAAATTATTTAACTAACTATCTAACTAATAATGAACTATGTAACTTAAATAATAATTTATTTAACTAACTATATAACTAATAAAGAACTATGTATATTTAAAAAACAATATAATTACTAATAAACTTTGTAGCAAAAATAATTATTTATTATAAATTATAAACAATGAAACATAAATAATAATTTATTTAACTAACTATTAAACCATATTAATACAATATACTACACAATAAATTATGCATATATGTTTGCCCATATTTTAATTTAATATTTATTAAATTTAGAGAGAGCTAAATCCATATGACTTTTCATATTTAAATTGGAGACCTTTAAATAAGAAAATTTTCAAAAATATCTACTTTCTATTTCCATTGTTTTCATAATTTCAAAAGAAATATTTAATTAATTTTAAAAATAAAATATTTTTTGAAAACTACTATAAATAGAAAGTATCTAGATAAATCAAGTCCAATTTAAATATTAAGTCAAAACTTATCAAACAAGTTACTCTCTCATAATTTAATAATTACCAACTTAAAACATGTTATTTCATGAATCATCATGCATCAACATAACATAATACATTTATAGATACATGAAATATAAGAGATAAAACCATAGATGAAGCCCATCTAACCTATATCTCTAACCAACTAAAAAAATTAATCTCCACGTAGTTCTTCACGAGCAATTCTCCTCACGTGCTTGGACTTCAAAAAATCTCACCTTTGGCACATGCTTCATGGCTAGAGGCTTGAGAAATCTCCTTGGAGATGAATTCTCTATAAACTATTACATGGCTTTGTGAGAGACACATAATAATTTGCAATAAACATAAATTGGCCTAGGACAACAATTATTTTGCCCTTTACAATTGCCATAAACCCTAGAGCTTCATCTATATATAAACACCACACCACACCACAAACCATATAAAACTATTCATCCACAATCATAAACATAATCATACATATATCATAAAAATGCTATCATGATTAAAATTATGATCCTTGACCCCAAAGGGTTGGCTCAAGTGGTAAAAGAACTTGGCCCAAGTGACTAGCAATCATTAGGTCCGTGGTTCAAATCCTCTTGGGTGCAAACAATTCTTTGGGGGTGTGTACCAATTAAGAAAAAAAAAATTATGATCCATGAATATGATTTTAACGTAACCAATTGATTCAAAACAAAGTTTATATTTCGGATTCAATTCATATGAGAAAAAAAAAGAATAATGATTATGATAATAAATCTAATTAAACTTGTATAGTTAGTTAATATATAAAATAAATTTTCATAAATAATATAACATATTACATTAAGAAAATATAAGATTTTATAAATAAAACAACACATTATATTAAAGAAGATAACTGGATTGTTGGTGTGCAGTGAGAGAGAATAAGATACCATGACATCATACCTGATAGGATAACAATGAGTAAGTCAAAGATCGTTGCATTGTAGATTTTCACCAATAGCATCACACTTCTTTTCCTCTCTTTTTAACCCTTCTCCCAATTTTTTCCATCTTATCTCCACTACTTCATATGTCTTCTCAACCTTTTTTTTCCTCTTATATTTTTTCATCTCAATTCAAAACTCACGTTTTTTTTCACCCACATGTTAACATCTTCACTCCAACTTTTTTTGTTTCCTTTTCAACACCCACATGTTACATCTTCACCCCCACTTTTTTTGTTTCCCTTTCAATCTTTTCAAGCACTCTATCCCAAAAGACACCTGAAAAAAATAAAATTTTATAATAAGAACATATTTAAGCACATAACACGATTATGAACACATTACTTCACTTCATCATGGAGATGCTAATTCGAAACTATTACCCCTACAGAAATATAATTCATTACAAAAGCAAAGATCTCTTCTCTCTCAAACCATATCTTCATTTTCGTCACCTCTCCATTGTTCGCCAACAATGCCGCTATCGATTTCTTTAAGTGATTGTTCTTTAAAGGGATTAAAAGTATTAATGAGTACACATGGATTTGGGTCTTTTTCTAGGGTTTGTATCTGTTCTTGAAAAGCAAGGATCATAGAAGCAGTGTATGGACTAGTGGGTAAGAGAAAACTGGGTAGGTCATCGAATGTGAATAATGGCAAGTCCGATAATGTTATGGAAATGCAAATATGTAAGTGTTTTTGACCAAAATACCCGTTAATGGTCACTAATTGGCAGTTATTTTAGCTTCAGAGCATGGGTTAGTTGAGAGCTTCTCTCTATAGATTCTCTCTCTCTTTAGTTTCTTTGTGTTTGGCTCGTTCTTTTGTCATTTTCTGTCAGTTTCCTTTGCTCTGTGGATCAATTTTCTTTCACGATTTTCTTGTTTGTGATACTGATTTGCTTCAGGAGTGTGATTTTGATTTGTTTCTACAATCTATGCATGGTAATGAAGCTATTATGAGGAGTGCGGAGTTGAGTGGTACGGTTGAGGTGGATAGTATGACCACTGAACCTGATATTAATGGTGGTGTGGTGGGAAAAGCTAATCTGGAATTGGAAGAATTTAATATGTCTGAAATAAACAAGGAACAACTTCACAAAATTTATCATGAAATGATTTCTCTTCGTGATGTTACGAGTATCTTACAACAAGAGAATAGAGAATTACAATCTAAAATTGAAGATGATTTGTCCAGAAATGGTGGTATGCGAGGGGGATATGGGTATGGTAGCCGTGCTGGAGGTCTAAGAGTTTCATCTCGGGGACAATTTGGTGGTAATCAAAGGGGGAAAGGACTTGTTCATGGTGGTTATGGCAGAGAGGAGCGTAGGAATGTTACAAATAAGACAAGGAAGGTGGCGCGTGAACCTCCACATGCTAATGGATCTAACGCGCGGGGGTTGAATTTAGTGTATAACAATGCACAGGGCAAAAATTATGATATAAATGAAGATGTCCACGTGGATGGTGGTAAAGTGAGATTCGGGTCTAGTATAGTTAAAGATGCTGGTAATGGGAGTAAATCTGCACCATTGATTAGTGAAGTGGGTATCGAGGAACCTGTATCTGAAGTGGATCCAGATTTGAATGTTGGGTTTAAAACTTAGGCATATGTGGTTACGGGTCCTCTGGTCTTAAATAAAGAAGAGTTTGAATTCTATGCATATATGAACAGGGTCCTCGGCATTTTTTAGGGAGGCATATTGTATTGCAGAAATGGCATGAAGGCATAGAACTTCATAGAGAGCAATTGGACAGGCTTCCAGTTTGGGTGAAGTTATTCAATGTGCCTATGGAATACTGGTCTCCAAAAGGATTGAGTTATATAGCTAGTGCAATCGAGAAACCGTTGAGTGCGGATTCATTGACTTTGTCGAAGAAACTTATCAGTTATGCTAGGGTATGTGTTGAAATTGCTCCTGACAAAAAGTTGTTGACTTCGTTTAAGCTCAAGCTTAGAAATGGTGAGAAAATATCAATTGTTGCAGAGTATCAATGGAAGCCGATGATATGTTCTGGGTGTAACAGTTTTGGGCACTCTTTTTAGTCTTGTCTGAAAATTCAGGTGGAAGAGGGAAATGCAAAGGCTAAAGCTGGTCAAGTATGGAGGGTAGTGTCAAAAAAGGATGTGGCAATAGATGCAAAAAGTGGGTCTGGGAATGTTAATGTGGAGGAACATACTGTTGCACTATGTATTGTTGAGACTAAGGTAAAGGAGGGAAATATCCTTAGAATTTCACAGGCTATTGCTCCATCTTGGGAGGTAATCCTCAATTACTCAGATGCTCAGAGTGGTAGAATATGGGTGTGCTGGAATAGGGATGTGGTGGATGTGTCGTGTATTAAAACTTTTGCCTACTTTATTTAGTGCTTAGTTACTTTTAAAGATAAAAATGTTAAGTGCATGGCCTGCTTTGTCTATGGTTCTAATGATAGCATAGAAAGAAGGAGATTGTGGAGTGATATCAAGGAATTGTCTAAAGCATGTAAAGGGGAACCTTGGTGTCTGGCTGAGATTTTAATGCAGTGAGATATAGACACGAGAAAGTAGGGGGTTCTACTGTATGCGAGAATTTGGCTATTGTATTGATGAAGTTGAGTTGTCTGATTTGAGACGCACAAATTTAAAGTTTACATGGTCAAATGGGACATATTTTCGGAAACTTGATAGGATCTTGGTAAATGACAAATGGTTGGAACAATTTGTTGTATTTGAGGCTGTATTTGAAGCTCCAGGCATATCGGATCATTCCCTTATTTTAGTGAAATTGAATGTTGTTGCTAAAACTAATAAGAAAAAACATTTTAGATTCAATAACTTCCTGATTGAGCATCTTGATTTCTTTGATTGTGTGAAGAGGGTGTGGAGTAGCAGGATTACTGGAACTCCAATGTACATTGTTACTCAGAAGCTGAAGTTGTTGAAAGCTAAATTGAAGACTTTGAATATGCTGCATTATGATGATTTATCTTCTAAATTCCATAAAGCTAGAACTGATTTGGAAGTGAGTCAACAAAAAATTGATTGTGATCCCCTGAATGCCATATTGAAACAAGAGGAGAAGATGTATCTAGAATTTCCAACACTTAGCTAGAGCTAAAGAGATTTTCTATAGACAACAATCTCGGGTTCAATGGCTCAAGTTAGGAGATAAAAATACAGCAAATTTTCACAAGCAAGTGAATCAAAGAAGGGCTTATAACTCTATTTGGTCTATTACTACTGAGGATGGCCAAATTCTAGATCAAAGAGAGCAATATGTTGAAGAAATTTTGAAGTTTTATAAACAACTCTTGAGTAATTCAGATAAAGACAGATGTGTGCCATGTCTGGATTAGTTTGTTGTTAATATTATCGATGCCACTCAGATCCAACATATGCAGAGGGCTGTTACTGATGATGAAATACAAGATACAATTTTCTCCCTTAAAGAGGATAAGGCTCCAGGTAGTTATAGGTTCAATGCATTATTTTTTAAAAAGACTTGGTTTTTCATCAAGAAAGATGTTCTTAAGGCCATTTATTCATTCTTCTTGACTGGTAAAATGTTGAAGGAGATTAATTCCACTGTGATTACCCTTGTGCCTAAAGTATAGAAGCCTTCCTATGTGGGTGATTTCAGACCTATTTCAGTGTGTAATATTCTGTATAAGTGCATAGCCAAGATCATTGCTAACAGGCTAAAACCAGTACTACCTGAGTGTATTAGTCCTAATCAAGAAGCTTTTGTTCCTGGTAGAGCATCAAAGATAACATCTTGCTAGCTCAAGAATTGCTAAGGAACTATCACAAAACTGTTAAACCAGGAAGAGTGGCTCTAAAGGTGGATCTAAGGAAAGCTTATAACACAGTCTCTTGGGCCTTTATAGAGGCAACTTTAAGGGCTTTTCAGATTCCTCATCAGATGATAAGATGGATAATGACTTATTTGTCGACTGCCAAATTTTTTATTAATATAAATGGGTGCCTGAAGGGATTTTTTGCTAATAGTAGAGGATTAAGGCAAGGGGACCCTATGTCTCCCTACCTTTTTATAATGGGAATGGAGGTCTTAACTGGGCTTCTAAAGCACAAGATTGGCCAAGGCAATTTTGCTAACATTGGAAATGTTCAGAACAAGAATTGTCTAATTTAGTATTCGCTGATGATCTTATGATTTTTGCATCTGGGGATGTGGCTTCAGTGGGTATTATAAAAGATGCTCTAGATGAATTTGGGGCCTATCAGGGCTGGTTCCAAATAATGCAAAAAGTTTCATGTTGTGTGCAGGTTTTCAGACAGATCTAGTGGAACAAATTAAAGCTGTTTTGAACTTCTCCTTGGGCGAATTACAAGAGAGGTATTTGGGAATGTCTCTTTTGTCTTCTAAGCTTAAAAATGATCATTGTAATGAATTGGTGAGCAGAATTACAACTAGGATTAGATCATGGCTAAGTAAATATCTATCTTATACTGGAAGGATTCAATTGATAAAGACAATGTTATTCTCTGTTCAAGTGTACTGGGCATCTACATTTGTACTAACTTAAGGCTATCATGAAGGAAATCACTGCTATTTTAAGAAAATTTTTGTGGAAAGGCTCAAAAATTGTTAAGGGGGGAAATAAGGTATCTTGGGAAAAATGTAAAAGTTAGTTGAGAGCTTCTCTCATTAACTTTCTCTCTCTAAAGAGGAATGCGTGCTTAGGATAGTGTGGATGATGTAGATCATTTACGTTTCAAGATCTGATTGATTGTTTTTTCCTGATTACTTAAATTGCTTGATTACTTAGTCTGAGTTTGTACTGTTTAATGATTTTTTCTGTCTGGTTGGATTTCTTTTCTGTGACTGTTCTCTGTGGGTTTGATTTGGAGTGATCCTTCTGTGGCTGATTAACATGAACTTCTCGAAGATTTAGGTTGATAATGTCTCGCTTGAAGAGAGTTAGGTGGAATGTGAAATTGAGGGGGATCGAAGAGGATTCTCAAAGTTTTTTCGCAAGACTAATGATGAATCTCTTCCGGATGAGGGTGGTGATTTGAATAAGGAGATGTTAGATTTGCAAATTTTGCCAGTGACTCATGGAGTTCTAGATCTACAAGATATGCCAGCGAATCACGAAGTGCTAGATCGGCAAGTGTTGCCAGCGACTAACGAAGTGCAAGTGTTGTCAGCAACTCCCGAAGATTCTGGAGTACAGGGACGTAAGAAGGAAGACATTGGTGGTAGTCGTGGGCGATTCAAGGGGGGTACTGGTCAAAATAATGGCCGACGATATCATTTTCGTGGAAGGAATGGGCGAATTGGGGAAGGGGATGGCCTGGAGGTCATTCGAGTGTTGGTCAGGGTGGTTATGGCGGTCGTGGGGGCCAATTTGGGGACGGTGATGGAAGTGCTAGTAGATGGGTGGCGCGTGGATCTAACGCCCATACTCAGACCTCTCATGCGCAAAGGGCGCGTTGTGATAAATTCCCTTGACATGTAGCTGATCCTTTGGTGGGGGGTAAAGGGGAGGCAGATACGTTCGGGTCTCGTGCATCATTTCCACCTTTCATTGGAACCAAATCTTCAGATGAGGGATGTCATGAGCCAGACACAGAGATTACAAAATGGGATGATATAGAGGGTCAAACTTGGGCTTCTATTGCTGTGGGTCGACCAGAGTTGGTAAAGAAAAGTTTTAAATTTTTTTCCCCCTGCTAATGAGGAAGATGGAACTGTGGTGTCTCCTCCAGAAGTTGCTGATAGTGGTCTGGGTGATTGGAATGCGACTTTGGTTGGGTATTTTATTTATCGTAAGTTGCCTTATTACACTGTTAACAATCTTGCTTGGAAAATGTGGCTAAATCAAGGAATTGTTGATGTATTGGGTACGGATAGGGGTTCTTTTTCTTTAAGTTTGTAGACCAACAATGTAGAGACAGTGTGTTTGAGCAAGGTCCATGGCACTTTCTGGGGAGACACATTGTGCTTAAGAAATGGCATGAGGGTATGGAGTTGCATAAGGACAAGATGGATAAGATCCTGGTATGGATTAAGCTGTTTAATGTTCCCTTAGAATTCTGGACTACAAAGGGACTGAGCTACTTGGCTAGTGCGGTGGGGGTTCCATTATATGCTGATTCCCTGACAATAACAAAGAAGAGGGTGAGTTTTGCGAGGGTATGTGTAGAGGTTGGCCCGGAGAATGATCTACTTTCTGAATTTAAATTGAAGTTGAAGGATGGGAAGTAAGATTTCTATATCTGTTGAGTACCAATGGAAGCCAACCATTTGTCTTGAATGTAAAAATTTTGGTCACAATTGTAGGAATTGTCCTAATAAAAAGCACATAGAAGAAGAGGTGGTTGCTCCAGCTGATATGGCAGATGTGCCAAAGGAAGAGGGGTAGACAATTGTTCCAAAGAAGGTGTCTAAATGGCTTGAGGATCAAACTAATTCTCCTGGAAGAACGAGTGTGAAGCAGGGTACGCAATCTCCAAATAAGTTCCAGGTGTTGGAATTGTTGGTGGACTCTGCAGGGGAGCAAATGGTGGAACATGCTACTGATGTGGTTAAGGACTGCTGTGGGGAGAATGGGGTACCTGGGAAGGACTGTAATGGGCAAAAGCAGGATAATTTTGTTGATCCAATGCATGGGGTGCTGAAGGAAGTGGAAGAAGTGAGTAGCCCAGCTCAAGCCAAGAACTGTGTAATGAAGTGTGATCAAGGGGCAAATGAAGCCTGTGGTCAGGTTAGTGACTCTTTTGTGGCTAGGTTAAGGAAAGAAATGCATATAGCAAAGAAGGATAAAGGTGTTAAGCCTCCACTTGGGATGAAACCTAAAAGAGGTACCGTGATTACTACTCCTAAAATGGGAGTAGGAGACTGTGTTTGAGGTGGGTGTTCATTCTGTGGGTGTGGTATGATAGTGGGGATATGGAATGTAAGAGGGCTGAATAAGTCCAGAAAGCAGATGGAGGTTAGGAGGATAATTAGGCAATTTGATTTGCCTATTATTTGTTTGGTGAAAACTAAGGTTAAGGAGCATAAATTAAGTAATATTGTGCAGTCTATTGAAAGAGATTGGAATGTTATTCATAATTACATGCACTCTGATAGTGGGATAATTTGGGTGGTGTGGGATGCTAGCAAGATGCGGGTGTCTACTATCCAATCCTCTGACCAGTTTATCCATTGTGAGATTGCTTTGGTGGATGGCTCGTTTAAGTGTAAGGCCACTTTTGTTTATGGTATGAATTGTAGTATTGGATGGAGGGGGTTGTGGGCTGAAGTTTTGAAGATTGTGAAGAGTTGCAAGGATGAACATTGGTTTCTTGCAGGCGATTTCAATGCTGTGAGATATCGGCATGAAAGGGTTGGTGGGGCACGTGAATGAACATAAACTATGAAAGAATTTGGGAAGTGCATCCAGGAAGCTGAATTAATGGACTTGAGATATTCGAGTCTGAAGTATACCTGGTCCAATAGGACTTTATTTCGGAAGCTGGATAGGGTTATGGTAAATGAAAGATGGATTCAACAGTTTATGACGTCCGAAGCTACTTTTGAACCTTCGGGTATATCAGATCACTCTTTGATTTTGTTGCAAGTTCCTTTGGATGTTCAGAAGTCTAAGAAGCCGTTCAGGCTGAATAATTTCTTAATGGACCACCCAGACTTCTTCTCTATTGTCTTTGAAGTGTGGCTAAGGGTAGTTAGTGGTACTACTATGTTTCAAGTCACTCAAAAGCCCAAAATGCTGAAGGTAGAGCTGAAGAGGTTGAATAGCATACATTACAGTGACTTGACTAAAAGGGTCAGCACGTGAATGGACATAAACTATGAAAGAATTTGGGAAGTGCATCCAGGAAGCTGAATTAATGGACTTGAGATATTTGAGTCTGAAGTATACCTGGTCTAATAGGACTTTATTTCGGAAGCTGGATAAGGTTATGGTAAATGAAAGATGGATTCAACAGTTTATGACGTCCGAAGGTATTTTTGAACATCTGGGTATATCAGATCACTCTTTGATTTTGTTGCAAGTTCCTTTGGATGTTCAGAGGTCTAAGAAGCCGTTCAGACTGAATAATTTCTTAATGGACCACCTAGACTTCTTCTCTATTGTCTTTGAAGTGTGGCAAAGGGTAGTTAGTGGTACTATTATGTTTCAAGTCACTCAAAAGCTCAAAATGCTGAAGGTAGAGATGAAGAGGTTGAATAGCATACATTACAGTGACTTGACTAAAAGGGTCAAGGAGGCTAGGGAGGTACTGTTTGCAGATCAGAGGAAAGTGGATGAATGGCTATTGAATATTGAGTATCAGCAACTGGAAACTAAAAGCCTGCAGAGATATCAGAAGCTGGTGCATGCTGAGGAAGTTTTTTATAGGCAGCAATCGAGAGTGCAATGACTTAAGCTTGGGGATAGGAACACTCCATATTTCCATAAAGTTGTTAACCGAAGGAAGAGGATAAATGGCATATATTCAATATCTACGGGTGAAGGGCAAAGATTGGATAAGAAGGATGAAATTGTAAATTTCTATAAAGATCTTCTGAGTAGCAAAGATGATGGCAGGAGCAGTCCAGACCTGTCTCACTACGTTCAACAGCCTATAATAGTGGAGCAGAATCAGCAAATGCAGAGGCCTGTGACTGCAGAGGAGATTCGGACAACTATTTTTTCTTTAAAGGATGATAAGGCCCCAGGGAGTGATAGGTAATGATGTTATAAAAGCAGTGAAAGCTTTTTTTAGGTCAGGGAAGCTGCTGAAGGAGATTAATTCAACCATTATTATGCTTGTTCCAAAGGTGCCTAACCCAACATATGTGGCCAATTTTAGACCTATTTCTGTGTGTAATGTCCTGTATAAGTGCATTGCGAAGATTATTGCTAATAGATTGAAACCAGTCTTGCCAGGGGTCATTAGCTCTAATCAGGGAGCTTTTGTCCCAGGGAGAAGCGTCACTGATAATGTGTTACTGGCTCAGGAATTAATGAGGAACTATCATCGAAAATTGAATCCTGCTAGGGTGGCTTTAAAGGTTGATATTAGGAAGGCGTATGACACAGTTTCTTGGGTTTTCATGGAAGCTGTTCTGAAGGCTTTTAATGTTCTTGTTATGATGATAAACTGGATAATGACATGTGTTACAACGACTAAATTTTCTGTGAATATTAATGGTTGTCTGGAAGGCTACTTTGCTAGTGGAAGGGGTTGAGGCAAGGGGATCCAATGTCTCCCTATTTGTTTGTAATGAGTATAGAGATTCTTACGGGCACGTTAAGGCAGAATATCTCTCAGCATGGATTCAATTACCACTGGAAATGTGCTAAGCAGAAAATTTCTAGTCTTGTGTTCGCTGATGATCTGTTATTATTTTCTGCAGGAGATGTCAGTTCTGTTAGCTTATTAATGGGTGTGTTAACGGAATTTGGAACTCTCTCAGGGTTGATGCCAAACCATAGCAAAAGCCTGATGTTCTATTCTGGGCTGTCTGTGGAGGTTCAAAACCAAGTTCTGAATTGCTTGAATTTCCAACAGGGGGAGCTACCTGCTAGGTACCTTGGTGTGCTTCTTCTGTCTAATAAACTTAAAAAGGAGCATTGCGAGTTGATGTGGTCGGAACTAAATTATATTGTAAGCTTAATTTTGCCCTTTTTATCAAAATATAATTTAACCACTCGCAAGAGCACGAATCTTTGTAGATAAGGTTCTATATAGAGGGTATCGATCCCACGAGGACTAGTCGCAATTGTCTTAAAGGAAGATTAATTCTACTTTAATTCGAAAAATAGATTTTTGAATTTGTGTTTATAAACTATTGCATGAATGAAATGACAAGAAAAGTAAAGAGTTTAAAGTTGGGAGAGAGAACTAGGGTTGGTTTCCACCACTAGCCATTCACATGTTCCTAAGTGTAGCAAGCATGGGATTCATTAATTAAATGCTTAACAATGTCATTAGGCTTGTGACCTCAATGACATATCAAAAGATCAATGTGTGTGCTAACCTATCATAATCCATCTTCAACAAGCATAACTCTTTAACCTAACTAACTACCTAATTACTCTACTCTCTAAGTGAACACTACATGCATCCAAACTACCTTGTCTTGGCATGGTCTATACAAACTAACATCACACATTCATTTAAACACCATTATCTAGCCATCATTTGCACTTCTTGTGGAATATGCAAATGTTGTGCATTCAAGTGACAAAATCTACTCTAAGACAAGAATAAATTTCATATCAAATGAATATATATAAGAGATGTATTTGTGTACATAATCACTAGGCTAAATAATCAACATTTAATTACAAATCCCAAGAGCTACAAAGATGAACAAGTTTACATGGCTAGGGGTTGAAACCAACACCCTAGTAGAAGAGTTAGTTGCTCATGGTTGCCTTGCACCCTTCCATTGATGAAGAAAGTGAAGCTTCTTGGTCTGGTTCAGCTTCTCCTCTTCCTCTCCCGAAGGTCTCTGTAAGGACCGGAATAATTTTGACCGGTTCCGGGTGAATTTTGACCGGATTTATTTTTTTTTTTACAAATTAAATTCGGAAAGATGTGGATATATATATATATATATGTGGAATTATATATATATAGTTTGGATGTAGACATTTATATATATAGGATTATATATATATATCTAAGTGGAGGAAGTGCATATATATATATATATATAGTGAGTTTGTACACAATTATGGGTATATAGAGATGCATGTACATAATTATACGTGTATGTGGGAGAAAGGAGAATACCCATGTGGTATTTTATGCATATAATAAATATATATGTGCATATAAATAACCAAGTGGCTGAGAGTGGGTGATGTGTGTGGTGTATGAGGATTTAAAATAAGAAGAGAAGATAAGGAATGGGTGGTCAGCCGAAAAAGAGGAAAAGAAGAAAGAAAAGGAAAAAGAAAAGAAAAGAGAAGAAAAGGGGAAATCGGGGAGAGAGAGAACTGAGAATGGAGGTGATCCTAGCGCCGGCAGTAGGCCTTCGGTCTCCCAAAGGTGAGATCGGCTGGGTGGGGCTCCGGCAGCGGCTGGGCTGGCGGCCAAGGGGCTCGGTTTACACGGGTGGATAGCAGCGACGGAGGTTTCGCGGCTGGGTTGTGGGTGGTTAACGGCGGCACCGAGAGGTGATCGGTTGGAGCAGCTGGTGGTCGTTCATGGGGTTATTCCGACGGTGGACCATTGAGGAAGACGGAAGAAAAGACGGTTGTTCTGGTTCGTCGTTTCGACCGACGGTTGCGCGCTGGTTTTTGACAGTGGTTTCGACAGGTTTTAATTAGTTTTGGAGGTTGGTTTATGGGTGATGATGGTCACGGAACAGGGAGGGCTCGTATGATGGGGCTGGTTGGTGCTAGTGACTGTCCGTGGAGGTGACAGTCTGACGGTTGGAGTGATGGTGCTGCGAGAATTGGTTGGGACTCCACGGAATGGTGGGGCTGGGTTTGGCTGTGGTTGTGATGATACATCTGGGTTTGGTTCACGATGGCTGTCGGTTGGGTCTTGTGGTGGCTGTTTGGCAGCAGGAAGGAGCTCGGTTAGGGCTGTTTGGTTCACCATTGGTCATGTTTTTGTCGGGCTTCCATGGCTGTAGTTCTTGGTTGAGTTTCGAGGTGAGGTGGGGCTATGTATGGTAGTTCACATGTGAAGATGAAGGTCAGATTGGCTATGGTGTTTGTGGCGGTTTCAGCCACCTATAGTGGCTGCCATAGTTTGTAAAGTTTGAAAGGTGACAGCTTAGTAGTGGAAATCGAATTGGTTTGGGTTTCGGTTGTAGCTGGGTTCTGGTTGAGCTTCGCATGGTTGATGCATGGTGGTCCAAGGTGGTGGCAGTGGATGGCCGATTATGGGTCTACATTGTATATTGGGCTTGAAAGTAATGGGTTGCGATTTGGGCCCTCATTAATAGCGGGCTTGGACCTTGGAGTTGGGTTGGAATTAAATTTGGGTTAGTTTCCATTTGATTTCATATTGGAATTGATTTAAGCTTGGAATGGACTTGATGAGGATTGGGCCACAACATGAATTGGGCCAAGCGCAGGAATTAGCAAGGAGGAAATGAACTAGTCCAGTAGATTTGTTCGTGTGGGCTTCGACACGGGACTGGACCAGGACTTGGAGACGGACCGCTTTGCAGACGCAGGCTTAGTAAAAGCGGGACCTAAGGCAAGTTGATTCTTGCCTCTATCTCTATGTATATTTTAATTATGCTGATTAATTTTACATATGTGCTTAATTTAGTCACATGTGGCGTTTGCATATATATATGTGCATATATATATATAAAGGTGTTTATATATATATACGTGGGATGTGAGGATAAATACATGTGGGTATATATATATGTGTGGGCTTGGAGGATTAGAGCATTGTTAAATTCAAATGCTGATTTGCATTGTTATATGCATGTTTAGAGATTGAGACATGTAAAACATGCTAAATTATATATGTATATTTAGCTAGATGTTGCCTTGCATGCATATATGATTTTTATACGTGAGTTGAGTATACGTAAGTATATATGTGGTTATATATTTGGTGCAGTAGTAGAAATGCATGCTAAATTGATTATAGCATAGAAGGGCATTGGAAAGCATGAAATATGTGAAGTATTAGGTATGTTTTACTACCTATATGGGTGACATGATATATATATATATATTAGTTAGATTGTATATGGTTGTGAGAATGCATGCTGGTTGCTCGTAGTAAATGCTTGATTGGAATGAAAGCATGATTATATTATGCTAATATACGTATATATATATGATTATATGCAGGATGTGACATATATATATATATATATACATATGTAGTATATGTGCAAATGTGACTATGAATGATTTCTGTGAAAAGTGTGTTCATTGGTGAAAAACGTGAAAATGTGATGTTTATAGATTTATGCATGAAAGACATGACTTTCTTGAAAAATGCATAAGCATGATGATTTCCATGATGTGAGTGTGATGACACTATGACAATCTTGAAGAGAAAGGAAAATGCATTGATTTGACAAAAATGCATTCATGGTGTGGATAAGTGCATTGATGTGATTATGTGCACTACGTGAAAAGCGAGTTTTTGGGGCATGTGTGAGAATTAATAGGGTATTGAACTCTAGGGTGCAAGACCCAAAACTTGGCCAAGCGGGTGTCGCTTCCGTCGGGTTAGTAGCCCGAAAAGCGTGAGCAGAGTATGTGGTCCCAAAGCGACCCTTACTATGGATTGTGACAAGCGAAGTCCTCAGTTGAATTGATTTCCGGAAATTTGTGGCGTGAGTTATATATATGAAATGTGACTGTCAAGTTGATATATATATATATATATGTATATATCTATGTATATGCATTGAGGTGGAAAGCATCACGCATGATTTGATAAACGTGATTGTTTATGGGTAAAAAGCATGTATACATATCATGTAGACATGTAGCGATTTAATGTGCATTTATGTATGACTCTATGGATCTTGTTGAGTAGGTGATGTGGTATTTGATTTACATTGTTCATGTAAATACTTCGGTTCATATATGTTTTCTATACATAATGACGTTGGATGGTTATTGTTTTTGAACATGTTGTAAATGATTTTCACAAGTCATGTATAGTTGATTTAAATGTTCATAAGTGCTAGAACTGCCATGTGCATTGTTAGTTCATGTATGCTAGGAGGGGCATGACTTTAAATATTGTGATATATTTAAGTGCATGTATATTTTTGAGAATATGCGAGGATCGACCTGCTGCTGCGATGATAGTATGGTTCTACATACCTTGTTGGGCCTTTGAGCTCACCCCCTCCCAGGTTTTGCAGGTGTTGCTGATTACGGAGTCAGTTAGAGGACTCATAGTACCGGTTGCAGAGGTAGTAGTTAAATTCTTTAGAATTTAATGTTTAACTAGGACATTGGATTGATGTTTCTCATTTGGATTAGACGAATGGAGCGATTGTGTTGATTCAGCTCCTTAAGTTGTATTTTGATCATGTGATGTATGTATTTAATATGGACATTCGAGGACTGAGACATTTATTTTTGATTGTATTATGCATGTTGTAGAAATGCTGGGGGGGACACGTGCCCAGAAGTGTCCATTTTTATTGTTAGATACTAATGCTGGGGGGACACGTGCCCAGAAGTGTCCATATGAATTGTAAAGCAGGTGTAACATGCCAGGAGCTCATTATTTAGAATGGGTCATGCCCGATTTTCATAAAAATAATTGGATATTGAGATTGTATGATCAGGTGGTGGTTATAGCGTGAGGTAGAGTAAACGGGTTCGCGGCTCGGGGTTCGGGTCGGTCCGGGGGAGTCCCGGCGGTCCGGATTCCGGGGCGTGACAGTCTCTCTTGAAGTATTCTGATCTGTGTTGAGAGATATATGAGATATGAGAGATATGGCTCTTTTTGTGTGCTTTTTGGCTTCCTTTTCAACCTTGGGCCCCACCATATATATATATATATATCACTATATATATCTATTGCATTAATAAGGCCCCCAAGAGTCTTGTTCAAGTCAGACAATCCCCCTAAGTCGTGCAAAAAGGGGAATTTTGTTGCAAGTGGGAGAGCAGGTGAGCAAGTGGCCAAGTGGGTTCTGCAGAATCTCGATTGATCGAGATCAGCATCTCGATTGATCGAGATGCCTTTGGCTGCATTTTCTGATTTCTTCTCTTGACTGCAGAAAGCTTCAAACTTTGCTCCATTTACTCCAATACCTGCAAAACATCAAAAACACAAAAATACCGTAAACATATCTCAGTAAACGCAAAAACGGAACTAACGTATGCAATAAAGAGGGTTCAAATGCATAGAATTGAACACTAATCACACCCCCAAACTTACATATTGCTAGTCCCTTAGCAATACAATATTACAAAAATGGAATCAACTATCTTATACAAAAGTTTAATCATGCTCAGTCATCAACTAGATAAAGGGCGATCATCCGTTCATTTCACATTTGGCAAATGCAACAAGTATTACAGAACTATGTGGTCATTAGCAAAAATGGACTTTCACAAGCTATAAATGAACGACAGTCCCCACATAATGGCCAGCCCGAACAAACATAACAATTCCAACCCCAAAATCCTCTTTGAAAAGTGAACATGCATTCTAACGTGTGGCTTTTGTCATATTTGGAGAAGAAAACGAACAAATCTGTTTTTAAGAGAAAAACTCATTGAAAACGCTCGACACGGCCGTTCATTATTGTAAGGACCGGGTTATTTTTAACCGGTTCTGGATTTTTATTTTTGGACCGGATTTATTTTTTTTGAATAAATTAAATTCGAAAAGAATGTGGATATACATATATATATATACATGGAAATATATATATATTGATGGAGGACGTAGTTATATATATATATATATATATATAGTTGTGGTAAGTGTATTTATATTAAATTATAAATACATGTGAATGTATGTGGGAGCATATTGTATTATGTGTGTAAGTGTATTTAGAAAAATACACATGTGGAGTTAGATACATATAGGGATGATATATACATATGTATTATTTTATGTGGACCAAAATGAGGGAGAATAAGGAACTTGTGGACCACAATAAAAGAAAGGAGAAAGACCAAAAGTGGTCTTCGGCTGAGAAGAGAAAAAGAAAGAAAGAAAAAGAAAAGAAAAGGAAAGGAAAAGAAGAAAAGGAAAAAGAAAAGAAAAAGAAGAGAGAGAAGAAGAAATCGGGGAGAGAGGGAGAGAAGCCGAGGAAGGAGATCGGGGAAAGAGAGAGGGGCCGCGACGGCGGCAGGTGGGATCGACTCCGGCGGCCCGATCAGCGGCGGCGGGGACCGTCCCCGGCAATGGAGCTCGCGGGTTAGAGGAGGTGAGCGTGGTGGCTCGGTTCGGCCGAGCCGTTCGCGAAGGGGGCTTTGGCTGGCCATTGACGACGGTGGTGAGTAGCAGCGATGGGAGTTTCTGGGTCCGTCGGCGATGGGCTCGGTTCACGGCAGTGGCTGGGTTTGCGGGTGGTTCCACGGACGGGGTCGCGTTTGGCTTGACCGGGGTGTTGACGGGGTTTTGATTGGCTGAGTTTTGGGTTTCTTCTCGGCGACCGTGGTGGTAGCGATTGGGGTTTGATCGGCCATGTATGGTGGTCTGATTTAGAGCCTCGATTGAAGACCGACAGAGGCTCGGGGTGGGTCTTCTCGGTGCTGCGACAACCAGGTGAGTGATGGGTTCAATCTTTGGGACTTGAAGTGGCTGTGTTCGGTCCGATTATGGGATTGAGCTCGATTTGGGTTTGATATACGAATGGATTTTGGGTGGTGGACGTGGCTGCCGAAGGTGGTTTAGGAGGGGTTTTTGGATGATTCCGGTGAGACCTTGTTGGGTTTCGGCTGATGGGTTGTTCCAAGCAGGTTTGGTTGTGGTCGGTTGTGGGTCTTTGGGTTCGAATGGGTCTTCCATGTTGGGTGACCGAATGGTGGTTGGCCGTGGATTTGGTCCTTGTAGTTGTTGGTTCCGACGGAGTTTCAGAATTGGGTTTTTAGTTGTGGCTGGCAATGAGTTCAGTTTGGGGGCTCGGTTAGGGGCTGTTTGGTTCATTGTTGATCACGGTATGGTCGGACGTGGTGACAACCGTGGCTGTGGATTTTGTTTGGCTCGACTGATGGTGTTCGATCTTGTGGCCTTGGGAGAAGGCCGTTTCGGCCATGGTAGCGGTTTGATTTGGTTGCTAGTGGTTTCGGCTTAGCAATGAGTTATGTGTGGGTTGCATATGGGGTTCGTTGGCAACTCGGGTTGTGGGTTGTTTTGGGTAACCGAATGAGAGGGATTCACAGCTGGTTATGATTTGGCTGGACTTTGCTCACGGTGGCAGCCATGGTGGGACTACCATGGAAGGATTGAGTTGGGTCGGTTATGTGGGCTTTGACGAGGGACTGGACCGGGCTTGGTATGGATCGCTTTGCAAGCGCGGACTTGACGAAAGCTGGACCTAAGGCAAGTTGATTCTTGCCTCTATCTCATACAGATATTTTATGTATGTTGAGTAATTTACATATGTCTCAATTTAATTATATGTGGTATATGTATATACATATATATGTAGGCGCTTATATATATATGTGTATAGGGAATGTGGTACATATATGGGATGTGAGAGGATATACATATGTGTGTGTGTGTATATATGTATGTGCGGGTTTGGGAAGCGATAACATGTTAGATTTATCGCCTAATTGCATTGTGATATGCATGTATGTATAGATTAAAGTCTATGAAGAGTATGCTAAATAATACATGTTTAGCTATATGTTGTCTTGTATGCACAAGTGGCTTCTATGCATGAGGTTCAATATATATATAGGTGATTATATATATGGTTGCAGTGGTAGAAATGCATGCTAAGTATGAATTTACTTTTGGCGAGTATTTGAAAAGTATGAAATGCGCTAACTGTTTTATATGTTCTTGATACATATGTGGGTGACGTAATTTACATATGTGTGTATATGTGTTGTGACTGGAATGCATGTTAGCTACTTGTAGTGAATACATGTATTGAATGAGAGCATGACTATATTTATGCTAGTGTAAGTGCATATGTGATTTATATGCATGATTTGACATGTACGTGTTTACATGTAGGGTTACGTGAATGAAATGCATGCTATCTATTTATAGAAAATGTATGCATTGGTTATAGCATGATAAAAATATGCTAAGTTGGAATTGTTTGCATATGTGAGGCGTTGTGCAAGTCTTTGAACATATATGTGCTATATGTGTTGGAATGTGATGAAAAGCATGCCAAATACTTCTTTTTAGTATTCATAAGTGTAAGGACCGGAATGAATTTTGACCGGTTCCGGGTGATTTTGGACCGGACCGATTTTTTTTTTCGAATAAATTAAAATTCGAAAATATGTTATATATATATATATATATATATATATGGAATTATATATATATATACATATGAAGATGGAGGCTATAGTTATATATATATATGGGAGATATATATATATATGAAAAGTATATCTATTTTTGAATATAGATAAATTTTATCACATGTATTATTAAACATGTGAGTGGGAAAAAGGAATACATGTGTATAGGGTGTATGTGTACAAGTGTTTAGTAATACACACATGTGATAATACATATATACATATTAGATTTTGTATGTATGTATAAATTATGTGTGGAGGAGAGTGGTTGATGAAACATGTGGTATAGATAAGAGAAGACCACATTCGGCTGAGAGAAGAAAGGAGAAAAAGAAAGAAAAGAAAAGAAAGAAAGAAGAAAAGAAAAGGAAAAAGAAAAAGAAAAGAAAAAGAAGAGAGAGAGGGAGAAGTCGGGGAGAGAGAGAGGGGCCGAGATCGGGGAGAGAGTGACGCCGAGAGAGGAGATGCTTCGGTGCTCCGGCGGCTGCTCCGACGTGGGCCTCTCGACGGCCAGCCACGGTTGGTGGCAGCGGCTGAAGGTGGTGGTTGCAGGTGAGCGCGTGGTAGCTCGGTTCGGCCGAGCCGTTCGCGAAGGGGGTCTGTCCGGCAGCTAGTGCGCTCGTCCGGCAGGGGGTTCACGGCCGACGAGGCGCTGTTCGGCCGGGGGTTGAGCTCGGCTGGTTTGTGGGTTCGCTGGCGGTGGCTGAATAGCGGTTCATGGTGGCTGTTGGTGGTCGATGGAGGCTCGGATGGGTCTTCTTGGTTCTGGCCGTTCGTTGCTGGTTTCCCATGGCTTCAGCTGTGACTTGCGGCTCCTGTAGGTGGCGGGATGACCGTGGCTGGTGATGACACCGTACCTAGTGGTGGGAATAGCCATGGACGGCTGATGATGGTGGCTTGAGGTAGCTGGTGGAGCTCACAGTTTGGGTGGATAATGGCTGGGTTTGGCAGCTTGGAGATTCGATTTGGACAGCCCGTAGTGGTCACGGTTGTGGGTCTATTTGGCTGTGGAAATTGTGGTCCAGTTGACTATTTTGGCTTATTGGTGGTGGCCGATGATGGTGGTGCTGAGAAAGCTCAGTGCGGGTTGAGCTTGTATGGCTCATGGTGATGGCCCTAGCCGTAGAGGGGCTGGTGCACCACCAAGGGGATGGTGGGTGTTTGGTGATTCATAATGTTTTGGTCAGCCATTAATGGCTGTGAATTGTTCATGGAGCTTCAATGGGCTGGTTTGCATGGTTTTTGCTTGGGGTTGATGATGGTGGGGGTGACCATGGTTGATGGGCTATCATAGTTGATAGTGAGTATATGGAGTTCGGCTATGGGGCCTTGGCAGCCATGTGGAGATTTCTCACGGTTTGGGTATCAATGGAATTGGCCCCATGACAGTAGATATGTAAGGACCGGAATTTTGTTGACCGGTTCCGGGTGAATTTTGGCCGGATTAAATTTTTTTCTTCGGATTAATTAAATTCCGAAAAGGGGTGTGGATATATTTCCATACAAGTGGAAGGTGTATGTGTATGTATATATATATATATATCTAAATATATATATACATAGTACCTATATTTATATTTAATTATAAATATATGGTGGGCTTTTACGCAATTATGAGGAAATGTGGGTGCCTATGCATGATTATACGTATAGGTAGATGAAGGAGAATACCCATGTGGTATTTTATACATATAATAAAGATATGAGTATATGTATAATTATGTAACCAAGTGGGTGAGGATGTGTGGTGTATAATGAAACAAGAAGAGAAGATAAGAAATGAGAGGAGGAGAAAGAATCAGCCGAAAGGAGAAGAAAAAGAAAAGAAAAGAAAAAGAGAAAAGAAGAAGAAAAGAAGAAAGAAAAGGAAAAAGAAAAGAAAAGAAAAGAGAAGAAAAGAGAAAAATCGGGAAGAGAGAGAAAGGAGAAACCAAGAGAGAAGGAGAGGTCGGGAGATCGAGAGAGAGAAACCGAGAAAGAGGAGGGGTGGTCCGGCGCCGGCGGTGGCTGGGGCTGCCGATCGCTCACGGTGGAGCCCCGGCAGTGGCTGGGCCGACGTTGGTGGCTCAAGGTGGTTCCATGGGCCGAACCGTTCGCGAAGGGAGTTCTCGGCTGGGGTTTGGTTGGCCGGGGTTTCGAGGGTCCGTTTGGTTTTGACTGATTTCGGCTATTGAGGTGGCACTCCGGCGACGGCAGAGGCTTCGGATGGGGCTGGGTTTGGTCCGGTCTGGAGGTTGAGCTCGGCTGGATCGCTGGGTTCCGAGTGATGAGGTTGGATCAGTTTTGACGGGCCGAGTATGGCCGCTAGCGACTGGCCGAGGGTATGGCTGGTGGTGCTCTCTTCTGGGTTTCATATGGCTCGACAAAAGAGTGGTTCGGGTGAGGCCTTGGTGGGTCTTATAGGGCTCGATAGGGTGGTGTTTGGGTCGGCCATTGATGGCTGATCATGGCACTTTTCGTAGTGAAATGGTGAGTGATGGAAGTTGTTCCAGCAGCGGAAAGGTTGGAGAAGGTGGCTGGTTGGATTTTTAGTTGAGTTTGGTTAGTGATGAAGCCGTTCGACAGTAGAACTTCGGGTTCGGTTTGGACAGCCTGTTTGGTGGCCGGGTTTAATGGTGTTCGGTGAGATTGGTTTGAACAACTATGATGTTTCGACGGTGGAGTTGGTTGGCCATGTATGGGGCTATTTTTGGTTTGGGGGTTACAATTCCCAGGGAGGTTCGGCCATGGTGATGGGTTGACTTGCTTGCGGTTTAGACTGATGGCCACAATTGCGGCTATGGCTGGGTGCAACCATGGGTAGTTGGTGTTGGTTAGGCTGCCGGTTGCACATCTAGTTAGATTTGTATACATGAGTGGGGCATGATTTGTGGTTTTGCGAAATTGATAGTCTAATGGAAATGAGCTGCACATACATAAGAATTGGGTTAAAGCCAATTGGGCTTTAGATTGGAAAGGGAGCCGGATTGGATTGGAAACAAGACGTGGGTTGGACCAAGCATGGAAACAAAAGGTGATGAAATGGTTCATGGGATTGTTCGTGTGGACCTCGACACAGGACCGGGTCGAGCATGGAAATAGGCCGCTTTGCAGGCGCGGGCACAGAAAAAGCGGGACCTAAGGCAAGTTGATTCTTGCCTCTATCTCTATGTATATTTTAATTATGCTGATTAATTTTACATATGTGCTTAATTTGATCGTATGTGGTCTTTGCATATATATATGTGCATATATATATATATATATAAAGATGGATGTATATGTATATGCGTGGGAGGTGAGGATATATATATATGTGGGTAGATATATATATATATGTGTGTGGGCTTGGAGGGTAAGAGCATTGTTAAGTGCGGATACCGAATTGCATTGTCACATGTATATTTAGGGATTGAGCCATGTAAAGTATGCTAAATTATGTATGTACATTTAGCTAGATGTTGCCTTGTATACATATATGATTCTTATATGTGAGTTGAATATATGTAAGTATATACGTGATTATATATGTGGTGCAGTAGTTGAAATGCATGCTAACTTGCTTATAGCATAGAAGAGCATTGAAAAAGCATGAATTACGTGAATTGTTCTGTAGGTTTTTACTACCTATATGGGTGACATGATATATATATGTGTATATATATATATTTGCGTGATTGTATATAGTTGTAAGAATGCATGTTGGTTGCTCGTAGTAAATGCATGATTGGAATGAAAGCATGATTATATTTATGCTAATATACTTGTACGTGTGATTATATGCAAGATGTGGCATCTGTATATATGTTGTGTACGTGCAAATGTGATTATGAATGATTTCCATGAAAAGTGTGTTTATTGGTAAAAATGTGAAGATGTGGTGTTTGCAGATTTATGCATGAAAGAAATGACTTTCTTGACAGATGCATAAGCATGATGGTTTCCATGATATGAGTGTGATGACATTGTGACAATCTTGGGGTGAAAGGAAAATGCATTGATTTGACAAAAATGCATTCATGGTGTGGATAAGTGCATGAGTGTGATTATATGCACTATATATATGATTTTGGGGCAGGAGTGTGAAAATTAAGATAAGGGGATGGCCCCTAGGGTGAAAGACCCAAAACTTGGCCAAGAGGAGGTGCTCCCTTCGGGTTAGTAACCCGATAAAGCACAAGCAGAGTTTGGGTGCCGAAGAGACCCTTACTATTGGAGTGATGAGAAAGCCCCCTATGAATTAGTTTGGTGTGAGTTATATACGTATGTATTTGCACTTTATGTGAAGCATCATGCATGATTTGAGAAATGTGGATGTTTGGGTAAAAATGCATGAGCATGTGCATTTATGCATGATTCAATGGATCTTGTTGAGTAGGCGACGTGATATTTGATTTACATTCTTCATGTAAATGCTTCTGTTCATATATGTTTTCTATACATAATGACGTTGAATGTGTACTGCCTTGAACATGTTGTAAATGATTCTCATAAGTCATGTATAGTTGATTTAAATGTTCATAAATGCTAAAACTGCCATGTGCATTATCGGTTCATGTATGTTAGGAGGGGCATGACTTTAAATATTATGATATATTTAAGTGCATGTATAGTTTTGAGAATATGTGAGGATCGACCTGCTGCTGCGATGATAGTATGGTTCTATATACCTTGTTGGGCCTTTGAGCTCACCCCCTCCCAGGTTTTGCAGGTATTGCTGATTTCGGAGTCAGTTAGAGGACTCATAGTACCGGTGGCAGAGGTAGTAGTTAAATTCTTTAGAATTTAATGTATAACTAGGACATTTGGATTAGATGTATGGAGTGATTATGGTGATTCAGTTTCTTCAGATGTATTTCATTCATGTGATGTATAGATGTAATACGGACATTCAAGGACTGAGGCATGTATATTTTTGATTCTATCATGCATGTTGTAGAAATGCTGGGGGGACACGAGCCCAGAAGTGTCCATTTTGATTGTTTAGATATAAATGCTGGGGGGACACGTGCCCAGAAGTGTCCATATGAATTGTAAAGCAGGTGTTATATGCCAGGAGCTGATTATTTAGAATGGGTCATGCCCGATTTTCGTGAAAATCATTTGCAAGGGCCATTGATGATCTTATGTCACCTGAATGGTGTACATATAGAATGCTTCCGCAATAGAATAGATTAAAATGAGATTAAGGTGTGGGAACTTGAGGTGAAATTACAGATTCACCCCCGTTTCCCTCGCTCCTAACCGGGTGTCGGAAACCGGGGCGTGACAAGATAGTTCAGCTGGGTTGGGCTTCCATATTAGGTTTGGTTGATGTGAATTGGGCCTCAAGTTGATTAAATTGGGCAAGTGGGCTAAGCATGGTTTATGAAACAAGTTTAGAGTAATGAATTGGACCTTGGAATTGGGTCAATTTAAACGAAGGTTCAGTTGGATCAGTTGGGTGGGTTTTGACACAGGACTGGACCGGACTTGGAAGAGGACCGCTTTGCAAGCGCGGACTTGGCGAAACGGGACATAAGGCAAGTTGATTCTTGCCTCTATCTCTATGTATTTTAGATATGCTGAGTAATTTTACATATGTTCTTAATTTGGTCATATGTGGTGTTTGCATATATATATATGTGTATATGTATATATATATATATATATATATATATATATAAAGGTGTTTATATATATATATATGTGGGATGTGAGGACACTTGTATATGTGGGTAGATATATCTATATATATATGCGGGCTTGGAGGGTTAGAACATTGTTATATGCATGTTTAGAGATTGAGACATGTAAAGCATGCTAAATTATATATGTATATTTAGCTAGATGTTGCCTTGCATGCTCATATGATTCTTATGCAGGAGTTGAGTATACATAAATATACATGTGTTTATATATTTGGTGCAGTTGTAGAAATGCATGCTAAATTGATTATAGCATAGAAGAGCATTGAAAAAGCATGAAATATGTGAATTGTCCTGTATGTTTTTACTACCTGTATGGGTGACATGTTACATATGTATATGTATATATGTATTTGCGTGATTGTATATAGTTGTAAGAATGCATGTTGGTTGCTCGTAGTAAATGCATGATTGGAATGAAAGCATGATTATATTGTTGCTAATATATGTATATATGTGATTATATGCAAGAAGTGACATCTATATATATGTTGTGAATGTGCAAATCTGATTATGAATGATTTCTGTGAGAAATGTGTTCATTGGTGAAAACGTGAAGACGTGGTGTTTACAGATTTATGCATGAAAGAAATGACTTTCTTGAAAAATGCATAAGCATGATGGTTTCCATGATATGAGTGTGATGACATTGTGACAATCTTGAGGTGAAAGGAAAATGCATTGATTTGACAAAAATGCATTCATGGTGTGGATAAGTGCATGAGTGTGCTTATATGCACTATATATATGATTTTGGGGCAGGAGTGTGAAAATTAAGATAAGGGGATGGCCCCTAGGGTGAAAGACCCAAAACTTGGCCAAGAGGAGGTGCTCCCTTCGGGTTAGTAACCCGATAAAGCACAAGCAGAGTTTGGGTGCCGAAGAGACCCTTACTATTGGAGTGATGAGAAAGCCCCCTATGAATTAGTTTGGTGTGAGTTATATATGTATGTATTTGCACTTTATGTGAAGCATCATGCATGATTTGAGAAATGTGGATGTTTGGGTAAAAATGCATGAGCATGTGCATTCATGCATGATTCCATGGATCTTGTTGAGTAGGTGACGTGGTATGTGATTTTCATTGTTCATGTAAATGCTCCTGTTCATATATGTTTTCTATACATAATGACGTCGGATGTGTACTGCCTTGAACATGTTGTAAATGATTTTATAAGTCATGTATAGTTGATTTAAATGTTCATAAATGCTAAAACTGTCATGTGCATTATCGGTTCATGTATGTTAGGAGGGGCATGACTTTAAATATTATGATATATTTAAGTGCATGTATATTTTTGAGAATACGTGAGGATCGACCTGCTGCTGCGATGATAGTATGGTTCTACTTACCTTGTTGGGCCTTTGAGCTCACCCCCTCCCAGGTTTTGCAGGTATTGCAGATTACGGAGTCAGTTAGAGGACTCATAGTACCGGTGGCAGAGGTAGTAGTTAAATTCTTTAGAATTTAATGTATAACTAGGACATTTGGATTAGATGTATGGAGTGATTATGGTGATTCAGTTCCTTCAGATGTATTTCATTCATGTGATGTATAGATGTAATACGGACATTCAAGGACTGAGACATGTATTCTTTTGATTATATTATGCATGTAGTAGGAATGCTGGGGGGACACGAGCCCAGAAGTGTCCATTTTGATTGTTTAGATATAAATGCTGGGGGGACACGTGCCCAGAAGTGTCCATATGAATTGTAAAGCAGGTGTAACATGCCAGGAGCTGATTATTTAGAATGGGTCATGCCCGATTTTCGTGAAAATCATTTGCAAGGGCTATTGATGATCTTATGTCACCTGAAGGGTGTACATATAGAATGCTTCCGCAATAGAATAGATTAAAATGAGATTAAGGTGTGGGAACTTGAGGTGAAATTACAGATTCACCCCCGTTTCCCTCGCTCCTAACCGGGTGTCGGAAACCGGGGCGTGACAATAAGCATGAGTTGAAGCATGAATGTATTATGCTGTGTATATATGCATCCATATTGCATGTATAGGAGAGAAATGACACATACGTGGTTATATGTGGGTTTAGGTAGAGAGAAATGCATGCTAAGTACTTATATACTAGCTGGTGCATTGGGATAGCATAAATAGAATGCTTAGTTACGTATGCATCCATATTGCATATATGGGAGGTTGCGGGAAAATTAACGCAAAAAGAGGTGCACGGGACTTCGGAGTGGTCCAACCGTGTCACGAGAAGTGGTATAACTATCCACACGTATGGCCCTCGGAGTGGACCCGCCATACGAAGGCTTTATGCCTAGAATCGGAGTATGTCCAACGTTTGTGAGCTTCGGAGTTGCCCCCTCACAATTTGGCAAACCAATATATTGCCATCGGAGTATGTCCAATAAGTATGGCCCTCGGAGTGGACCCGCCATGCTCAGGCCTAAAGCCTGGAATTGGGAGTATGTCCAATGAATGTGAGCCTCGGAGTTGTCCCCTCACATAATGGCAATCCTATACATTGCCAGAGTAGGATGACCTTTCGGAGTGGTCCAGGTCATAGGTTGGTTATCGGAGTTGTCCTAGGTCACATGATCCTCGGAGCGGGCCAATCATGTGGGGTATCGGATGAGGACCGAGAGTGAGAGTATGTGCAAGCTTTGATGCTTGTCTTATGTATCGGATTATGACCGTGTGAGGTGAAAAATACCTTTATGCTCATGTGTTTATCTGTTAAGCATGTTTTCCTGTTTAAATGCATCTTTATTGCATTTGTGATGTGCTACTTGACGAGTAGGAGATGTGGTAGTTGATTTACATCGTTTATGTAAACGTGTTGACATATATATTCTATATACATATTAGTGCGGAATGTGTACTATTCTCAAGCATGTTGAAAATGATTTCTAAAATCATGTATAGTGGATTTTGTATGTTCATATGTGCTAGCGTAGCCACATTCATCATTGATTCATGCATGCTAGGTGGGGCATGGTCTTAAATATTGTGATATATTTAAGTGCATGTATATTTTTGAGAATATGTGAGGATCGACCTGCTGCTGCGATGATAGTATGGGTCTACATACCTTGTTGGGCCTTTGAGCTCACCCCCTCCCAGGTTTTGCAGGTATTGCTGGTTTTGGAGTCAGTTGGGAAAACTGACAGCACCGGTTGCAGAGGTAGTAAGTAGATTCCTTAGAATCTAACGTATGTCCAGGATAGTGGGTAGATAGATGCTTTACATTTGGATTAAATGTATAAAGCGATTATATTGATTCAGTTCCTTCAATTGTATTTATTCATGTGATGTATGTATTTAATACGGACATTCAAGAACTGAGGCATGTATATTTATGATTGTATTATGCATATTGTAGAAATATTGGGGGGACACGGGCCCAGAAGTGTCCATTTTTATTGTTTAGATATAAATGCTGGGGGGACACGTGCCCAGAAGTGTCCATATAAATTGTAAAGCAGGTATATCATGACAGAAGCTGATTATTTAGAATGGGTCATGCCCGATTTCCGTAAAAATGATAGGAAATTGAGGTTGCATGATCAGGTGGTGGTTAGAGCGTGAGGGTGATCTCACGGGGTTCACACCTCGATTTTCGGGTCTCGGGAATCGGGGCGTGACAATTATCACAAAACATTCATGATTGCTCATGTGCAGATGACCGTGCAATGCTTAGCTCTTTTTCTTTCTTGCAAGCCCATGTAGCGGCGTTGGGCCAATGACTCCCAAACCAATTGGTTTTAGGGCATTAGGTGAAGAAGCACCCCTCGGACTTAATGACCGAGCTTACAAGGCGATGAGCGTAAGCAAGCCACCCGCTTATTATTGCTCAACCTTACACACTTTTACGCAAAATTTCCCTGCTTTGAGGCATAGAAATCCGGTTTATTGAGTGAGAAGGCTTATTGCATATTTTTCTCTTTTTCTTTCTTTTTCCTTTTTTTTTTTTTTTTTTTTAAGACAACCGGAAGAACTTATTCTTTAAGTTGTTCAGATAAAAACAGAAATTTTCAAAAATTCTCCCTCAGACTTATACCCCACAATTTAAAATGCATGTGTGCGAATTTGTGCAGTTAAGGACAAATTTAGGGCAAGAACTGTACGTGCTCGAATTTGGACAAAAATGTAGACCGTTCTAGCCTACTATAAAGCTTGCAAAAGTGCGGGTATTTACAATGTTAAAGTTCTTAACTACCTGCTGCATTTACCTCGGACATTTATTCGAATGACTTCCTTTAAAAAGCAAGACATCATGGCAAGTATGCAAAATATCAAGAAAACTGCTCTACAATGACACTCAATATAACGACTGAACATTGCATGCATATGCAAGTGGTATAGCATACCGCACCCCCAAACTTATATGCAACATGGTCCTCAATGTGTGGACAAGAAGAATAAGGAAAGAAGTTACCGGGATGACAGAAGGCGACAAAAATGGTATTCCACAGCAGCGGTTATCCTGTAATTAAGAAAAACCTGCACAGAACACCAACTAGATACCACGAGCATTAAAAGGAACAAAAAGTAGATAAATAGAACATAATGAAATAATTATGCACAAACAGACAATGCCAATATCACTGTATATCTAAGGGTCTGAACTGGTGTTTCCCAATTGTCTAAGAGGTCTATGCGATAAGATATTGACTATCCAGGCACGCTAATGTATAGCACGCAAAGGGGCTGCCTTTCTTTATTACCGCCATACTGTGTTGAAGCAATCTCAACAGTATTGGGAATCGAAACCAGGCAGTAATAAACGGAAATGATCAACTGAATCGCATATAACAAGTAGACAAGTGGTACTACATACATAGTCAAAATATAGAGACAGATATATTGACAGAAAGCAAAAATAAAGACAGTAAAGACAACACATGGTGTAAAAGAAAATATAAATGTATTCCATATAGATGAAAATGAGTTTCAGTACAAAGTGTACATGTAGGTGGAATACTCAAAAAGAAGCTAAAAATGAAAGAAAACATGGCCAACATGGCCTATCAAACATAAAGAAAGAAAAATAGTCGAAAATAAAACATAAAAGACAAAGAAATGCAGCTACTCGAGGGCGGGTGGTGGTGGTGGTGGCTCGGTGGGAGTAGAAGTGGAGGTGGAAGCTCGACCTGTGAACAGGAACTGCAGGTCCTGCCGGAGGGCTCGGAACTCGTCTAGAATCGCTCTCTGGCCTTGTGCCAGAGAAGAAATGTCCGTCCGAATGCCTGCCAGCTGACTCTGCGTCACCTGGACATGCTCGTCAAAACCCTGCTGGAGCCGCTCTACATCAGCCGCCAGGCAGGAATAGCCCATCGCTAAAATATCATGCCGCTCTGCAGCCACATCCATCTCCTCCTCCTCCATCTCCTCGTCATCGGACTCACCCTCTACTGGCTCGCCCTCATCCATCTCCACCGGGGCATCCATATCTACATCGTCTGGTGGATCACCCTGGTGGTCCTGTCGCTCTAAGTGTCGCCTCACCCTCTCCCACTGAGTAGATGTGAAGCGGGTGGGCGGTGCCAACTGAATGTCAGTATGACTGACCGATATATTGGCACTGCTGAGAAAAGCAGCGATCAGGAAAGGAAAGGGAAGCCGCCAACTCGCTGCTCTCCGCATCCTCTTGTTCACGAGGCCATCCCAGACCTTGAACATCTGCCCCCAGATCAGCAACGGGATCGAAAACCAAGTGCCCGTGTGGAAAGCATAGAGGCAATGGAGGAGGTCGCCCCTGCGCTCTGCCACGTGCTGCAGCGGACACGCGTTCTTGATGAGAACTGTGTCCAGGAACCAAAATCTGCTCGGGCACATCGATTTGGACGTGCAGTTGTGACTGGGCGTGGTAAACGCCTCGCCACACATGTCCATCACGATCGAGAACAGTGTCGTGTCTGCGGGGAGTGCGGCCCTGAAAAGTGGCTGACCGTCCGGGCCAACCATGTCCGGTGGCTGCTGGTGAGGGATGCCGAGCATCTGAGCAATTCGGCTCGGCATAATTGTGATCGTGACAGTGCCCACAACCGTCTCTAGTGTATCCGGCGCGGTGCAGGAGTAGGTCATGTGATCGTAAAAGACCTGCACTAAGCGCTCGTGTGCCACGTCGGTGGGAGGCACACATAGCCGGTCGAGGCGACGCCTCCTGAGCTCGGCAACCGTCCACGCGGTGTCGGGACGCCTCTCGAACTCTACTAAGTCAAAAATCTGCTCCGGGTGGAACTTTCGAGACCGGAAGACTCGCTCGGGCACGTCTCAAACAGAACCGGCGGTGTTCTTCACCTTCGCCATAGTCTCGGAACAGTCTGCACTTGATTCCAAAAATTACGTAAATAAAAGATAAATAAGAAGAAAACTAAACTAAGAATAAACTAAAAGAAGAAAAAATGAAAATGAGGTCCTAGTCCTTGGCACTGACAAGAATTCAAAAAGTCTCTCTTAAAGAAACGGTGTGAACTGATGCAACCGAAACGAAGGGTCGCGATTGCAACCCGTACACTAAGCATTTGAAACAGAGAGAATGAAAAATCTCAACCTTATATATACTCCTACCCCCCGAAACTTGCAAAATCTCATTACAAACACCGCAAATGCACCCATCCAACCCAATATCATCTAAATATGTTTATTACGCCGTAAAACTATCAAAAATGGCGAAAAAGTATACAAAAAGTAGCCATGCATCACTTACCTCAAGAGGAAGAAGATGAACGGCTCAAACAGAAGAAGACCCACTCGCAGCCGCGAAGAGAAGATAGTGCGAGTGCTAGCGGCGGCTTCGTACTATGTCGGATGGCGGCGGATGATCGGGAATGGTAGATCGAATGCTCGGGAGTGCTTGGAGAAGGTCTGGATCGCACGGAGGAGAGAAGGAAGTCGGATGATTGTTTTGAAATGAGAGGGAAGCCCAACGGTTTAAATAAGCTTTCGGATCACGTGCAGGCATCGCGTGCATCTCGATTGATCGAGATGTGCATTTCGATCAATCGAGATTTCGATTGATCGAAATCTCACTTCGATCAATCGAAATCAGCATCGATCGATCAAAATTCTTTTCTCGATCAATCAAAAATTCCTTCACTGAATCGAGTTTTTACTTCGATCAATCGAACTTTTAATTCATTCAATCGAAATTTTATTTCGATCAATCAAAATCTTCGATCGATCGAAGACCTATCGAAGTGCAATCGAAGAATACTACCTCTCGGGACTTTGGACTTGGCAAATTCTCTGCAATTTTTCGATCAATCGAAACTGAAATCTCGATCAATCGAAATCTCGATTGATCGAGATCCTGGTTTCGATCAATCGAGATGCTCAAAAACAGTCAGCTTGAGTTATGCTTCAGGGACTTGGATATTTGGGAATTAGATACTACATTGCTTAGATACAAACCTACTTTGGATTAAAGGGACATCATGGAAGCATGATAGCTACCATGGCTTCACCACCTTAAACGTCTATGGCGCGACGTCCGGATCGGCTCACGAGTCAAAATACACAGGATCCATCAAAGTGACGACATCCACGTATTCGGTGGTGACTTGGTCATCCACGCACACTTTTAAGCGCTGCCCGTTTACTTTGAACAACGAGCCATCTTTCAAGTCCTTCAATTCCACCGCTTCTTGGGGAGCGACGGAATTAACCAAAAATGGACCATCCCAACGGGAGCGAAGTTTTTCGGGAAACAAATGGAGGCGTGAGTTGTACAACCATACTTTTTGGCCCGGCAAAAATGTTTTGACTCGAATAATACGATCATGAAAGGCTTTGGACTTTGCCTTATAGATTTTCGCATTCTCATACGCGTCATGTCGCAATTCTTCCAATTCATTTAATTGAAGCTTTCGATTAGATCTGGCCTTTTGCATGTCAAAATTGAAAGTTTTGGTGGCCCACATAGCTTTATGCTCCAATTCAACAGGAAGATGGCATGCCTTGCCATAAACCAACCGATAAGGTGACATTCCAATGGGAGTTTTATATGCGGTTCGGTATGCCCATAATGCATCGTTTAGTCGCAATGACCAATCTTTCCGGTCGGGCCGAACAGTTTTTTGAAGAATGTTCTTAATCTCCCTATTGGATACTTCTACTTGGCCACTGGTTTGAGGATGGTATGGGGTGACTACTTTGTGTGTGACGGAGTATTTGGTAAGCAAGGTTCGAAGGAACCGGTTACAGAAATGTTTACCTCCGTCACTGATGATGGCCCGAGGCGTACCAAACCGGCTAAAAATATTAGCTTGAATGAATTTAACCACGACTGCGTGATCATTGGTTTTGGTAGCAACGGCCTCTATCCACTTAGATACGTAGTCCACCGCCACAAGTATGTACTCATGACTAGTAGAGGGTGAAAATGGTCCCATGAAGTCAATGCCCCACACATCAAATATTTCAACGATAAGAATAGGGTTAAGAGGCATCATGTCCTTCCGAGACATCGCGCCAAGGCGCTGACATCGCTCACAAGAGCGGCAGAATGAATATGCATCCCGATGAAGTGTCGGCCAGAAAAATCCGCATTGGAGAATTTTTGCTGCGGTTTTCTTAGCACTAAAGTGTCCCCCACAAGCGAGTGTATGACAAAACTTGAGAATGCTTTGGAATTCACTGTTGGGTACACACCTTCGAATTATTTGGTCGGGGCAATATTTGAACAATTGAGGATCGTCCCAATAATATGATCGTGATTGGGAGAGAAAATGATCCTTCTCTTGCTTGGTCCAAGAAGATGGTATTTTACCGATTGCCAAGTAATTAACCACATCCACATACCAAGGGATACTCTCTTGAGAGATGACAAAGAGTTGTTCATCCGGGAAGGATTCACAAACTGGAATGGAATTATGGAGGGATTCAACAAGAATTCTAGACAGGTGGTCAGCCACCACATTTTCAGTTCCCTTTTTGTCTCTAATCTCAAAATTGAACTCTTGCAATAAGAGTATCCATCGGATCAACCTAGGCTTGGTGTCCTTTTTGGCCAAAAGATGCCGGAGGGTAGCATAGTCCGAATAGACAATGACCTTTGAACCTAATAAATAAGCTCGAAATTTGTCTAATGCAAATACTACCGCAAGCAATTCCTTTTTCGTTGTGGTATAATTGATTTGAGCCTCGGAAAGGGTTTTACTTGCATAGTAGATGACACGTGACAGTTTGTCTACTCGTTGCCCTAAAATAGCACCCATGGCATAATCGGATGCATCACACATAATCTCAAATGGGAGAGCCCAATTTGGAGGGATTAGAATTGGAGCGGTTGTAAGCATGGTGCGGAGTTTTTCAAAAGCGTTAAGGCACGCTTCATCAAAGGTAAAGCAAGACTCTTTTTCAAGAAGGCGACACAAAGGCCGAGAGATCTTGCTAAAGTCTTTGATGAAACGGCGATAAAAGCCCGCATGCCCAAGGAATGAATGAATCTCTCTCACCGTTGATGGTGGAGGAAGCTTAGAAATGAGTTCAACCTTGGCTTTATCAACCTCTGTTCCTCTCTTAGACACAATGTGCCCTAGGACAATACCCTCTTGAACCATAAAATGGCTCTTTTCCCAACTAAGAATTAGGTTGGTCTCTTGACATCGTTTGAGAACACAAGCTAGATTTTGGAGGCATGATTCAAATGAAGGCCCAAAAACGGAAAAATCATCCATGAACACTTCCAAGAATTTTTCCACCATGTCCGAGAAGATAGACATCATACACCGTTGAAACGTCGCTGGTGCATTGCACAACCCAAAGGGCATGCGTCTATAAGCAAATGTGCCGAAGGGACATGTAAAGGTGGTTTTCTCTTGGTCCCTCGGGTCTATAGCAACCTGATTATAGCCAGAATATCCATCCAAAAAGCAATAAAAACTTTGTCCGGCTAATCTCTCCAATATTTGATCAATAAATGGGAGGGGGAAGTGATTTTTCTGAGTGGCTGAATTTAATTTTCGATAATCAATACACTCTCCATCCTGTGGTGGTGCGTTGGGGAACTAATTCACCCTTATCATTAGGTTGCACCGTAATACCAGACTTCTTTGGAACCACTTGAGTGGGACTAACCCACTTGCTATCTGAGATGGGGTAAATGATTCCCGCATCTAGTAACTTCACCACCTCCTTCATTACAACGTCCTTCATGTTTGGATTTAATCGACGTTGTGCCTCCCTTGAGGTCTTTGCATCCTCTTCCAAGTGTATGCGGTGCATACAAATAGAAGGGTCTATTCCCTTAAGATCTGCCACACTCCATCCTATTGCCTCCTTGTGCTCTTTAAGCACCTTTATAAGTTCCATCTCTTGATCATTGGTAAGATTGGAAGCAATAATGACTGGAAGGGTCTCATTAGCGCCCAAGAAAACATACTTGAGTGTAGCCGGTAGGGGCTTGAGCTCAAGTTGTGGTGGAGAAATTAAAGAAGGAGTTTGGAAAGTTTTGGACAAAGGGGGCAAGGGTTCTCTCGGAACTCTCCATTTAGGCAAATCCATGATAGTATTAACATCGAGCATGGAATTGACTTCACATATGGATTGCTCAATGTCAAAATCATCATAGTTGAAGTGATTTAGGCATGCCTCTAAAGGATCCTTGGAAAGAATAGAAGGAAGTGCTTCTTGAACAAGGTCTTCCACAACATCAACACAAAAGCACTCACTTTCGTCATCGGATGTGTGGTGGGAAGCATTGAAAATGTTCAAGCGGACTTTCATATTCCCAAAAGAGATGTCCATCACTCCAGTATGGCAATTAACGCAAGCGTTTGCCGTGGCCAAGAATGGACGACCTAGAATGATAGGAATATGACGATTCAGATTTTGGACCGATTCCGTGTCAAGGACTATGAAGTCCACCAGAAAATAGAATTTGTCCACTTGAATGATGACATCCTCAATGATGCCACGTGGTTGCTTCACCGAACGGTCGGCGAGTTGCAACACAACCGTGGTATGCTTGAGTTCCCCCAAACCTAGTTGTTGGTAAACTGAGAATGGAAGCAAATTGACACTAGCCCCTAGATCAAGAAGTGCCTTTTCAAAAGATTGATTTCCGATGGTGCACGAAATGGTCGGAGCACCCGGATCTTTGAATTTAGGAGGGGCTTGGTGTTGGAAAATGGAGCTTATGTGCTCAGTTAAGAGGACTTTCTTAGGGAAATCATTCCTAGATTTGCGCTTTTGAGTGCACAAGTCCTTCAAGAATTTCGCATAGGAGGGAATTTGTCGAATAGCATCAAGGAGAGGGAGATTGATCTTTACTTGCTTGAAGATCTCCATCATGTTTTGGATTTTCTCTCTTTGCTTCCCGAAATGAGAAGGTTCCTTCAATCTTTGAGGAAAAGGAACCGGAGGTTCATAAGAGGTGTCAAGATTTGGAATCGATGATGACACAACTTCACTTGCCTTTCCTTTTGGATTTGAAGGGGTAATTTGCAAATTTGGATTTAACGGAAACAATTTTGGATTTAATTGGGATTCTTTTGGATTTTTAGGTTGCTCTTGGAATTCCTTTCTCTCTTCCTCCCCTACTTTGGAATTGATGATTTTTCCACTCCTTAAGGTGGTGATTGATTGAACTTGCTCCGGAGGAGCATTACAAGTTGAAGATGATGGATCCTCAATCACATGGACACCTTTGGGATTCGCCACCGGTTGACTCGGTAACTTACCTTCCTCCCTTCTATTTAAGGCATTAGCTAGTTGCCCGATTTGAGCTTCTAACCTAGCCATAGATTGAGCATTGGCTTCAAGCTTAGAGATTGATTGAGAGTGAGTTTGCAATAAGCGGGTATTGGCCTCAAGATTGCTTATCACTCTTTCTTCAAAGCTTTGGCTTCTCGGAGGAGGTGGTGGTTGTTGGTAATTAGATCTTTGATTGTAAGGTTGAGGATTTGGCCTATAATGAGGCTGTTGAGATTGGGAATTGAAAGAATTTTGCCCTTGGAAAGAGGGACTTGATTCTTGAGGTTTCCATGAAAAAGTTGGATGGTTCTTGTAACCAGGATTGTACGTGTTTGAATATGGATCATTCATTTGTTTAGAGTACAAGGCATTCGCTTGCTCTTGAGCATAATCGGGAGATTGCCCGGCAATAGGACAATCTCGCACAAAATGCGAAGTGCTATAGCAAAACGAACACCCTTCCTGATTTTGGACAGATTGGTTTGGAGTAGGCAGCCCATTTTTCATGATTAAATCCATTTTTCGGGATAGGGCTTCTACTTGCATGGCAACCTCATCTACCCGTGAAATTTCATGCACTCCTCTACAAGGTTGGGTGGCCTTCCCTTTCCTAGTGGAGGATCGTTGAGCTGAATTGTTGCTTAGGGTTTGAAAAAGTTTCCATGCCTCATCGGGGCTTTTCAAAAGGTACCCACCCCCACACGCGGAGTCTATCATTTGTCTATGTTGCTCACTCACCCCATCATAAAAGCTTTGCACTAGCTGCCATTTTGGGACAGCATGATGCGGACAAGATTTTAAAAGATCTTTTAACCTCTCCCACGTCTCATGGAATTGTTCTTGGTCAATTTGGGTGAATCCGGTGATTGCTCGCCGAATATCACTTATCTTACCCATTGGGAAGTATTTTTTCAAGAACTCTATTTGCATCTCCGCCCAAGAATGGATTGAGTTAGGTTCTAAGGAGTTGAACCAACTTCTAGCTTTATCTTTTAGGGAGAAGGGGAACATACGCAGCTTTAGGTCATCCTCCGTAAAGTGTGGTACACGAATAGTGGAACACACGGAAAGGAAGTAATCTAAGTGCCGGTACGGATCCTCATTAGGGAGACCGTGGAAGCTATTAAGAAGATTGATGGTGGAGGACTTTATTTCGAATTGAGTTGCCGCTACATCCGGAAATTGGATACATGAAGGTACTTCAAATGTAGTCGGAAGGTAAAAGTCCATAAGCAACTCTCCTTGAGGAGGTGGTGGTGGAGGTGGTTGTTCATGATTAAAAGGAGGTAGTCCGGGAGGTTGTCTCTCATTTGGATCCATGTTTTCAGTCCTAGGCAATATAGGGTCCCTAGAGGTTCCTCTACGTTGTCTAAGTGTTCGTTCAAGTTCAATGTTACACGGAAGCAAAGGAAGTGACAAGGACCGTCTACCTAGCATGCATTAACAATCGAACAACACCTCAATACACAAAGTAACAATAATCTATACAAAAAGAATGAATGAATTCAAATCACTAATTTTAGGCGTTATACTCACAAAGGGTTCCAAGTTTACTCCTTTTAGATGCCCGCCATGTGGTATATCTAAAATCAAGAAGTTTGAGCACTAAGAACAAAATATATACAAAAAGAATGAAAGAATTTCTAGCCTAAGAATTAAACTAGATTTAATCTTCCCATGGTGACAATTAAACCTTAGTCCCCGGCAACGGCGCCAAAATTTTGATGTGGTCGGAACTAAATTATATTGTAAGCTTAATTTTGCCCTTTTTATCAAAATATAATTTAACCACTCGCAAGAGCATGAATCTTTGTAGATAAGGTTCTATATAGAGGGTATCGATCCCACGAGGACTAGTCGCAATTGTCTTAAAGGAAGATTAATTCTACTTTAATTTGAAAAATAGATTTTTGAATTTGTGTTTATAAACTATTGCATGAATGAAATGACAAGAAAAGTAAAGAGTTTAAAGGTGGGAGAGAGAACTAGGGTTGGTTTCCACCACTAGCCATTCACATGTTCATAAGTGTAGCAAGCATGGGATTCATTAATTAAATGCCTAACAATGTCATTAGGCTTGTGACCTCAATGACATATCAAAAGATCAATGTGTGTGCTAACCTATCATAATCCATCTTCAACAAGCATAGCTCTTCAACCTAACTAACTACCTAATTACTCTACTCTCTAAGTGAACACTACATGCATCCAAACTACCTTGTCTTGGCATGGTCTATACAAACTAACATCACACATTCATTTAAACACCATTATCTAGCCATCATTTGCACTTCTTGTGGAATATGCAAATGTTATGCATTCAAGTGACAAAATCTACTCTAAGACAAGAATAAATTTCATATCAAATGAATATATATAAGAGATGTATTTGTGTATATAATCACTAGGCTAAATAATCAACATTTAATTACAAATCCCAAGAGCTACAAAGATGAACAAGTTTACATGGCTAGGGGTTGAAACCAACACCCTAGTAGAAGAGTTAGTTGCTCATGGTTTCCTTGCACCCTTCCATTGATGAAGAAAGTGAAGCTTCTTGGTCTGGTTCAGCTTCTCCTCTTCCTCTCTCGAAGGTCTCTCTTGAAGTATTCTGATCTGTGTTGAGAGATATATGAGATATGAGAGATATGGCTCTTTTTGTGTGCTTTTTGGCTTCCTTTTCAACCTTGGGCCCCACCATATATATATATATATATCACTATATATATCTATTGCATTAATAAGGCCCCCAAGAGTCTTGTTCAAGTCAGACAATCCCCCTAAGTCGTGCAAAAAGGGGGATTTTGTTGCAAGTGGGAGAGCAGGTGAGCAAGTGGCCAAGTGGGTTCTGCAGAATCTCGATTGATCGAGATTGAATCTCGATTGATCGAGATTTCGATCAATCGAAATGAGATCTCGATCAATCGAGATTTCGATTAATCGAGATTAGCATCTCAATTGATCGAGATGCCTTTGGCTGCATTTTCTGATTTCTTCTCTTGACTGCAGAAAGCTTCAAACTTTGCTCCATTTACTCCAATACCTGCAAAACATCAAAAACACAAAAATACCGTAAACATATCTCGGTAAACGCAAAAACAGAACTAACGTATGCAATAAAGAGGGTTCAAATGCATAGAATTGAACACTTATCATGAGTCTCTTGTAAATAGAATTACTGGTAGAGTTTAATCTTGGACCAGTAGGTACTTATCCTTTGGAGGTATAATCTTGGACCAGTAGGTACTTATCCTTGGAGGTAGATTGCAGCTGATTAATGCTGTCCTCTTTTCTGCTCAAGTCTACTGGGCTTCAGCATTCCTACTTCCTAAGGCTGTCATGAAGGCGATAAATTATGTTATGAGGAAGTTTTTATGGAAAGGGACTAATTTAAGTCTGGGGGGTGAAAAAGTTGCTTGGGCTGATGTTTGTCGTCCAAAAATGGAGGGGGGATTGGGTATTAAAGATATTGTGACCTGGAACACTGCAGCTATTGCTAAGCATCTGTGGAGATTGGTGCAGCCTCATACGAACTCGATTTGGGTTGAGTGGGTGAAGAGTCACCTCCTTAGAAATAGGAATATTTGGAGTATAAAAGTGCCAGCTGACTGTACTTGGACTTGGAGGAAGATTCTGAATATAAGGCCCATTTTTCAGAATAATATTCAGTGTCGGGTGGGGAATGGCAAATCTACTTCACTATGGTATGATTCTTGGTTACCAGGTGGACCAATTCATCTGCAATATCATAGAAGAATTATCACTGATTCTGGGCTAGGGGAGAATGCAACTGTTACAGCAGTTATACAGAATAACACGTGGCATTAGCCTACCATAAACACTTTGGAGTGGATGTCCTTAAGAAGCAGCGTTCCAGAGGGTTTTCAACCGTGTGATAGTATTGAAGATAAGGTTCTGTGGAGACCTGTTCAGGGGGATTTTTCAGTCAAGTCTGCCTGGGAAGAATTAAGAAATAAGCAGGGGCAAGTGCCTTACAAAGATATTGTTTGGTTCCCTGCTCATATTTCGAAGCATGCATTCAATATGTGGCTTGTGGTGCAGGATAGGCTCAGAACTCAATATAGAATTATGCAATGGGGTGTTGTCTAGAATGCATAGTGTATATTTTGTAGAAGCAGAACAGAAGATCGAGATCACCTTTTCTTTCAATGCAATTTTACCAAGAGAATTTGGAGATTTGTTGCAGGGAAGTGTGCTTTACAATGGCCTGACCTGCCTTGGGAGGGTATTCTGCAATGGGCTATGCTAGCCATAAGAGGGAAAACGCTGCTTTCTATTCTGAATAAGTTAGCTTTTGCTGCTTCTGTGTATGAGATAAGGCATGAAAGGAATAAGAGGGTGTTTGTGGATAAATATAGGGCTCTTGAAGTGATCCAAATGGGAATTGTCCAGGTGGTCAGGAGCACTTCAAATTTATGGGTTCAACATGAGTGGCACCTCCCACAGTGTATCTTTGATAACGGATAATAGGTATGGTTTGCTGCTTGATTTGTGGGGAAGCTTCTGTTGCCGGTGGTATGTCTAGTTGGAGTCAAACTTTGATGTGGGTTCTCATTCCATTGTGTGTGGAGTGTGAATGGCCAATTGGGGGAGGGCAGGTTATGTTGTAGGTGGTATGTCTAGTTGCAGGTTACATATTGAGGTGGGTCTTCGTCCCAGTTCGTGTGGCAGTGGGTCTGGAGTGGAGATGGCCATGAGGGGATGGGCAGATATGAGCTGGATGTGGAGTGCACAGAGAGTATTGCTGGGGGCTTGCTGGATATGGTATGCCTGAGCTTGTTGTGTCCAAGCTGCTAGTGGAGGCAGGTTGTGGGGTGTTTCCCAGTATGCGTGTACAGGTAGGAGGTGTGTTTGGATATATTGGTTTGTTGTAGAATCTATGGGGAAGGTTCTGTATTTTGGATTGGTTAGATTGACGGGTTGCAGATTTTCTGGGGCAGTCTAGGTGGAGTCCAAACAATGCTGGATGGTTTTTTGAAACCGCTGATGAGGCTGATGTTAGGGACTGGTGGTGCATATTGATGATGCGAGACTGGTGGATGGTCTATTTGAATTGCAAGAGTTCAGCATCTCATTTGTTCATCTGCTGGGGGCACGGTGATAATAGGCAGGCTATGGTTGTTCTATTGCTGGGGTGGGAATAGGGTATGGTTCTTGATTGTATGTGTCTGTATTGCATGTCTTCTAGCTTGTTCTATTGGTGGGGTGGGTATAGGTGTATGGTTCTTGCTTGTATGGTGGATATGGGGATTCCACATTTTTAGTTTTTTATTATTCCCCCTTGGGGAATGCCCCAAGTCAAATTGTAGTTTGACTTTTGTTTGAATTAATATATCACCCTTGCCTTTCGAAAAAAAAAAAAAGGTATCTTGGAAAACTGTTTATTTACCTACTGCTGAAGGAGGGTTAGTGTAAGGACCGGAATTTATTTTGACCGGTCCCGGATGAAATTTTGACCGGATTTATTTTTTTTATTTTTTTTGAATAAATTAAAATTTTCGAAAAGATGTCGTATATATATATATATATATATGGAATTATATATATATATATATATGAAGATGGAGGATATGGATATATATATATATGGGAATATATATATATATATATACATATGGTATTATGTGTGTAAGTGTATTTAGAAAAATACACATGTAGAGTTGGATACATATATGCATATCTATTATTTTATGTGGATATTATATGTGTGGGTATGAAGGTTCAAAAAAATGAAAGGGAGAGAGTGACCCACGTGGGCCGGCTGGCTGAGTGGGAAAGAAAAGAAAGAGACCAAAAGTGGTCTCGGCTGGGAAAGAAGAAAAGAGAAGAAAAAGAAAAGAAAAGAGAAAAAAAAGAAAAAGAAAAGAAAGAAAGAGGAGAGAAGGGGAAGTCGGGAAGAGAAGCCGAGAGTGGGATCGGTAGAGAGAGAAAGAGAAAGTGACGCCGAGAGAGAAGGAGCTTCGGTGCTCCGGCGGCTGCTCCGACGTGGGCCTCTCGACGGTGGCAGCGGCAGTGGGCCGTGGCTTGCAAAGTGGTGGGTCTCTCTCTCTCTCTCCTCTTCACGACTGGACTCGGTTTCAATCACGGGTTCAGACCGCAAGGTGGTGGTTTGACTCGGTTACGGAGGTGTTTCCGGTAGTGGTCAGCCATGGTGGGCGGCGACTTGGGTTGGTTGAAACTAGTGGTTTCGTACAGTATTTCGACAATCGGCTCTGACGTGGGTCGATTTGCAGAGGCTTCAAATGGGTTTTCTGTGGTGGGTTTCTTCCATGGTGCTTGGGGGTTTTCGGTTGACTATTCCGGCGGTGGAGCTGGGTCCTTCACGGCTGGGGTGAGGGAGACAGAGGTGGTGGTTTCGGCTTGGATCGTTGGGTCCGTTGAGGTGAGTCGATTGGGTCCAATTGTTTTGGGACTTTTTGGTGACTGTGAAAGATGGGTTGGTTTCCATTTGTTTTTGGGATGGTGGTTGGCTGTGGGTTCGGTCCTTGTGGTTGTTGGTTCCGGCTAAATTTCGGAATTGGGTTTTGGATTGTGACTAGTTCTAAGTTCAGTTTGGTGGCTCGGTTGGGGGCCGTTTGGCTCACCTTTGACCACGTTTTGGTTGAGTTTCGAGGTGAGGTGAGGCTATGTATGGTGGTTCACAAGTTGCTTGATTTTGGGAAGGATGATGGCTGGATTCGACAGTTTGCGGTTCGGTTTGGACAGCTGGTAGTGGTCACGAATTGTGGTGGTTTGGGACCAGAATGGTTACCTTGTGGCGTTGGGCATTGACGGCCATAGTGGGGGAGCTTGAATTAGTTGTTCGTGGTGGAAACAACCATGGTGGAGGTTGAAGATAGCCTTCACATGGTGGCTGGAAGTGTTGAGTTCACGGGTGTGAACTCGGGTAATGGTAAATGATAATGGTTGAAGATCGTTCCAAGTTGGGTTGGTTCACTTTGTTTGGATTGGACCGGAACATTAAAAGGAAACGAAGTGGTCCGCTGGATTGCTCGTGTGGACTTCGACACAGGGCCGGATCGAGCATGGAGATAGGCCGCTTTGCCGGCGCAGACTTAGCGAAAGCTGGACCTAAGGCAAGTTGATTCTTGCCTCTATCTCATACATATATTTTATGTATGTTGAGTAATTTACATATGTCTCAATTTAAATCATATGTGGTATGTGTATATACATATATATGTAGGCGCTTATATATATGTGTGTATAGGGAATGTGGTACATATATGGGATGTGAGAGGATATACATATGTGTGTGTGTATATATATGTATGTGCGGGTTTGGAAAGCGATAACATGTTAGACTTATCGCCTAATTGCATTGTGATATGCATGTATGTATAGATTAAAGTCTATGAAGAGTATGCTAAATAACACATGTTTAGCTATATGTTGTCTTGTATGCATATGTGGCTTTTATGCATGAGGTTCAGTATATATATAGGTGATTATATATATGGTTGCAGCGGTAGAAATGCATGCTAAGTATGAATTTACTTTTGGCGAGTATTTGAAAAGCATAAAATGTGCTAAGTGCTTTATATGTTCTTGATACATATGTGGGTGACGTAATATATATATGTGTGTATATATATTGTGATTGGAATGCATGCTAGCTACTTGTAGTGAATACATACATTGAATGAGAGCATGATTGTATTTATGCTAGCGTAGGTGCATATGTGACTTATATGCATGATTTGACATATACGTGACTATATGCGGGAATGTGGATATGAGATGCATGCTAGCTATATTTACATATATCAAAAGTATGCATTGGTTATAGCATGACAAAAATGTGCTAAGTTGAAGTGTTTGCATATAAGAGGTTTTATGCGGGTTTTGAACATATATGTGCTATATGTGTTGGAATGTGATGAAAAGCATGTCAAATACTTCTTTTTAGTATTCATAAGCATGGTTGAAGCATGAATGTACTATGCTGTATATATATGCATCCATATTGCATGTATAGGAGGGAAATGACACATACGTGGTTATATGTGGGTTTATGTAGAGGGAAATGCACGCTATGTACTTATATACTAGCTGGTGCATTGGGATAGCATAAAATAGAATGCTTAGTTACGTATACATCCATATTGCATATATGGGAGGTTGCGGGAAAATTAACGCAAAAAGAGGTGCACGGGACTTCGGAGTGGTCCAACCGTGTCACGAGAAGTGGTATAATCATCCACTACGTATGGCCATCGGAGTGGACCCGCCATACAAAGGCTTTATGCCTAGAATCGGAGTATGTCCAACGTTTGTGAGCTTCGGAGTTGCCCCCTCACAATTTGGCAAACTAATATATTGCCATCGGAGTATGTCCAATAAGTATGGCCCTCGGAGTGGACCCGCCATGCTAAGGCTTAAAGCCTGGGAATCGGAGTATGTCCAATGAATGTGAGCCTCGGAGCTGTCCCCTCACATAATGGCAATCCTATACATTGCCAGAGTAGGATGACCTTTCGGAGTGGTCCAGGTCATAGGTTGGTTATCGGAGTTGTCCTAGGGCACATGATCCTCGGAGCGGGCCAATCATGTGGGGTATCGGATGAGGACCGAGAGTGAGAGTATGTGCAAGCTTTGATGCTTGTCTTATGTATCGGATTATGACCGTGGAAGGTGGAAAATACCTTTATGCTTATGTGTTTATCTGTTAAGCATGTTTTCCTGTTTAAATGCATCTTTATTGCATTTGTGATGTGCTACTTGGCGAGTAGGAGATGTGGTAGTTGATTTACATCGTTTTTGTAAACGTGTTGACATATATGTTCTATATACATATTCATGCGGAATGTTTACTGCTTTCAAGCATGTTGAAAATGATTTCTAAAATCATGTATAGTGGATTATGTATGTTCATATGTGCTAGAGTAGCCATATACATCATTGGTTCATGCATGCTAGGTAGAGCATGGTCTTAAATATTGTGATATATTTAAGTGCATGTATATTTTTGAGAATATGTGAGGATCGACCTGCTGCAGCGGTGATAGTATGGTTCTACATACCTTGTTGGGCCTTTGAGCTCACCCCCTCCCAGGTTTTGCAGGTATTGCTGGTTTTGGAGTCAGTTGGGGAAACTGACAGCACCGGTTACAGAGGTAGTGTTTAGATTACTTAGAATCTGATGTATGTCCAGAATATTGGATAGATAGACGTGTTACATTTGGATTAAATGTATGGAGAGGGTTATATTGATTCAGTCCCTTCAATTGTATTTATTCATGTGATGTATGTATTAAATACGGACATTCAAGGACTGAGACATGTATTTATGATTGTATTATGCATGTGTAGAAATATTGGGGGGACACGAGCCCAGAAGTGTCCATTTTTATTGTTTAGATATAAATGCTGGGGGGACACGTGCCCAGAAGTGTCCATATAAATTGTAAAGCAGGTATATCATGCCAGGAGCTGATTATTTAGAGTGAGTCATGCCCAATTTTCGTAAAAATGATAGGAAATTGAGGTTGCATGATCAGGTGATGGTTAGAGCGTGAGGGTGATCTCACGGGGTTCACACCTCGGTTTCCGGGCCTCGGGAATCGGGGCGTGACAGTTAGGGGTCAAAGATTTATCAATGTGGAATGTGGTAGCCATGTCAAAGCACCTGTGGCAAGTGGTTCAATATAAGTCTGATTTTATTTGGGTTGTTTGGGTTCAGAAGCACCTTATAAAGCAAAAGTGTTTCTGAAACTTAAAAACTCCATCCGATTGCTCATGGACATGGAGGAGACTTCTGAAAATGAGAGATACCTTCAGGAAGGCAATTCAGACTTAGATTGAGAATGGTATGTTAACATCCTTGTGGTATGATTATTGGATTCCCAATGGTTCTATTTGTGTGCAATATAATAGCAGAATTATAAGAGATTCAGGATTGGGGCAGGGAGCTAAGGCTGTAACTGTTATACAAGGAGATGAGTGGAAGTGGCCATCTACTAACATATTGGAATGGATGGATTTAAGAAATAGTATTTCTGCAAATTTTAATCCCTCATCTAGTAAACTTTGATAGAATTTTGTGGCTTCCTGGAAATGGGGTTTTTTCAATTAAAACAGCTTGGGAGTTCTTGAGAGTAAAACAGGGAATAGTGGCATGGAAAGATGTTGTTTGGTTTCCACAAGCTATTCCTAAGCCTGCTGTGCTTCTCTGGTTAGTAGTGCAGAATAGGCAATGGACTCAACAAAGGAGGATGCAGGCTGGTATGACTCAATCTTGAGCTTGTGTGTTCTGCAGAAGTAGAATTGAGGACAGGGACCATTTGTACTTTGACTGTGCTTTCACAAGGAGGATTTGGAATACTGTTGCTGATAAATGTGCATTACAATGGCCTTCACAGAACTGGTATGATATTATTCATTGGGCTAGTTTAACTCTAAAGGGTAAGTCATTACCATCTATCATTAGCAGATTGACATTAGCTGCTGTGGTATATGAAGTGTGAAGGAAAGGAATCACAGAATCTTTAAGGATGAATTTAAGGATAGTGATACAATAACAAAGAGCATCATTCAGACTATCAGGTGCAAGCTATTCTCTCTTGATAACTTTGATAAGTCTATTGTTAATTGCTGGTTACAAATGGAATGGGGTCTTCCTGAAACTGTGTTTAAGCATGGCTAGACCTATGAGAAAGAGGCATAGAAGTGGTAGTGGGTGTTGTTGTGGGGTTATCCTAATGGTCAGCCTTATGGTTCAGGTATCTTGTGGGTATAGCTTCTCGTTAGTTCCTGCTTGTGGGGAAGGTGGTGTGGATATAGTCTATGTGGTAGGTAGGCAATTGAGGGTATAGATGCTATCCTAAAGGACATTTTATGACTTATTGTATTGAAAAAAGTTTTGGTAGGAGGTTTTGTATTAGTTGCATTTTGATGTATTGGTCTTTTTATTTTTGCTGCTATTATTGGTGTGGGCTGTTGTTGTGTTGGTGGGTCTGGGGTTTCCACCTTGTTTCCCCCCTTGGGGTATGCCCCAAGTCATCCTGTAATGACTTACAACTCACTACTCACTGACCTTTCAAAAAAAAAAAAAAATTTGGCAGTTATTTTTTATGTTTGGTTACTATTTATCTTTTCTTGAGTTTAGGTTTGCTTTATAGCAAAAATATTTTTCAATTTTGGTCACCAAAATCCAATTTTTCCTTATTTTTATCAGTTTGTAATGTGGTGTATAAGTGTATAGCCAAAATTATAGCTAATAGGTTGAAACCTGTGCTGCCTGATTGTACTGGCTTTTGTAACTGGTAGGTGTATGACTTATAATATCTTGCTTGTTCAAGAACTGTTACGTAACTACCACAAGCATTCTAAGCTGGGTAGGGTTGCTTTGAAGGTTGATTTGAGGAAAACATATGATATATTGTCATGGGCTTTTTTGGAGGAAACTTTGAGAGCTTTTCAGGTTCCTGATAAGATGGTAAGGTGGATTATGACCTGTGTGTCTACTGCAAAGTTTTTCATTAATTTAATGGTAATTTGGAAGGCTATTTTGGTAATGGCGGGGGGTTAAGACAGGGAGATCCAATGTCTCCTTATTTGTTTGTAATGGGAATGGAGATTTTAACTGGCATTCTTAGAAGTAAGATTGAGCAAGGTAGCTTCAAGTATCATTGGAAATGTGCAGCATAAGAATTGTCCAGTTTAATATTTGCAATGATCTAATGGTTTTTACTGCTGGTGATGTGTATTCAGAGGGTATTTTGAAGGAAGCTTTGGAGGAATTTGGTGCTATGTTAGGCCTTGTTCCGAATTATGCTAAAAGTTTAATGTTTTGTGCTGGCTTGAGGTCTAGTGGGAATTTCTAGTGAGATACTTGGGGGTTCCTCTCTTGTCATCCAAACTGAGGGATCACTGTAATGATTTGGTTGATAGGATCACATCAAGAGTTCAGTCTTGGATGAGCAAATATTTGTCTTATGCTAGCAGGTTGCAGTTAATCAAGACAGTGTTTTTCTCTGTTCAAGTTTATTGGGCTTCTACCTTTGTGCTTCCTAAGGCTGTGCTGAAGGAAATTTCAGTTATCCTTAGAAGATTTTTATGGAAAGGGTCTGCTCTGAGTGAGGGGGGTACTAAATTATCTTGGGAGAGTATTTGTTTACCAACTTCTGAAGGAGGGCTGGGTGTAAAAGATCTAGCAGTGTGGAATGTGGCAACAATGTCTAAGCATCTATGAAGGGTTGTCCAACCTCAATTGAGTCTATTTGGGTTGACTGGGTTAAGAAACACCTTATTAAACAGAAGCATTTTTGGAATATGAAAGTTTCATCTCATTGCTCATGGACTTGGAGGAGAATTCTGAAAATGAGACATACTTTTAGAAGGGTCATCCAGATTCAGATTGGGGATGGGTCGTTAACCACTCTATGGTATGATTATTGGCTTCGTATTGGTCCTATCTATTTGCAATATGATAGTAGGATTATTAGAGACTCAAGGTTGGGAACTGATGCAAGAGTGGCTGTTGTTATACAAGATAATGGATGGAAATGGCCTTCTACCAACACATTAGAATGGATGGATTTAAGGGACAGTATACCTGGGAATTTTAAACCCTCTCCACGCTAGTATGACAGAACTATTTGGGTTCCTGGTAATGGGACATTCTCTGTTAAAATAGCTTGGAAGTTTTTGAGAAGGAAACAACATGTGGTTCCATGGAAGGATATAGTATGGTTTACTCAAGCCATCCCTAAACATGCTTTACTCTTGTGGCTGTGGGTGCAGAATAGGCAATGGACTCAACAAAGGATGATGCAGGTGGGTATTACTCATACTGGTTGTTGTATCTTTGCAAAAGTAGAATTGAGGATAGAGGACACTTGTACTTTGGCTGTAGTTTTACAAAGATAATATGGCTTACGATTTCGAAGTGTGCTTTGAAGTGGCCTAATCAGAATTGGGATGACATGATTCATTGGGCTTGTTTGACTCTAAAGGGAAAATTAGTTGTATCTATTGTTAACAGATTGGCTTTGTCAGGTGTTGTGTATGAAGTGTGGAAGGAACGGAACAAAAGAGTATTTAAGGATGAATTGAGGGATTGTGATCCAATTACTAAAATGGTTATTTAGACAATAAAACTCAAACTATTCTCCCTTGAAAATTTTGTGAGATCTCCTATAAATAGATGGTTGCAGCTGGAGTGGGGTCTGCCAGAATCTGTTTTTAAACATGATGTAGAATATACTTCTAGTAGCTCAAGCTACTGTTGTTGGTATGCTGTATTTGGCTTATTAATGTTGAATCAAAACTACAGGATGGATTGTTTTTCTAGTGACTATGGTAATGTGGATGTTTTGAGGAGCTTTTATGATGCATGCACTCTTGATTGTGCATGTAACAGTAGATTCAGTTTTGGTTTTGATAGCAGTTGGATTGTTGCTACAGCTCTGAATTATTGCTGGATTTCTATTGCTATAAGATCTTGGTTGTGTGGGTGATATGGCTGGTTATAGGAGTGCTGATGCTGTGAGCTATTTTATTCGTAGTAGTTTGAGTCTTGTTCTTTGGGTAGGCCTATGGGAGTCTAAGCTATGGCTTGTGTTGCTTTTGTTGTTGATTGGAAGTGGGTTTGTTTTTGGAGTTTTGGTTTGTTGGTTCGGCTCTTCTGTACTTGTTGCTTTCTTTGTTAAACTTTGGTGGGTGTGGGGTTTCCACCTTGTTCCCCCTTGGGGTATGCCCCAAGTCAATCTATAATTGGCGTTGTTGAATGAATACAAATCACTGACCTTTCAAAAAAAAAAAAAAAGATAAAACATATTAAGATCCATGTATTAAATCACAGATATTAGATATAACCCATACTAAATTTTAAAGATGAAACAGTTGACCACCATCTACTCTAAAAGCTTAAGCTGTTAAAGAGGACAACTAAAATATTTAGATCGTCCAACATGCCCCGTCACGTGCAACTTACTTTTAGGTTCTGTCAATTTTAATTATCAAGGTGACGGTGAGGTTTGAATCCAGAATCGAGCAAACCCTGCTCTGCTCTGATACCTGACTTTGATATCATGTTAACAACCATTTACTCCAAAAGCTTAAGCTATTAGAGAGGGTGCAATTTAAATATTTAAATCCTCCAACATAAACAATTATATAGCATTTTGAACAGAAAACTACTAGGTTCATAGAGCTTATTTGTCTAGTCCCTTATAAATGTGGTTGGCTAAACATAATTATAGGAAGTATTTACCTACACATATGCAAATAGTAAGCAAACACACAAATAGGGAAGAAACTTTACCACTGGTCCTCTTTGGATTATCACACCCTTGATAATAGGCTAGTACAAGACGAATATCAGCTAGTCTAAATCGGGCAACATCTGAAGCAAAACAAGCAGCTAATTAATACTAAAATCAAGCATAAGCCTAAGTACATCCATGATAATCAAGAAGACAAGAAGAGTTCCTTATATAAATATACTCTGATAATGATAGGATGGTTACGTTTAAGAAAGAGATAAGATCCAAGAGTCCTGTATAATCTTCTTTAAGCTTCGATGGCTTAATTGGTATAGAGTTTTCCGGCTGAAGGCAATTTTCAAGAGCATGACCACACACATGAAGAATTCTTGAAGGATCTTTCTTCATCTTTGAAAGAACCTGCCAACAGGAACATCTTATTAACAATATTAAAAATTATAAATCATATGTAAATATATTTATATTTACTTGAAGGGGGAAAAGGAAGAGAGAACACCCAAAACAAGGAACAATGTAAGGTATACTCAGTTGCTAATGTTTATATGGAGATGCTCACACCTTTAAGTCAAGTATTTGGAGCAAGAGGGAGAACAAGAACATCCGCACACAACTAAGCCAATGTGCTTGTCTGTGTGCACCAACAGTGTTGTATCTTCTTCAACCTTCCATGGCTTAATTGGTATAGAGTTTTCGCTATTAAGAACATCCTATTAACAACATTAAAAATTATAAATAATATGTAAAATACATTTAGATTTACTCGAAGGGGGAAAACACATAGAGAACATCCAAAACAAGGAACAAGTGCCTAATGTTAATATGACACTCATATTTTTTATCATCTAAATAATGAAACTCAGAAATTGTCACTCGCAATCACCTACACAGTTTAGAAGCAAAGAAAATATGCAGCAACTACTTAAGAGACTAAAAAATTAATAGATTAAAATTAACAAAAATAGGGATTGTTGTTCTTCAGACAAGAAGCTCACAACTCCATCACCACAACCAAACACTAACCCATCAACCATGGCTGCCACGGCCAGTCTCCACCACACCTCCTGCCCAAACCCACTTCCTCCACCATGCGACCACCATTGCTACTGTTAGCTCAAATCCACACTAAGACAGAACAAAAACCAGCCTACCACCCAAACAAACCAACCACAACCCACACCATCATGGCACCAAACCCAAACTATGACAACACCACAAACCACCATGCACCACAACTAGTCGAACTACCCGCTGCCAACATCATCTTCACCCAAACACGTCTTCCACCACTGCCACAACCCACCATCATCTTCACCCAAATACATTCACCATTCAGCCACCATTTTTGGACATATGGGTACAAAACCTGCCAAGAGGGTGAGCTGAGTAATATGCATTTTAACACATTCAACTAGTTTTAGCTTCACAACAAGCAATACCACTAATTCATCAAATGAGTTGCCTATTAACCATTTCTCATTTCTCAGTGTACATTTAACTCAAACCACATGTATCTACCATTGCACCTTATATAAAAAATTCTCCCTTTAAAAACAGAACAATTCTCCCATATTTTCTTATGAAACAAACATAATTCAATTATCAGCTTATATCTTATCTATATATCAGTCTCGAACGGCCTAGTACAAACAAATTTCCATGTCTAATATAATATTGGCAGTCCTATTGACTCACAAGTTGCACTTCAAATAATAATTAGATTACGAAAAGTAATATGCACTTGATAATTTGAATGCTTCAGTTACATGTACTTAAAATATGTCTCATGATTTCTATAAAAGCTGTAATTGACATATATAGAAAAGAAAATGACACTCATTTTTTTTCCTCTGAATAATGAAACTTAGAAATTGTCATTGGCAATCACCTACACAGTTAGAAGCAAAGAAAATATACATCAACTAATTAAGAGAGTAAAAAATTAATAGATTAAAATTAATAAAATAGGAATTTTTGTTCTTCAGACAAGAAGCTCACAATTCCATCACCACAACCAAACACTAACCCATCAACCATGGCTGTCATGGCCAGTCTCCACCATGCACTGCCACGAGCTCCACCACACCTCCTACCAGACCCACTTCCTCCACCATGCGACCACCATTGCTACCATTAGCTAAACTCCACACCAAGACCTAATAATAACCAGCCAACCACCCAAACAAACCAACCACAACCCACACCATCATGGCACCAAACCAAAACTGTGACAAAACACCACAAACCACCAGGCACCATCACTAGCCGAACTACCCACTGCCAACATCATCTTCACCCAAACACGTCCTCCACCCTTGCCACAACCCACCATCATCTTCACCCATATAAATTCACCATTTATGGACATATGGGTTCAAAAACTGCCAAGAGGGTGAGACGAGTAATATGCATTTTAACACATTCAACTAGTTTTAGCTTCACAACAACAATACCATAGATTCATCAAATGAGTTACCTATTAACCATTTCTCATTTCTTTGTGTACATTTAACTCAAACCACATCTATCTACCATTGCACCTTATATCAAAAATTCTCCTGGTAAAAACAAAACAATTCTCCCATATTTTCTTATGAAACAAACAGATGATTTCAATTATCAGCTTATATATTATCTATATATCAGTCTCGAATGGCCCAGTGCAAACAAATTTTCATGTCTAATATAATATTGGAAGTCCTAGAAATTGTTCTTCATACAGAACAAATGATTCTTCAACTGTAAGTTTGCACTTCAAATAATAAATAGATTACGAAAAATAATATGCACTTGATCATTTCAATGCATCAGTTATATGTACTTAAAATATGTCTCATGATTTGTATAAAAGTTGTAATTGACATATATAGAAAAGAGAATGACACTCATATTTTTTTTCCTCTAAATAATGAAACTCAGAAATTGTCACTGGCAATCACCAACACAGTTTAGAAGCAAAGAAAATATGCAGCAACTAATTAAGAGAATAAAAATTAATACATTAAAATTAACAAAAAATAAGGATTGTTGTTCTTTAGACAAGAAGCTCAAAACTCCATCACCACAACCAAACATTAACCCATCAACAATGGCTGCCACGGCCAGTCTCCACCACACCTCCTGCCCATACCCACTTCCTCCACCATGCGACCACCATTGCTACCATTAGCTCAAATCCACACCAAGACCAAACAAAAACCAGCTGACCACCCAAACAAACCAACCACAACCCACACCATCATGGCACCAAACCCAAACCGTGACAAAACACCACAAACCACAATGCACCACCACTAGTCGAACTACCCGCTGCCACCATCAGCTTCACCTAAACACGTCCTCCACCACTGCCACAACCCACCATCATCTTCACCCAAATACATCCACCATTCAGCCACCATTTATTGACATATGGGTTCAAAACCTGCCAAGAGGGTGAGTCAAGTAATATGCATTTTAACACATTCAACTAGTTTTAGCTTCACAGCCAGCAATACCACAGATTTATCAAATGAGTTGCCTATTAACCATTTCTCATTTCTCTGTGTACATTTAACTCAAACCACATCTATCTACCATTGCACCTTATATAAAAAAATTTCCTTTAAAAAAAAGAACAGTTCTCCCATATTTTCTTATAAAACAAACAGATTTCAATTATCAGCTTATTTCTTATCTATATATTAGTCTCGAATGGCCTAGTTCAAACAAATTTCCATGTCTAATACAATATTGGCAGTCCAAGAAATTGTTTTTCATACAGAACAAATCATTCTTCAACCATATTAACTCACAGGCTGCACTTCAAATAATAATTATATTACGAAAAGTAATATGCACTTGATCATTTGAATGCATCAGTTACATGTACTAAAAATATGTCTTATGACTTCTATAAAAGCTATAATTGACATATATAGAAAAGAAAATGACACTCATATTTTTTTTCCTCTAAATAATGAAACTCAGAAATTGTCACTGGCAATCACCTACACAATTTAGAAGCAAAGAAAATATGTAGCAACTAATCAAGAGACTAAACAATTAATAGATTAAAATTAACAAAAAATAGAGATTGTTGTTCTTCAGTAAAGAAGCTCAAAACTCCATCACCACAACCAAACATTAACCTATCAACCATGGCTGCCACGGCCAATCTCCACCACAGCTCCTGCCCAGACCCATTTCCTCCACCATACGACCACCATTGCTACCGTTAGCTCAAATCCACACCAAAAGCAAACAAAAACCAGCCGACCACCCAAACAAACCAACCACAACCCCCACCATTATGGCACCAAACCCAAACCGCGACAAAACACCACAAACCAAAATACACCACCACTAGTCGAACTACCCGCTACCACCATCATCTTCACCCAAATACATCCACCATTTAGCCACCATTTATGGACATATGGTGTAAGGACCGGAATAATTTTTGACCGGTTCCGGGTGATTTTGGACCGGATCGATTTTTTTTCGAATAAATTAAAATTCAAAAATATGTTATATATATATATATATAGAATTATATATATATATATATATGAAGTTGGAGGATATAGATATATATATATATATATATAGGAATATATATATATATATATATATGCACATGGTGGGTCTATATGTAATTATAGATAAGTAAAGAAGGACTTTTATAATTATATAAGTTAGTGTGGGAAAATACATGTGAATACATGTATTTTGTGATATTATGTATATATATATAAATATGTTATATATATGTGGCTGAGGGAGAATAAGAAAGTTTGTGGTGTATATTAGAAGAGGAGAAGAGACCACATGGGTCAGCCGAGAAAAGAAAAGAAAGAAAAGAAAAGAAAAGAAAAAGAAGAAAAGAAAAAGAAGAGAAGAAAGAGAATCGGGGAGAGAGAAAGAGAACCCGAGAGCCGAGATCGGGAAGGAGAGAAGCCGCGACGGCGGCGGATGGGGTCGGTCCCGGCGGCACCAGCAGCGGCGGCGGGAGCCGTTCCCGGCAGAGGCGTCGCTGATGGGTCCCTCCGGTAGCGGAGCTCGCGGGGTGGCTGGTTCGGCCGAGCCGTTCGCGAAGGGGGTTCTGGCGGCTGGGTTTTCAGTTGGTTCCGACGACTCTAGCGGCAGCGATGGAGGGTCTTCGGCAGGTGGGTTCCGGCCATGGCAGTGGTCGGCGGTGGGTCGTGTTGGGTTGGCTTCGGATGGCCTGACGATGGTGCGCACGGCTTGTTTGGGCTGTGTTTGGTCCGATTTTTCTTGGGGTTGTTCCAGTTGGATTTTGGGTTCGATTGTGGCCGGTTATGGGTCTTTGGGTTCGAATGGATCTTCCGTGTTGGGTGACCGAACGGTGGTAACAGGATGGTCTATGGGTTTGTTTCATTTTGTTGTGGTGATGGGTTCATAGAAAATGGACCTCTAATGGTGAGTCCTAATATATGTAGGCGGATTATATGCATAAGGTGGACTTGGGGGCTCGGTTAGCTTGTACAGTAGAGGGTTTGACTGGGTTGGGCAGCCAAGATGGACCTTGTTTGGACAGCCCGTAGTAGTCAAGGTTTGCGGTTGTTTGGGCCAAGAATAACGGCCTTGTGGTTTTGGACCCTCATAGATGGTGGGCTTGGACATGGAAAAATAGATTGAGGTTTGGAGTTGGCCAAATTAATTGGGCCGAGCACGGAAATTAAAAGGAAACGAGGTGGTCCGATAGAGTGTTCGTGTGGACTTCGACACGGGACTGGACTGGGACTTGGAAATGGATTGCCTTACAGACGCGGATTCATTGGAGAGCGGGACTTAAGGCAAGTTGATTCTTGCCTCTATCTCATACAGATATTTTATGTACGTTGAGTAATTTACATATGTCTCAATTTAATCATATGTGGTATGTGTATATATATATATATGTAGGCGCTTATATATATGTGTGTATAGGGAATGTGGTACATACATGGGATGTGAGAGGATATATATATGCGTGTGTATATATATATAGATGTGTGGGTTTGGGAAGCGATAACATGTTAGATTTATCGCATATTTGCATTGTGATATGCATGTATGTATAGATTAAAGTCTATGAAAAGTATGCTAAATAATGCACGTTTAGCTATGTGTTATCTTGTATGCATATGTGGCTTTTATGCATGATGTTCAGTATATATATATATATATATGTGATTATATATATGGGTGCAGTGGTAGAAATGCATGTTAGGTATGAATATGACTTTTGGCGAGCATTTGAAAAGCATGAAATGTGCTAAGTGTTTTATATGTTCTTGATACATATGTGGGTGATGTAATATATATGTGTATATATATTGTGATTGGAATGCATGTTAGTTACTTGCAGTGAAGACATGCATTGAATGAGAGAATGACTGTATTTATGCTAGTATATGTGCATATGTAATGTATATGCATGATTTGACATATACGTGAATATATGTGGGCTTATGTGAGTTAAATGTATACTGTCTTTATATATCGAATGTATGCATTGGTCATAGCATGATAAAAATGTGCTAAGTTGGAGTTATTTGCATATATGAGGTATTATGCAGGTTTTGAACATATATGTGCTATATGTGTTGGAATGTGATGAAAAGTATGCTAGATACTTCTTTTTAGTATTCATAAGCATGGGTTGATGCATGAAAACATTATACTGTGTATATATGCATCCATATTGCATGTATAGGAGGGAAATGACACATATGTGGTTATATGTGGGTTTATGTGGAGATGAAATGCATGCTATGTACTTTTAACTAGCTTAGGCATTGTGAGGCATGAACATTGAAATGTTTAGTTATTATATGTTTGAAATGCATATATGGTGCCGTTGTGAGGAAACGGGGAAGTGTGGTTGAATAACCTAGAGTAGGTCAATACTCGGTTAGGGTTGTGGTCATAAAGTGGGCAAATAATCCAGAGTAGGTCAATACTCGATCACGATGAGAGCATTGGAGCGGTAACGTCATCTTGGAGTAGGTAAATACTCGATGACGGTGGTCTACTCACCTTGGAGTAGGTAAGTACTCGGTGTGGATTCCAAAATGAGGCCCAATCACCTTGGAGTAGGTAAATACTCAGTGATTGTGGTTTATTCACCTTGGAGTATGTGATGACTCGGTGACAAACTATTTAATCGCCTTGGAGTATGTGATTTACTCGGCGAGGAAAACTATCTAACCACCTTGGAGTATGTGATGACTCGGTGATGAATTCCAAAACCAACTAATCACCTTGGAGTATGTGATGACTCGGTAGCGGTGTTGGAATTGTGTGGGAGGCGTCTCGGTCACATGATTGGTTAAGAATCATGTCAGGATATCGGGTTGAGTCCGGGAGAGGGACAAGTGTGTGAACTTGCTTACATTTTCTATTGTGAAGCATGCTTTGTGTTTAACGCATTCTTATATATGCGTTGTTTGTGACAGAACATGTTATATGTTGGATATCTATTGCTTTTACGCATGTTGTATGGTTTAAATGCATCTATATTGCATTTGAGATGTGCTACGTGACGAGTAGGAGATGTGGTAGTTGATTTACATCGTTTATGTAAATGGGTTGATATATATATGTTCTATATACATATTGATGCCTGATGTTTACTGCTTTCAAGCATGTTGAAAATGATTTCTAAAATCATGTGTTGTGGATTTTGTATGTTCATATGTGCTAGAGTAGCCACATACATCATTGGTTCATGCATGTGCTAGGTGGGGCATGGTCTTAAATATTGTGATATATTTAAGTGCATATGTATATTTTTGGGAATATGTGAGGATTGACCTGCTGCAGCGGTGATAGTATGGTTCTACATACCTTGTTGGGCCTTTGAGCTCACCCCCTCCCAGGTTTTGCAGGTATTGCTGATTTTGAAGTCAGTTAGGGGGATCGGTAGTCCCAGTTGCAGAGGTAGTAAGTAGATTCCTTAGAATCTAATGTATGTCCAGGATAGTGGATAGATAGATGCTTTACATTTGGATTAAATGTATGGAGCGATTATGTTGATTCAGCTCCTTTAGTTGTATTTTATTCATGTGATGTATGTATTTAATACGGACATTCAAGGACTGAGGCATGTATATTTATGATTGTATTATGCATGTTGTAGAAATATTGGGGGGACACGGGCCCAGAAGTGTCCATTTTTATTGTTTAGATATAAATGTTGGGGGGACACGTGCCCAGAAGTGTCCATATAAATTGTAAGCAGGTATATCATGTCAGGAGCTGATTATTTAGAATGGGTCATGCCCGATTTTCATGAAAATAATAGGAAATTGAGGTTGCATGATCGGGTGATGGTAATAGCGTGAGGGTGATCTCATGGGGTTCACACCTCGGTTTCCGGGCCTCGGGAATTGGGGCGTGACATATGGGTTCAAAACCTGCCAAGAGGGTGAGTCGAGTAATATGCAGTTTAACATAGTCAACTAGTTTTAGCTTCATAACAAGCAATACCACAGATTCATCAAATGAGTTACCTATTAACCATTTCTCATTTCTATGTGTACATTTAATTCAAACCACATCTATCTACCATTGCACCTTATATAAAAAATTCTCCCTGTAAAAACAGAACAGTTCTCCCATATTTTCTTATGAAACAAACAGAATTCAATTATTAGCTTATATCTTATCTATATATCAGTCTCGAACGGCCTAGTAAACAAATTTCCATGTCTAATATAATATTGGCAGTCCAAGAAATTATTTTTCATACAGAACAAATCATTCTTCAACCATATTGACTCACAGGCTGCACCTCAAATAATAATTAGATTACGAAAAGTAATATGCACTTGATCATTTGAATGCATCAGTTACTTGTACTTAAAATATGTGTCATGATTTCTATAAAAGCTGTAATTGACATATATAGAAAATAAAATGACACTCATATTTTTTTCCCTCTAAATAATGAGACTCAGAAATTGTCACTGGAAATCACCTACACAGTTTAGAAGCAAAGAAAATATTCAGCAACTAATTAAGAGTAAAAAATTAATAGATTAAAATTAACAAAAATAGGGATTTTTGTTGTTCAGAAAAGAAGCTCACAATTCCATCACCACAACCAAACACAAACCCATCAACCATAGTTTTGACGGCCATTCTCCGCCATGCACTGCCTCAAGCTCCACCACACCTCCTACCCAGACCCACTTCCTCCACCATTGCTACCATTAGCTCAACTCCACACCAAGACTTAACAAAAACCAGCTGACCACCCAAAATAACCAACCACAATCCACACCATCATGGCACCAAACCAAAACAGTGAAAAAACACCACAAACCACCATGCACCACCACTAGCCGAACAACCCGCTGCCACCATCCTCTTCACCCAAACACGTCCTCGTCCTCCACCACTGCCACAACCCACCATCATCTTCACCCAAATACATCCACCATTCAGCCACCATTTATGGACACATGGGTTCAAAACCTGCCAAGAGGGTGAGTCAAGTAATATGCATTTTAACACATTCAACTAGTTTTAGCTTCACAGCCAGCAATACCACAGATTCATCAAATGAGTTGCCTATTAACCATTTCTCATTTCTCTGTGTACATTTAACTCAAACCACATCTATCTACCATTGCACCTTATATAAAAAATTCTCCTTTCAAAAAAAGAACAGTTCTCCCATATTTTCTTATAAAACAAACAGATTTCAATTATCAGCTTATTTCTTATCTATATATTAGTCTCGAATGGCCTAGTTCAAACAAATTTCCATGTCTAATACAATATTGGCGGTCCAAGAAATTATTTTTCATACAGAACAAATCATTCTTCAACCATATTAACTCACAGGCTGCACTTCAAATAATAATTATATTACGAAAAGTAATATGCACTTGATCATTTGAATGCATCAGTTACATGTACTAAAAATATGTCTTATGACTTCTATAAAAGCTATAATTGACATATATAGAAAAGAAAATGACACTCATATTTTTTTTCCTCTAAATAATGAAACTCAGAAATTGTCACTGGCAATCACCTACACAATTTAGAAGCAAAGAAAATATGTAGCAACTAATCAAGAGACTAAACAATTAATAGATTAAAATTAACAAAAAATAGAGATTGTTGTTCTTCAGTAAAGAAGCTCACAACTCCATCACCACAACCAAACACTAACCCATCAACCATGGTGCCACGGCCAGTCTCCACCATGCACTGCCGCGAGCTCCACCACACCTCCTGCCCAGACCCACTTCCTCTACCATGTGACCAGCATTGCTACTATTAGCTCAACTCCACACCAAGACCGAACAAAAACCAGCCAACCACCCAAACAAACCAACCACAACCCACACCATCATGGCACCAAACCCAAACCGTGACAAACCACCATGCACCACCACTAGCCGAACTACCCGCTGCCACCATCGTTTTCACCCTAACACGTCCTCCGCCACTGCCACAACGCACCATCATCTTCACCCAAATACATCCACCATTCAACCACCATTTATGGACATATGGGTTCAAAACCTGCTAAGAGGGTGAGCCGAGTAATATGCATTTTAACACATTCAACTAGTTTTAGCTTCACAACAAGCAAAACCACAGATTCATCAAATGAGTTGCCTATTAACCGAGTTGCCCATTAACCATTTCTCATTTTTCTATGTACATCTAACTCAAACCACATCTATCTACCATTGCACCTTATATAAAAAGTTCTCCTTGTACAATGAGAACAATTCTCCCATATTTTCTTATGAAACAAACAGAATTCAATTATGAGCTTATATCTTATCTATATATCAGTCTCGAACGGCCTAGTACAAACAAATTTCCATGTCTAATATAATATTGGCAGTCTGATTGACTCATAAGCTGCACTTCAAATAATAATTAGATTACGAAAAGTAATATGCACTTGATCATTTGAATACATCGGTTAGATGTACTTAAAATATGTCTTATGATTTCTATAAAAGCTGTAATTGACATATATAGAAAAGAAAATGACACTCATTTTTTTTCCTCTAAATAATGAAACTCAGAAATTGTCACTGGCAATCACTTACACAGTTTAGAAGCAAAGAAAATATACATCAACTAATTAAGAGAGTAAAAAATTAATAGATTAAAATTAATAAAATAGGGATTTTTGTTCTTCAGACAAGAAGCTCACAATTCCATCACCACAACCAAACACTAACCCATCAACCATGGCTGCCATGGCCAGTCTCCACCATTCATTGCCGCAAACTCCACCACACCTCCTGCCCAGACCCACTTTCTCGTTCATGCAACCACCATTGCAACCGTTAGCTCAACTCCACACCAAGACCCAACAAAAACTAGCCAACCACCCAAACAAACCAACCACAACCCACACCATTTAAGATTGTCAATGGTGAGTATCCTATCAAGGGCTGTTGTCTAAGTAAAGAAAATCACCTTCAATGGGGCTTTTGATCTCCAAATGGCCTAGAATGCGTAACATTCTACGCCTATCACACCCCCCAACTTACATATTGCTAATCCCTTAGAAATAGAACAAAATAAACCCACAATAAAATAAATTAACTAAGCACTAACTAAACTACCCAACTCCTCTTTCGTGGAAGATACGATTGCATTTACCATATGCAACAACCTTTTGAACCCCTAGGTTACTCTTAGTGGACGAGTTATAGTCTCGTGAGGGTTTCTAGAAATGCTACCTATAAACATTCAAAATTTATGTTTAAACATTAATCAAGAAGAGGACTACAATATATAGTTACAAGACTTGCATCCAAGAATACTTTTCAATCTTTAAATTCCATAATTCAAAGCAATGGTCCTATGCACAATTTACATCAACACATCTCAAAAATTCCTAAAAACAAGACAAACTTTATAAAAATTTCCACTAGACCCTTCGTCAATTAAGCACATCAAAAGGCATTGCCTTGTCCCTAAACTTAAACTATACATTATCCTCAATTTACATTAAATAGAAACAAAGATGAGGGTGAGAGCGATAGTACCATGAACCCGAAAAAGTGGCAAGAACATAAAGCAAACTAGTAGTATGAAGGTAATGCAAGCACTCTCCCAAACTGGATGCAACAACCTGTAAAAAAAAACCACTATATTCCAACAACAAAGTGAAATGAATGGGAAAAGAATAAGGAAAATAAATAATAGAAGAAAATAAAATACAATAAAGTAAAATAAAATGAGCAAATGCATCTAACATGAATAGGAGAAATTTTTTTTTGTGATTGGGCGATCCATCTCCTAGATTTTGGGAGATCGATCGCCTAAATTGGGAGGAAATTTTTTCTTTTTAATTTTTTTTTCCAGACACTTAGGGGTCCATCGCCCAAGGTCGACCGATACCCCATTTTTCTGCCCTTTTCGGAGATAGATCTCCCCTGTCCATCTCCCAACCTCCACTAGAAGAATGTATACGTTGCACTCTAAAAAAATGCATTAAAAAGCACATATTCTTCAAATAAAAGTAAAGAAAAATATGAAAGAACAATGCAAGAAAGAAATAAAAGAAAATAAAAAAACTAATATACAAAATACCCCACAGTTGCCAAGTTTAACGTCTAGGCCAGACGAAAAACTGACTTCAATTCAAGGTTCACCCGATGCCATATTGCTCGAAGAGATTTAACATCGCCCCCTTATATGATCCTCACTTGTTTGTGCCAAACTGAAAGTAACCGGAAGGGTCTCATTGGCTCCTAAAAACACATATCTCAACTTTGAAGGAAAGATGTTTCAATTTTAAACGTGGTCAATTAGTGAGTAGCATTAATTCAACTATGTTCAAACCAACATTTGATTGACTGTCTATATTCCCAAGCACCACCTATGAACCTTATCTTAAAAAAACATATGAAATATTTTTTGTCGACATGTATTGTTCCTTCGGTATCAACCCACATGTTGTTGAGTTTTCTTGGTTAACAAGTCATCATTGATCAAAGAGGACTTTACTTGGGGTTGTAATGGGGCTTTAGGTAAAGTGGTTTGAGAAAGAAATGTTATATTAAGCTCAAAATATGATGCATAATTGGGTGATAAACTAAGGATCACTCAAAAATTGCCCGAGTATGGGGCATGATAGAAAATGTTACTCATCCCGAGAGACTTTAATAAGCGAGAGCTTTCAATCCTAAATGATCTTCACCAATCGAAGAGGTCTTTGATTTGGACCGTAATGTGGGCTAGGTGTAGGGTAACCAAGGAAAGGATATTAAGGCTCAAAGATATTAATTTAATGCGGGGTTCATAATCCGTGATCACTCTATGTTAGTCTAGAAAAAAGTTTTTTTAACTATACAATCATCCTTAATCTGAGAGGACTTTATATGGGTTGTAATGTTGTCTATGGACTTATAGGTGATGAAGAAAAAGGTATGAAAGGCTCAATTAATGTGACATGGGGTAAAAGACCAAGGATCATCTTTAATCTTCTTATACTTTGGTAACATGCGACCGGGGCATTGACTGAATTTGAAGTCTCTTCACATTACTTTTATGATGCCCCAGTGAGAATCGAACCCAAGACGTCCGGGTTTACGGTTCGCCCAGGTAGATTCTTTAATCACTGGGCCATTTTACTTTCGCCTTTCTTTTATGATGCCCAGTGAGAATCGAACCCAAGATGTCCGGGTTTACGGCTCACCCCGGTAGATTCTTTAATCACTGGGCTATCTTTACTTGCGCCTTTCTTTTATGATGCCCTGTGAGAATCGAACCCAAGACGTCCTGGTTTACGGCTCGCCCCGGTAGATTCTTTAATTAATGGGCCTTCTTTGCTTTCGCCTTTCTTGCAATTTGTCTTCTACTTTATTGTGAAGGAATAATCAATCCAAAGCTACCCCATCTTGAGTTACAAATGAACAACACACTTGTAATGATCCTTAGTAGGTTCAGAAGAAGAAATGTAACCAAGCTCTACGGGTTCATCAATGGGAATAATAATAGATGATGGATAATAGAAACGATGGCCTCTCTTCATTTTAATTTGGATTGCATAGTCATCAAAACTTTTACTAGTCTAATGTAGTATCTCAATAAAATCTACCCCAGTGTGGGGTGTGATCATCGGTGGGTATAATGAAAGGAATATTCATCGTGGCACTAGGGGTTAGCAATGGATATATATCACTGTAGGATAACAGAAACGAGGGCCTCTTGTCCTTTTAGCTACAATCAATTAGGTATTAAAGCTCTTGCCTATTATCATCTCACTGTGGTGATCCCTAGCTTAGGGTTAATGAAAGGAATAAAACCAGATCAAAGGGGTTATCAATGGTGATATTTGCATTAACTTAGGATAGCGAAAATGATGGCCTCTCATCCCATCATATTTGACTTGTTAATCTCAAAAGCTCATTTCACATAGAGATATCTACCGGATGAATTCAACATGTACTTTAAAATTCTGGCTACACTTGGTCTATATTGTGCTTGGGATGTAAACAATGCATTTCACTTGTTAATTTGAACACTCAGGAATGAAATGATACTCATAAATTTGCACCTATAATATGATAAACTGGAGATATCTTGAATTTTGGAAAAAGGGCTTTTGAAAAAATGTATTTTAGATAAGGCATAGTGATATTTAAGAAGGTGAGCTAAAACTGCGAGGGATGGTTTTTGTATGAAAATTTATTTTGACCTTAAAAAATGTGATTTTTATGAAAATTAATGAAAGTGACATTTTTTAGAAAATTTGAAGAGACGGATTTTAGAAAGTCATGGAAAAGGAGTTTAAAATGGTGATTCCCATGAAAATCATAAAGAAAGTTTAGAATGGTGAATTTTGAGATTAAGATGATGAATTTTTTTTTTTTTTTTGGTGAAAAATCAGAGATAAAGATTGGATAACCATGAAAATAGCTATTTTAAACACCTAAAAGGGTTTGGAAACAGCCCCAACCTTGGCTGGGGGTTGAGCTGACCTAGGTTATTATTCTATCTTTCTAATGCTTGGGGAGGTGGGTTAGGAGACATCCTAAGGACCACAACTTTCCCTTTATGGCATTTTGAAAAATATATATGTGGGAATGGAAATACTATCCAAATGGACATACTATCTACATTATTTTATCAAGCAAAAATAGCGGGAATATTTAAAACACGTGAAGAAATATTATCCAAGTTATTTAATTAAGCAAACATGAAACTTGAAGCAATAATATTAAAAAATATGCAAAAAGTAAATGCTTAGGAGAAAGTTGCTGGACTCCCTCCTTCTATCAAAACTTGATTTGAGCCGGGGGGACAAATTCCCACTTGCTTTGTCTTGTGAATTGGAATAGAAATCTGACTGATGTAGCCAAGAGTGGTAAAGGGATCATCTTCTTCGAAAATAAGAAAAAAGAAAAATATCACAAATCAGTAAGCAAAAAATGATAGGCAAGTTATAAAAAGGAAAATCACATCAATTTACACTATTTCCTCCCAAAAGAAAAGTTCAATTGCAAAACCAATTAGACACAAATTTGAGAAAAGTGCAGAAAAAAAGCAATTAGAAAGAAAGTCATAGACAAAGAGCCCTCACATATTTTTAAACCATTTAGTTTTTGTGTCTAATAGAGACAGAAAGATAAAGAAACCAAGATATTAGAATGTGAGGCCTCCCCAGCCCAAAGAGAAAATCAGGACTTCGGAAGACAAATCAATACTCCATTTCAGAAATTCGAGTGTTTAAGTTCGCCTTCATTACTTGACCATGCAACCTTAGCAAGTTAAATTAACTTCCAAATGGTATTAAATGTTGAGCAAGATTTACACTTAAAACAAATGATGATTTTGTTAAGGGTCAAGTAGTTATTCTTTGCATTAGTATCTTAACAATTTTGCATTTCCCTTGCTAAGGATTAGTGAGTATTTAATGTTCATTAATCCACTAATCTTTAGGGATATATCACAAATGGGCAATCAATAATCATCTAAAAACAATAGTAAATCTAACACAATAAAACTTGTGATAAGAACATAGATATTTTAAAAAAAAACTATTAAATCCACATTTGAAAGATGCAATCAACACAAAGGTAAGTACAATAAACTTGCACTGAGAGAACAAAGTCAAAAATTAAGAACTAATATAAAAACAAATTAAATAGTCATATTAGTTTCAATCTCATTTCTCTTAGTTGTTCCTTCCTCTCTAGTATTATGTTATTACTGCTGAGAATAGAGATCTTACATCATTTAAACTTATAACAAGAATTATCGAATTTCTTGGCTTCTAAAGACATTTACTTCTTAAAAAACTATTAAGACTGTTAATTGTTCCAGTACCGTTAAACCTTCAAGCCCAAATTGTTTCAATAATTCCGAGTTCTCCAACATTTACTCTAAGAATTATAGAGTGCTCTAAAAGTAGTTTGATATCATTTGTACTAAATCCATTCTCTTTCTTCTTTCATTAATTTTTCACTTTGTAGGAGGGAAGAGATGAGGGATGAAACAAGTTTCCATTGTTTGGTAGAAGGGAGAGGAAAAGGAGGAGGATGAGAGAAGGGGTGAGACATTCTTTTGGACCCACCATTTTACTTTCATCCAAAAGTGGGTGGAGTAGGAGAGAAATTTGGATATTTGTTAGATGAAAGTGAAAAGACTTTAGTATCAAAGTTCAAATATGATAATTTATATTTTTAGGGATATATTATTAAAATAATAATAGAATTCCTTTCCTTCCCGTCCATCCAACCAAACAAAAGGAGGGACGTACGACATCCCTTCCCTAGGGATGCCTCATCAATCCCTTCCTTCCATCCATTATTCCATCCCTCTTACCAAACAAAGCATAAAAATAGTTTCTTCTAGACTCTTTCAAAAATTAGTTTGTTCTTTCCCCTCGAATGTAAATTTATTAATGCTAAGATTAAAGATCCTACATCATTTGTTCTTTTCTCTCGAATGTAAATTTATTAATGCTGAGATTAAAGATCCTACATCATTTAAACACTACATAAATACAGAAAATATTTGGCTCCTAAAAATACATTCACACAAACAACTCACACGCCCACTATTGTCCCAATGAGGACTTGAACCATTAACTTCCCATGCAGGAAGAAATACCACTTAAGCTAATGGCTTGGTGTTATAAATAATAGACATTTAATTTTTAAAACTATTGTTAATTGTTCAACTTTTGTCAAACCGTCACACTTAAATGTTCTAAAATTTTCTTATCTCTGCGTAATAGCGATCCAAAAGTAGCAACAAGTAATTTTTACTAAATCCTTTTTCCTCTTTCTTCAATTGATGTCCACAAAAGAGGAGAAAAAAGGTCACACTTTACAAAAGTTATCAACAATTTTGGCATCTAAATACATACATAAATAATGAATTTTTACTTCTAATAACATATTTACTGATTCAATTTGCATATCAGATGCATGAGATAGTTTTAGATATATAAGTAACAAAAGTAGTAGAGAGAGAGATTGAACCAAGAAATAAAAAAATTAACTAATATAGGAAGAACTAAACCATAAGTAGCATAATGGCAAGCAAAAGTTCCAATAAGAACTCTGATAGGACCATAACAATGGATGATTCAATTTGCATATTAGATGCATGAGATAGTTTAAGATAGAGGGAAAATTCCCATTCTTCATGTCAATTGGTAATGCAAAACTAGCAAAATACTCCACTATAACATGTTACTCTCCATTGACCTACCACTAAAGTGACAAGTCCAAGAGATAAGAGTGCAACTACGATGGGTATTCTTCCAACAATCTCAGATGGCAGAAGATTTCTCAGTTCTGGCTTTTCTCTCACCTACAACAGTTATCTTGCTCAACTAACATGCAGCAACCTCTCAAGCAAATCCTTATAAAGCGTTCCTTGTATCAATAACATGTCATCCGAAGAAAATGTCCACCCCAGAGGTGAAGTGAACAAGAGACAACAACTAAAATTTAGCTCAGCAATACTCAATAATGTATCACAACTTGGGGTTGGCTATACCAATTTTTTACTCCGCAATAAAGCATCATACAAATATTTAAATCTGGTAAAGAAATTATCAGCACTATCCCATCCACAAACTTTAAGGCATTCTTTCACACACATTATGAGAAATGTACACAAATCATAGGCAGAGCATACACACCTTGACCATTGTATCATGTATAGCAGGCTTATCAAGATACTCCCTGGCTTTCACTGCTGTATAAGACTGATAAAAATATATGAAATGGAAGGCAAATATTAATCAAATGATGCACTACACATAAAGACGTAGCCACTTATAGAATGGAGCATATGTAACAAAAGTTATAGTCACCTGTAGGTCCTCGTTGTTTGTAACAAACTATATGACACGAAACCAAATGTCATCACTGACAAAATCTCCTGCTTTATCAATCAACTAAAGGATCACATCTAAAAACTTGAAAAAGTAATAGCAAAAAAATGATATCACATGAAAGGACCAATATTACAAAACAAATTTCCTTCTATCATTATATTTACTTCAACAGTTTAAGTAAAGGCACCACATATGATTAATAAAAAATTTAAAATTGCCCTCAAAGCTCAACACAAAATTAAAGCAAAATTAAAACAGCATTTCTTTTTCTCACTATCCAATTAGATAATAACATTGTCAAAAATTTCAGGGGTGGTCAACCTGCTAGTGCAACCCAGCCTGACCTTTTTTATTAACAATCACAATCTTACACAAATGTTTAGCTTTTTCCCATGTCACCATGTTTAGATAAAATCGAGGTTGAAAACCCCTACAGCTGTACTCAACAATAAGGGATTTAGAATCTTCTATCAACTTTTTTACCGTTAGACTTCAATTCTTTTCACTTGCAAAGTACCAAAGAACAAATGTTTATATTAAAAACCAAAGTAACACCCAGACTAAATTGAATTCAGGCATGGCACACACGAACATTTTTTTTTATTTGGTTTCTTTGGTAGATGGAACACATGCACACTCATGTACACAAGTATACAAGCTTGATTTCAATGGATTAACACACTTCAACATTGCATTATCAATTGGTCAATAGAGCAGAAGGTACAAAAAGACATCCAATTATAAACCTAGAAAATTGTATCCAAAATCCACATCACACTATAAGTCAAATACATTTCAATGTTTGAATTAAATGTTTATGTTTCATTACAATTATCTACAAAAGCCACCAAAAAAGGAAGAAATTTAATGGTTTGGTTCAACAGGGATAATGAAAATGCTGTCCACCCTCCCTCCCTAAGAGCCAGATGTCATGTAAAAAATTTAACGATGTGATCAACTTTTGTGACATTCTTAAAATCTAGTTTGTGGTCAACCTCCATGTTAGGAATCCAACAATTGACAACAATATCTAGTTGGCAATGAAGCCCACAAATACATCACTATAACAGTAAATTCCACAAAACTTTAAGCCTTAAAGACTTAGAAATCTAAAAGAGACAATAAACAAGGGGGTAGAACAACAGAAAATCTACACAAACTAATCGCCAAAATAAATACTAAAGTTAAACAAATCATAAAAAATGCACAGCTCTAGCAAAAACAACTAAAGAGCACCACTAACGTGCCCCATAAACTTTTCTCTGCCCCAGAAACAACATAGAAATGAGCATGGGTTAGTTGAGAGCTTCTCTCTCTAGTTTCTCTCTTTAAAAACTTTTCTTCATTGAATCTCATATGCTCATTTCCGTCACCAAGTTGCTGGGGGCAGTGTTGCTATTGTACAAATTTTGGTGTTGGTGATGCTGGGTTTAGGGTATTAGAGTTTTTTTTCTGTAAGTTGGTGATTTTGGCTCTTACGATCTGTGGGGAAAGTGAGGAAGGTTACTATATCTGATGGAGTGAAGGAAGTAGCTTCTGGGGTTGTGATGAAGTTAGCTTTAGAAGATGAATTTGAGGAAATAAATGTAGAGGAAGATTAGAAAGTTAGTTTGCACAAGATATATTATGAGATGATTGTTCTTCGGAGATGATTGCTCTGAGTGTTCTGAAGCAAGAAAATCAGGAATTACGTGATCTAGTACCAAATGTCAAGACTGATGGTGGCTATCTAGATGGGTTTGGCTTTGCTGGTACTCATGGAGGGGTAAACCATAGATTTGGTGGCCATAGAGGTATTCAATAGGAGAAATCGCCGATTCAGAGGCCGTCACGGGGGGGTGGGGGGGAGGTCCTATACCTTGTGGTGACCTGAATGGAGGTGGCAATAGGAATTTTTGGACTGGAATGGTGGCACATGGTGCGACGGTTGAGGCGAGTGGATCTAAGTTGGAAGAAGTGTGTGGATCTGAACTAGTGGGTGCGTGTTCGGACACGCCGGGTGAGAATGAATGGGTTATTGAAGTTCCAAGTCAGGCTCTGACTTGGGCTTCGATTGTTATGAATCAGAACACTGTGTCTAAGGAATTGTTTGGCTTCTATCCTCCTTCAACTGAGAATTTGAAAAGGGTGGTGTCTCCGCCACCAGAAATACCAACAGAAGGAGTAAAGGGATGGACGACAACTCTGGTGGGATACTTTGTGGATAAGAAGCTGCCATTCTACACTGTGAATTCTATTGCTAAGAAATTGTGGGCTGCTCATGGGTTGAAAGAGGTATTGGCTACAGAAAAGGGGTTTTTCTTTTTCAAATTTGAAAGTGAGAAGTGCAGGGACGACATTTTTGAACAGGGGCCATGGCATTTCCTAAATAGGCCTATTGTTCTGCAAAAATGGAAGGAGGGAATGGAGCTGCACAAAGATTCTCTGGATAGAATTCCATTGTGGATAAAGTTATTTAATGTCCCAATGGAGTTTTGGACTCCTAAAGGTTTAAGCTACCTGGTTAGTGCATAGGGAAGCCTCTATATGCTGATGCTATGACGTTGGAACAGAAAAGAATAAGCTATGCGAGGGTATGTGTTGATGTCGGAGTGGAGGATGGACTAATTTCAGAATTTGATTTCAAGCTCCCGAATGGGTCTTGAATTCCTATTTTTGTGGATTATCAATGGAAACCAATGATTTGTGAGGAGTGTTGCAACTTTGGTCATTCTATGCAGAATAGTAGCTCTAAGGCAGTGCATGGAGATTTAAACCAGGTTCAGGAGCGAAGGCCTAATGTTGGTCCACCTGAGAAGATTTGGAGATGGTAACAAAAAAAAAAGAACTACTGGGGAGAGTGTTAATCTTTCTGGTCAGGAGGTTGCAGCTCAATTTGCTGCTGAGGGTAACACTGTGGTGGTTACTGAGGTGAACTCAATGGGGGACAATGTGGGTGGTAGTGTGCTGGAACCTGTTGTTCTGTATTTGTCTAATAAATTTGAAGTTCTCAATCAAGATGAGGAGCTACAAGGAGAGTCAAGTGAGGAGGTGGATGCACCTAAGCAAGAGGTAATACCTGTGCTTGCTGGTGGTTCTAAAAGGGTTCTGTGTCTTTACTTAATAAGAGCATTGGTGTTGATAAGGCTAAAGGTACTTTCTATACTCTGTTGAAGCCTAAGAGGTGTGTTTTGCTAAAGTCACCACTGAAGGGGACTAGTTGAGGGTGGTCATTCACATTCTTTCTTATGTTTTTTGCTGCATGAAATATAAGAGGCTTAAATAAGCCTCATAAACAAAAAGAGGTTGGTAGGATTATTAAACAGTATGATCTACCAATCTTTGGTCTAATTGAAACTAAAGTTAGGGAGTCTAATAAAGAGGGGGTTCTGAATAATATTGCCATAGGATGGATGATGGCACATAATTATCAATTCTCTTCTAGAGCAAGGATTTGGGTTTGCTGGGACAATAGTCGAGTGGAGGTGAAGACCCTTAACCAACTTATCCACTGCTCTATTAATGTGAGAGGTTGCTCTGGTTATTATGTGCCTACATGGATATATGGTGATAATTGCAGTATAAGAAGAAGATTGTTATGGGCTGATATTATGATCTTGGCTAAAAATCACTTTAATGATGGGTGGTTTTTGGCTGGGGACTTTAATGCCATCAGGTTTAGGCATGAAAAGATGGGTGGCTCTACTGAATGGACAGAGGGTATGAAGGAGTTTGGGGAGTGTATAGAGGCTGCTGAGCTTATGGATTTGAAGTATTCCGGGGTTAAATTTACTTGGTCCAATTCTATTCTATTTAGGAAACTGGATAGAGTATTGGTAAATGATTGCTGGGTGTCTACATTTAGCATGTCTAAAGCTATTTTTGAAACGGCTGGGATATCTGACCACTCACTTATTTTGTTGAAGATCAATGCTGATAGTCCGACTTCTAACAAGCCTTTTAGGTTCAATAATCACCTTATTGATCATCCGGATTTTTTTCTCATTGGTGGCTGAGGTGTGGTCTGTTAAGGTTCAGGGTACGCCTATGTTTAGAGTTACTCAAAAGTTAAAAATGCTCAAAGTTGGTCTTAAAGTTCTAAATGGTAGGTTTTTTAATGATCTTTCCTATCAAGTTAAGGAGGCTCGAGAAGGATTGGTTGAGAAGCAGAAACAGCTGGATAATGATCCCACTAACTCTCTTCTTCAAAGTGCAGAGAGACAGTGCTTTCATCAATATCAATCTCTTGCAATGGCTGAGGAGTTTTTCTATAGACAATAATTAGAATTCAGTGGTTGCAGTTGGGAGATAGAAATACAGCTTACTTCTACAAGGTTGCAGTCCATAGAAGGAAACATAATAGTATTATGTCCATTGCCACAGAAAGGGGGCAAAGATTGGAACAAAAGGAGTTAATTGTGAAGGAAATTATCAACTTCTATAAAAATTTGTTAAGTAGAGATGTGGATGATGCTATGGTTCCTGATCTCAGTCAGTATGTTCAAAACCCTCTAAATGAAGATCAGATTATGTTAATGCAGAGGAAAGTGACTGAGGAAGAGATTAAACAGACCTTTTTCTCTCTTAAAGATGATAAATCCCCATGGAGTGATGGGTATAATGCTCTATTTTATAAGAGAACCTGGCATATTGTGGGTAATGAGGTTACTAAGGCTGTTATGTCTTTCTTCTTGTCTGGGAAGTTACTAAAGGAGATTAATTCAACCATTATTACTCTTATACCTAAAGTGGAAAATCCTACCTATGTTGCTGACTTCAGGCTTATTTCAGTGTGTAACACCTTGTATAAGTGTATTGCAAGAATTGTGGCTAACAGAGTTAGAGTGGTGCTGCCTCAATGTATTAGCATGAATCAAGGTGCTTTTGTGGCTGGCAGGGATACTGCTGATAATATTCTTCTTGCCCAAGAGTTAATGAGAAATTATCATAGGAATTCTAAGCCTCCTAGAGTTGCTATGAAGATTGATTTGAGGAAAGCGTATGATACTGTCTCTTGGGATTTTATCCAGGCTACATTAGTAGCTTTTAAAGTGCCTGAGGTAGTTATCAAGTGGATTATGGTGTGTATCACTACAGCAAAATTCTCAATTAATATCAATGGTGGGCTGGAAGGGTATTTTGCTAATGGGAGGGGTCTGAGACAAGGGGATCCTATGTCTCCATACCTATTTGTAATGGTAATGGAGATCCTAACAGGCATGATAGATTCTGAAATTGGTTGTGGTGCTTTTGACTACCATTGGAAGTGCCACAACAGAAGCTGTCCAGCCTCAGTTTTGCAGATGACCTGTTGTTATTTTCTGCGGGAAATCTACTTGGAGCTTTGCCAGTCAAATATTTGGGGGTTCCGTTAATCTCCACAAGGCTTAAGAGTAAAGATTGTGAAGAGGTGATAATGAAGATAACCACTAAAATCAAGGCCTGTGATAAGTAATGAATATTGCATATTCAATGCCCTTAAAATTATATGAATTAGTGTCTTAGTAATATTTATTTCATATTTTTATTAATAATTTTAATATTTTCAGGATTTCAGGTGGTTAAGGGTAATTCTAATTAATAATGGTGCAATCGGGCTACATATGGTGTTAGGCCTATTCGCATTGAAGATTGGTCCAATTCAGGCCTAAAAAGTCTTGGACCCATTTTGGTATTCAGACCATATCTCCGTACACGATTGTCAAAACGACCCAAACTTCGCATAGGTTGAAGGAAATTCAATTCTGCACAATTTCATATTTCACGAAAATTTCCTAAAACGGACGTTTTCATCAACTTTCTGCCCTATTTGCGCAGCTGCCACTTTTTGGGCGCAAATGCCACTTTGTGAGGAGCAAGTGCCATTTTCTTATGCGCACTTGCCACTTTGGGAAGGCCAGGTGTCCCATTGGTTTGGTTTCGCAAAGTAAAAATGATGAAACGGAGAAAACTAGGGTATTCTGGAGGGGAGAAACACAGAGAGAAATACAGAGGCGATTCGTGATGATACGGGCAAGACAATGGCGACTTCATCATTGTTCAAGCTTGGACCTCCGATCATGAGCAACTAAACACCATTCCGGGGAAGTGATGTAACCCTAACCTGTCTTTCAATGTATTAGCTTGTATATTAATTTGGGAATTATTTATTTTGTGCATTGATTGTATAATCGAGACATAAACAACAGCTATGCTGTTGCTTTTAATTTGAATGGATTATTTCATTGCATATTTACTTTTGTTCTTGTAGAATGAATGCAAGTTGCAGTGATTAGGGTTTAGTTCTTTTCAATTTCTGTGATTTTGTTAAGACAGGTTATACAATAGTTTTCATAGATCATTCAATTTAGGGTTTTTATAATTCGTACTAAGCGAAGATGGGTTATCATATCATTAGTTAGTCTGATGTATAGGCCATGCTAAGCGAAGACGAGTTATGCTTAATTGTATGTTGAATGAATCCTCTTGATAGAACTGAATTTGGCTTGTAGCCATTCTTTTCTGAATGCATAGATTAAACATCCCAAATTAATACAACTGTCATTGTCAGAAGGTTAGTGGTGAAGTCAATTCCCAGGACCCTCTCTCCAGTGTCTACCATTTATTTATGTTGTATTTCATTTCATTTAATTTCAGCACCTTAGAATTAAAACCAAAACAAATTCTCTTTCATTAAATTAGACAAGATCTTGATAGCTTAACAACACAACCAATGCAGTCTCTGTGGGTTCGACCCCTACTCACCACTTTACTAATTCTAGTAGAGTATTTGTAGGGTTTTATAAATTCTTTTTTTTTGTCGAGGTGTAAAACAACAACGACATTATTCCATATTATTTTATCACGTTTTGCACGTCGAACAAAATGGCGCCGTTGCCGGGGACTGCCGTCACGGTTGCGTTGTTAATCTTAAAGATTTAGTCTAGTTTAATTAGTTTTAGGTGTTTGAATTTTGACACAAGAGCTACTACACAAGAGAGCAACGTACGATTCTGATTATGACACGATTTCTCTAGGAATGGGGCTTTCCGAATCTAAACAACCCAAGCTAATCTTGTTTATAACCGTTGATAACAAGCTAATTGTTCCTTTTAGATGTCCGGACGGTCGAATTTGGAACAAAGCACAATACGGTTGTGATCATTCATGATTTCTTCAAAGAATTGCACTTTTTGATTCAGGACGTCTTAGCGGTCGAATTTGGCTTAAAGCAACGAATAATTCTGAGTGAGCCACGATTTCACTAAGAATGTGTCTTTTCGAATCAATATAACTCAAACGAAACTAGTTCAAAATCGTTGTTGCCATTCTCATTCCTTTTGGACGTCCAGACGATCGATTCTGGCACATAGCACCAAGCGGTTCTGATCATGCCTGATTTTTGTAACTAATTGTTCTTTTCGATTCAGAATGACTCAAACAAAGCTGGATGATGATCGGATCAACATCCTCGTCGTTTCTTTTGAATGTCTTGACGGTCTGATCAGGCAAAAAGTAATGTGCGATTCTAATTTTAGCACGATTTCTCTAGGAATGGGGCCTTAAAAATCGAAATAACTCAAACAAAACTGGATTAAAATCGTTGATAGCATGCTAATTGTTTCTATTAGACGTCCAGATGGTCGAATTTGGCACAAAGCACATTACCGTTGTGATCTTGCAAGATTTCTGCAATGACTTGCTCTTTCGAATCAGAACGACCTAAACTAAAACAGGATGAAGATTGGATTGACATGATCGTCGTTTCTTTTGGACGTCTTTGGCTCTAAGCACTATACGGTTCTCATCATTCATGATTTCGGTAAGGAATTGCCCCTTTTGGATTCAGGACGTCTTGACAGTCGAATTTGGCATGAAGCAACGTATAATTCTGAGTATGGCATGATTTCACTAGGAAGGGGACTTTTTGAATCAAAACAACTCAAACGAAACTAGTTCAAAATCGGTGTTGTCATTCTCATTTCCTTTGGATGTCTAGACGATCGATTCAGTCACAAAGCATCTTACGATTGTGATCATGCCTGATTTTTGCAAGGAATTGTTGTTTTTGATTCAGAATTACTCAAACAAAACTGGATGAAGATCGGATCAACATGCTCGTCATTTCTTTCTGACGTTTTGACGGTCTAATTTGGCAAAAAGCAATGTACCATTCTAATTACGACATGATTTCTCTAGGAATGGGGCCTTTCAAATCAAAACAACTCAAACAAAACTGGTTTAAAATCGTTGATAGCGTGCTAGTTGTTTCTATTAGATGACTAGAGGATAGAATCTGGCACAGAACACTATACGGTATTGATCTTGCAAGATTTCTGCAAGGACTTGCTTTTTTCGAATCAGAACGACTCAAACCAAATAGAATGAAGTTCAGATCAACATGGTCATTTTTTCTTTTGGACGTCTTGACGGTGTAATTTGGCAAAGAGCAACGTACGATTCTGATTCTGACACGATTTCTCTAGGAATGGGGCTTTCTGAATCTAAACAACCCAAGCTAATCTTGTTTATAACCGTTGATAACAAGCTAATTGTTCCTTTTAGATGTCCAGACGGTCGAATTTGGAACAAAGCACAATACGGTTGTGATCATTCATGATTTCTTCAAAGAATTGTACTTTTTGATTAGGACGTCTTGGGGGTCGAATTTGGCTTAAAGTAACGAATAATTCTGAGTGAGCCACGATTTCACTAAGAATGTGTCTTTTCGAATCAATATAACTCAAACGAAACTAGTTCAAAATCGTTGTTGCCATTCTCATTCCTTTTGGACGTCCAGACGATCGATTCTGGCACATAGCACCAAGCGGTTTCGATCATGCCTGATTTTTGCAACAAATTGTTCTTTTCGATTCAGAATGACTCAAACAAAGCTGGATGATGATCGGATCGACATCCTCGTCGTTTCTTTTGAATGTCTTGACGGTCTGATCAGGCAAAAAGTAATGTGCGATTCTAATTTTAGCACGATTTCTCTAGGAATGGGGCCTTAAAAATCAAAAAAACTCAAACAAAATTGGATTAAAATCGTTGATAGCATGCTAATTGTTTCTATTAGACGTCTAGATGGTCGAATTTGGCACAAAGCACATTACCGTTGTGATCTTGCAAGATTTCTGCAATGACTTGCTCTTTCGAATCAGAACGACTTAAACTAAAATAGGATGAAGATTGGATTGACATGATCATCGTTTCTTTTGGACGTCTTTGGCTCTAAGCACCATACGGTTCTCATCATTCATGATTTCGACAAGGAATTGCCCCTTTTGGATTCAGGACGTCTTGACAGTCGAATTTGGCATGATGCAACGTATAATTCTGAGTATGGCACGATTTCACTAGGAAGGGGACTTTTTGAATCAAAACAACTCAAACGAAACTAGTTCAAAATCGTTGTTGTCATTCTCCTTTCCTTTGGATGTCTAGACGATCAATTCAGTCACAAAGCATCTTACGATTGTGATCATGCCTGATTTTTGCAAGGAATTGTTGTTTTCGATTCAGAATTACTCAAGCAAAACTGGATGAAGATCGGATCGACATGCTCGTCATTTCTTTCGGATGTTTTGACGGTTTAATTTGGCGAAAAGCAATGTACGATTCTAATTACGGCACGATTTCTCTAGGAATGAGGCTTTTTAAATCAAAACAACTCAAACGAAACTAGTATAAAATCGTTTATAGCATGCTAATTGTTTCTATTAGATGTCCAGATGGTCGAATCTGGCACAAAGCACCATACGGTTGTGATCATTCACAATTTTTGCGAGGAATTTCTCTTTTCGATTCAGAACGACTCAAATAAGATAGGTTGAAGATATGATCGACATGCTCGTAGTTTGTTTTGGATGTCAAAATTATCAAATTTTTCAAAAAGCGAGGTACGAATCATATTGTGGCAAAGCTTTTCTAGGAAATGGACTTTTCGAATGAGAACAACTCAAAAAAAACTGGTTCAAAATCGTTGTTGCCATTCTCATTTCTTTTGGATGTCCAAACGGTCGATTCTGGCACAAGGACCATACAGTTTTGATCATGCCTGATTTCTGAATTGAATTGTTCTTTACGATTCAGAACGACTCAAACAAAACTGGATGAAGATCGGATCCACCTGCTCGGCATTTCTTTGGGACGTCTTGACGTTCTAATTGGGCAAAAAGCAATGTACGATTCTGATTACGACATGATTTCTCTAGGAATGGGGCCTTTCAAATCAAAACAACTCAAATAAAACTGGTTTAAAATCGTTGATGGTGTGCTAGTTGTTTCTATTAGATGACTAGACGATAGAATCTGGCACAGAACACCATACGGTATTGATCTTGCAAGATTTCTGCAAGAACTTGCTCTTTTCGAATCAAAACGACTCAAACCAAATAGAATGAAGATCAGATCAACATGGTCATTTTTTCTTTTGGATGTCTTAACGGTGTAATTTGGCAAAGAGCAACGTACGATTCTGATTATTACACAATTTCTCTAGGAATGGGGCTTTCCGAATCTAAACAACCCAAGCTAATCTTGTTTATAACCGTTGATAACAAGCTAGTTGTTCCTTTTAGATGTCCAGACGGTCGAATTTGGAACAAAGCACAATACGGTTGTGATCATTCATGATTTCTTCAAAGAATTGCACTTTTAGATTCAGGACGTCTTGGCGGTCGAATTTGGCTTAAAGCAACGAATAATTCTGAGTGAGCCACGATTTCACTAAGAATGTGTCTTTTCGAATCAATATAACTCAAACGAAACTAGTTCAAAATCGTTGTTGCCATTCTCATTCCTTTTGGACGGCCAGACGATCGATTCTGGCACATAGCACCAAGCGGTTCTGATCATGCCTGATTTTTGCAACTAATTGTTCTTTTCGATTCAGAATGACTCAAACAAAGCTGGATGATGATCGGATCGACATCCTCGTCGTTTCTTTTGAATGTCTTGACGGTCTGATCAGGCAAAAAGTAATGTGCGATTCTAATTTTAGCACGATTTCTCTAGGAATGGGGCCTTAAAAATCAATAAAACTCAAACAAAATTGGATTAAAATCGTTGATAGCATGCTAATTGTTTCTATTAGACGTCCAGATGGTCGAATTTGGCACAAAGCACATTACCGTTGTGATCTTGCAAGATTTCTGCAATGACTTGCTCTTTCGAATCAGAACGACCTAAACTAAAATAGGATGAAGATTGGATTGACATGATCATCGTTTCCTTTGGACGTCTTTGGCTCTAAGCACCATACGGTTCTCATCATTCATGATTTCGGCAAGGAATTGCCCCTTTTGGATTCAGGACGTCTTGACAGTCGAATTTGGCATGAAGCAACGTATAATTCTGAATATGGCACGATTTCACTAGGAAGGGGGCTTTTTGAATCAAAACAACTCAAACGAAACTAGTTCAAAATCGTTGTTGTCATTCTCATTTCCTTTGGATGTCTAGACGATCAATTCAGTCACAAAGCATCTTACGATTGTGATCATGCCTGATTTTTGCAAGGAATTGTTGTTTTCGATTCAGAATTACTCAAGCAAAACTGGATGAAGATCGGATCGACATGCTCGTCATTTCTTTTGGACGTTTTGACGGTTTAATTTGGCGAAAAGCAATGTACCATTCTAATTACGGCACGATTTCTCTCGGAATGAGGCTTTTAAAATCAAAACAACTCAAACGAAACTAGTTTAAAATCGTTTATAGCATGCTAATTGTTTCTATTAGATGTCCAGATGGTCGAGTCTGGCACAAAGCACCATACGGTTGTGATCATTCACAATTTTTGCGAGGAATTTCTCTTTTCGATTCAAAACGACTCAAATAAGATAGGTTGAAGATATGATCGACATGCTCGTAGTTTCTTTTGGATGTCAAAATTATCAAATTTTGCAAAAACGAGGTACGAATCATATTGTGGCAAAGCTTTTCTAGGAAATGGACTTTTCGAATGAAAACAACTCAAACAAAACTGGTTCAAAATCGTTGTTGCCATTCTCATTTCTTTTGGATGTCCAAACGGTCGATTCTGGCACAAGGAGCATACAGTTTTGATCATGCCTGATTTCTGAATTGAATTGTTCTTTACAATTCAGAACGACTCAAACAAAACTAGATGAAGATCGGATCGACCTGCTCGGCATTTCTTTGGGACGTCTTGACGTTCTAATTGGGCAAAAAGTAATGTACGATTTTGATTACGACATGATTTCTCTAGGAATGGGGCTTTTCAAATCAAAACAACTCAAACAAAATTGGTTTAAAATCGTTGATAGCGTGCTAGTTGTTTCTATTAGATGACTAGACGATAGAATCTGGCACAGAACACCATACGGTATTGATCTTGCAAGATTTCTGCAAGGAGTTGCTCTTTTCGAATCAGAACGACTCAAACCAAATAGAATGAAGATCAGATCAACATGGTCATTTTTTCTTTTGGACGTCTTGACGGTGTAATTTGGCAAAGAGCAACGTACGATTCTGATTATGACACGATTTCTCTAGGAATGGGGCTTTCCGAATCTAAACAACCCAAGCTAATCTTGTTTATAGCCGTTGATAACAAGCTAATTGTTCCTTTTAGATGTCCAGACGGTCGAATTTGGAACAAAGCACAATACAGTTGTGATCATTCATGATTTCTTCAAAGAATTTCACTTTTTGATTCAGGACGTCTTGGCGGTCGAATTTGGCTTAAAGCAACGAATAATTCTGAGTGAGCCACGATTTCACTAAGAATGTGTCTTTTCGAATCAATATAACTCAAACGAAAGTAGTTCAACATCATTGTTGCCATTCTCATTTCTTTTGGGCGTCCAAACGATCGATTCTGGCACATAGCACCAAGCGGTTCTGATCATGCCTGATTTCTGCAAGTAATTGTTCCTTTCAATTTAGAATGACTCAAACAAAGCTGGATGAAGATTGGATCGACATCCTCGTCGTTTCTTTTGAATGTCTTGACGGTCTGATCAGGCAAAAAGTAATGTGCGATTCTGATTTTGCACGATTTCTCTAGGAATGGAGCCTTAAAAATTGAAACAACTCAAACAAAACTGGATTAAAATCGTTGATAGCATGCTAATTGTTTCTATTAGACGTCCAGATGGTCGAATTTGGCACAAAGCACATTACCGTTGTGATCTTGCAAGATTTCTGTAATGACTTGCTCTTTCGAATCAGAACGACCTAAACTAAAACAGGATGAAGATTGGATTGACATGATCGTCGTTTCTTTTGGACGTCTTTGGCTCTAAGCACCATACGGTTCGCATCATTCATGATTTCGGCAAGGAATTGCCCCTTTTGGATTCAGGACGTCTTGACAGTCGAATTTGGCATGAAGCAACGTATAATTCTGAGTATGGCACGATTTCACTAGGAAGGGGACTTTTTGAATCAAAACAACTCAAACGAAAGTAGTTCAAAATCGTTGTTGTCATTCTCATTTCCTTTGGATGTCTAGACGATCAATTTAGTCACAAAGCATCTTACGATTGTGATCATGCCTGATTTTTGCAAGGAATTGTTGTTTTCGATTCAGAATTACTCAAGCAAAACTGGATGAATATCGGATCGACATGCTCGTCATTTCTTTCGGACGTTTTGACAGTTTAATTTGGCAAAAAGCAATGTACCATTCTAATTACGGCACGATTTCTCTACGAATGAGGCTTTTTAAATCAAAACAACTCAAACGAAACTAGTTTAAAATCGTTTATAGCATGCTAATTGTTTCTATTAGATGTCCAGATGGTCGAATCTGGCACAAAGCACCATACGGTTGTGATCATTCACAATTTTTGCGAGAAATTTCTCTTTTCGATTCAAAACGACTCAAATAAGATAGGTTGAAGATATGATCGACATGCTCGTAGTTTCTTTCGGATGTCAAAATTATAAAATTTTGCAAAAAGCGAGGTACGAATCATATTGTGGCAAAGCTTTTCTAGGAAATGGACTTTTCGAACGAAAACAACTCAAACAAAACTGGTTCAAAATCGTTGTTGCCATTCTCATTTCTTTTTGATGTCCAAACGGTCGATTCTGGCACAAGGAGCATACAGTTTTGATCATGCCTGATTTCTGAATTGAATTGTTCTTTACGATTCAGAACGACTCAAACAAAACTGGATGAAGATCGGATCGACCTGCTCGGCATTTCTTTGGGACGTCTTGACGTTCTAATTGGGCAAAAAGCAATGTACGATTCTGATTACGACATGATTTCTCTAGGAATGGGGCCTTTCAAATCAAAACAACTCAAATAAAACTGGTTTAAAATCGTTGATGGCGTGCTAGTTGTTTCTATTAGATGACTAGACGATAGAATCTGGCACAGAACGCCATACGGTATTGATCTTGCAAGATTTCTGCAAGGGCTTGCTCTTTTCGAATCAGAACGACTCAAACCAAATAGAATGAAGATCAGATCAACATGGTCATTTTTTCTTTTGGACGTCTTGACGGTGTAATTTGGCAAAGAGCAACGTACGATTCTGATTATGACACGATTTCTCTAGGAATGGGGCTTTCCGAATCTAAACAACCCAAGCTAATCTTGTTTATAACCGTTGATAACAAGCTAATTGTTCCTTTTAGATGTCTAGACGGTCGAATTTGGAACAAACCACAATACGGTTGTGATCATTCATGATTTCTTCAAAGAATTGCACTTTTTGATTCAGGACGTCTTGGCGGTCGAATTTGGCTTAAAGCAACGAATAATTCTGAGTGAGCCACGATTTCACTAAGAATGTGTCTTTTCGAATCAATATAACTCAAACGAAACTAGTTCAAAATCGTTCTTGCCATTCTCATTCCTTTTGGACGTCCAGACGATCGATTCTGGCACATAGCACCAAGCGGTTCTGATCATGCCTGATTTTTGCAACTAATTGTTCTTTTCGATTCAGAATGACTCAAACAAAGCTGGATGATGATCGGATCGACATCCTCGTCGTTTCTTTTGAATGTCTTGACGGTCTGATCAGGCAAAAAGTAATGTGCGATTCTAATTTTAGCACGATTTCTCAAGGAATGGGGCCTTAAAAATCGAAATAACTCAAAAAAAACTGGATTAAAATCGTTGATAGCATGCTAATTGTTTCTATTAGACGTCCAGATGGTCGAATTTGGCACAAAGCACATTACCGTTGTGATCTTGCAAGATTTCTGTAATGACTTGCTCTTTCGAATCAGAACGACCTAAACTAAAACAGGATGAAGATTGGATTGACATGATCGTCGTTTCTTTTGGACGTGTTTGGCTCTAAGCACCATACGGTTGTGAGCATTCATGATTTCGGCAAGGAATTGCCCCTTTTTGATTCAGGACGTCTTGACAGTCGAATTTGGCATGAAGCAACGTATAATTCTGAGTATGGCACGATTTCACTAGGAAGGGGACTTTTTGAATCAAAACAACTCAAACGAAACTAGTTCAAAATTGTTGTTGTCATTCTCATTTCCTTTAGATGTCTAGACGATCGATTCAGTCACAAAGCATCTTACGATTGTGATCATGCCTGATTTTTGCAAGGAATTGTTGTTTTCGATTCAGAATTACTCAAACAAAACTGGATGAAGATCGGATCGACATGCTCGTCATTTCTTTCGGACGTTTTGACGGTCTAATTTGGCGAAAAGCAATGTACCATTCTAATTACGGCACGATTTCTCGAGGAATGAGGCTTTTTAAATCAAAACAACTCAAACGAAACTAGTTTAAAATCGTTTATAGCATGCTAATTGTTTCTATTAGATGTCCAGATGGTTGAATCTGGCACAAAGCACCATACGGTTGTGATCATTCACAATTTTTGCGAGGAATTTCTCTTTTCGATTCAAAATGACTCAAATAAGATAGGTTGAATATATGATCGACCTGCTCGTAGTTTCTTTTGGATGTCAAAATTATCAAATTTTGCAAAAAGCGAGGTACGAATCACATTGTGGCAAAGCTTTTCTAGGAAATGGACTTTTCGAATGAAAACAACTCAAACAAAACTGGTTCAAAATCGTTGTTGCCATTCTCATTTCTTTTGGATGTCCAAACGGTCGATTCTGGCACAAGGACCATACAGTTTTGATCATGCCTGATTTATGAATTGAATTGGTCTTTACGATTCAGAATGACTCAAACAAAACTGGATGAAGATCGGATCGACCTGCTCGGCATTTCTTTGGGACGTCTTGACGTTCTAATTGGGCAAAAAGTAATGTACGATTCTGATTACGACATGATTTCTCTAGGAATGGGGACTTTCAAATCAAAACAACTCAAATAAAATTGGTTTAAAATCGTTGATAGCGTGCTAGTTGTTTCTATTAGATGACTAGACGATAGAATCTGGCACAGAACACCATACGGTATTGATCTTACAAGATTTTTGCAAGGACTTGCTCTTTTCGAATCAGAACGACTCAAACCAAATAGAATGAAGATCAGATCAACATGGTCATTTTTCTTTTGGACGTCTTGACGGTGTAATTTGGCAAAGAGCAACGTACGATTCTGATTATGACACGATTTCTCTAGGAATGGGGCTTTCCGAATCTAAACAACCCAAGCTAATCTTGTTTATAACCGTTGATAACAAGCTAATTGTTCCTTTTAGATGTCCAGACGGTCGAATTTGGAACAAAGCACAATACGGTTGTGATCTTTCATGATTTCTTCAAAGAATTGCACTTTTTGATTGAGGACGTCTTCGCGGTCAAATTTGGCTTAAAGCAACGTATAATTCTGAGTAAGCCACGATTTCACTAAGAATGTGTCTTTTCGAATCAATATAACTCAAACGAAACTAGTTCAAAATCGTTGTTGCCATTCTCATTCCTTTTGGACGTCCAGACGATCGATTCTGGCACATAGCACCAAGCGGTTCTGATCATGCCCGATTTCTGCAAGTAATTGTTCCTTTCAATTTAGAATGACTCAAACAAAGCTGGATAAAGATCGGATCGACATCCTCGTCGTTTCTTTTGAATGTCTTGACGGTCTGATCAGGCAAAAAGTAATGTATGATTCTGATTTTGCACGATTTCTCTAGGAATGGGGCCTTAAAAATTGAAACAACTCAAACAAAACTGGTTTAAAATCATTAATAGCATGCTAATTGTTTCTATTAGACGTCTAGATGGTCGAATTTGGCACAAAGCACATTACCGTTGTGATCTTGCAAGATTTCTGTAATGACTTGCTCTTTCGAATCAGAACGACCTAAACTAAAACAGGATGAAGATTGGATTGACATGATCGTCGTTTCTTTTGGACGTCTTTGGCTCTAAGCACCATACGGTTCGCATCATTCATGATTTCGGCAAGGAATTGCCCCTTTTGGATTCAGGACGTCTTGACAGTCGAATTTGGCATGAAGCAACGTATAATTCTGAGTATGGCACGATTTCACTAGGAAGGGGACTTTTTGAATCAAAACAACTCAAACGAAAGTAGTTCAAAATCGTTGTTGTCATTCTCATTTCCTTTGGATGTCTAGACGATCAATTCAGTCACAAAGCATCTTACGATTGTGATCATGCCTGATTTTTGCAAGGAGTTGTTGTTTTATATTCAGAATTACTCAAGCAAAACTGGATGAAGATCGGATCGACATGCTCGTCATTTCTTTCGGACGTTTTGACGGTTTAATTTGGCAAAAAGCAATGTACCATTCTAATTATGGCACGATTTCTCTACGAATGAGGCTTTTTAAATCAAAACAACTCAAACGAAACTAGTTTAAAATCGTTTATAGCATGCTAATTGTTTCTATTAGATGTCCAGATGGTCGAATCTGGCACAAAGCACCATACGGTTGTGATCATTCACAATTTTTGCGAGAAATTTCTCTTTTCGATTCAAAACGACTCAAATAAGATAGGTTGAAGATATGATCGACATGCTCGTAGTTTCTTTCGGATGTCAAAATTATAAAATTTTGCAAAAAAGCGAGGTACGAATCATATTGTGGCAAAGCTTTTCTAGGAAATGGACTTTTCGAACGAAAACAACTCAAACAAAACTGGTTCAAAATCGTTGTTGCCATTCTCATTTCTTTTTGATGTCCAAACGGTCGATTCTGGCACAAGGAGCATACAGTTTTGATCATGCCTGATTTCTGAATTGAATTGTTCTTTACGATTCAGAACGACTCAAACAAAACTGGATGAAGATCGGATCGACCTGCTCGGCATTTCTTTGGGACGTCTTGACGTTCTAATTGGGCAAAAAGCAATGTACGATTCTGATTACGACATGATTTCTCTAGGAATGGGGCCTTTCAAATCAAAACAACTCAAATAAAACTGGTTTAAAATCGTTGATGGCGTGCTAGTTGTTTCTATTAGATGACTAGACGATAGAATCTGGCACAGAACGCCATACGGTATTGATCTTGCAAGATTTCTGCAAGGGCTTGCTCTTTTCGAATCAGAACGACTCAAACCAAATAGAATGAAGATCAGATCAACATGGTCATTTTTTCTTTTGGACGTCTTGACGGTGTAATTTGGCAAAGAGCAACGTACGATTCTGATTATGACACGATTTCTCTAGGAATGGGGCTTTCCGAATCTAAACAACCCAAGCTAATCTTGTTTATAACCGTTGATAACAAGCTAATTGTTCCTTTTAGATGTCTAGACGGTCGAATTTGGAACAAACCACAATACGGTTGTGATCATTCATGATTTCTTCAAAGAATTGCACTTTTTGATTCAGGACGTCTTGGCGGTCGAATTTGGCTTAAAGCAACGAATAATTCTGAGTGAGCCACGATTTCACTAAGAATGTGTCTTTTCGAATCAATATAACTCAAACGAAACTAGTTCAAAATCGTTCTTGCCATTCTCATTCCTTTTGGACGTCCAGACGATCGATTCTGGCACATAGCACCAAGCGGTTCTGATCATGCCTGATTTTTGCAACTAATTGTTCTTTTCGATTCAGAATGACTCAAACAAAGCTGGATGATGATCGGATCGACATCCTCGTCGTTTCTTTTGAATGTCTTGACGGTCTGATCAGGCAAAAAGTAATGTGCGATTCTAATTTTAGCACGATTTCTCAAGGAATGGGGCCTTAAAAATCGAAATAACTCAAAAAAAACTGGATTAAAATCGTTGATAGCATGCTAATTGTTTCTATTAGACGTCCAGATGGTCGAATTTGGCACAAAGCACATTACCGTTGTGATCTTGTAAGATTTCTGCAATGACTTGCTCTTTCGAATCAGAACGACCTAAACCTAAATAGGATAAAGATTGGATTGACGTGATCGTCGTTTCTTTTGGACGTCTTTGGCTCTAAGCACCATATGGTTCTCATCATTCATGATTTCGACAAGGAATTGCCCCTTTTGGATTCAGGACGTCTTGACAGTCGAATTTGGCATGAAGCAACGTATAATTCTGAGTATGGCACGATTTCACTAGGAAGGGGACTTTTTGAATCAAAACAACTCAAACGAAACTAGTTCAAAATTGTTGTTGTCATTCTCATTTCCTTTAGATGTCTAGACGATCGATTCAGTCACAAAGCATCTTACGATTGTGATCATGCCTGATTTTTGCAAGGAATTGTTGTTTTCGATTCAGAATTACTCAAACAAAATTGGATGAAGATCGGATCGACATGCTCGTCATTTCTTTCGGACGTTTTGACGGTTTAATTTGGCGAAAAGCAATGTACCATTCTAATTACGGCACGATTTCTCTAGGAATGAGGCTTTTTAAATCAAAATAACTCAAACGAAACTAGTTTAAAATTGTTTATAGCATTCTAATTGTTTCTATTAGATGTCCAGATGGTCGAATCTGGCACAAAGCACCATACGGTTGTGATCATTCATAATTTTTGCGAGGAATTTCTCTTTTCGATTCAAAACGACTCAAATAAGATAGGTTGAAGATATGATCGACATGCTCGTAGTTTCTTTTGGATGTCAAAATTATCAAATTTTGCAAAAAGTGAGGTACGAATCATATTGTGGCAAAGCTTTTCTAGGAAATGGACTTTTCGAATGAAAACAACTCAAACAAAACTGGTTCAAAATCGTTGATGCCATTCTCATTTCTTTTGGATGTCCAAATGGTCGATTCTGGCACAAGGACCATACAGTTTTGATCATGCTTGATTTCTGAATTGAATTGTTCTTTACGATTCACAACGACTCAAACAAAACTGGATGAAGATCGGATCGACCTGCTCGGCATTTCTTTGGGACGTCTTGACGTTCTAATTGGGCAAAAAGTAATGTACGATTCTGATTAGGACATGATTTCTCTAGGAATGGGGCCTTTCAAATCAACACAACTCAAACAAAATTGGTTTAAAATTGTTGATAGCGTGCTAGTTGTTTCTATTAGATGACTAGACGATAGAATCTGGCACAGAACACCATACGGTATTGATCTTGCAAGATTTCTGCAAGGACTTGCTCTTTTCGAATCAGAATGACTCAAACCAAATAGAATGAAGATCAGATCAACATGGTCATTTTTTCTTTTAGACGTCTTGACGGTGTAATTTGGCAAAGAGCAACGTACGATTCTGATTATGACACGATTTCTCTAGGAATGGGGCTTTCCGAATCTAAACAACCCAAGCTAATCTTGTTTATAACCGTTGATAACAAGCTAATTGTTCCTTTTAGATGTCCAGACGGTCGAATTTGGAACAAAGCACAATACGGTTGTGATCATTCACGATTTCTTCAAAGAATTGCACTTTTTGATTCAGGACGTCTTCGCGGTCGAATTTGGCTTAAAGCAACGAATAATTCTGAGTGAGCCACGATTTCACTAAGAATGTGTCTTTTCGAATCAATATAACTCAAACGAAACTAGTTCAAAATCGTTCTTGCCATTCTCATTCCTTTTGGACGTCCAGACGATCGATTCTGGCACATAGCACCAAGCGGTTCTGATCATGCCTAATTTTTGCAACTAATTGTTCTTTTCGATTCAGAATGACTCAAAGAAAGCTGGATGATGATCGGATCGACATCCTCGTCGTTTCTTTTGAATGTCTTGACGGTCTGATCAGGCAAAAAGTAATGTGTGATTCTAATTTTAGCACGATTTCTCTAGGAATGGGGCCTTAAAAATCGAAATAACTCAAACAAAACTGGATTAAAATCGTTGATAGCATGCTAATTGTTTCTATTAGACGTCCCGATGGTCGAATTTGGCACAAAGCACATTACCGTTGTGCTCTTGCAAGATTTCTGCAATGACTTGCTCTTTCGAATCAGAACGACCTAAACTAAAACAGGATGAAGATTGGATTGACATGATCGTCGTTTCTTTTGGACGTCTTTGGTTCTAAGCACCATACGGTTCTCATCATTCATGATTTCGGCAAGGAATTGCCCCTTTTGGATTCAGGACGTCTTGACAGTCGAATTTGGCATGAAGCAACGTATAATTCTGAGTATGGCACGATTTCACTAGGAAGGGGACTTTTTGAATCAAAACAACTCAAACGAAACTAGTTCAAAATCGTTGTTGTCATTCTCATTTCCTTTGGATGTCTAGACGATCAATTCAGTCACAAAGCATCTTACGATTGTGATCATGCTTGAATTTTGCAAGGAATTGTTGTTTTCGATTCAGAATTACTCAAGCAAAACTGGATGAAGATCGGATCGACATGCTCGTCATTTCTTTCGGACGTTTTGACGGTTTAATTTGGCGAAAAGCAATGTACCATTCTAATTACGGCACGATTTCTCTAGGAATGAGGCTTTTTAAATCAAAATAACTCAAACGAAACTAGTTTAAAATCGTTTATAGCATGCTAATTGTTTCTATTAGATGTCCAGATGGTCGAATCTGGCACAAAGCACCATACGGTTGTGATCATTCACAATATTTGCGAGGAATTTCTCTTTTCGATTCAAAATGACTCACATAAGATAGGTTGAATATATGATCGACATGCTCGTAGTTTCTTTTGGATGTCAAAATTATCAAATTTTGCAAAAAGCGAGGTACGAATCATATTGTGGCAAAGCTTTTCTAGGAAATGGACTTTTCGAATGAAAACAACTCAAACAAAACTGGTTCAAAATCGTTGATGCCATTCTCATTTCTTTTGGATGTCCAAACGGTCGATTCTGGCACAAGGACCATACAGTTTTGATCATGCCTGATTTCTGAATTGAATTGTTCTTTACGATTCAGAACGACTCAAACAAAACTGGATGAAGATCGGATCGACCTGCTCGGCATTTCTTTGGGACGTCTTGACGTTCTAATTGGGCAAAAAGTAATGTACGATTCTGATTACGACATGATTTCTCTAGGAATGGGGCCTTTCAAATCAAAACAACTCAAACAAAATTGGTTTAAAATCGTTGATAGCGTGCTAGTTGTTTCTATTAGATGACTAGACGATAGAATCTGGCACAGAACACCATACGGTATTGATCTTGCAAGATTTCTGCAAGGACTTCCTCTTTTCGAATCAGAACGACTCAAACCAAATAGAATGAAGATCAGATCAACATGGTCATTTTTTCTTTTAGACGTCTTGACGGTGTAATTTGGCAAAGAGCAACGTACGATTCTGATTATGACACGATTTCTCTAGGAATGGGGCTTTCCGAATCTAAACAACCCAAGCTAATCTTGTTTATAACCGTTGATAACAAGCTAATTGTTCCTCTTAGATGTCCAGACGGTCGAATTTGGAACAAAGCACAATACGGTTGTGATCATTCATGATTTCTTCAAAGAATTGCACTTTTTGATTCAGGACGTCTTGGCGGTCGAATTTGGCTTAAAGCAACGAATAATTCTGAGTGAGCCACGATTTCACTAAGAATGTGTCTTTTCGAATCAATATAAGTCAAACGAAACTAGTTCAAAATCGTTGTTGCCATTCTCATTCCTTTTGGACGTCCAGACGATCGATTCTGGCACATAGCACCAAGCGGTTCTGATCATGCCTGATTTTTGCAACTAATTGTTCTTTTTGATTCAGAATGACTCAAACAAAGCTGGATGATGATCGGATCGACATCCTCGTCGTTTCTTTTGAATGTCTTGACGGTCTGATCAGGCAAAAAGTAATGTGCGATTCTGATTTTGGCACGATTTCTCAAGGAATGTGGCCTTAAAAATCGAAACAACTAAAACAAAACTGGATTAAAATCGTTGATAGCATGCTAATTGTTTCTATTAGACGTCCAGATGGTCGAATTTGGCACAAAGCACATTACTGTTGCGATCTTGCAAGATTTCTGCAATGACTTGCTCTTTCGAATCAGAACGACCTAAACTAAAACAGGATGAAGATTGGATTGACATGATCGTCGTTTCTTTTGGACGTCTTTGGCTCTAAGCACCATACGGTTCTCATCATTCATGATTTCGGCAAGGAATTGCCCCTTTTGGATTCAGGACGTCTTGACAGTCGAATTTGGCATGAAGCAACGTATTATTCTGAGTTTGGCACGATTTCACTAGTAAGGGGACTTTTTGAATCAAAACAACTCAAATGAAACTAGTTCAAAATCGTTGTTGTCATTCTCGTTTCCTTTGGATGTCTAGACGATCAATTCAGTCACAAAGCATCTTACGATTGTGATCATGCCTGATTTTTGCAAGGAATTGTTGTTTTCGATTCAGAATTACTCAAGCAAAACTGGATGAAGATCGGATCGACATGCTCGTCATTTCTTTCAGACGTTTTGACGGTTTAATTTGGCAAAAAGCAATGTACCATTCTAATTACGGCACGATTTCTCTAGGAATGAGGCTTTTTAAATCAAAACAACTCAAACGAAACTAGTTTAAAATCGTTTATAGCATTCTAATTGTTTCTATTAGATGTCCAGATGGTCGAATCTGGCACAAAGCACCATACGGTTGTGATCATTCATAATTTTTGCGAGGAATTTCTCTTTTCGATTCAAAACGACTCAAATAAGATAGGTTGAAGATATGATCGACATGCTCGTAGTTTCTTTTGGATGTCAAAATTATCAAATTTTGCAAAAAGCGAGGTACGAATCATATTGTGGCAAAGCTTTTCTAGGAAATGGACTTTTCGAATGAAAACAACTCAAACAAAACTGGTTCAAAATCATTGTTGCCATTCTCATTTCTTTTGGATGTCCAAACGGTCGATTCTGGCACAAGGACCATACAGTTTTGATCAGGCCTAATTTCTGAAATGAATTGTTCTTTACGATTCAGAACGACTCAAACAAAACTGGATGAAGATCGGATCGACCTGCTCGGCATTTCTTTGGGACGTCTTGACGTTCTAATTGGGCAAAAAGTAATGTACGATTCTGATTACGACAAGATTTCTCTAGGAATGGGGCCTTTCAAATCAACACAACTCAAACAAAATTGGTTTAAAATCATTGATAGCGGGCTAGTTGTTTCTATTAGATGACTAGACGATAGAATCTAGCACAGAACACCATACGGTATTGATCTTGCAAGATTTCTGCAAGGACTTGCTCTTTTCAAATCAGAACGACTCAAACCAAATAGAATGAAGATCAGATCAACATGGTCATTTTTTCTTTTGGACGTCTTGACGGTGTAATTTGGCAAAGAGCAACGTACGATTCTGATTATGACACGATTTCTCTAGGAATGGGGCTTTCCAAATCTAAACAACCCAAGCTAATCTTGTTTATAACCGTTGATAACAAGCTAATTGTTCCTTTTAGATGTCCAGACGGTCGAATTTGGAACAAAGCACAATACGGTTGTGATCATTCATGATTTCTTCAAAGAATTGCACTTTTTGATTCAGGACGTCTTGGCGGTCGAATTTGGCTTAAAGCAACGAATAATTCTGAGTGAGCCACGATTTCACTAAGAATGTGTCTTTTCGAATCAATATAACTCAAACGAAACTAGTTCAAAATCGTTGTTGCCATTCTCATTCCTTTTGGACGTCCAGACGATCGATTCTGGCACATAGCACCAAGCGGTTCTGATCATGCCTGATTTTTGCAACTAATTGTTCTTTTCGATTCAGAATGACTCAAAGAAAGCTGGATGATGATCGGATCGACATCCTCGTCGTTTCTTTTGAATGTCTTGACGGTCTGATCAGGCAAAAAGTAATGTGCGATTCTAATTTTAGCACGATTTCTCTAGGAATGGGGCCTTAAAAATTGAAATAACTCAAACAAAACTGGATTAAAATCGTTGATAGCATGCTAATTGTTTCTATTAGACGTCCCGATGGTCGAATTTGGCACAAAGCACATTACCGTTGTGATCTTGCAAGATTTCTGCAATGACTTGCTCTTTCCAATCAGAACGACCTAAACTAAAACAGGATGAAGATTGGATTGACATGATCGTCGTTTCTTTTGGACGTCTTTGGTTCTAAGCACCATACGGTTCTCATCATTCATGATTTCGGCAAGGAATTGCCCCTTTTGGATTCAGGACGTCTTGACAGTCGAATTTGGCATGAAGCAACGTATAATTCTGAGTATGGCACGATTTCACTAGGAAGGGGACTTTTTGAATCAAAACAACTCAAACGAAACTAGTTCAAAATCGTTGTTGTCATTCTCATTTTCTTTGGATGTCTAGACGATCAATTCAGTCACAAAGCATCTTACGATTGTGATCATGCCTGAATTTTGCAAGGAATTGTTGTTTTCGATTCAGAATTACTCTAGCAAAACTGGATGAAAATCGGATCGACATGCTCGTCATTTCTTTCGGACGTTTTGACGGTTTAATTTGATGAAAAGCAATGTACCATTCTAATTACGGCACGATTTCTCTAGGAATGAGGCTTTTTAAATCAAAACAACTCAAACGAAACTAGTTTAAAATCGTTTATAGCATGCTAATTGTTTCTATTAGATGTCCAGATGGTAGAGTCTGGCACAAAGCACCATATGGTTGTGATCATTCACAATTTTTGCGAGGAATTTCTCTTTTTGATTCAAAACGACTCAAATAAGATAGGTTGAAGATATGATCGACATGCTCGTAGTTTCTTTTGGATGTCAAAATTATCAAATTTTGCAAAAAGCGAGGTACGAATCATATTGTGGCAAAGCTTTTCTAGGAAATGGACTTTTCGAATGAAAACAACTCAAACAAAACTGGTTCAAAATCGTTGTTGCCATTCTCATTTCTTTTGGATGTCCAAACGGTCGATTCTGGCACAAGGACCATACAGTTTTGATCATGCCTGATTTCTGAATTGAATTGTTCTTTACGATTCAAAACGACTCAAACAAAACTGGATGAAGATCGGATCGACCTGCTCGGCATTTCTTTGGGACGTCTTGACGTTCTAATTGGGCAAAAAGTAATGTACGATTCTGATTACGACATGATTTCTCTAGGAATGGGGCCTTTCAAATCAAAACAACTCAAACAAAATTGGTTTAAAATCGTTGATAGCGTGCTAGTTGTTTCTATTAGATGACTAGACGATAGAATCTGGCACAGAACACCATACGGTATTGATCTTGCAAGATTTCTGCAAGGACTTGCTCTTTTCGAATCAGAACGACTCAAACCAAATAGAATGAAGATCAGATCAACATGGTCATTTTTTCTTTTAGACGTCTTGACGGTGTAATTTGGCAAAGAGCAACGTACGATTCTGATTATGACACGATTTCTCTAGGAATGAGGCTTTCCGAATCTAAACAACCCAAGCTAATCTTGTTTATAACCGTTGATAACAAGCTAATTGTTCCTTTTAGATGTCCAGACGGTCGAATTTGGAACAAAGCACAATACGGTTGTGATCATTCATGATTTCTTCAAAGAATTGCACTTTTTGATTCAGGACGTCTTGGCGGTCGAATTTGGCTTAAAGCAACGAATAATTCTGAGTGAGCCACGATTTCACTAAGAATGTGTCTTTTCGAATCAATATAACTCAAACGAAACTAGTTCAAAATCGTTGTTGCCATTCTCATTCCTTTTGGACGTCCAGACGATCGATTCTGGCACATAGCACCAAGCGGTTCTGATTATGCCTGATTTTTGCAACTAATTGTTCTTTTCGATTCAGAATGACTCAAACAAAGCTGGATGATGATCGGATCGACATCCTCGTCGTTTCTTTTGAATGTCTTGACGGTCTAATCAGGCAAAAAGTAATGTGCGATTCTAATTTTAGCACGATTTCTCTAGGAATGGGGCCTTAAAAATCGAAATAAAAAAACCTGGATTAAAATCGTTGAAAGCATGCTAATTGTTTCTATTAGACGTCCAGATGGTCGAATTTGGCACAAAGCACATTACCGTTGTGATCTTGCAAGATTTCTGCAATGACTTGCTCTTTCGAATCAGAACGACCTAAACTAAAACAGGATGAAGATTGGATTGACATGATCGTCGTTTCTTTTGGACGTCTTTGGTTCTAAGCACCATACGGTTCTCATCATTCATGATTTCGGCAAGGAATTGCCCCTTTTGGATTCAGGACGTCTTGACAGTCGAATTTGGCATGAAGCAACGTATAATTCTGAGTATGGCACGATTTCACTAGGAAGGGGACTTTTTGAATCAAAACAACTCAAACGAAACTAGTTCAAAATCGTTGTTGTCATTCTCATTTCCTTTGGATGTCTAGACGATCAATTCAGTCACAAAGCATCTTACGATTGTGATCATGCCTGCTTTTTGCAAGGAATTGTTGTTTTCGATTCAGAATTACTCAAGCAAAACTGGATGAAGATCGGATCGACATGCTCGTCATTTCTTTCGGACGTTTTGACGGTTTAATTTGGCTAAAAGCAATGTACCATTCTAATTACGGCACGATTTCTCTAGGAATGAGGCTTTTTAAATCAAAACAACTCAAACGAAACTAGTTTAAAATCGTTTATAGCATGCTAATTGTTTCTATTAGATGTCCAGATGGTCGAATCTGGCACAAAGCACCATACGGTCGTGACCATTCATAATTTTTGCGAGGAATTTCTCTTTTCGATTCAAAACGACTCAAATAAGATAGGTTGAAGATATGATCGACATGCTCGTAGTTTCTTTTGGATGTCAAAATTATCAAATTTTGCAAAAAGCGAGAATCATAGTGTGGCAAAGCTTTTCTAGGAAATGGACTTTTCGAATGAAAATAACTCAAACAAAACTGGTTCAAAATCGTTGTTGCCATTCTCATTTCTTTTGGATGTCCAAACGGTCGATTCTGGCACAAGGACCATACAGTTTTGATCATGCCTGATTTCTGAATTGAATTGTTCTTTACGATTCAGAACGACTCAAACAAAACTGGATGAAGATCGGATCGACCTGCTCGGCATTTCTTTGGGACGTCTTGACGTTCTAATTGGGCAAAAAGTAATGTACGATTCTGATTACGACATGATTTCTCTAGGAATGGGGCCTTTCAAATCAAAACAACTCAAACAAAATTGGTTTAAAATCGTTGATAGCGTGCTAGTTGTTTCTATTAGATGACTAGACGATAGAATCTGGCACAGAACACCAGACGGTATTGATCTTGCAAGATTTCTGCAAGGAATTGCTCTTTTCGAATCAGAACGACTCAAACCAAATAGAATGAATATCAGATCAACATGGTCATTTTTTCTTTTAGACGTCTTGACGGTGTAATTTGGCAAAGAGCAACGTACGATTCTGATTATGACACGATTTCTCTAGGAATGGGGCTTTCCGAATCTAAACAACCCAAGCTAATCTTGTTTATAACCGTTGATAACAAGCTAATTGTTCCTTTTAGATGTCCAGACGGTCGAATTTGGAACAAAGCACAATACGGTTGTGATCATTCATGATTTCTTCAAAGAATTGCACTTTTTGATTCAGGACGTCTTGGCGGTCGAATTTGGCTTAAAGCAACGAATAATTCTGAGTGAGCCACGATTTCACTAAGAATGTGTCTTTTCGAATCAATATAAGTCAAACGAAACTAGTTCAAAATCGTTGTTGCCATTCTCATTCCTTTTGGACGTCCAGACGATCGATTCTGGCACATAGCACCAAGCGGTTCTGATCATGCCTGATTTTTGCAACTAATTGTTCTTTTTGATTCAGAATGACTCAAACAAAGCTGGATGATGATCGGATCGACATCCTCGTCATTTCTTTTGAATGTCTTGACGGTCTGATCAGGCAAAAAGTAATGTGCGATTCTGATTTTGGCACGATTTCTCAAGGAATGTGGCCTTAAAAATCGAAACAACTAAAACAAAACTGGATTAAAATCGTTGATAGCATGCTAATTGTTTCTATTAGACGTCCAGATGGTCGAATTTGGCACAAAGCACATTACTGTTGCGATCTTGCAAGATTTCTGCAATGACTTGCTCTTTCGAATCAGAACGACCTAAACTAAAACAGGATGAAGATTGGATTGACATGATCGTCGTTTCTTTTGGACGTCTTTGGCTCTAAGCACCATACGGTTCTCATCATTCATGATTTCGGCAAGGAATTGCCCCTTTTGGATTCAGGACGTCTTGACAGTCGAATTTGGCATGAAGCAACGTATTATTCTGAGTTTGGCACGATTTCACTAGTAAGGGGACTTTTTGAATCAAAACAACTCAAATGAAACTAGTTCAAAATCGTTGTTGTCATTCTCGTTTCCTTTGGATGTCTAGACGATCAATTCAGTCACAAAGCATCTTACGATTGTGATCATGCCTGATTTTTGCAAGGAATTGTTGTTTTCGATTCAGAATTACTCAAGCAAAACTGGATGAAGATCGGATCGACATGCTCGTCATTTCTTTCGGACGTTTTGACGGTTTAATTTGGCAAAAAGCAATGTACCATTCTAATTACGGCACGATTTCTCTAGGAATGAGGCTTTTTAAATCAAAACAACTCAAACGAAACTAGTTTAAAATCGTTTATAGCATTCTAATTGTTTCTATTAGATGTCCAGATGGTCGAATCTGGCACAAAGCACCATACGGTTGTGATCATTCATAATTTTTGCGAGGAATTTCTCTTTTCGATTCAAAACGACTCAAATAAGATAGGTTGAAGATATGATCGACATGCTCGTAGTTTCTTTTGGATGTCAAAATTATCAAATTTTGCAAAAAGCGAGGTACGAATCATATTGTGGCAAAGCTTTTCTAGGAAATGGACTTTTCGAATGAAAACAACTCAAACAAAACTGGTTCAAAATCATTGTTGCCATTCTCATTTCTTTTGGATGTCCAAACGGTCGATTCTGGCACAAGGACCATACAGTTTTGATCAGGCCTAATTTCTGAAATGAATTGTTCTTTACGATTCAGAACGACTCAAACAAAACTGGATGAAGATCGGATCGACCTGCTCGGCATTTCTTTGGGACGTCTTGACGTTCTAATTGGGCAAAAAGTAATGTACGATTCTGATTACGACAAGATTTCTCTAGGAATGGGGCCTTTCAAATCAACACAACTCAAACAAAATTGGTTTAAAATCATTGATAGCGGGCTAGTTGTTTCTATTAGATGACTAGACGATAGAATCTAGCACAGAACACCATACGGTATTGATCTTGCAAGATTTCTGCAAGGACTTGCTCTTTTCAAATCAGAACGACTCAAACCAAATAGAATGAAGATCAGATCAACATGGTCATTTTTTCTTTTGGACGTCTTGACGGTGTAATTTGGCAAAGAGCAACGTACGATTCTGATTATGACACGATTTCTCTAGGAATGGGGCTTTCCAAATCTAAACAACCCAAGCTAATCTTGTTTATAACCGTTGATAACAAGCTAATTGTTCCTTTTAGATGTCCAGACGGTCGAATTTGGAACAAAGCACAATACGGTTGTGATCATTCATGATTTCTTCAAAGAATTGCACTTTTTGATTCAGGACGTCTTGGCGGTCGAATTTGGCTTAAAGCAACGAATAATTCTGAGTGAGCCACGATTTCACTAAGAATGTGTCTTTTCGAATCAATATAACTCAAACGAAACTAGTTCAAAATCGTTGTTGCCATTCTCATTCCTTTTGGACGTCCAGACGATCGATTCTGGCACATAGCACCAAGCGGTTCTGATCATGCCTGATTTTTGCAACTAATTGTTCTTTTCGATTCAGAATGACTCAAAGAAAGCTGGATGATGATCGGATCGACATCCTCGTCGTTTCTTTTGAATGTCTTGACGGTCTGATCAGGCAAAAAGTAATGTGCGATTCTAATTTTAGCACGATTTCTCTAGGAATGGGGCCTTAAAAATTGAAATAACTCAAACAAAACTGGATTAAAATCATTGATAGCATGCTAATTGTTTCTATTAGACGTCCCGATGGTCGAATTTGGCACAAAGCACATTACCGTTGTGATCTTGCAAGATTTCTGCAATGACTTGCTCTTTCCAATCAGAACGACCTAAACTAAAACAGGATCAAGATTGGATTGACATGATCGTCGTTTCTTTTGGACGTCTTTGGTTCTAAGCACCATACGGTTCTCATCATTCATGATTTCGGCAAGGAATTGCCCCTTTTGGATTCAGGACGTCTTGACAGTCGAATTTGGCATGAAGCAACGTATAATTCTGAGTATGGCACGATTTCACTAGGAAGGGGACTTTTTGAATCAAAACAACTCAAACGAAACTAGTTCAAAATCGTTGTTGTCATTCTCATTTTCTTTGGATGTCTAGACGATCAATTCAGTCACAAAGCATCTTACGATTGTGATCATGCCTGAATTTTGCAAGGAATTGTTGTTTTCGATTCAGAATTACTCTAGCAAAACTGGATGAAAATCAGATCGACATGCTCGTCATTTCTTTCGGACGTTTTGACGGTTTAATTTGACGAAAAGCAATGTACCATTCTAATTACGGCACGATTTCTCTAGGAATGAGGCTTTTTAAATCAAAACAACTCAAACGAAACTAGTTTAAAATCGTTTATAGCATGCTAATTGTTTCTATTAGATGTCCAGATGGTAGAGTCTGGCACAAAGCACCATATGGTTGTGATCATTCACAATTTTTGCGAGGAATTTCTCTTTTTGATTCAAAACGACTCAAATAAGATAGGTTGAAGATATGATCGACATGCTCGTAGTTTCTTTTGGATGTCAAAATTATCAAATTTTGCAAAAAGCGAGGTACGAATCATATTGTGGCAAAGCTTTTCTAGGAAATGGACTTTTCGAATGAAAACAACTCAAACAAAACTGGTTCAAAATCGTTGTTGCCATTCTCATTTCTTTTGGATGTCCAAACGGTCGATTCTGGCACAAGGACCATACAGTTTTGATCATGCCTGATTTCTGAATTGAATTGTTCTTTACGATTCAAAACGACTCAAACAAAACTGGATGAAGATCGGATCGACCTGCTCGGCATTTCTTTGGGACGTCTTGACGTTCTAATTGGGCAAAAAGTAATGTACGATTCTGATTACGACATGATTTCTCTAGGAATGGGGCCTTTCAAATCAAAACAACTCAAACAAAATTGGTTTAAAATCGTTGATAGCGTGCTAGTTGTTTCTATTAGATGACTAGACGATAGAATCTGGCACAGAACACCATACGGTATTGATCTTGCAAGATTTCTGCAAGGACTTGCTCTTTCCGAATCAGAACGACTCAAACCAAATAGAATGAAGATCAGATCAACATGGTCATTTTTTCTTTTAGACGTCTTGACGGTGTAATTTGGCAAAGAGCAACGTACGATTCTGATTATGACACGATTTCTCTAGGAATGAGGCTTTCCGAATCTAAACAACCCAAGCTAATCTTGTTTATAACCGTTGATAACAAGCTAATTGTTCCTTTTAGATGTCCAGACGGTCGAATTTGGAACAAAGCACAATACGGTTGTGATCATTCATGATTTCTTCAAAGAATTGCACTTTTTGATTCAGGACGTCTTGGCGGTCGAATTTGGCTTAAAGCAACGAATAATTCTGAGTGAGCCACGATTTCACTAAGAATGTGTCTTTTCGAATCAATATAACTCAAACGAAACTAGTTCAAAATCGTTGTTGCCATTCTCATTCCTTTTGGACGTCCAGACGATCGATTCTGGCACATAGCACCAAGCGGTTCTGATTATGCCTGATTTTTGCAACTAATTGTTCTTTTCGATTCAGAATGACTCAAACAAAGCAGGATGATGATCGGATCGACATCCTCGTCGTTTCTTTTGAATGTCTTGACGGTCTAATCAGGCAAAAAGTAATGTGCGATTCTAATTTTAGCACGATTTCTCTAGGAATGGGGCCTTAAAAATCGAAATAAAAAAACCTGGATTAAAATGGTTGAAAGCATGCTAATTGTTTCTATTAGACGTCCAGATGGTCGAATTTGGCACAAAGCACATTACCGTTGTGATCTTGCAAGATTTCTGCAATGACTTGCTCTTTCGAATCAGAACGACCTAAACTAAAACAGGATGAAGATTGGATTGACATGATCGTCGTTTCTTTTGGACGTCTTTGGTTCTAAGCACCATACGGTTCTCATCATTCATGATTTCGGCAAGGAATTGCCCCTTTTGGATTCAGGACGTCTTGACAGTCGAATTTGGCATGAAGCAACGTATAATTCTGAGTATGGCACGATTTCACTAGGAAGGGGACTTTTTGAATCAAAACAACTCAAACGAAACTAGTTCAAAATCGTTGTTGTCATTCTCATTTCCTTTGGATGTCTAGACGATCAATTCAGTCACAAAGCATCTTACGATTGTGATCATGCCTGCTTTTTGCAAGGAATTGTTGTTTTCGATTTAGAATTACTCAAGCAAAACTGGATGAAGATCGGATCGACATGCTCGTCATTTCTTTCGGACGTTTTGACGGTTTAATTTGGCTAAAAGCAATGTACCATTCTAATTACGGCACGATTTCTCTAGGAATGAGGCTTTTTAAATCAAAACAACTCAAACGAAACTAGTTTAAAATCGTTTATAGCATGCTAATTGTTTCTATTAGATGTCCAGATGGTCGAATCTGGCACAAAGCACCATACGGTCGTGACCATTCATAATTTTTGCGAGGAATTTCTCTTTTCGATTCAAAACGACTCAAATAAGATAGGTTGAAGATATGATCGACATGCTCGTAGTTTCTTTTGGATGTCAAAATTATCAAATTTTGCAAAAAGCGAGAATCATAGTGTGGCAAAGCTTTTCTAGGAAATGGACTTTTCGAATGAAAATAACTCAAACAAAACTGGTTCAAAATCGTTGTTGCCATTCTCATTTCTTTTGGATGTCCAAACGGTCGATTCTGGCACAAGGACCATACAGTTTTGATCATGCCTGATTTCTGAATTGAATTGTTCTTTACGATTCAGAACGACTCAAACAAAACTGGATGAAGATCGGATCGACCTGCTCGGCATTTCTTTGGGACGTCTTGACGTTCTAATTGGGCAAAAAGTAATGTACGATTCTGATTACGACATGATTTCTCTAGGAATGGGGCCTTTCAAATCAAAACAACTCAAACAAAATTGGTTTAAAATCGTTGATAGCGTGCTAGTTGTTTCTATTAGATGACTAGACGATAGAATCTGGCACAGAACACCATACGGTATTGATCTTGCAAGATTTCTGCAAGGACTTGCTCTTTTCGAATCAGAACGACTCAAACCAAATAGAATGAAGATCAGATCAACATGGTCATTTTTTCTTTTAGACGTCTTGACGGTGTAATTTGGCAAAGAGCAACGTACGATTCTGATTATGACACGATTTCTCTAGGAATGGGGCTTTCCGAATCTAAACAACCCAAGCTAATCTTGTTTATAACCGTTGATAACAAGCTAATTGTTCCTTTTAGATGTCCAGACGGTCGAATTTGGAACAAAGCACAATACGGTTGTGATCATTCATGATTTCTTCAAAGAATTGCACTTTTTGATTCAGGACGTTTTGGCGGTCGAATTTGGCTTAAAGCAACGAATAATTCTGAGTGAGCCACGATTTCACTAAGAATGTGTCTTTTCGAATCAATATAACTCAAACGAAACTAGTTCAAAATCGTTGTTGCCATTCTCATTCCTTTTGGACGTCCAGACGATCGATTCTGGTACATAGCACCAAGCGGTTCTGATCATGCCTGATTTTTGCAACTAATTGTTCTTTTCGATTCAGAATGACTCAAACAAAGCTGGATGATGATCGGATCGACATCCTCGTCGTTTCTTTTGAATGTCTTGACGGTCTAATCGGGCAAAAAGTAATGAGCGATTCTAATTTTAGCACGATTTCTCTAGGAATGGGGCCCTAAAAATTGAAATAAAAAAACTTGGATTAAAATCGTTGAAAGCATGCTAATTGTTTCTATTAGACGTCCAGATGGTCGAATTTGGCACAAAGCACAAAACCGTTGTGATCTTGCAAGATTTCTGCAATGACTTGCTCTTTCGAATCAGAACGACCTAAACTAAAACAGGATGAAGATTGGATTGACATGATCGTCGTTTCTTTTGGACGTCTTTGGTTCTAAGCACCATACGGTTCTCATCATTCATGATTTCGGCAAGGAATTGCCCCTTTTGGATTCAGGACGTCTTGACAGTCGAATTTGGCATGAAACAACGTATAATTCTGAGTATGGCACGATTTCACTAGGAAGGGGACTTTTTGAATCAAAACAACTCAAACGAAACTAGTTCAAAATCGTTGTTGTCATTCTCATTGCCTTTGGATGTCTAGACGATCAATTCAGTCACAAAGCATCTTACGATTGTGATCATGCCTGATTTTTGCAAGGAATTGTTGTTTTCGATTCAGAATTACTCAAGCAAAACTGGATGAAGATCAGATCGACATGCTCGTCATTTCTTTCGGACGTTTTGACGGTTTAATTTGATGAAAAGCAATGTACCATTCTAATTACGACACGATTTCTCTAGGAATGAGGCTTTTTAAATCAAAACAACTCAAACGAAACAGGTTTAAAATCGTTTATAGAATGCTAATTGTTTCTATTAGATGTCCAGATGGTCGAATCTGGCACAAAGCACCATACGGTTATGATCATTCACAATTTTTGCAAGGAATTTCTCTTTTTGATTCAAAACGACTCAAATAAGATAGGTTGAAGATATGATCGACATGCTCGTAGTTTCTTTTGGATGTCAAAATTATCAAATTTTACAAAAAGCGAGGTACGAATCATATTGTGGCAAAGCTTTTCTAGGAAATGGACTTTTCGAATGAAAACAACTCAAACAAAACTAGTTCAAAATCGTTGATGCCATTCTCATTTCTTTTGGATGTCCAAACGGTCGATTCTGGCACAAGGACCATACAGTTTTGATCATGCCTGATTTCTGAATTGAATTGTTCTTTACGATTCAGAACGACTCAAACAAAACTGGATGAAGATCGGATCGACCTGCTCGGCATTTCTTTGGGACGTCTTGACGTTCTAATTGGGCAAAAAGTAATGTACGATTCTGATTACGACATGATTTCTCTAGGAATGGGGACTTTCAAATCAAAACAACTCAAACAAAATTGGTTTAAAATCGTTGATAGCGTGCTAGTTGTTTCTATTAGATGACTAGACGATAGAATCTGGCACAGAACACCATACGGTATTGATCTTGCAAGATTTCTGCAAGGACTTGCTCTTTTCGAATCAGAACGACTCAAACCAAATAGAATGAAGATCAGATCAACATGGTCATTTTTTCTTTTAGACGTCTTGACGGTGTAATTTGGCAAAGAGCAACGTACGATTCTGATTATGACACGATTTCTCTAGGAATGGGGCTTTCCGAATCTAAACAACCCAAGCTAATCTTGTTTATAACCGTTGATAACAAGCTAATTGTTCCTTTTAGATGTCCAGACGGTCGAATTTGGAACAAAGCACAATACGGTTGTGATCATTCATGATTTCTTCAAAGAATTGCACTTTTTGATTCAGGACGTCTTGGCGGTCGAATTTGGCTTAAAGCAACGAATAATTCTGAGTGAGCCACGATTTCACTAAGAATGTGTCTTTTCGAATCAATATAACTCAAACGAAACTAGTTCAAAATCGTTGTTGCCATTCTCATTCCTTTTGGACGTCCAGACGATCGATTCTGGCACATAGCACCAAGCGGTTCTGATCATGCCTGATTTTTGCAACTAATTGTTCTTTTCGATTCAGAATGACTCAAACAAAGCTGGATGATGATCGGATCGACATCCTCGTCGTTTCTTTTGAATGTCTTGACGGTCTAATCGGGTAAAAAGTAATGTGCGAGTCTAATTTTAGCACGATTTCTCTAGGAATGGGGCCCTAAAAATCGAAATAAAAAAACTTGGATTAAAATCGTTGAAAGCATGCTAATTGTTTCTATTAGACGTCCAGATGGTCGAATTTGGCACAAAGCACATAACCGTTGTGATCTTGCAAGATTTCTGCAATGACTTGCTCTTTCGAATCAGAACGACCTAAACTAAAACAGGATGAAGATTGGATTGACATGATCGTCGTTTCTTTTGGACGTCTTTGGTTCTAAGCACCATACGGTTCTCATCATTCATGATTTCGGCAAGGAATTGCCCCTTTTGGATTCAGGACGTCTTGACAGTCGAATTTGGCATGAAGCAACGTATAATTCTGAGTATGGCACGATTTCACTAGGAAGGGGACTTTTTGAATCAAAACAACTCAAACGAAACTAGTTCAAAATCGTTGTTGTCATTCTCATTTCCTTTGGATGTCTAGACGATCAATTCAGTCACAAAGCATCTTACGATTGTGATCATGCCTGAATTTTGCAAGGAATTGTTGTTTTCGATTCAGAATTACTCAAGCAAAATTGGATGAAGATCGGATCGACATGCTCGTCATTTCTTTCGGACGTTTTGACGGTTTAATTTGACGAAAAGCAATGTACCATTCTAATTACGGCACGATTTCTCTAGGAATGAGGCTTTTTAAATCAAAACAACTCAAACGAAACTAGTTTAAAATCGTTTATAGCATGCTAATTGTTTCTATTAGATGTCCAGATGGTCGAATCTGGCACAAAGCACCATACGGTTGTGATCATTCACAATATTTGCGAGGAATTTCTCTTTTCGATTCAAAACGACTCAAATAAGATAGGTTGAAGATATGATCGACATGCTCATAGTTTCTTTTGGATGTCAAAATTATCAAATTTTGCAAAAAGCGAGGTACGAATCATATTGTGGCAAAGCTTTTCTAGGAAATGGACTTTTCGAATGAAAACAACTCAAACAAAACTGGTTCAAAATCGTTGATGCCATTCTCATTTCTTTTGGATGTCCAAACGGTCGATTCTGGCACAAGGACCATACAGTTTTGATCATGCCTGATTTCTGAATTGAATTGTTCTTTACGATTCAGAACGACTCAAACAAAACTGGATGAAAATCGGATCGACCTGCTCGGCATTTCTTTGGGACGTCTTGGCGTTCTAATTGGGCAAAAAGTAATGTACGATTCTGATTACGACATGATTTCTCTAGAAATGGGGCCTTTCAAATCAAAACAACTCAAACAAAATTGGTTTAAAATCGTTGATAGCGTGCTAGTTGTTTCTATTAGATGGCTAGACGATAGAATCTGGCACAGAACACCATACGGTATTGATCTTGCAAGATTTCTGCAAGGACTTGCTCTTTTCGAATCAGAACGACTCAAACCAAATAGAATGAAGATCAGATCAACATGGTCATTTTTTCTTTTAGACGTCTTGACGGTGTAATTTGGCAAAGAGCAACGTACGATTCTGATTATGACACGATTTCTCTAGGAATGGGGCTTTCCGAATCTAAACAACCCAAGCTAATCTTGTTTATAACCGTTGATAACAAGCTAATTGTTCCTTTTAGATGTCCAGACGGTCGAATTTGGAACAAAGCACAATACGGTTGTGATCATTCATGATTTCTTCAAAGAATTGCACTTTTTGATTCAGGACGTCTTGGCGGTCGAATTTGGCTTAAAGCAACGAATAATTCTGAGTGAGCCACGATTTCACTAAGAATGTGTCTTTTCGAATCAATATAACTCAAACGAAACTAGTTCAAAATCGTTGTTGCCATTCTCATTCCTTTTGGACGTCCAGACAATCGATTCTGGCACATAGCACCAAGCGGTTCTGATCATGCCTGATTTTTGCAACTAATTGTTCTTTTCGATTCAGAATGACTCAAACAAAGCTGGATGATGATCGGATCGACATCCTCGTCGTTTCTTTTGAATGTCTTGACGGTCTAATCGGGCAAAAAGTAATGTGCGATTCTAATTTTAGCACGATTTCTCTAGGAATGGGGCCCTAAAAATCGAAATAAAAAAACTTGGATAAAAATCATTGAAAACATGCTAATTGTTTCTATTAGACGTCCAGATGGTCGAATTTGGCACAAAGCACATTACCGTTGTGATCTTGCAAGATTTCTGCAATGACTTGCTCTTTCGAATCAGAACGACCTAAACTAAAACAGGATGAAGATTGGATTGACATGATCGTCGTTTCTTTTGGACGTCTTTGGCTCTAAGCACCATACGGTTCTCATCATTCATGATTTCGGCAAGGAATTGCCCCTTTTGGATTCAGGACGTCTTGACAGTCGAATTTGGCATGAAACAACGTATAATTCTGAGTATGGCACGATTTCACTAGGAAGGGGACTTTTTGAATCAAAACAACTCAAACGAAACTAGTTCAAAATCGTTGTTGTCATTCTCATTTCCTTTGGATGTCTAGACGATCAATTCAGTCACAAAGCATCTTACGATTGTGATCATGCCTGAATTTTGCAAGGAATTGTTGTTTTCGATTCAGAATTACTCAAGCAAAACTGGATGAAGATCGGATCGACATGCTCGTCATTTCTTTCGGACGTTTTGACGGTTTAATTTGACGAAAAGCAATGTACCATTCTAATTACGGCACGATTTCTCTAGGAATGAGGCTTTTTAAATCAAAACAACTCAAACGAAACTAGTTTAAAATTGTTTATAGCATGCTAATTGTTTCTATTAGATGTCCAGATGGTCGAATCTGGCACAAAGCACCATACTGTTGTGATCATTCACAATATTTGTGAGGAATTTCTCTTTTCGATTCAAAACGACTCAAATAAGATAGGTTGAAGATATGATCGACATGCTCGTAGTTTCTTTTGGATGTCAAAATTATCAAATTTTGCAAAAAGCGAGGTACGAATCATATTGTGGCAAAGCTTTTCTAGGAAATGGACTTTTCGAATGAAAACAACTCAAACAAAACTGGTTCAAAATCGTTGATGCCATTCTCATTTCTTTTGGATGTCCAAACGGTCGATTCTGGCACAAGGACCATACAGTTTTGATCATGCCTGATTTCTGAATTGAATTGTTCTTTACGATTCAGAACGACTCAAACAAAACTGGATGAAGATCGGATCGACATGCTCGTCATTTCTTTCGGACGTTTTGACGGTTTAATTTGACGAAAAGCAATGTACCATTCTAATTACGGCACGATTTCTCTAGGAATGAGGCTTTTTAAATCAAAACAACTCAAACGAAACTAGTTTAAAATCGTTTATAGCATGCTAATTGTTTCTATTAGATGTCCAGATGGTCGAATCTGGCACAAAGCACCATACGGTTGTGATCATTCACAATATTTGCGAGGAATTTCTCTTTTCGATTCAAAACGACTCAAATAAGATAGGTTGAAGATATGATCGACATGCTCGTAGTTTCTTTTGGATGTCAAAATTATCAAATTTTGCAAAAAGCGAGGTACGAATCATATTGTGGCAAAGCTTTTCTAGGAAATGGACTTTTCGAATGAAAACAACTCAAACAAAACTGGTTCAAAATCGTTGATGCCATTCTCATTTCTTTTGGATGTCCAAACGGTCGATTCTGGCACAAGGACCATACAGTTTTGATCATGCCTGATTTCTGAATTGAATTGTTCTTTACGATTCAGAACGACTCAAACAAAACTGGATGAAGATCGGATCGACCTGCTCGGCATTTCTTTGGGACGTCTTGACGTTCTAATTGGGCAAAAAGTAATGTACGATTCTGATTACGACATGATTTCTCTAGGAATGGGGCCTTTCAAATCAAAACAACTCAAACAAAATTGGTTTAAAATCGTTGATAGCGTGCTAGTTGTTTCTATTAGATGACTAGACGATAGAATCTGGCACAGAACACCATACGGTATTGATCTTGCAAGATTTCTGCAAGGACTTGGTCTTTTCGAATCAGAACGACTCAAACCAAATAGAATGAAGATCAGATCAACATGGTCATTTTTTCTTTTAGACGTCTTGACGGTGTAATTTGGCAAAGAGCAACGTACGATTCTGATTATGACACGATTTCTCTAGGAATGGGGCTTTCCGAATCTAAACAACCCAAGCTAATCTTGTTTATAACCGTTGATAACAAGCTAATTGTTCCTTTTAGATGTCCAGACGGTCGAATTTGCAACAAAGCATAATACGGTTGTGATCATTCATGATTTCTTCAAAGAATTGCACTTTTTGATTCAGGACGTCTTGGCGGTCGAATTTGGCTTAAAGCAACGAATAATTCTGAGTGAGCCACGATTTCACTAAGAATGTGTCTTTTCGAATCAATATAACTCAAACGAAACTAGTTCAAAATCGTTGTTGCCATTCTCATTCCTTTTGGACGTCCAGACGATCGATTCTGGCACATAGCACCAAGCGGTTCTGATCATGCCTGATTTTTGCAACTAATTGTTCTTTTCGATTCAGAATGACTCAAACAAAGCTGGATGATGATCGGATCGACATCCTCGTCGTTTCTTTTGAATGTCTTGACGGTCTAATCGGGCAAAAAGTAATGTGCGATTCTAATTTTAGCACGATTTCTCTAGGAATGGGGCCCTAAAAATCGAAATAAAAAAACTTGGATAAAAATCATTGAAAACATGCTAATTGTTTCTATTAGACGTCCAGATGGTCGAATTTGGCACAAAGCACATTACCGTTGTGATCTTGCAAGATTTCTGCAATGACTTGCTCTTTCAAATCAGAACGACCTAAACTAAAACAGGATGAAGATTGGATTGACATGATCGTCGTTTCTTTTGGACGTCTTTGGTTCTAAGCACCATACGGTTCTCATCATTCATGATTTCGGCAAGGAATTGCCCCTTTTGGATTCAGGACGTCTTGACAGTCGAATTTGGCATGAAACAACGTATAATTCTGAGTATGGCACGATTTCACTAGGAAGGGGACTTTTTGAATCAAAACAACTCAAACGAAACTAGTTCAAAATCGTTGTTGTCATTCTCATTTCCTTTGGATGTCTAGACGATCAATTCAGTCACAAAGCATCTTACGATTGTGATCATGCCTGAATTTTGCAAGGAATTGTTGTTTTCGATTCAGAATTACTCAAGCAAAACTGGATGAAGATCGGATCGACATGCTCGTCATTTCTTTCGGACGTTTTGACGGTTTAATTTGACGAAAAGCAATGTACCATTCTAATTACGGCACGATTTCTCTAGGAATGAGGCTTTTTAAATCAAAACAACTCAAACGAAACTAGTTTAAAATTGTTTATAGCATGCTAATTGTTTCTATTAGATGTCCAGATGGTCGAATCTGGCACAAAGCACCATACTGTTGTGATCATTCACAATATTTGTGAGGAATTTCTCTTTTCGATTCAAAACGACTCAAATAAGATAGGTTGAAGATATGATCGACATGCTCGTAGTTTCTTTTGGATGTCAAAATTATCAAATTTTGCAAAAAGCGAGGTACGAATCATATTGTGGCAAAGCTTTTCTAGGAAATGGACTTTTCGAATGAAAACAACTCAAACAAAACTGGTTCAAAATCGTTGATGCCATTCTCATTTCTTTTGGATGTCCAAACGGTCGATTCTGGCACAAGGACCATACAGTTTTGATCATGCCTAATTTTTGAATTGAATTGTTCTTTACGATTCAGAACGACTCAAACAAAACTGGATGAAGATCGGATCGACATGCTCGTCATTTCTTTCGGACGTTTTGACGGTTTAATTTGACGAAAAGCAATGTACCATTCTAATTACGGCACGATTTCTCTAGGAATGAGGCTTTTTAAATCAAAACAACTCAAACGAAACTAGTTTAAAATCATTTATAGCATGCTAATTGTTTCTATTAGATGTCCAGATGGTCGAATCTGGCACAAAGCACCATACGGTTGTGATCATTCACAATATTTGCGAGGAATTTCTCTTTTCGATTCAAAACGACTCAAATAAGATAGGTTGAAGATATGATCGACATGCTCGTAGTTTCTTTTGGATGTCAAAATTATCAAATTTTGCAAAAAGCGAGGTACGAATCATTTTGTGGCAAAGCTTTTCTAGGAAATGGACTTTTCGAATGAAAACAACTCAAACAAAACTGGTTCAAAATCGTTGATGCCATTCTCATTTCTTTTGGATGTCCAAACGGTCGATTCTGGCACAAGGACCATACAGTTTTGATCATGCCTGATTTCTGAATTGAATTGTTCTTTACGATTCAGAACGACTCAAACAAAACTGGATGAAGATCGGATCGACCTGCTCGGCATTTCTTTGGGACGTCTTGACGTTCTAATTGGGCAAAAAGTAATGTACGATTCTGATTACGACATGATTTCTCTAGGAATGGGGCCTTTCAAATCAAAACAACTCAAACAAAATTGGTTTAAAATCGTTGATAGCGTGCTAGTTGTTTCTATTAGATGACTAGACGATAGAATCTGGCACAGAACACCATACGGTATTGATCTTGCAAGATTTCTGCAAGGACTTGCTCTTTCCGAATCAGAACGACTCAAACCAAATAGAATGAAGATCAGATCAACATGGTCATTTTTTCTTTTAGACGTCTTGATGGTGTAATTTGGCAAAGAGCAACGTACGATTCTGATTATGACACGATTTTTCTAGGAATGGGGCTTTCCGAATCTAAACAACCCAAGCTAATCTTGTTTATAACCGTTGATAACAAGCTAATTGTTCCTTTTAGATGTCCAGACGGTCGAATTTGGAACAAAGCATAATACGGTTGTGATCATTCATGATTTCTTCAAAGAATTGCACTTTTTGATTCAGGACGTCTTGGCGGTCGAATTTGGCTTAAAGCAACGAATAATTCTGAGTGAGCCACGATTTCACTAAGAATGTGTCTTTTCGAATCAATATAACTCAAACGAAACTAGTTCAAAATCGTTGTTGCCATTCTCATTCCTTTTGGACGTCCAGACGATCGATTCTGGCACATAGCACCAAGCGGTTCTGATCATGCCTGATTTTTGCAACTAATTGTTCTTTTCGATTCAGAATGACTCAAACAAAGCTGGATGATGATCGGATCGACATCCTCGTCGTTTCTTTTGAATGTCTTGACGGTCTAATCGGGCAAAAAGTAATGTGCGATTCTAATTTTAGCACGATTTCTCTAGGAATGGGGCCCTAAAAATCGAAATAAAAAAACTTGGATAAAAATCATTGAAAACATGCTAATTGTTTCTATTAGACGTCCAGATGGTCGAATTTGGCACAAAGCACATTACCGTTGTGATCTTGTAAGATTTCTGCAATGACTTGCTCTTTCAAATCAGAACGACCTAAACTAAAACAGGATGAAGATTGGATTGACATGATCGTCGTTTCTTTTGGACGTCTTTGGTTCTAAGCACCATACGGTTCTCATCATTCATGATTTCGGCAAGGAATTGCCCCTTTTGGATTCAGGACGTCTTGACAGTCGAATTTGGCATGAAACAACGTATAATTCTGAGTATGGCACGATTTCACTAGGAAGGGGACTTTTTGAATCAAAACAACTCAAACGAAACTAGTTCAAAATCGTTGTTGTCATTCTCATTTCCTTTGGATGTCTAGACGATCAATTCAGTCACAAAGCATCTTACGATTGTGATCATGCCTGAATTTTGCAAGGAATTGTTGTTTTCGATTCAGAATTACTCAAGCAAAACTGGATGAAGATCGGATCGACATGCTCGTCATTTCTTTCGGACGTTTTGACGGTTTAATTTGACGAAAAGCAATGTACCATTCTAATTACGGCACGATTTCTCTAGGAATGAGGCTTTTTAAATCAAAACAACTAAAATGAAACTAGTTTAAAATTGTTTATAGCATGCTAATTGTTTCTATTAGATGTCCAGATGGTCGAATCTGGCACAAAGCACCATACTGTTGTGATCATTCACAATATTTGTGAGGAATTTCTCTTTTCGATTCAAAACGACTCAAATAAGATAGGTTGAAGATATGATCGACATGCTCGTAGTTTCTTTTGGATGTCAAAATTATCAAATTTTGCAAAAAGCGAGGTACGAATCATATTGTGGCAAAGCTTTTCTAGGAAATGGACTTTTCGAATGAAAACAACTCAAACAAAACTGGTTCAAAATCGTTGATGCCATTCTCATTTCTTTTGGATGTCCAAACGGTCGATTCTGGCACAAGGACCATACAGTTTTGATCATGCCTGATTTCTGAATTGAATTGTTCTTTACGATTCAGAACGACTCAAACAAAACTGGATGAAGATCGGATCGACATGCTCGTCATTTCTTTCGGACGTTTTGACGGTTTAATTTGACGAAAAGCAATGTACCATTCTAATTACGGCACGATTTCTCTAGGAATGAGGCTTTTTAAATCAAAACAACTCAAACGAAACTAGTTTAAAATCGTTTATAGCATGCTAATTGTTTCTATTAGATGTCCAGATGGTCGAATCTGGCACAAAGCACCATACGGTTGTGATCATTCACAATATTTGCGAGGAATTTCTCTTTTCGATTCAAAACGACTCAAATAAGATAGGTTGAAGATATGATCGACATGCTCGTAGTTTCTTTTGGATGTCAAAATTATCAAATTTTGCAAAAAGCGAGGTACGAATCATATTGTGGCAAAGCTTTTCTAGGAAATGGACTTTTCGAATGAAAACAACTCAAACAAAACTGGTTCAAAATCGTTGATGCCATTCTCATTTCTTTTGGATGTCCAAACGGTCGATTCTGGCACAAGGACCATACAGTTTTGATCATACCTGATTTCTGAATTGAATTGTTCTTTACGATTCAGAACGACTCAAACAAAACTGGATGAAAATCGGATCGACCTGCTCGGCATTTCTTTGGGACGTCTTGACGTTCTAATTGGGCAAAAAGTAATGTACGATTCTGATTACGACATGATTTCTCTAGGAATGGGGCCTTTCAAATCAAAACAACTCAAACAAAATTGGTTTAAAATCGTTGATAGCGTGCTAGTTGTTTCTATTAGATGACTAGACGATAGAATCTGGCACAGAACACCATACGGTATTGATCTTGCAAGATTTCTGCAAGGACTTGCTCTTTTCGAATCAGAACGACTCAAACCAAATAGAATGAAGATCAGATCAACATGGTCATTTTTTCTTTTAGACGTCTTGACGGTGTAATTTGGCAAAGAGCAACGTACGATTCTGATTATGACACGATTTCTCTAGGAATGGGGCTTTCCGAATCTAAACAACCCAAGCTAATCTTGTTTATAACCGTTGATAACAAGCTAATTGTTCCTTTTAGAAGTCCAGACGGTCGAATTTGGAACAAAGCACAATACGGTTGTGATCATTCATGATTTCTTCAAAGAATTGCACTTTTTGATTCAGGACGTCTTGGCGGTCGAATTTGGCTTAAAGCAACGAATAATTCTGAGTGAGCCACGATTTCACTAAGAATGTGTCTTTTCGAATCAATATAACTCAAACGAAACTAGTTCAAAATCGTTGTTGCCATTCTCATTCCTTTTGGACGTCCAGACAATCGATTCTGGCACATAGCACCAAGCGGTTCTGATCATGCCTGATTTTTGCAACTAATTGTTCTTTTCGATTCAGAATGACTCAAACAAAGCTGGATGATGATCGGATCGACATCCTCGTCGTTTCTTTTGAATGTCTTGACGGTCTAATCGGGCAAAAAGTAATGTGCGATTCTAATTTTAGCACAATTTCTCTAGGAATGGGGCCCTAAAAATTGAAATAAAAAAACTTGGATTAAAATCATTGAAAACATGCTAATTGTTTCTATTAGACGTCCAGATGGTCGAATTTGGCACAAAGCACATTACCGTTGTGATCTTGCAAGATTTCTGCAATGACTTGCTCTTTCAAATCAGAACGACCTAAACTAAAACAGGATGAAGATTGGATTGACATGATCGTCGTTTCTTTTGGACGTCTTTGGTTCTAAGCACCATACGGTTCTCATCATTCATGATTTCGGCAAGGAATTGCCCCTTTTGGATTCAGGACGTCTTGACAGTCGAATTTGGCATGAAACAACGTATAATTCTGAGTATGGCACAATTTCACTAGGAAGGGGACTTTTTGAATCAAAACAACTCAAACGAAACTAGTTCAAAATCGTTGTTGTCATTCTCATTTCCTTTGGATGTCTAGACGATCAATTCAGTCACAAAGCATCTTACGATTGTGATCATGCCTGAATTTTGCAAGGAATTGTTGTTTTCGATTCAGAATTACTCAAGCAAAACTGGATGAAGATCGGATCGACATGCTCGTCATTTCTTTCGGACGTTTTGACGGTTTAATTTGACGAAAAGCAATGTACCATTCTAATTACGACACGATTTCTCTAGGAATGAGGCTTTTTAAATCAAAACAACTCAAACGAAACTAGTTTAAAATTGTTTATAGCATGCTAATTGTTTCTATTAGATGTCCAGATGGTCGAATCTGGCACAAAGCACCATACTGTTGTGATCATTCACAATATTTGTGAGGAATTTCTCTTTTCGATTCAAAACGACTCAAATAAGATAGGTTGAAGATATGATCGACATGCTCGTAGTTTCTTTTGGATGTCAAAATTATCAAATTTTGCAAAAAGCGAGGTACGAATCATATTGTGGCAAAGCTTTTCTAGGAAATGGACTTTTCGAATGAAAACAACTCAAACAAAACTGGTTCAAAATCGTTGATGCCATTCTCATTTCTTTTGGATGTCCAAACGGTCGATTCTGGCACAAGGACCATACAGTTTTGATCATGCCTGATTTCTGAATTGAATTGTTCTTTACGATTCAGAACGACTCAAACAAAACTGGATGAAGATCGGATCGACCTGCTCGGCATTTCTTTGGGACGTCTTGACGTTCTAATTGGGCAAAAAGTAATGTACGATTCTGATTACGACATGATTTCTCTAGGAATGGGGCCTTTCAAATCAAAACAACTCAAACAAAATTGGTTTAAAATCATTGATAGCGTGCTAGTTGTTTCTATTAGATGACTAGACGATAGAATCTGGCACAGAACACCATACGGTATTGATCTTGCAAGATTTCTGCAAGGACTTGCTCTTTTCGAATCAGAACGACTCAAACCAAATAGAATGAAGATCAGATCAACATGGTCATTTTTTCTTTTAGACGTCTTGACGGTGTAATTTGGCAAAGAGCAACGTACGATTCTGATTATGACACGATTTCTCTAGGAATGGGGCTTTCCGAATCTAAACAACCCAAGCTAATCTTGTTTATAACCGTTGATAACAAGCTAATTGTTCCTTTTAGATGTCCAGACGGTCGAATTTGGAACAAAGCATAATACGGTTGTGATCATTCATGATTTCTTCAAAGAATTGCACTTTTTGATTCAGGACGTCTTGGCGGTCGAATTTGGCTTAAAGCAACGAATAATTCTGAGTGAGCCACGATTTCACTAAGAATGTGTCTTTTCGAATCAATATAACTCAAACGAAACTAGTTCAAAATCGTTGTTGCCATTCTCATTCCTTTTGGACGTCCAGACGATCGATTCTGGCACATAGCACCAAGCGGTTCTGATCATGCCTGATTTTTGCAACTAATTGTTCTTTTCGATTCAGAATGACTCAAACAAAGCTGGATGATGATCGGATCGACATCCTCGTCGTTTCTTTTGAATGTCTTGACGGTCTAATCGGGCAAAAAGTAATGTGCGATTCTAATTTTAGCACGATTTCTCTAGGAATGGGGCCCTAAAAATCGAAATAAAAAAACTTGGATTAAAATCGTTGAAAGCATGCTAATTGTTTCTATTAGACGTCCAGATGGTCGAATTTGGCACAAAGCACATAACCGTTGTGATCTTGCAAGATTTCTGCAATGACTTGCTCTTTCGAATCAGAACGACCTAAACTAAAACAGGATGAAGATTGGATTGACATGATCGTCGTTTCTTTTGGACGTCTTTGGTTCTAAGCACCATACGGTTCTCATCATTCATGATTTCGGCAAGGAATTGCCCCTTTTGGATTCAGGACGTCTTGACAGTCGAATTTGGCATGAAGCAACGTATAATTCTGAGTATGGCACGATTTCACTAGGAAGGGGACTTTTTGAATCAAAACAACTCAAACGAAACTAGTTCAAAATCGTTATTGTCATTCTCATTTCCTTTGGATGTCTAGACGATCAATTCAGTCACAAAGCATCTTACGATTGTGATCATGCCTGAATTTTGCAAGGAATTGTTGTTTTCGATTCAGAATTACTCAATCAAAACTGGATGAAGATTGGATCGACATGCTCGTCATTTCTTTCGGACGTTTTGACAGTTTAATTTGACGAAAAGCAATGTACCATTCTAATTACGGCACGATTTCTCTAGGAATGAGGCTTTTTAAATCAAAACAACTCAAACGAAACTATTTTAAAATCGTTTATAGCATGCTAATTGTTTCTATTAGATGTCCAGATGGTCGAATCTGGCACAAAGCACCATACGGTTGTGATCATTCACAATATTTGCGAGGAATTTCTCTTTTCGATTCAAAATGACTCACATAAGATAGGTTGAATATATGATCGACATGCTCGTAGTTTCTTTTGGATGTCAAAATTATCAAATTTTGCAAAAAGCGAGGTACGAATCATATTGTGGCAAAGCTTTTCTAGGAAATGGACTTTTCGAATGAAAACAACTCAAACAAAACTGGTTCAAAATCGTTGATGCCATTCTCATTTCTTTTGGATGTCCAAACGGTCGATTCTGGCACAAGGACCATACAGTTTTGATCATGCCTGATTTCTGAATTGAATTGTTCTTTACGATTCCGAACGACTCAAACAAAACTGGATGAAGATCGGATCGACCTGCTCGGCATTTCTTTGGGACGTCTTGACGTTCTAATTGGGCAAAAAGTAATGTACGATTCTGATTACGACATGATTTCTCTAGGAATGGGGCCTTTCAAATCAAAACAACTCAAACAAAATTGGTTTAAAATCGTTGATAGCGTGCTAGTTGTTTCTATTAGATGACTAGACGATAGAATCTGGCACAGAACACCATACGGTATTGATCTTGCAAGATTTCTGCAAGGACTTGCTCTTTTCGAATCAGAACGACTCAAACCAAATAGAATGAAGATCAGATCAACATGGTCATTTTTTCTTTTAGACGTCTTGACGGTGTAATTTGGCAAAGAGCAACGTACGATTCTGATTATGACACGATTTCTCTAGGAATGGGGCTTTCCGAATCTAAACAACCCAAGCTAATCTTGTTTATAACCGTTGATAACAAGCTAATTGTTCCTTTTAGATGTCCAGACGGTCGAATTTGGAACAAAGCACAATACGGTTGTGATCATTCGTGATTTCTTCAAAGAATTGCACTTTTTGATTCAGGACGTCTTGGCGGTCGAATTTGGCTTAAAGCAACGAATAATTCTGAGTGAGCCACGATTTCACTAAGAATGTGTCTTTTCGAATCAATATAACTCAAACGAAACTAGTTCAAAATCGTTGTTGCCATTCTCATTCCTTTTGGACGTCCAGACGATCGATTCTGGCACATAGCACCAAGCGGTTCTGATCATGCCTGATTTTTGCAACTAATTGTTCTTTTCGATTCAGAATGACTCAAACAAAGTTGGATGATGATCGGATCGACATCCTCCTCGTTTCTTTTGAATGTCTTGACGGTCTGATCAGGCAAAAAGTAATGTGCGATTCTAATTTTAGCACGATTTCTCTAGGAATGGGGCCTTAAAAATCGAAATAACTCAAACAAAACTGGATTAAAATCGTTGATAGCATGCTAATTGTTTCTATTAGACGTCCCGATGGTCGAATTTGGCACAAAGCACATTACCGTTGTGATCTTGCAAGATTTCTGCAATGACTTGCTCTTTCGAATCAGAACGACCTAAACTAAAACAGGATGAAGATTGGATTGACATGATCCTCGTTTCTTTTGGACGTCTTTGGTTCTAAGCACCGTACGGTTCTCATCATTCATGATTTCGGCAAGGAATTGCCCCTTTTGGATTCAGGACGTCTTGACAGTCGAATTTGGCATGAAGCAACGTATAATTCTGAGTATGGCACGATTTCACTAGGAAGGGGACTTTTTGAATCAAAACAACTCAAACGAAACTAGTTCAAAATCGTTGTTGTCATTCTCATTTCCTTTGGATGTCTAGACGATCAATTCAGTCACAAAGCATCTTACGATTGTGATCATGCCTGAATTTTGCAAGGAATTGTTGTTTTCGATTCAGAATTACTCAAGCAAAACTGGATGAAGATCGGATCGACATGCTCGTCATTTCTTTCGGACGTTTTGACGGTTTAATTTGACGAAAAGCAATGTACCATTCTAATTACGGCACGATTTCTCTAGGAATGAGGCTTTTTAAATCAAAACAACTCAAACGAAACTAGTTTAAAATCGTTTATAGAATGCTAATTGTTTCTATTAGATGTCCAGATGGTCGAATCTGGCACAAAGCACCATACGGTTGTGATCATTCACAATATTTGCGAGGAATTTCTCTTTTCGATTCAAAACGACTCAAATAAGATAGGTTGAAGATATGATCGACATGCTCGTAGTTTCTTTTGGATGTCAAAATTATCAAATTTTGCAAAAAGCGAGGTACGAATCATATTGTGGCAAAGCTTTTCTAGGAAATGGACTTTTCGAATGAAAACAACTCAAACAAAACTGGTTCAAAATCGTTGATGCCATTCTCATTTCTTTTGGATGTCCAAACGGTCGATTCTGGCACAAGGACCATACAGTTTTGATCATGCCTGATTTCTGAATTGAATTGTTCTTTACGATTCAGAACGACTCAAACAAAACTGGATGAAGATCGGATCGACATGCTCGTCATTTCTTTCGGACGTTTTGACGGTTTAATTTGACGAAAAGCAATGTACCATTCTAATTACGGCACGATTTCTCTAGGAATGAGGCTTTTTAAATCAAAACAACTCAAACGAAACTAGTTTAAAATCGTTTATAGCATGCTAATTGTTTCTATTAGATGTCCAGATGGTCGAATCTGGCACAAAGCACCATACGGTTGTGATCATTCACAATATTTGCGAGGAATTTCTCTTTTCGATTCAAAACGACTCAAATAAGATAGGTTGAAGATATGATCGACATGCTCGTAATTTCTTTTGGATGTCAAAATTATCAAATTTTGCAAAAAGCGAGGTACGAATCATATTGTGGCAAAGCTTTTCTAGGAAATGGACTTTTCGAATGAAAACAACTCAAACAAAACTGGTTCAAAATCGTTGATGCCATTCTCATTTCTTTTGGATGTCCAAACGGTCGATTCTGGCACAAGGACCATACAGTTTTGATCATGCCTGATTTCTGAATTGAATTGTTCTTTACGATTCAGAACGACTCAAACAAAACTGGATGAAAATCGGATCGACCTGCTCGGCATTTCTTTGGGACGTCTTGACGTTCTAATTGGGCAAAAAGTAATGTACGATTCTGATTACGACATGATTTCTCTAGGAATGGGGCCTTTCAAATCAAAACAACTCAAACAAAATTGGTTTAAAATCGTTGATAGCGTGCTAGTTGTTTCTATTAGATGACTAGACGATAGAATCTGGCACAGAACACCATACGGTATTGATCTTGCAAGATTTCTGCAAGGACTTGCTCTTTTCGAATCAGAACGACTCAAACCAAATAGAATGAAGATCAGATCAACATGGTCATTTTTTCTTTTAGACGTCTTGACGGTGTAATTTGGCAAAGAGCAACGTACGATTCTGATTATGACACGATTTCTCTAGGAATGGGGCTTTCCGAATCTAAACAACCCAAGCTAATCTTGTTTATAACCGTTGATAACAAGCTAATTGTTCCTTTTAGATGTCCAGACGGTCGAATTTGGAACAAAGCACAATACGGTTGTGATCATTCGTGATTTCTTCAAAGAATTGCACTTTTTGATTCAGGACGTCTTGGCGGTCGAATTTGGCTTAAAGCAACGAATAATTCTGAGTGAGCCATGATTTCACTAAGAATGTGTCTTTTCTAATCAATATAACTCAAACGAAACTAGTTCAAAATCGTTGTTGCCATTCTCATTCCTTTTGGACGTCCAGACGATCGATTCTGGCACATAGCACCAAGCGGTTCTGATCATGCCTGATTTTTGCAACTAATTGTTCTTTTCGATTCAGAATGACTCAAACAAAGTTGGATGATGATCGGATCGACATCCTCCTCGTTTCTTTTGAATGCCTTGACGGTCTGATCAGGCAAAAAGTAATGTGCGATTCTAATTTTAGCACGATTTCTCTAGGAATGGGGCCTTAAAAATCGAAATAACTCAAACAAAACTGGATTAAAATCGTTGATAGCATGCTAATTGTTTCTATTAGACGTCCAGATGGTCGAATTTGGCACAAAGCACATTACCGTTGTGATCTTGCAAGATTTCTGCAATGACTTGCACTTTCGAATCAGAACGACCTAAACTAAAACAGGATGAAGATTGGATTGACATGATCCTCGTTTCTTTTGGACATCTTTGGTTCTAAGCACCATACGGTTCTCATCATTCATGATTTCGGCAAGGAATTGCCCCTTTTGGATTCAGGACGTCTTGACAGTCGAATTTGGCATGAAGCAACGTATAATTCTGAGTATGGCACGATTTCACTAGGAAGGGGACTTTTTGAATCAAAACAACTCAAACGAAACTAGTTCAAAATCGTTGTTGTCATTCTCATTTCCTTTGGATGTCTAGACGATCAATTCAATCACAAAGCATCTTACGATTGTGATCATGCCTGAATTTTGCAAGGAATTGTTGTTTTCGATTCAGAATTACTCAAGCAAAACTGGATGAAGATCGGATCGACATGCTCGTCATTTCTTTCGGACGTTTTGACGGTTTAATTTGACAAAAAGCAATGTACCATTCTAATTACGGCACGATTTCTCTAGGAATGAGGCTTTTTAAATCAAAACAACTCAAACGAAACTAGTTTAAAATCGTTTATAGCATGCTAATTGTTTCTATTAGATGTCCAGATGGTCGAATCTGGCACAAAGCACCATACGGTTGTGATCATTCACAATATTTGCGAGGAATTTCTCTTTTCGATTCAAAACGACTCAAATAAGATAGGTTGAAGATATGATTGACATGCTCGTAGTTTCTTTTGGATGTCAAAATTATCAAATTTTGCAAAAAGCGAGGTACGAATCATATTGTGGCAAAGCTTTTCTAGGAAATGGACTTTTCGAATGAAAACAACTCAAACAAAACTGGTTCAAAATCGTTGATGCCATTCTCATTTCTTTTGGATGTCCAAACGGTCGATTCTGGCACAAGGACCATACAGTTTTGATCATGCCTGATTTCTGAATTGAATTGTTCTTTACGATTCAGAACGACTCAAACAAAACTCGATGAAGATCGGATCGACATGCTCGTCATTTCTTTCGGACGTTTTGACGGTTTAATTTGACGAAAAGCAATGTACCATTCTAATTACGGCACGATTTCTCTAGGAATGAGGCTTTTTAAATCAAAACAACTCAAACAAAACTAGTTTAAAATTGTTTATAGCATGCTAATTGTTTCTATTAGATGTCCAGATGGTCGAATCTGGCACAAAGCACCATACGGTTGTGATCATTCACAATATTTGCGAGGAATTTCTCTTTTCGATTCAAAACGACTCAAATAAGATAGGTTGAAGATATGATCGACATGCTCGTAGTTTCTTTTGGATGTCAAAATTATCAAATTTTGCAAAAAGCGAGGTACGAATCATATTGTGGCAAAGCTTTTGTAGGAAATGGACTTTTCGAATGAAAACAACTCAAACAAAACTGGTTCAAAATCGTTGATGCCATTCTCATTTCTTTTGGATGTCCAAACGGTCGATTCTGGCACAAGGACCATACAGTTTTGATCATGCCTGATTTCTGAATTGAATTGTTCTTTACGATTCAGAACGACTCAAACAAAACTGGATGAAAATCGGATCGACCTGCTCGGCATTTCTTTGGGACGTCTTGACGTTCTAATTGGGCAAAAAGTAATGTACGATTCTGATTACGACATGATTTCTCTAGGAATGGGGCCTTTCAAATCAAAACAACTCAAACAAAATTGGTTTAAAATCGTTGATAGCGTGCTAGTTGTTTCTATTAGATGACTAGACGATAGAATCTGGCACAGAACACCATACGGTATTGATCTTGCAAGATTTCTGCAAGGACTTGCTCTTTTCGAATCAGAACGACTCAAACCAAATAGAATGAAGATCAGATCAACATGGTCATTTTTTCTTTTAGACGTCTTGACGGTGTAATTTGGCAAAGAGCAACGTACGATTCTGATTATGACACGATTTCTCTAGGAATGGGGCTTTCCGAATCTAAACAACCCAAGCTAATCTTGTTTATAACCGTTGATAACAAGCTAATTGTTCCTTTTAGATGTCCAGACGGTCGAATTTGGAACAAAGCACAATACGGTTGTGATCATTCGTGATTTCTTCAAAGAATTGCACTTTTTGATTCAGGACGTCTTGGCGGTCGAATTTGGCTTAAAGCAACGAATAATTCTGAGTGAGCCACGATTTCACTAAGAATGTGTCTTTTCGAATCAATATAACTCAAACGAAACTAGTTCAAAATCGTTGTTGCCATTCTCATTCCTTTTGGACGTCCAGACGATCGATTCTGGCACATAGCACCAAGCGGTTCTGATCATGCCTGATTTTTGCAACTAATTGTTCTTTTCGATTCAGAATGACTCAAACAAAGTTGGATGATGATCGGATCGACATCCTCCTCGTTTCTTTTGAATGTCTTGACGGTCTGATCAGGCAAAAAGTAATGTGCGATTCTAATTTTAGCACGATTTCTCTAGGAATGGGGCCTTAAAAATCGAAATAACTCAAACAAAATTGGATTAAAATCGTTGATAGCATGCTAATTGTTTCTATTAGACGTCCTGATGGTCGAATTTGGCACAAAGCACATTACCGTTGTGATCTTGCAAGATTTCTGCAATGACTTGCTCTTTCGAATCAGAACGACCTAAACTAAAACAGGATGAAGATTGGATTGACATGATCGTCGTTTCTTTTGGACGTCTTTGGTTCTAAGCACCATACGGTTCTCATCATTCATGATTTCGGCAAGGAATTGCCCCTTTTGGATTCAGGACGTCCTGACAGTCGAATTTGGCATGAAGCAACGTATAATTCTGAGTATGGCACGATTTCACTAGGAAGGGGACTTTTTGAATCAAAACAACTCAAACGAAACTAGTTCAAAATCGTTGTTGTCATTCTCATTTCCTTTGGATGTCTAGACGATCAATTCAGTCACAAAGAATCCTACGATTGTGATCATGCCTGAATTTTGCAAGGAATTGTTGTTTTCGATTCAGAATTACTCAAGCAAAACTGGATGAAGATCGGATCGACATGCTCGTCATTTCTTTCGGACGTTTTGACGGTTTAATTTGACGAAAAGCAATGTACCATTCTAATTACGGCACGATTTCTCTAGGAATGAGGCTTTTTAAATCAAAACAACTCAAACGAAACTAGTTTAAAATCGTTTATAGCATGCTAATTGTTTCTATTAGATGTCCAGATGGTCGAATCTGGCACAAAGCACCATACGGTTGTGATCATTCACAATATTTGCGAGGAATTTCTCTTTTCGATTCAAAACGACTCAAATAAGATAGGTTGAAGATATGATCGACATGCTCGTAGTTTCTTTTGGATGTCAAAATTATCAAATTTTGCAAAAAGCGAGGTACGAATCATATTGTGGCAAAGCTTTTCTAGGAAATGGACTTTTCGAATGAAAACAACTCAAACAAAACTGGTTCAAAATCGTTGATGCCATTCTCATTTCTTTTGGATGTCCAAACGGTCGATTCTGGCACAAGGACCATACAGTTTTGATCATGCCTGATTTCTGAATTGAATTGTTCTTTACGATTCAGAACGACTCAAACAAAACTGGATGAAAATCGGATCGACCTGCTCGGCATTTCTTTGGGACGTCTTGACGTTCTAATTGGGCAAAAAGTAATGTACGATTCTGATTACGACATGATTTCTCTAGGAATGGGGCCTTTCAAATCAAAACAACTCAAACAAAATTGGTTTAAAATCGTTGATAGCGTGCTAGTTGTTTCTATTAGATGACTAGACGATAGAATCTGGCACAGAACACCATACGGTATTGATCTTGCAAGATTTCTGCAAGGACTTGCTCTTTTCGAATCAGAACGACTCAAACCAAATAGAATGAAGATCAGATCAACATGGTCATTTTTTCTTTTAGACGTCTTGACGGTGTAATTTGGCAAAGAGCAACGTACGATTCTGATTATGACACGATTTCTCTAGGAATGGGGCTTTCCGAATCTAAACAACCCAAGCTAATCTTGTTTATAACCGTTGATAACAAGCTAATTGTTCCTTTTAGATGTCCAGACGGTCGAATTTGGAACAAAGCACAATACGGTTGTGATCATTCGTGATTTCTTCAAAGAATTGCACTTTTTGATTCAGGACGTCTTGGCGGTCGAATTTGGCTTAAAGCAACGAATAATTCTGAGTGAGCCACGATTTCACTAAGAATGTGTCTTTTCGAATCAATATAACTCAAACGAAACTAGTTCAAAATCGTTGTTGCCATTCTCATTCCTTTTGGACGTCCAGACGATCGATTCTGGCACATAGCACCAAGCGGTTCTGATCATGCCTGATTTTTGCAACTAATTGTTCTTTTCGATTCAGAATGACTCAAACAAAGTTGGATGATGATCGGATCGACATCCTCCTCGTTTCTTTTGAATGTCTTGACGGTCTGATCAGGCAAAAAGTAATGTGCGATTCTAATTTTAGCACGATTTCTCTAGGAATGGGGCCTTAAAAATCGAAATAACTCAAACAAAATTGGATTAAAATCGTTGATAGCATGCTAATTGTTTCTATTAGACGTCCTGATGGTCGAATTTGGCACAAAGCACATTACCGTTGTGATCTTGCAAGATTTCTGCAATGACTTGCTCTTTCGAATTAGAACGACCTAAACTAAAACAGGATGAAGATTGGATTGACATGATCGTCGTTTCTTTTGGACGTCTTTGGTTCTAAGCACCATACGGTTCTCATCATTCATGATTTCGGCAAGGAATTGCCCCTTTTGGATTCAGGACGTCTTGACAGTCGAATTTGGCATGAAGCAACGTATAATTCTGAGTATGGCACGATTTCACTAGGAAGGGGACTTTTTGAATCAAAACAACTCAAACGAAACTAGTTCAAAATCGTTGTTGTCACTCTCATTTCCTTTGGATGTCTAGACGATCAATTCAGTCACAAAGAATCTTACGATTGTGATCATGCCTGAATTTTGCAAGGAATTGTTGTTTTCGATTCAGAATTACTCAAGCAAAACTGGATGAAGATCGGATCGACATGCTCGTCATTTCTTTCGGACGTTTTGACGGTTTAATTTGACGAAAAGCAATGTACCATTCTAATTACGGCACGATTTCTCTAGGAATGAGGCTTTTTAAATCAAAACAACTCAAATGAAACTAGTTTAAAATCGTTTATAGAATGCTAATTGTTTCTATTAGATGTCCAGATGGTCGAATCTGGCACAAAGCACCATACGGTTGTGATCATTCACAATATTTGCGAGGAATTTCTCTTTTCGATTCAAAACGACTCAAATAAGATAGGTTGAAGATATGATCGACATGCTCGTAGTTTCTTTTGGATGTCAAAATTATCAAATTTTGCAAAAAGCGAGGTACGAATCATATTGTGGCAAAGCTTTTCTAGGAAATGGACTTTTCGAATGAAAACAACTCAAACAAAACTGGTTCAAAATCGTTGATGCCATTCTCATTTCTTTTGGATGTCCAAACGGTCGATTCTGGCACAAGGACCATACAGTTTTGATCATGCCTGATTTCTGAATTGAATTGTTCTTTACGATTCAGAACGACTCAAACAAAACTGGATGAAGATCGGATCGACCTGCTCGGCATTTCTTTGGGACGTCTTGACGTTCTAATTGGGCAAAAAGTAATGTACGATTCTGATTACGACATGATTTCTCTAGGAATGGGGCCTTTCAAATCAAAACAACTCAAACAAAATTGGTTTAAAATCGTTGATAGCGTGCTTGTTGTTTCTATTAGATGGCTAGACGATAGAATCTGGCACAGAACACCATACGGTATTGATCTTGCAAGATTTCTGCAAGGACTTGCTCTTTTCGAATCAGAACGACTCAAACCAAATAGAATGAAGATCAGATCAACATGGTCATTTTTTCTTTTAGACGTCTTGACGGTGTAATTTGGCAAAGAGCAACGTACGATTCTGATTATGACACGATTTCTCTAGGAATGGGGCTTTCCGAATCTAAACAACCCAAGCTAATCTTGTTTATAACCGTTGATAACAAGCTAATTGTTCCTTTTAGATGTCCAGACGGTCGAATTTGGAACAAAGCACAATACGGTTGTGATCATTCGTGATTTCTTCAAAGAATTGCACTTTTTGATTCAGGACGTCTTGGCGGTCGAATTTGGCTTAAAGCAACGAATAATTCTGAGTGAGCCACGATTTCACTAAGAATGTGTCTTTTCGAATCAATATAACTCAAACGAAACTAGTTCAAAATCGTTGTTGCCATTCTCATTCCTTTTGGACGTCCAGACGATCGATTCTGGCACATAGCACCAAGCGGTTCTGATCATGCCTGATTTTTGCAACTAATTGTTCTTTTCGATTCAGAATGACTCAAACAAAGTTGGATGATGATCGGATCGACATCCTCCTCGTTTCTTTTGAATGTCTTGACGGTCTGATCAGGCAAAAAGTAATGTGCGATTCTAATTTTAGCACGATTTCTCTAGGAATGGGGCCTTAAAAATCGAAATAACTCAAACAAAATTGGATTAAAATCGTTGATAGCATGCTAATTGTTTCTATTAGACGTCCCGATGGTCGAATTTGGCACAAAGCACATTGCCGTTGTGATCTTGCAAGATTTCTGCAATGACTTGCTCTTTCGAATCAGAGCGACCTAAACTAAAACAGGATGAAGATTGGATTGACATGATCGTCGTTTCTTTTGGACGTCTTTGGTTCTAAGCACCATACGGTTCTCATCATTCATGATTTCGGCAAGGAATTGCCCCTTTTGGATTCAGGACGTCTTGACAGTCGAATTTGGCATGAAGCAACGTATAATTCTGAGTATGGCACGATTTCACTAGGAAGGGGACTTTTTGAATCAAAACAACTCAAACGAAACTAGTTCAAAATCGTTGTTGTCATTCTCATTTCCTTTGGATGTCTAGACGATCAATTCAGTCACAAAGCATCTTACGATTGTGATCATGCCTGAATTTTGCAAGGAATTGTTGTTTTCGATTCAGAATTACTCAAGCAAAACTGGATGAAGATCGGATCGACATGCTCGTCATTTCTTTCGGACGTTTTGACGGTTTAATTTGACGAAAAGCAATGTACCATTCTAATTACGGCACGATTTCTCTAGGAATGAGGCTTTTTAAATCAAAACAACTCAAACGAAACTAGTTTAAAATCGTTTATAGAATGCTAATTGTTTCTATTAGATGTCCAGATGGTCGAATCTGGCACAAAGCACCATACGGTTGTGATCATTCACAATATTTGCGAGGAATTTCTCTTTTCGATTCAAAACGACTCAAATAAGATAGGTTGAAGATATGATCGACATGCTCGTAGTTTCTTTTGGATGTCAAAATTATCAAATTTTGCAAAAAGCGAGGTACGAATCATATTGTGGCAAAGCTTTTCTAGGAAATGGACTTTTCGAATGAAAACAACTCAAACAAAACTGGTTCAAAATCGTTGATGCCATTCTCATTTCTTTTGGATGTCCAAACGGTCGATTCTGGCACAAGGACCATACAGTTTTGATCATGCCTGATTTCTGAATTGAATTGTTCTTTACGATTCAGAACGACTCAAACAAAACTGGATGAAGATCGGATCGACCTGCTCGGCATTTCTTTGGGACGTCTTGACGTTCTAATTGGGCAAAAAGTAATGTACGATTCTGATTACGACATGATTTCTCTAGGAATGGGGCCTTTCAAATCAAAACAACTCAAACAAAATTGGTTTAAAATCGTTGATAGCGTGCTAGTTGTTTCTATTAGATGACTAGACGATAGAATCTGGCACAGAACACCATACGGTATTGATCTTGCAAGATTTCTGCAAGGACTTGCTCTTTTCGAATCAGAACGACTCAAACCAAATAGAATGAAGATCAGATCAACATGGTCATTTTTTCTTTTAGACGTCTTGACGGTGTAATTTGGCAAAGAGCAACGTACGATTCTGATTATGACACGATTTCTCTAGGAATGGGGCTTTCCGAATCTAAACAACCCAAGCTAATCTTGTTTATAACCGTTGATAACAAGCTAATTGTTCCTTTTAGATGTCCAGACGGTCGAATTTGGAACAAAGCACAATACGGTTGTGATCATTCGTGATTTCTTCAAAGAATTGCACTTTTTGATTCAGGACGTCTTGGCGGTCGAATTTGGCTTAAAGCAACGAATAATTCTGAGTGAGCCACGATTTCACTAAGAATGTGTCTTTTCGAATCAATATAACTCAAACGAAACTATTCAATATCGTTGTTGCCATTCTCATTCCTTTTGGACGTCCAGACGATCGATTCTGGCACATAGCACCAAGCGGTTCTGATCATGCCTGATTTTTGCAACTAATTGTTCTTTTCGATTCAGAATGACTCAAACAAAGCTGGATGATGATCGGATCGACATCCTCATCGTTTCTTTTGAATGTCTTGACGGTCTAATCAGGCAAAAAGTAATGTGCGATTCTAATTTTAGCACAATTTCTCTAGGAATGGGGCCTTAAAAATCGAAATAAAAAAACCTGGATTAAAATCGTTGAAAGCATGCTAATTGTTTCTATTAGACGTCCAGATGGTCGAATTTGGCACAAAGCACATTACCGTTGTGATCTTGCAAGATTTCTGCAATGACTTGCTCTTTCGAATCAGAACGACCTAAACTAAAACAGGATGAAGATTGGATTGACATGATCGTCATTTCTTTTGGACGTCTTTGGCTCTAAGCACCATACGGTTCTCATCATTCATGATTTCGGCAAGGAATTGCCCCTTTTGGATTCAGGACGTCTTGACAGTCGAATTTGGCATGAAGCAACGTATAATTCTGAGTATGGCACGATTTCACTAGGAAGGGGACTTTTTGAATCAAAACAACTCAAACGAAACTAGTTCAAAATCGTTGTTGTCATTCTCATTTCCTTTGGATGTCTAGACGATCAATTCAGTCACAAAGCATCTTACGATTGTGATCATGCCTGATTTTTGCAAGGAATTGTTGTTTTCGATTCAGAATTACTCAAGCAAAATTGGATGAAGATCGGATCGACATGCTCGTCATTTCTTTCGGACGTTTTGACGGTTTAATTTGGCGGAAAGCAATGTACCATTCTAATTACGGCACGATTTCTCTAGGAATGAGGCTTTTTAAATCAAAACAACTCAAACGAAACTAGTTTAAAATCGTTTATAGCATGCTAATTGTTTCTATTAGATGTCCAGATGGTCGAATCTGTCACAAAGCACCAGACGGTTGTGATCATTCACAATTTTTGCGAGGAATTTCTCTTTTCGATTCAAAACGACTCAAATAAGATAGGTTGAAGATATGATCGACATGCTCGTAGTTTCTTTTGGATGTCAAAATTATCAAATTTTGCAAAAAGCGAGGTACGAATCATATTGTGGCAAAGCTTTTCTAGGAAATGGACTTTTCAAATGAAAACAACTCAAACAAAACTGGTTCAAAATCGTTGTTGCCATTCTCATTTCTTTTGGATGTCCAAACGGTCGATTCTGGCACAAGGACCATACAGTTTTGATCATGCCTGATTTTTGAATTGAATTGTTCTTTACGATTCAGAACGACTCAAACAAAACTGGATGAAGATCGGATCGACCTGCTCGGCATTTCTTTGGGACGTCTTGACGTTCTAATTGGGCAAAAAGTAATGTACGATTCTGATTACGACATGATTTCTCTAGGAATGGGGCCTTTCAAATCGAAACAACTCAAACAAAATTGGTTTAAAATCGTTGATAGCGTGCTAGTTGTTTCTATTAGATGACTAGACGATAGAATCTGGCACAGAACACCATACGGTATTGATCTTACAAGATTTCTGCAAGGACTTGCTCTTTTCGAATCAGAACGACTCAAACCAAATAGAATGAAGATCAGATCGACATGGTCATTTTTTCTTTTAGACGTCTTGACGGTGTAATTTGGCAAAGAGCAACGTACGATTCTGATTATGACACGATTTCTCTAGGAATGGGGCTTTCCGAATCTAAACAACCCAAGCTAATCTTGTTTATAACCGTTGATAACAAGCTAATTGTTCCTTTTAGATGTCCAGACGGTCGAATTTGGAACAAAGCACAATACGGTTGTGATCATTCATGATTTCTTCAAAGAATTGCACTTTTTGATTCAGGACGTCTTGGCGGTCGAATTTGGCTTAAAGCAACGAATAATTCTGAGTGAGCCACGATGTCACTAAGAATGTGTCTTTTTTTTTTTTTTTGAAAGATAAGCTGGTCAATTATATTAACCAAAAGTAGGCAAAGCCGTACATCCTACGAGGGGCATACCCCAAGAAAAATCACCATAGCAGATGGAACCCCCACAACCACCAAAGAAAAGAAAACCACTCCAGGAACCAGCAAATATCAATAAGACTCACCACCCTATACAAAACACAATCCCACCCCTTTGCTAAAATTATGGGTATCCAGGGCTTTACAGGAAAAAAACAACAGGACATATTTATTTGAACACACCCCCACAGCACAAGATAGGCTGTGGCCACCTCCCCATCCATTATATACTAATTGTAGATGAGAACCCAACCACCTACCAAACTGCCCCACCGAGCTATCCAATCTTCAACAGTCATCACGAGATTGTCTTCTCTCTGAATCAATCCTTCCAAATAGAGTTTGGAAGGTTCCACTCCTCTTGTATCCATAAGTGCACTCTGTTTTTATCAAAATTAGAGAGAGAGAATAGCCGAAATCTTACATTCTGTATAATCTCATTGATGATAGCGACCTCAGTCCTATACTCCTCTGCATAAGTCCTCTTATTCCTTTCTTTCCATACCTCATAAACTGTAGCAGCGAAAACCAGCCTATTAATGTCAGCCACCAGGGACCTTCCTTTTAGAACCAGCGCAGCCCACTGCACCATTTCAGTCCACCCTTCCGGCTAGTGTAACCAGCATTTACTTTTGATTGAATTCCATATCCTTCGAGTAAAACCACATTCAAAAAATAAGTGCTCTCTATCTTTTATAAAATGATTACAGAAAACACAACTGCCTGTCTGAACAAAGCCCATCTTCATCATTCTACTCTTTGTCCACAATCTATCTTAAACCACCAACCACAGAATGAGGGCATGCTTTGGAATGGCATGTTTGAACCAAACTATATCTCTCCAGTCAACTTTACTCTGCTTATGTCTTAGAAACTCCCATGTAGATTTAATCGTAAATGTACCCTTTCCAGGCACCCACTGAATCTTATCTTCTTGAGAGGAATTAGGCTTAAAATCAATAGGGATACTGCTTCTCAAGTTCATCCATTCCATTGTGTTTGTAATAGGCCAATGCCATTCACTTCCTTGGATAACCTCAGCTACTGTTGCATCTGTACCCAGACCAGAGTCTCTAATTATTCTGTGGTGATACTTCATCTCTATAGGCCCATCCTGAATCCAATTATCATACCAAATAGAAGTTAACCTACCATTCCCAACTTTAAGAATGTGTCTTTTCGAATCAATATAACTCAAACGAAACTAGTTCAAAATCGTTGTTGCCATTCTTATTCCTTTTGGACGTCCAGACGATCGATTCTGGCACATAGCACCAAGCGGTTCTGATCATGCCTGATTTTTGCAACTAATTGTTCTTTTCGATTCAGAATGACTCAAACAAAGCTGGATGATGATCGGATCGACATCCTCGTCGTTTCTTTTGAATGTCTTGACGGTCTAATCGGGCAAAAAGTAATGTGCGTTTCTAATTTTAGCACGATTTCTCTAGGAATGGGGCCTTAAAAATCGAAATAACTCAAACAAAACTGGATTAAAATCGTTGATAGCATGCTAATTGTTTCTATTAGACGTCCAGATGGTCGAATTTGGCACAAAGCACATTACCGTTGTGATCTTGTAAGATTTCTGCAATGACTTGCTCTTTCGAATCAGAACGACCTAAACTAAAACAGGATGAAGATTGGATTGACATGATCGTCGTTTCTTTTGGACGTCTTTGGCTCTAAGCACCATACGGTTCTCATCATTCATGATTTCGGCAAGGAATTGCCCCTTTTGGATTCAGGACGTCTTGACAGTCAAATTTGGCATGAAACAACGTATAATTCTGAGTATGGCACGATTTCACTAGGAAGGGGACTTTTTGAATCAAAACAACTCAAACGAAACTAGTTCAAAATCGTTGTTGTCATTCTCATTTCCTTTGGATGTCTAGACGATCAATTCAGTCACAAAGCATCTTACGATTGTGATCACGCCTGATTTTTGCAAGGAATTGTTGTTTTCGATTCAGAATTCCTCAAGCAAAATTGGATGAAGATCGGATCGACATGCTCGTCATTGCTTTCGGACGTTTTGACGGTTTAATTAGGCGAAAAGCAATGTACCATTCTAATTACGGCACGATTTCTCTAGGAATGAGGCTTTTTAAATCAAAACAACTCAAACGAAACTGGTTTAAAATCATTTATAGCATGGTAATTGTTTCTATTAGATGTCCAGATGGTCGAATCTGTCACAAAGCACCATACGGTTGTGATCATTCACAATTTTTGTGAGGAATTTCTCTTTTCGATTCAAAACGACTCAAATAAGATAGGTTGAAGATATGATCGACATGCTCGTAGTTTCTTTTGGATGTCAAAATTACCAAATTTTGCAAAAAGCGAGGTACGAATCATAGTGTGGCAAAGCTTTTCTAGGAAATGGACTTTTCGAATGAAAACAACTCAAACAAAACTGGTTCAAAATCGTTGTTGCCATTCTCATTTCTTTTGGATGTCCAAACGGTCTATTCTGGCACAAGGACCATACAGTTTTGATCATGCCTGATTTCTGAATTGAATTGTTCTTTACGATTCAGAACGACTCAAACAAAACTGGATGAAGATCGGATCGACCTGCTCGGCATTTCTTTGGGACGTCTTGACGTTCTAATTGGGCAAAAAGCAATGTACGATTCTAATTACGACATGATTTCTCTAGGAATGGCGCCTTTCAAATCAAAACAACTCAAACAAAACTGGTTTAAAATCGTTGATAGCGTGCTAGTTGTTTCTATTAGATGACTAGACGATAGAATCTGGCACAGAACACCATACGGTATTGATCTTGCAAGATTTCTGCAAGGACTTGCTCTTTTCGAATCAGAACGACTCAAACCAAATAGAATGAAGATCAGATCAACATGGTCATTTTTTCTTTTTGGACGTCTTGACGGTGTAATTTGGCAAAGGGCAACGTATGATTCTGATTATGACACGATTTCTCTAGGAATGGGGCTTTCCGAATCTAAACAACACAAGCTAATCTTGTTTATAACCGTTGATAACAAGCTAATTGTTCCTTTTAGATGTCCAGACGGTCGAATTTGGAACAAAGCACAATACGGTTGTGATCATTCATGATTTCTTCAAAGAATTGCACTTTTTGATTCAGGACGTCTTGGCGGTCGAATTTGGCTTAAAGCAATGAATAATTCTGAGTGAGCCACGATTTCACTAAGAATGTGTCTTTTTGAATCAATATAACTCAAACGAAACTAGTTCAAAATCGTTGTTGCCATTCTCATTCCTTTTGGATGTCCAGACGATCGATTCTGGCACATAGCACCAAGTGGTTCTGATCATCCCTAATTTTTGCAACTAATTGTTCTTTTCGATTCAGAATGACTCAAACAAAGCTGGATGATGATCGGATCGACATCCTCCTCGTTTCTTTTGAATGTCTTGACGGTCTGATCAGGCAAAAAGTAATGTGCGATCCTAATTTTAGCACGATTTCTCTAGGAATGGGGCCTTAAAAATCGAAATAACCCAAACAAAACTGGATTAAAATCGTTGATAGCATGCTAATTGTTTCTATTAGACGTCCAGATGGTCGAATTTGGCACAAAGCACATTACCGTTGTGATCTTGCAAGATTTCTGCAATGACTTGCTCTTTCGAATCAGAACGACCTAAACTAAAACAGGATGAAGATTGGATTGACATGATCGTCGTTTCTTTTGGACGTATTTGGCTCTAAGCACCATACGGTTCTCATCATTCATGATTTCGGCGAGGAATTGCCCCTTTTGGATTCAGGACGTCTTGACAGTCGAATTTGGCATGAAACAACGTATAATTCTGAGTATGGCACGATTTCACTAGGAAGGGGACTTTTTGAATCAAAACAACTCAAACGAAACTAGTTCAAAATCGTTGTTGTCATTCTCATTTCCTTTGGATGTCTAGACGATCAATTCAGTCACAAAGAATCTTACGATTGTGATCATGCAAGGAATTGTTGTTTTCGATTCAGAATTACTCAAGCAAAACTGGATGAAGATCGGATCGACATGCTCGTCATTTCTTTCGGACGTTTTGACGGTTTAATTAGGCAAAAGGCAATGTACCATTCTAATTCCGGCATGATTTCTCTTGGAATGAGGCTTTTTAAATCAAAATAACTCAAACGAAACTGGATTAAAATCGTTTATAGCATGCTAATTGTTTCTATTAGATGTCCAGATGGTCGAATCTGGCACAAAGCACCATACGGTTGTGATCATTCATAATTTTTGCGAGGAATTTCTCTTTTCGATTCAAAATGACTCAAATAAGATAGGTTGAAGATATGATCGACATGGTCGTAGTTTCTTTTGGATGTCAAAATTACCAAATTTTGCGAAAAGCGAGGTACGAATCATAGTGTGGCAAAGCTTTTCTAGGAAATGGACTTTTCGAATGAAAACAACTCAAACAAAACTGGTTCAAAATCGTTGTTGCCATTCTCATTTCTTTTGGATGTCCAAACGGTCTATTCTGGCACAAGGACCATACAGTTTTGATCATGCCTGATTTCTGAATTGAATTGTTCTTTACGATTCAGAACGACTCAAACAAAACTGGATGAAGATCGGATCGACCTGCTCGGCATTTCTTTGGGACGTCTTGACGTTCTAATTGGGCAAAAAGCAATGTACGATTCTAATTACGACATGATTTCTCTAGGAATGGGGCCTTTCAAATCAAAACAACTCAAACAAAACTGGTTTAAAATCGTTGATAGCGTGCTAGTTGTTTCTATTAGATGACTAGACGATAGAATCTGGCACAGAACACCATACGGTATTGATCTTGCAAGATTTCTGCAAGGACTTGCTCTTTTCGAATCAGAACGACTCAAACCAAATAGAATGAAGATCAGATCAACATGGTCATTTTTTCTTTTTGGACGTCTTGACGGTGTAATTTGGCAAAGAGCAACGTATGATTCTGATTATGACACGATTTCTCTAGGAATGGGGCTTTCCGAATCTAAACAACACAAGCTAATCTTGTTTATAACCGTTGATAACAAGCTAATTGTTCCTTTTAGATGTCCAGACGGTCGAATTTGGAACAAAGCACAATACGGTTGTGATCATTCGTGATTTCTTCAAAGAATTGCACTTTTTGATTCAGGACGTCTTGGCGGTCGAATTTGGCTTAAAGCAACGAATAATTCTGAGTGAGCCACGATTTCACTAAGAATGTGTCTTTTTGAATCAATATAACTCAAACGAAACTAGTTCAAAATCGTTGTTGCCATTCTCATTCCTTTTGGATGTCCAGACGATCGATTCTGGCACATAGCACCAAGTGGTTCTGATCATCCCTAATTTTTGCAACTAATTGTTCTTTTCGATTCAGAATGACTTAAACAAAGCTGGATGATGATCGGATCGACATCCTCCTCGTTTCTTTTGAATGTCTTGACGGTCTGATCAGGCAAAAAGTAATGTGCGATCCTAATTTTAGCATGATTTCTCTAGGAATGGGGCCTTAAAAATCGAAATAACTCAAACAAAACTGGATTAAAATCGTTGATAGCATGCTAATTGTTTCTATTAGACGTCCAGATGGTCGAATTTGGCACAAAGCACATTACCGTTGTGATCTTGCAAGATTTCTGCAATGACTTGCTCTTTCGAATCAGAACGACCTAAACTAAAACAGGATGAAGATTGGATTGACATGATCGTCGTTTCTTTTGGACGTATTTGGCTCTAAGCACCATACGGTTCTCATCATTCATGATTTCGGCGAGGAATTGCCCCTTTTGGATTCAGGACGTCTTGACAGTCGAATTTGGCATGAAGCAACGTATAATTCTGAGTATGGCACGATTTCACTAGGAAGGGGACTTTTTGAATCAGAACAACTCAAACGAAACTAGTTCAAAATCGTTGTTGTCATTCTCATTTCCTTTGGATGTCTAGACGATCAATTCAGTCACAAAGCATCTTACGATTGTGATCATGCAAGGAATTGTTGTTTTCGATTCAGAATTACTCAAGCAAAACTGGATGAAGATCGGATCGACATGCTCGTCATTTCTTTCGGACGTTTTGACGGTTTAATTAGGCGAAAGGCAATGTACCATTCTAATTCCGGCATGATTTCTCTTGGAATGAGGCTTTTTAAATCAAAATAACTCAAACGAAACTGGTTTAAAATCGTTTATAGCATGCTAATTGTTTCTATTAGATGTCCAGATGGTCGAATCTGGCACAAAGCACCATACGGTTGTGATCATTCATAATTTTTGCGAGGAATTTCTCTTTTCGATTCAAAATGACTCAAATAAGATAGGTTGAAGATATGATCGACATGCTTGTAGTTTCTTTTGGATGTCAAAATTATCAAATTTTGCAAAAAGCGAGGTACGAATCATATTGTGGCAAAGCTTTTCTAGGAAATGGACTTTTCGAATGAAAACAACTCAAACAAAACTGGTTCAAAATCGTTGTTGCCATTCTCATTTCTTTTGGATGTCCAAACGGTCGATTCTGGCACAAGGACCATACAGTTTTGATCATGCCTGATTTCTGAATTGAATTGTTCTTTACGATTCAGAACGACTCAAACAAAACTGGATGAAGATCGGATCGACCTGCTCGGCATTTCTTTGGGACGTCTTGACGTTCTAATTGGGCAAAAAGTAATGTACGATTCTGATTACGACATGATTTCTCTAGGAATGGGGCCTTTCAAATCAAAACAACTCAAACAAAATTGGTTTAAAATCGTTGATAGCGTGCTAGTTGTTTCTATTAGAAGACTAGACGATAGAATCTGGCACAGAACACCATACGGTATTGATCTTGCAAGATTTCTGCAAGGACTTGCTCCTTTCGAATCAGAACGACTCAAACCAAATAGAGTGAAGATCAGATCAACATGGTCATTTTTTCTTTTGGACGTCTTGACGGTGTAATTTGGCAAAGAGCAACGTATGATTCTGATTATGACACGATTTCTCTTGGAATGGGGCTTTCCGAATCTAAACAACCCAAGCTAATCTTGTTTATAACCGTTGATAACAAGCTAATTGTTCCTTTTAGATGTCCAGACGGTCGAATTTGGAACAAAGCACAATACGGTTGTGATCATTCATGATTTCTTCAAAGAATTGCACTTTTTGATTCAGGACGTCTTGGCGGTCGAATTTGGCTTAAAGCAACGAATAAGTCTGAGTGAGCCACGATTTCACTAAGAATGTGTCTTTTTGAATCAATATAAGTCAAACGAAACTAGTTCAAAATCGTTGTTGCCATTCTCATTCCTTTTGGACGTCCAGACGATCGATTCTGGCACATAGCACCAAGTGGTTCTGATCATCCCTAATTTTTGCAACTAATTGTTCTTTTCGATTCAGAATGACTCAAACAAAGCTGGATGATGATCGGATCGACATCCTCCTCGTTTCTTTTGAATGTCTTGACGGTCTGATCAGGCAAAAAGTAATGTGCAATTCTAATTTTAGCACGATTTCTCTAGGAATGGGGCCTTAAAAATCGAAATAACTCAAACAAAACTGGATTAAAATCATTGATAGCATGCTAATTGTTTCTATTAGACGTCCAGATGGTCGAATTTGACACAAAGCACATTACCGTTGTGATCTTGTAAGATTTCTGAAATGACTTGCTCTTTCGAATCAGAACGACCTAAACTAAAACAGGATGAAGATTGGATTGACATGATCGTCGTTTCTTTTGGACGTATTTGGCTCTAAGCACCATACGGTTCTCATCATTCATGATTTCGGTGAGGAATTGCCCCTTTTGGATTCAGGACGTCTTGACAGTCGAATTTGGCATGAAGCAACGTATAATTCTGAGTATGGCACGATTTCACTAGGAAGGGGTCTTTTTGAATCAAAACAACTCAAACGAAACTAGTTCAAAATCGTTGTTGTCATTCTCATTTCCTTTGGATGTCTAGACGATCAATTCAGTCACAAAGCATCTTACGATTGTGATCATGCCTGATTTTTGCAAGGAATTGTTGTTTTCGATTCAGAATTACTCAAGCAAAACTGGATGAAGATCGGATCGACATGCTCGTCATTTCTTTCGGACGTTTTGACGGTTTAATTAGGCGAAAGGAAATGTACCATTCTAATTACGGCATGATTTCTCTAGGAATGAGGCTTTTTAAATCAAAACAACTCAAACGAAACTGGTTTAAAATCGTTTATAGCATGCTAATTGTTTCTATTAGATGTCCAGATGGTCGAATCTGGCATAAAGCACCATACGGTTGTGATCATTCACAATTTTTGCGAGGAATTTCTCTTTTCGATTCAAAACGACTCAAATAAGATAGGTTGAAGATATGATCGACATGCTCGTAGTTTCTTTTGGATGTCAAAATTATCAAATTTTGCAAAAAGCGAGGTAAGAATCATATTGTGGCAAAGCTTTTCTAGGAAATGGACTTTTCGAATGAAAACAACTCAAACAAAACTGGTTCAAAATCGTTGTTGCCATTCTCATTTCTTTTGGATGTCCAAACGGTCGATTCTGGCACAAGGACCATACAGTTTTGATCATGCCTGATTTTTGAATTGAATTGTTCTTTACGATTCAGAACGACTCAAACAAAACTGGATGAAGATCGGATCGACCTGCTCGGCATTTCTTTGGGACATCTTGACGTTCTAATTGGGCAAAAAGTAATGTACGATTCTGATTACGACATGATTTCTCTAGGAATGGGGCCTTTCAAATCAAAACAACTCAAACAAAATTGGTTTAAAATCGTTGATAGCGTGCTAGTTGTTTCTATTAGATGACTAGACGATAGAATCTGGCACAGAACACCATACGGTATTGATCTTACAAGATTTCTGCAAGGACTTGCTCTTTTCGAATCAGAACGACTCAAACCAAATAGAATGAAGATCAGATCGACATGGTCATTTTTTCTTTTAGACGTCTTGACGGTGTAATTTGGCAAAGAGCAACGTACGATTCTGATTATGACACGATTTCTCTAGGAATGGGGCTTTCCGAATCTAAACAACCCAAGCTAATCTTGTTTATAACCGTTGATAACAAGCTAATTGTTCCTTTTAGATGTCCAGACGGTCGAATTTGGAACAAAGCACAATACGGTTGTGATCATTCATGATTTCTTCAAAGAATTGCACTTTTTGATTCAGGACGTCTTGGCGGTCGAATTTGGCTTAAAGCAACGAATAATTCTGAGTGAGCCACGATGTCACTAAGAATGTGTCTTTTTTTTTTTTTTTTGAAAGATAAGCTGGTCAATTATATTAACCAAAAGTAGGCAAAGCCGTACATCCTACGAGGGGCATACCCCAAGAAAAATCACCATAGCAGATGGAACCCCCACAACCACCAAAGAAAAGAAAACCACTCCAGGAACCAGCAAATATCAATAAGACTCACCACCCTATACAAAACACAATCCCACCCCTTTGCTAAAATTATGGGTATCCAGGGCTTTACAGGAAAAAAACAACAGGACATATTTATTTGAACACACCCCCACAGCACAAGATAGGCTGTGTCCACCTCCCCATCCATTATATACTGATTGTAGATGAGAACCCAACCACCTACCAAACTGCCCCACCGAGCTATCCAATCTTCAACAGTCATCACGAGATTGTCTTCTCTCTGAATCAATCCTTCCAAATAGAGTTTGGAAGGTTCCACTCCTCTTGTATCCATAAGTGCACTCTGTTTTTATCAAAATTAGAGAGAGAGAATAGCCGAAATCTTACATTCTGTATAATCTCATTGATGATAGCGACCTCAGTCCTATACTCCTCTGCATAAGTCCTCTTATTCCTTTCTTTCCATACCTCATAAACTGTAGCAGCGAAAACCAGCCTATTAATGTCAGCCACCAGGGACCTTCCTTTTAGAACCAGCGCAGCCCACTGCACCATTTCAGTCCACCCTTCCGGCTAGTGTAACCAGCATTTACTTCTGATTGAATTCCATATCCTTCGAGTAAAACCACATTCAAAAAATAAGTGCTCTCTATCTTTTATAAAATGATTACAGAAAACACAACTGCCTGTCTGAACAAAGCCCATCTTCATCATTATACTCTTTGTCCACAATCTATCTTAAACCACCAACCACAGAATGAGGGCATGCTTTGGAATGGCATGTTTGAACCAAACTATATCTCTCCAGTCAACTTTACTCTGCTTATGTCTTAGAAACTCCCATGTAGATTTAATCGTAAATGTACCCTTTCCAGGCACCCACTGAATCTTATCTTCTTGAGAGGAATTAGGCTTAAAATCAATAGGGATACTGCTTCTCAAGTTCATCCATTCCATTGTGTTTGTAATAGGCCAGTGCCATTCACTTCCTTGGATAACCTCAGCTACTGTTGCATCTGTACCCAGACCAGAGTCTCTAATTATTCTGTGGTGATACTTCATCTCTATAGGCCCATCCTGAATCCAATTATCATACCAAATAGAAGTTAACCTACCATTCCCAACTTTAAGAATGTGTCTTTTCGAATCAATATAACTCAAACGAAACTAGTTCAAAATCGTTGTTCCCATTCTCATTCCTTTTGGACGTCCAGACGATCCATTCTGGCACATAGCACCAAGCGGTTCTGATCATGCCTGATTTTTGCAACTAATTGTTCTTTTCGATTCAGAATGACTCAAACAAAGCTGGATGATGATCGGATCGACATCCTCGTCGTTTCTTTTGAATGTCTTGACGGTCTAATCAGGCAAAAAGTAATGTGCGATTCTAATTTTAGCACGATTTCTCTAGGAATGGGGCCTTAAAAATCGAAATAACTCAAACAAAACTGGATTAAAATCGTTGATAGCATGCTAATTGTTTCTATTAGACGTCCAGATGGTCGAATTTGGCACAAAGCACATTACCGTTGTGATCTTGTAAGATTTCTGCAATGACTTGCTCTTTCGAATCAGAACGACCTAAACTAAAACAGGATGAAGATTGGATTGACATGATCGTCGTTTCTTTTGGACGTCTTTGGCTCTAAGCACCATACGGTTCTCATCATTCATGATTTCGGCAAGGAATTGCCCCTTTTGGATTCAGGACGTCTTGACAGTCGAATTTGGCATGAAACAACGTATAATTCTGAGTATGGCACGATTTCACTAGGAAGGGGACTTTTTGAATCAAAACAACTCAAACGAAACTAGTTCAAAATCGTTGTTGTCATTCTCATTTCCTTTGGATGTCTAGACGATCAATTCAGTCACAAAGCATCTTACGATTGTGATCACGCCTGATTTTTGCAAGGAATTGTTGTTTTCGATTCAGAATTCCTCAAGCAAAATTGGATGAAGATCGGATCGACATGCTCGTCATTGCTTTCGGACGTTTTGACGGTTTAATTAGGCGAAAAGCAATGTACCATTCTAATTACGGCACGATTTCTCTAGGAATGAGGCTTTTTAAATCAAAACAACTCAAACGAAACTGGTTTAAAATCGTTTATAGCATGGTAATTGTTTCTATTAGATGTCCAGATGGTCGAATCTGTCACAAAGCACCATACGGTTGTGATCATTCACAATTTTTGTGAGGAATTTCTCTTTTCGATTCAAAACGACTCAAATAAGATAGGTTGAAGATATGATCGACATGCTCGTAGTTTCTTTTGGATGTCAAAATTACCAAATTTTGCAAAAAGCGAGGTACGAATCATAGTGTGGCAAAGCTTTTCTAGGAAATGGACTTTTCGAATGAAAACAACTCAAACAAAACTGGTTCAAAATCGTTGTTGCCATTCTCATTTCTTTTGGATGTCCAAACGGTCTATTCTGGCACAAGGACCATACAGTTTTGATCATGCCTGATTTCTGAATTGAATTGTTCTTTACGATTCAGAACGACTCAAACAAAACTGGATGAAGATCGGATCGACCTGCTCGGCATTTCTTTGGGACGTCTTGACGTTCTAATTGGGCAAAAAGCAATGTACGATTCTAATTACGACATGATTTCTCTAGGAATGGGGCCTTTCAAATCAAAACAACTCAAACAAAATTGGTTTAAAATCGTTGATAGCGTGCTAGTTGTTTCTATTAGATGACTAGACGATAGAATCTGGCACAGAACACCATACGGTATTGATCTTGCAAGATTTCTGCAAGGACTTGCTCTTTTCGAATCAGAACGACTCAAACCAAATAGAATGAAGATCAGATCAACATGGTCATTTTTTCTTTTTGGACGTCTTGACGGTGTAATTTGGCAAAGAGCAACGTATGATTCTGATTATGACACGATTTCTCTAGGAATGGGGCTTTCCAAATCTAAACAACACAAGCTAACCTTGTTTATAACCGTTGATAACAAGCTAATTGTTCCTTTTAGATGTCCAGACGGTCGAATTTGGAACAAAGCACAATACGGTTGTGATCATTCATGATTTCTTCAAAGAATTGCACTTTTTGATTCAGGACGTCTTGGCGGTCGAATTTGGCTTAAAGCAACGAATAATTCTGAGTGAGCCACGATTTCACTAAGAATGTGTCTTTTCGAATCAATATAACTCAAACGAAACTAGTTCAAAATCGTTGTTGCCATTCTCATTCCTTTTGGACGTCCAGACGATCGATTCTGGCACATAGCACCAAGTGGTTCTGATCATCCCTAATTTTTGCAACTAATTGTTCTTTTCGATTCAGAATGACTCAAACCAAGCTGGATGATGATCGGATCGACATCCTCCTCGTTTCTTTTGAATGTCTTGACGGTCTGATCAGGCAAAAAGTAATGTGCGATCCTAATTTTAGCACGATTTCTCTAGGAATGGGGCCTTAAAAATCGAAATAACTCAAACAAAACTGGATTAAAATCGTTGATAGCATGCTAATTGTTTCTATTAGACGTCCAGATGGTCGAATTTGGCACAAAGCACATTACCGTTGTGATCTTGCAAGATTTCTGCAATGACTTGCTCTTTCGAATCAGAACGACCTAAACTAAAACAGGATGAAGATTGGATTGACATGATCGTCGTTTCTTTTGGACGTATTTGGCTCTAAGCACCATACGGTTCTCATCATTCATGATTTCGGCGAGGAATTGCCCCTTTTGGATTCAGGACGTCTTGACAGTCGAATTTGGCATGAAGCAACGTATAATTCTGAGTATGGCACGATTTCACTAGGAAGGGGACTTTTTGAATCAAAACAACTCAAACGAAACTAGTTCAAAATCGTTGTTGTCATTCTCATTTCCTTTGGATGTCTAGACGATCAATTCAGTCACAAAGCATCTTACGATTGTGATCATGCAAGGAATTGTTGTTTTCGATTCAGAATTACTCAAGCAAAACTGGATGAAGATCGGATCGACATGCTCGTCATTTCTTTCGGACGTTTTGACGGTTTAATTAGGCGAAAGGCAATGTACCATTCTAATTCCGGCATGATTTCTCTTGGAATGAGGCTTTTTAAATCAAAATAACTCAAACGAAATTGGTTTAAAATCATTTATAGCATGCTAATTGTTTCTATTAGATGTCCAGATGGTCGAATCTGGCACAAAGCACCATACGGTTGTGATCATTCATAATTTTTGCGAGGAATTTCTCTTTTCGATTCAAAATGACTCAAATAAGATAGGTTGAAGATATGATCGACATGCTCGTAGTTTCTTTTGGATGTCAAAATTATCAAATTTTGCAAAAAGCGAGGTACGAATCATATTGTGGCAAAGCTTTTCTAGGAAATGGACTTTTCGAATGAAAACAACTCAAACAAAACTGGTTCAAAATCGTTGTTGCCATTCTCATTTCTTTTGGATGTCCAAACGGTCGATTCTGGCACAAGGACCATACAGTTTTGATCATGCCTGATTTCTGAATTGAATTGTTCTTTACGATTCAGAACGACTCAAACAAAACTGGATGAAGATCGGATCGACCTGCTCGGCATTTCTTTGGGACGTCTTGACGTTCTAATTGGGCAAAAAGTAATGTACGATTCTGATTACGACATGATTTCTCTAGGAATGGGGCCTTTCAAATCAAAACAACTCAAACAAAATTGGTTTAAAATCGTTGATAGCGTGCTAGTTGTTTCTATTAGAAGACTAGACGATAGAATCTGGCACAGAACACCATACGGTATTGATCTTGCAAGATTTCTGCAAGGACTTGCTCCTTTCGAATCAGAACGACTCAAACCAAATAGAGTGAAGATCAGATCAACATGGTCATTTTTTCTTTTGGACGTCTTGACGGTGTAATTTGGCAAAGAGCAACGTATGATTCTGATTATGACACGATTTCTCTAGGAATGGGGCTTTCCGAATCTAAACAACCCAAGCTAATCTTGTTTATAACCGTTGATAACAAGCTAATTGTTCCTTTTAGATGTCCAGACGGTCGAATTTGGAACAAAGCACAATACGGTTGTGATCATTCATGATTTCTTCAAAGAATTGCACTTTTTGATTCAGGACGTCTTGGCGGTCGAATTTGGCTTAAAGCAACGAATAAGTCTGAGTGAGCCACGATTTCACTAAGAATGTGTCTTTTTGAATCAATATAACTCAAACGAAACTAGTTCAAAATCGTTGTTGCCATTCTCATTCCTTTTGGACGTCCAAACGATCGATTCTGGCACATAGCACCAAGTGGTTCTGATCATCCCTAATTTTTGCAACTAATTGTTCTTTTCGATTCAGAATGACTCAAACAAAGCTGGATGATGATCGGATCGACATCCTCCTCGTTTCTTTTGAATGTCTTGACGGTCTGATCAGGCAAAAAGTAATGTGCAATTCTAATTTTAGCACGATTTCTCTAGGAATGGGGCCTTAAAAATCGAAATAACTCAAACAAAACTGGATTAAAATCGTTGATAGCATGCTAATTGTTTCTATTAGACGTCCAGATGGTCGAATTTGACACAAAGCACATTACCGTTGTGATCTTGTAAGATTTCTGAAATGACTTGCTCTTTCGAATCAGAATGACCTAAACTAAAACAGGATGAAGATTGGATTGACATGATCGTCGTTTCTTTTGGACGTATTTGGCTCTAAGCACCATACGGTTCTCATCATTCATGATTTCGGTGAGGAATTGCCCCTTTTGGATTCAGGACGTCTTGACAGTCGAATTTGGCATGAAGCAACGTATAATTCTGAGTATGGCACGATTTCACTAGGAAGGGGTCTTTTTGAATCAAAACAACTCAAACGAAACTAGTTCAAAATCGTTGTTGTCATTCTCATTTCCTTTGGATGTCTAGACGATCAATTCAGTCACAAAGCATCTTACGATTGTGATCATGCAAGGAATTGTTGTTTTCGATTCAGAATTACTCAAGCAAAACTGGATGAAGATCGGATCGACATGCTCGTCATTTCTTTCGGACGTTTTGACGGTTTAATTAGGCGAAAGGAAATGTACCATTCTAATTACGGCATGATTTCTCTAGGAATGAGGCTTTTTAAATCAAAATAACTCAAATGAAACTGGTTTAAAATCGTTTATAGCATGCTAATTGTTTCTATTAGATGTCCAGATGGTCGAATCTGGCACAAAGCACCATACGGTTGTGATCATTCACAATTTTTGCGAGGAATTTCTCTTTTCGATTCAAAACGACTCAAATAAGATAGGTTGAAGATATGATCGACATGCTCGTAGTTTCTTTTGGATGTCAAAATTATCAAATTTTTCAAAAAGCGAGGTACGAATCATATTGTGGCAAAGCTTTTCTAGGAAATGGACTTTTTGAATGAAAACAACTCAAACAAAACTGGTTAAAAATCGTTGTTGCCATTCTCATTTGTTTTGGATGTCCAAACGGTCGATTCTGGCACAAGGACCATACAGTTTTGATCATGCCTGATTTCTGAATTGAATTGTTCTTTACGATTCAGAACGACTCAAACAAAACTGGATGAAGATCGGATCGACCTGCTCGGCATTTCTTTGGGACGTATTGACGGTCTAATTGGGCAAAAAGTAATGTATGATTCTGATTACGACATGATTTCTCTAGGAATGGGGCCTTTCAAATCAAAACAACTCAAACAAAATTGGTTTAAAATCGTTGATAGCGTGCTAGTTGTTTCTATTAGAAGACTAGACGATAGAATCTGGCACAGAACACCATACGGTATTGATCTTGCAAGATTTCTGCAAGGACTTGCTCTTTTCGAATCAGAACGACTCAAACCAAATAGAGTGAAGATCAGATCAACATGGTCATTTTTTCTTTTGGACGTCTTGACGGTGTAATTTGGCAAAGAGCAACGTATGATTCTGATTATGACACGATTTCTCTAGGAATGGGGCTTTCCGAATCTAAACAACACAAGCTAACCTTGTTTATAACCGTTGATAACAAGCTAATTGTTCCTTTTAGATGTCCAGACGGTCGAATTTGGAACAAAGCACAATACGGTTGTGATCATTCATGATTTCTTCAAAGAATTGCACTTTTTGATTCAGGACGTCTTGGCGGTCGAATTTGGCTTAAAGCAACGAATAATTCTGAGTGAGCCACGATTTCACTAAGAATGTGTCTTTTCGAATCAATATAACTCAAACGAAACTAGTTCAAAATCGTTGTTGCCATTCTCATTCCTTTTGGACGTCCAGACGATCGATTCTGGCACATAGCACCAAGTGGTTCTGATCATCCCTAATTTTTGCAACTAATTGTTCTTTTCGATTCAGAATGACTCAAACAAAGCTGGATGATGATCGGATCGACATCCTCCTCGTTTCTTTTGAATGTCTTGACGGTCTGATCAGGCAAAAAGTAATGTGCGATCCTAATTTTAGCACGATTTCTCTAGGAATGGGGCCTTAAAAATCGAAATAACTCAAACAAAACTGGATTAAAATCGTTGATAGCATGCTAATTGTTTCTATTAGACGTCCAGATGGTCGAATTTGGCACAAAGCACATTACCGTTGTGATCTTGCAAGATTTCTGCAATGACTTGCTCTTTCGAATCAGAACGACCTAAACTAAAACAGGATGAAGATTGGATTGACATGATCGTCGTTTCTTTTGGACGTATTTGGCTCTAAGCACCATACGGTTCTCATCATTCATGATTTCGGTGAGGAATTGCCCCTTTTGGATTCAGGACGTCTTGACAGTCGAATTTGGCATGAAGCAACGTATAATTCTGAGTATGGCACGATTTCACTAGGAAGGGGACTTTTTGAATCAAAACAGCTCAAACGAAACTAGTTCAAAATCGTTGTGTCATTCTCATTTCCTTTGGATGTCTAGACGATCAATTCAGTCACAAAGCATCTTACGATTGTGATCATGCCTGATTTTTGCAAGGAATTGTTGTTTTCGATTCAGAATTACTCAAGCAAAACTGGATGAAGATCGGATCGACATGCTCGTCATTTCTTTCGGACGTTTTGACGGTTTAATTAGGCGAAAGGCAATGCACCATTCTAATTACGGCATGATTTCTCTTGGAATGAGGCTTTTTAAATCAAAACAACTCAAACGAAACTGGTTTAAAATCGTTTATAGCATGCTAATTGTTTCTATTAGATGTCCAGATGGTCGAATCTGGCACAAAGCACCATACGGTTGTGATCATTCACAATTTTTGCGAGGAATTTCTCTTTTCGATTCAAAACGACTCAAATAAGATAGGTTGAAGATATGATCGACATGCTCGTAGTTTCTTTTGGATGTCAAAATTATCAAATTTTGCAAAAAGCGAGGTACGAATCATATTGTGGCAAAGCTTTTCTAGGAAATGGACTTTTCGAATGAAAACAACTCAAACAAAACTGGTTAAAAATCGTTGTTGCCATTCTCATTTGTTTTGGATGTCCAAACGGTCGATTCTGGCACAAGGACCATACAGTTTTGATCATGCCTGATTTCTGAATTGAATTGTTCTTTACGATTCAGAACGACTCAAACAAAACTGGATGAAGATCGGATCGACCTACGCGGCATTTCTTTGGGACGTCTTGACGTTCTAATTGGGCAAAAAGTAATGTACGATTCTGATTATGACATGATTTCTCTAGGAATGGGGCCTTTCAAATCAAAACAACTCAAACAAAATTGGGTTAAAATCGTTGATAGCGTGCTAGTTGTTTCTATTAGATGACTAGACGATAGAATCTGGCACAGAACACCATACGGTATTGATCTTGCAAGATTTCTGCAAGGACTTGCTCTTTTCGAATCAGAACGACTCAAACCAAATAGAATGAAGATCAGATCAACATGGTCATTTTTTCTTTTGGACGTCTTGACGGTGTAATTTGGCAAAGAGCAACGTACGATTCTGATTAGGACACGATTTCTCTAGGAATGGGGCTTTCCGAATCTAAACAACCCAAGCTAATCTTGTTTATAACCGTTGATAACAAGCTAATTTTTCCTTTTAGATGTCCAGACGGTCGAATTTGGAACAAAGCACAATACGGTTGTGATCATTCATGATTTCTTCAAAGAATTGCACTTTTTGATTCAGGACGTCTGGGCGGTCGAATTTGGCTTAAAGCAACGAATAATTCTGAGTGAGCCACGATTTCACTAAGAATGTGTCTTTTCGAATCAATATAACTCAAACGAAACTTGTTCAAAATCGTTGTTGCCATTCTCATTCCTTTTGGACGTCCAGACGATCGATTCTGGCACATAGCACCAAGCGGTTCTGATCATGCCTGATTTTTGCAACTAATTGTTCTTTTCGATTCAGAATGACTCAAACAAAGCTGGATGATGATCGGATCGACATCCTCCTCGTTTCTTTTGAATGTCTTGACGGTCTGATCAGGTAAAAAGTAATGTGCGATTCTAATTTTAGCACGATTTCTCTAGGAATGGGGCCTTAAAAATCGAAATAACTCAAACAAAACTGGATTAAAATCGTTGATAGCATGCTAATCGTTTCTATTAGACATCCAGATGGTCGAATTTGGCACAAAGCACATTACCGTTGTGATCTTGCAAGATTTCTGCAATGACTTGCTCTTTCGAATCAGAACGACCTAAACTAAAACAGGATGAAGATTGGATTGACATGATCGTCGTTTCTTTTGGACGTCTTTGGCTCTAAGCACCATACGGTTCTCATCATTCATGATTTCGGCAAGGAATTGCCCCTTTTGGATTCAGGACGTCTTGACAGTTGAATTTGGCATGAAGCAACGTATAATTCTGAGTATGGCACGATTTCACTAGGAAGGGGACTTTGTGAATCAAAACAACTCAAACGAAACTAGTTCAAATTCGTTGTTGTCATTCTCATTTCCTTTGGATGTCTAGACGATCAATTCAGTCACAAAGCATCTTACGATTGTGATCATGCAAGGAATTGTTGTTTTCGATTCAGAATTACTCAAGCAAAACTGGATGAAGATAGGATCGACATGCTCGTCATTTCTTTCGGACGTTTTGACGGTTTAATTAGGCGAAAGGCAATGTACCATTCTAATTACGGCATGATTTCTCTAGGAATGAGGCTTTTTAAATCAAAACAACTCAAACGAAACTGGTTTAAAATCGTTTATAGCATGCTAATCGTTTCTATTAGATGTCCAGATGGTCGAATCTGGCACAAAGCACCATACGGTTGTGATCATTCACAATTTTTGCGAGGAATTTCTCTTTTCGATTGAAAACGACTCAAATAAGATAGGTTGAAGATATGATCGACATGCTCGTAGTTTCTTTTGGATGTCAAAATTATCAAATTTTGCAAAAAGCGAGGTACGAATCATATTGTGGCAAAGCTTTTCTAGGAAATGGACTTTTCGAATGAAAACAACTCAAACAAAACTGGTTCAAAATCGTTGTTGCCATTCTCATTTCTTTTGGATGTCCAAACGGTCGATTCTGGCACAAGGACCATACAGTTTTGATCATGCCTGATTTCTGAATTGAATTGTTCTTTACGATTCAGAACGACTCAAACAAAACTGGATGAAGATCGGATCGACCTGCTCGGCATTTCTTTGGGACGTATTGACGTTCTAATTGGGCAAAAAGTAATGTACGATTCTGATTACGACATGATTTCTCTAGGAATGGGGCCTTTCAAATCAAAACAACTCAAACAAAATTGGTTTAAAATCGTTGATAGCGTGCTAGTTGTTTCTATTAGAAGACTAGACGATAGAATCTGGCACAGAACACCATACGGTATTGATCTTCCAAGATTTCTGCAAGGACTTGCTCTTTTCGAATCAGAACGACTCAAACCAAATAGAGTGAAGATCAGATCAACATGGTCATTTTTTCTTTTGGACGTCTTGACGGTGTAATTTGGCAAAGAGCAACGTATGATTCTGATTATGACACGATTTCTCTTGGAATGGGGCTTTCCGAATCTAAACAACCCAAGCTAATCTTGTTTATAACCGTTGATAACAAGCTAATTGTTCCTTTTAGATGTCCAGACGGTCGAATTTGGAACAAAGCACAATACGGTTGTGATCATTCATGATTTCTTCAAAGAATTGCACTTTTTGATTCAGGACGTCTTGGCGGTCGAATTTGGCTTAAAGCAACGAATAATTCTGAGCGAGCCACGATTTCACTAAGAATGTGTCTTTTCGAATCAATATAACTCAAACGAAACTTGTTCAAAATCGTTGTTGCCATTCTCATTCCTTTTGGACGTCCAGACGATCGATTCTGGCACATAGCACCAAGCGGTTCTGATCATGCCTGATTTTTGCAACTAATTGTTCTTTTCGATTCAGAATGACTCAAACAAAGCTGGATGATGATCGGATCGACATCCTCCTCGTTTCTTTTGAATGTCTTGACGGTCTGATCAGGCAAAAAGTAATGTGCGATTCTAATTTTAGCACGATTTCTCTAGGAATGGGGCCTTAAAAATCGAAATAACTCAAACAAAACTGGATTAAAATCGTTGATAGCATGCTAATTGTTTCTATTAGACGTCCAGATGGTCGAATTTGGCACAAAGCACATTACCGTTGTGATCTTGCAAGATTTCTGCAATGACTTGCTCTTTCGAATCAGAACGACCTAAACTAAAACAGGATGAAGATTGGATTGACATGATCGTCGTTTCTTTTGGACGTCTTTGGCTCTAAGCACCATACGGTTCTCATCATTCATGATTTCGGCAAGGAATTGCCCCTTTTGGATTCAGGACGTCTTGACAGTTGAATTTGGCATGAAGCAACGTATAATTCTGAGTATGGCACGATTTCACTAGGAAGGGGACTTTTTGAATCAAAACAACTCAAACGAAACTAGTTCAAATTCGTTGTTGTCATTCTCATTTCCTTTGGATGTCTAGACGATCAATTCAGTCACAAAACATCTTACGATTGTGATCATGCCTGATTTTTGCAAGGAATTGTTGTTTTTGATTCAGAATTTCTCAAGCAAAACTGGATGAAGATCGGATCGATATGCTCGTCATTTCTTTCGGAAGTTTTGATGGTTTAATTAGGCGAAAAGCAATGTACCATTCTAATTACGGCATGATTTCTCTAGGAATGAGGCTTTTCAAATCAAAACAACTCAAACGAAACTGGTTTAAAATCGTTTATAGCATGCTAATTGTTTCTATTAGATGTCCAGATGGTCGAATCTGGCACAAAGCACCATACGGTTGTGATCATTCACAATTTTTGCGAGGAATTTCTCTTTTCGATTCAAAACGACTCAAATAAGATAGGTTGAAGATATGATCGACATGCTCGTAGTTTCTTTTGGATGTCAAAATTATCAAATTTTGCAAAAAGTGAGGTACGAATCATATTGTGGCAAAGCTTTTCTAGGAAATGGACTTTTCGAATGAAAACAACTCAAACAAAACTGGTTAAAAATCGTTGTTGCCATTCTCATTTCTTTTGGATGTCCAAACGGTCGATTCTGGCACAAGGACCATACAGTTTTGATCATGCCTGATTTCTGAATTGAATTGTTCTTTACGATTCAGAACGACTCAAACAAAACTGGATGAAGATTGGATCGACCTGCTCGGCATTTCTTTGGGACGTATTGACGTTCTAATTGGGCAAAAAGTAATGTACGATTCTGATTACGACATGATTTCTCTAGGAATGGGGCCTTTCAAATCAAAACAACTCAAACAAAATTGGTTTAAAATCGTTGATAGCGTGCTAGTTGTTTCTATTAGATGACTAGACGATAGAATCTGGCACAGAACACCATACGGTATTGATCTTGCAAGATTTCTGCAAGGACTTGCTCTTTTCGAATCAGAACGACTCAAACCAAATAGAATGAAGATCAGATCAACATGGTCATTTTTTCTTTTGGACGTCTTGACGGTGTAATTTGGCAAAGAGCAACGTATGATTCTGATTATGACACGATTTCTCTAGGAATGGGGCTTTCCAAATCTAAACAACCAAAGCTAATCTTGTTTATAACCGTTGATAACAAGCTAATTGTTCCTTTTAGATGTCCAGACGGTCGAATTTGGAACAAAGCACAATACGGTTGTGATCATTCATGATTTCTTCAAAGAATTGCACTTTTTGATTCAGGACGCCTTGGCGGTCGAATTTGGCTTAAAGCAATGAATAATTCTGAGTGAGCCACGATTTCACTAAGAATGTGTCTTTTCGAATCAATATAACTCAAATGAAACTAGTTCAAAATCGTTGTTGCCATTCTCATTCCTTTTGGACGTCCAGACGATCGATTCTGGCACATAGCACCAAGCGGTTCTGATCATGCCTGATTTTTGCAACTAATTGTTCTTTTCGATTCAGAATGACTCAAACAAAGCTGGATGAAGATCGGATCGATATCCTCGTCGTTTCTTTTCAATGTCTTGACGGTCTGATCAGGCAAAAAGTAAGGTGCGATTCTGATTTTGGCACGATTTCTCTAGGAATGGAGCCTTAAAAATCGAAACAACTCAAACAAAACTGGATTAAAATCGTTGATAGCATGCTAATTGTTTCTATTAGACGTCCAGATGGTCGAATTTGGCACAAAGCACATTACCGTTGTGATCTTGCAGGATTTCTGCAATGACTTGCTCTTTCAAATCAGAACGACCTAAACTAAAACAGGATGAAGATTGGATTGACATGATCGTCGTTTCTTCTGGACGTCTTTGGCTCTAAGCACCATACGGTTCTCATCATTCATGATTTCGGTAAGGAATCGCCCCTTTTTGATTCAGGACGTCTTGACAGTCGAATTTAGCATGAAGCAACGTATAATTCTGAGTATGGCACGATTTCACTAGGAAGGGGACTTTTTGAATCAAAACAACTCAAACGAAACTAGTTCATAATCGATGTTGTTATTCTCATTTCCTTTGGATGTCTAGACGATCGATTCAGTCACAAAGCATCTTACGATTGTGATCATGCCTGATTTTTGCAAGGAATTGTTGTTTTCGATTCATAATTACTCAAGCAAAACTGGATGAAGATCGGATCGACATGCTCGTCATTTCTTTCAGACGTTTTGACGGTTTAATTTGGCAAAAAGCAATGTACCATTCTAATTACGGCACGATTTCTCTAGGAATGAGGCTTTTTAAATCAAAACAACTCAAACGAAACTAGTTTAAAATCGTTTATAGCATGCTAATTGTTTCTATTAGATGTCCAGATGGTCGAATCTGGCACAAAGCACCATACGGTTGTGATCATTCACAATTTTTGCGAGGAATTTCTCTTTTCGATTCAAAACTACTCAAATAAGATAGGTTGAAGATATGATCGACATGCTCGTAGTTTCTTTTGGATGTCAAAATTATCAAATTTTGCAAAAAGCGAGGTACGAATCATATTGTGGCAAAGCTTTTCTAGCAAATGGACTTTTCGAATGAAAACAACTCAAACAAAACTGGTTCAAAATCGTTGATGCCATTCTCATTTCTTTTGGATGTCCAAACGGTCGATTCTGGCACAAGGACCATACAGTTTTGATCATGCCTGATTTCTGAATTGAATTGTTCTTTACGATTCAGAACGACTCAAACAAAACTGGATGAAGATCGGATCGACCTGCTCGGCTTTTCTTTGGGACGTATTGACGTTCTAATTGGACAAAAATTAATGTACGATTCTGATTACGACATGATTTCTCTAGGAATGGGGCCTTTCAAATCAAAACAACTCAAACAAAATTGGTTTAAAATCGTTGATAGCGTGCTAGTTATTTCTATTAGATGACTAGACGATAGAATCTGGCACAGAACACCATATGGTATTGATCTTGCAAGATTTCTGCAAGGACTTGCTCTTTTCGAATCAGAACGACTCAAACCAAATAGAATGAAGATCAGATCAACATGGTCATTTTTTCTTTTGGACGTCTTGACGGTGTAATTTGGCAAAGAGCAACGTATGATTCTGATTTTGACACGATTTCTCTAGGAATGGGGCTTTCCAAATCTAAACAACCAAAGCTAATCTTGTTTATAACCGTTGATAACAAGCTAATTGTTCCTTTTAGATGTCCAGACGGTCGAATTTGGAACAAAGCACAATACGGTTGTGATCATTCATGATTTCTTCAAAGAATTGCACTTTTTGATTCAGGACGTCTTGGCGGTCGAATTTGGCTTAAAGCAATGAATAATTCTGAGTGAGACACGATTTCACTAAGAATGTGTCTTTTCGAGTCAATATAACTCAAACGAAACTAGTTCAAAATCGTTGTTGCCATTCTCATTCCTTTTGGACGTCCAGACGATCAATTCTGGCACATAGCACCAAGCGGTTCTGATCATGCCTGATTTTTGCAACTAATTGTTCTTTTCGATTCAGAATGACTCAAACAAAGCTGGATGAAGATCGGATCGATATCCTCGTCGTTTCTTTTCAATGTCTTGACGGTCTGATCAGGCAAAAAGTAATGTGCGATTCTGATTTTGGCACGATTTCTCTAGGAATGGAGCCTTAAAAATCGAAACAACTCAAACAAAACTGGATTAAAATCGTTGATAGCATGCTAATTGTTTCTATTAGACGTCCAGATGGTCGAATTTGGCACAAAGCACATTACCGTTGCGATCTTGCAGGATTTCTGCAATGACTTGCTCTTTCGAATCAGAAGGACCTAAACTAAAACAGGATAAAGATTGGATTGACATGATCGTCGTTTCTTTTGGACGTCTTTGGTTCTAAGCACCATACGGTTCTCATCATTCATGATTTCGGCAAGGAATTGCCCCTTTTGGATTCAGGACGTCTTGACAGTCGAATTTGGCATGAAGCAACGTATAATTCTGAGTATGGCACGATTTCACTAGGAAGGGGACTTTTTGAATCAAAACAACTCAAACGAAACTAGTTCATAATCGTTGTTGTCATTCTCATTTCCTTTGGATGTCTAGACGATCGATTCAGTCACAAAGCATCTCACGATTGTGATCATGCCTGATTTTTGCAAGGAGTTGTTGTTTTATATTCAAAATTACTCAAGCAAAACTGGATGAAGATCGGAACGACATGCTCGTCATTTCTTTCGGACGTTTTGACGGTTTAATTTGGCAAAAAGCAATGTACCATTCTAATTACGGCACGATTTCTCTAGGAATGAGGCTTTTTAAATCAAAACAACTTAAACGAAACTAGTTTAAAGTCGTTTATAGCATGCTAATTGTTTCTATTAGATGTCCAGATGGTCGAATCTGGCACAAAGCACCATACGGTTGTGATCATTCACAATTTTTGTGAGGAATTTCTCTTTTCGATTCAAAACTACTCAAATAAGATAGGTTGAAGATATGATCGACATGCTCGTAGTTTCTTTTGGATGTCAAAATTATCAAATTTTGCAAAAAGCGAGGTACGAATCATATTGTGGCAAAGCTTTTCTAGGAAATGGACTTTTCGAATGAAAACAACTCAAACAAAACTGGTTCAAAATCGTTGTTGCCATTCTCATTTCTTTTGGATGTCCAAACGGTCGATTCTGGCACAAGGACCATACAGTTTTGACCATGCCTGATTTCTGAATTGAATTGTTCTTTACGATTCAGAACGACTCAAACAAAACTGGATGAAGATCGGATCGACTTGCTCGGCATTTCTTTGGGACGTCTTGACGTTCTAATTGGGCAAAAAGCAATGTACGATTCTGATTACGACATGATTTCTCTAGGAATGGGGCCTTTCAAATCAAAACAACGCAAACAAAACTGGTTTAAAATCGTTGATGGCGTGCTAGTTGTTTCTATTAGATGACTAGACGATAGAATCTGGCACAGATTACCATACGGTATTGATCTTGCAAGATTTCTGCAAGGATTTGCTTTTTTCGAATCAGAATGACTCAAACCAAATAGAATGAAGATCAGATCAACATGGTCATTTTTTCTTTTGGACGTCTTGACGGTGTAATTTGGCAAAGAGCAACGTACGATTCTGATTATGACACGATTTCTCTAGGAATGGGGCTTTCCAAATCTAAACAACCCAAGCTAATCTTGTTTATAACCGATGATAACAAGCTAATTGTTCCTTTTAGATGTCCAGACTGTAGAGATCGTGACCAATTTTGGCCGGTTTTGCATTTTTCGCATTATAATTGCCATAAATGCATTTTGAGTGGTGGTTAGCATTTTTCGAGTGTGAGGAACATGTTTGGGAAGTGTTTTTAAGGTTTTGGGAAGTTTTCGAGAGAATTGGAGAAGTTTGACTTTTTGGTCAAACCAGGGCCCGGGATGCGACTTGAGTGGGCCCGGTAATCCGGAAAATTTCCAAAAATATTTATTTTTGAGAATGGATGAGATGAAATATTTAGAGAGTAGAGGAAGTGATTTCGAGACCGTAGGAGTTTTCGGAATCGAAAAAGGAGTCCGGGAAGGTACGTTAAGTGGCCCGGGGGTATTTTGGTCTTTTTGCAAACCCTAGATATTTTAAATATCAGTGGCAGAGGTGTTCAGCCATATCTCACGCCTCTTTCTCTCTCTAAAGCTCTCCATTTTCAAAGCTCTCCCTTCTCTCTACATTTCGGACCCGTTCGGCTTGGATTCAAGACTCGCCGAAGGAGGGAGAGACGTAGGGGACGGCTAGGGCTTCCCTTTGAACTGAACAAAGTGGTGATTCGGCAAGGTAGACTCCGCTGGAAAATTGGTGAAGTGCTTGGAAGGCCTTCATTTTCGAGGTAGGGGTTCTTCTTCTCTTCTAATTGTCGATTCTAGGGTTTCGGGTGAAGAAGAGAGGTGTAGGTTGTGTTTCACATGCTTTAGGATGGTGAGAGGTGTAGAAAGTTGTGTTTTCTTCTTCTCTAGAGTCCTATCTTTTCACAATTGTGCATATTGTGTTGGTGGTAGCATGTGGGTTTGAAGTATGTGAGTGTAAGAAATTGATACATAGGTATTATGTGCTCAATTTGGTGTATATGTGGAAAAATGTGTACCAAGTGTCATATATGTGATTATATGTGGGAATGTGGTTGTTGAATGCATGTTTAGTTCTATGTGCTAAAATTATGCATTGAATGTAGCATGAGTAAAATATGCTAATTTTGAAGTTGTATGCATATGAGATGATATATGCATGTGCTATACATATATGTGCTATATGTGGTATGTGGTGATGGAAAATATGCTTATTACTTCCTTTTAGTATCAATGAGCATGAGTTGAGCATGAAAACAAAATATCATGTGTTTATGCATTCATATTGCATATGTGGGAAGTTGCGGGAAAAATGACGCAAAAGAGGTACACGGGGCTTCGGAGTAGTCCAACCATGTTGTGAAAGGTGGTAAAATTATCCACTATGTATGGCCCTCGGAGTGGACCCGCCATACTAAGGCTTAATGCCTAGGATCGGAGTATGTCCAATACTAATGACCTTTTGGAGTTGTCCCGGTCATAGGATGGTTATCGGAGAATGTCTATGACTCGTGAGCCTCGGAGTTGCCCCCTCACTCTATGGCAATCCCATATATTGCTATGGTAGAATGACCTTCCGGAGTTGTCCCGGTCATTGGATGTTATCGGAGTTGTCCAAGGTGACATGATCCTCGGAGCGGACCAATCATGTAGGGTATCGGATAAGGACCGAGAGAGAGAGCATTTACTCACTTTAATGCTTTTATGTTTGAACATGTTATACATGATTTGTGATATGTGCAATTCTCTTAAATTGCTATTATTGATGTGTTTGTGAGATTGTGGACGTGGCATGTAGTGTATTCATATGCATTCCATGTAGGTCGTGTCGGGTCGGCACTTAGAAGGGTTGGGAAACCTTGACTGAGCCGCAGTGGTGCTCACCCCTTTATTCTAAATATTTTACAGATAAAGCGCCGATGATGGATGGGACATGAGTGTCCAAGTGGATTCTAGTAGTGGTTTTGCTATCTTTTGGATGTTGCACATTTTGTGGCTATCCATGCCGGCTTGTGGCATGTGACTTCCTTTTTAGTCGTGGTTGTACCTTAGACATATGTACTTTTGATGTATGTATTGGATTATAAACTTGTTGGGTGTGAAAAGACAACGGTTTAATTTATGTAATGCCCATGGCAGCACTTGATTCATTTGATGATGTTTCCCTTATGAATGAATGGTGTTTGTGAAAGAAAATGATTCATTTTGGTGTATGGATTCAATTATGGATGTGATCTTGAGAGTGAAATTGATGTTGGAACCTTTCATTTATGTTATTAATCTTGTTTGAGGGGTTCTAGGATGATAGGATGTTGATTGGGCTTCAAATGAACCATGTATAGGGTTGTTGGAGGTCCCGGGTAGTGCATTTCGATCAATCGAGATGCCTACTTCGATCAATCGAAACCCCCATTTCGATTGATCGAAATGGTTGCGAGATTTTATGTATTTTCAGGCCTTATTTCGATCAATCGAAGTCCCAGTTTCGATTAATCGAAATAATGCAGGTCCAAGATACCGAGAGGGTGTTTGCTTCGATTGATTGGGTCAAAATTTCGATTAATCGAGATGCATTTCGATTGATCGAAATTACTATTCACAGCTTTTTTCCAAAACTTCATTTCGACGTAATTTCTTCGTTCTAGATCGGAATTGAGCGTGGTTTTTTTTGAACTTGAGTATTTTTGGATTCTCTATCCAATGGTGTAAGTCTAAGTTCCAGATTCCAATCACAGAAAGTTTTGAGGCTCAAAAGTGAGTGACTCTTAAAAGTGCGGGCGTGTAAATGTTCACTAAGGTGTGTGATTTGATGTAGGGCCCATGGGGGTTGGTTAAGATGGAATTGTGTGCATTCATATGCAAGAATTAGGTTAAGCTTCCGTGGGGAATAAGGGTAATGAGGGTCCATTGGGACTAATGGACGGGTTAACCTCCGGTTTCCCGGGAGTCGGGGGACCGGGGCGTTACACAGACGGTCGAATTTGGAACAAAACACAATACGGTTGTGATCATTCATGATTTCTTCAAAGAATTGCACTTTTTGATTCAGGACGTCTTGGCGGTCGAATTTGGCTAAAAGCAACGTATAATTCTGAGTAAGCCACGATTTCACTAAGAATGTGTCTTTTTGAATCAATATAACTCAAACGAAACTAGTTCAAAATCGTTGTTGCCATTCTCATTCCTTTTGGACGTCCAGACGATCGATTCTGGCACATAGCACCAAGCGATTCGGATCATGCCTGATTTCTGCAAGTAATTGTTCCTTTCGATTCAGAATGACTCAAACAAAGCTGGATGAAGATCGGATCGACATCCTCGTCGTTTCTTTTGAATGTCTTGACGGTCTGATCAAGCAAAAAGTAATGTGCGATTCTAATTTTGGCACGATTTCTCTAGGAATGGAGCCTTAAAAATTGAAACAACTCAAACAAAACTGGATTAAAATCGTTGATACCATGCTAATTGTTTCTATTAGACGTCCAGATGGTCGAATTTGGCACAAAGCATATTACCGTTGTGATCTTGCAAGATTTCTGTAATGACTTGCTCTTTCGAATCAAAACGACCTAAACTAAAACAGGATGAAGATTGGATTGACATGATCGTCGTTTCTTTTGGACGTCTTTGGCTCTAACCACCATACGGTTCTGATCATTCATGATTTCGGCAAGGAATTGCCCCTTTTTGATTCAGGACATCTTGACAGTCGAATTTGGCATTAAGCAACGTATAATTCTGAGTATGGCATGATTTCACATGGAAGGGGACTTTTTGAATCAAAACGAACAAGTTCAAAATCGTTGTTGTCATTCTCATTTCCTTTGGATGTCTAGACGATCAATTCAGTCACAAAGCATCTTACGATTGTGATCATGCCTAATTTTTGCAAGGAATTATTGTTTTCGATTCAGAATTACTCAAGCAAAACTGGATGAAGATCAGATCGACATGCTCGTCATTTCTTTCGGACGTTTTGACAGTTTAATTTGGCAAAAAGCAATGCACCATTCTAATTACGGCACGATTTCTCTAGGAATGAGGCTTTTTAACTCAAAATAACTCAAATGAAATTAGTTTAAAATCGTTTATAGCATGCTAATTGTTTCTATTAGATGTCCAGATGGTCGAATCTGGCACAAAGCACCATACGGTTGTGATCATTCACAATTTTTTTGAGGAATTTCTCTTTTCGATTCAAAACGACTCAAATAAGATAGGTTGAAGATATGATCGACATGCTCGTAGTTTCTTTTGGATGTCAAAATTATCAAATTTTGCAAAAAGCGAGGTACGAATCATATTGTGGCAAAGCTTTTTCTAGGAAATGGACTTTTCGAATGAAAACAACTCAAACAAAACTGGTTCAAAATCGTTGTTGCCATTCTCATTTCTTTTGGATGTCCAAACGGTCGATTCTGGCACAAGGACCATACAGTTTTGCTCATGCCTGATTTCTGAATTGAATTGTTCTTTACGATTCAGAACGACTCAAACAAAACTGGATGAAGATCGGATCGACCTGCTCGGCATTTCTTTGGGACGTCTTGACATTCTGTGATGACCCGAATTTTTTTTTTAAATTATAATTACGGGTCGGTAACTTTTAAGCATGATTAATTGTTTGATAACATGCTTAGTGGACTTAAATGATCTCTTTATGTCTCTTTATGTTTTGACTTGGGCGTGGGACTGAAATGGGTTCGGGTGACCCGGGGAAAATAACTACGGACTCTAGAAAGTGTCGTGGGGGTATGGACGTAAGTTTAAGGACTTAAGTGAAGTTTTAGAAAAAGAGGAAAGGCTAGTTTGCAAATAAGTGCAAATGACCCATAACAAGGAGCAAATAAGGAGAGGTGGAGGGTTTAGTTGCAAAGGGCCAAATATATTATACATATATGATATATACATGGAAAAAAAGAGGGGAAATCAGATTTTTCACTCCTCTCTCTCTCTCTTGGCCGGCTCTACCACTCTCTCTCTCTACAAGTTCTCTTCTCTCCTTCTCTCTAAGTTTTGAGGGCCTAGAAGTGAGATTTGAGGGTAAAGCCAAGAATTAAAGTTGTTCTCCTCACTCTCCTCTTCGATTTGATCGGTGGAAAGTTGCCGTTGGAGGAGTTTGAAGCTTGGTCAAATTTGGGTCTTCCACTTCTAAGCTTGGATTTTGAGGTAGGGGTTCTCCTTCTCTTCTACTTGTTGATTCTAGGATTTTGGGTGAAGATGGAAGGTATAGGTTGTGTTTTGCATGTTTTGTGATAGTGAGAGGGGAGGGATGGATGTGTTCTACTTCTCTTGAGTTCCTTTTCCTTGCAAGATAGTGTACCTTGTGTTGAGTATAACATGTGGGTTCAATGTGCATAAATTGAGAAGTTGTGAGTATGTATGAGTATATGCTCAATTTGGGGTATATGTGATAAATGTGAAATGTATGACATATTGATGTGATTATATGTGAAAGGTGTGATGATTAAATGCATGTGAGCTCTATGTGCTAAATTTATGCTTTTAGTGTGGTATGAGAAAAATATGCTAAATTTTGGAGTTACATGCATATGAGATGTTATATGTATGAGTTATTCATATATATGCTATGTGTGGCTTCATGGAGATGAGAAATGCATGCTATGTGTTACATTAATTAGCTTATGCATTGTGGAGTGTGAATGTGGAATATTTGATTATGATATGTGCGAAATACATATATAGGCCGTTGTGAGAAAACGGGGAAATGTGGTCAAGGCTAGGTGTCGGTGATTTGGGTCAATTATGCTCGGTGATGGTGCGGATATGGACTAACCACCTTGAGCCACCCAATGATTCGGTGACGGTGCTGAGATTGACTAATCACCTTGAATCCAATTATGCTCAGTGGCGGTGCGGATATGGACTAACCACTTTGAGCCACCTAATACTCGGTGACGGTGCTGATATGGTCTAATCACCTCGAGTAAGCAAATATTTGGTGACGGTGCTGATACGGACTAATCACCAATGGGTAAACCAAAATATTACCCTGGGAGTATGATGTTGGTGGGGTAGGCCAAAGTCGTGAGACAGCTGTGAGAGGCGTCCCAGGTCACATGATTGGTCAAAAATCATGTTAGGGTATCGGGTTGAGTCTGTGAGAGAAGAACAAGTGGATGATATTGCTTTCATTTTAAATTGTGAAGCATGATACACGTGTTTAATGCATTCTTATTTATATATGCATCGCTTGTGAATGAACATGGCATATGTTGAATGATACATGAAATGTGGTGACATGCATTCATGTAGGTCGTGTCGAGTCGGCACTTAGGAGGGTTGGGGTATCTCTACTGAGCCGTAGTGGTGCTCACCCCTTTATTCTAAACTTTTTACAGATAAGGCGCCGATGACGGATGGGACTTGAGTGTCCGAGTGGAATTTTAGTTATATTTTGCTACATTTTGGATATTTGTACATTTGGCTATCTGTGCCGGCTTGTGGCACGGTAATGATCTAGTTGTAGTCATGGTAGAATTCGTTGCATTTTGAACCTTATGTATGAATTCTTGTAATGACTATAAACTTGGAAAATCATATGAATGATATGTGCTTCTTGAGGAAAGTGTATGTGTTGGAAAAGTATGGCACTATAGAACCATTTTCCTCTTGAGTTATGACTTCTTGTATGGATATTTATGAGTTAGTAGAGTATGGAATGAATGTATGCATGTATTGTTGAATGAAGATGGGAAGGAAGAATTGATGGAATTACATTTCAAATGTGAAATACATGTTGTGTGAATATACTTGATGACCATTAAGGCATTAGAGTAGCCATTGGGGGGACACGTGCCCAAAAGTGTCCATCTTGAGTTTATGGTGTGGATGAAATTTACATGTATTGAAGGATAATTGTATTAGCTTCAATTTGATAGGTCATGGGCCTTGTTTGGATATAAAATGAGGAAGATATGCATGTTTTAGTGCAAGGGTTTAATTTCCGACCCATAGTTATTGATTTGGATATAACCTGGGTTTTGGTTGATGTTTTTAGATGATTCTAATTGGGTTGGATGCTAGACATGTCGTGGATGATCCATGCCAAATTTCGGGTCAAACGGACTTATAGATTGTGAGATATTCGAATTTGAAGTTGGGATGAAGTCTTGGTTAAAGTAGGGTTGTAGAATTTCGCCAGGAATTTACGGCGATCGATCGCCCTCATTCACGGCGATCGATCGCCCCTGTAAAAGGCCAAAATCTGGCCTCGGTCGACCTTGGGCGATCGATCCCCCTTTTACAGCATGCACTATTCAAACAGTGTTTTGTCCAACTTCAAAGAGGCATATCTCCTTCGTTTCAAATCGAATTTCGATGATTCTTTTTTTGAAATTGTGTATTTTTAAACCCTCTTTCCAATGGTTTCATTTTCAGACATTGATTATAAACTCACAAGGAGTTATATGTTCGTATTTGTGGGTTGGAAGCATTCGAAGGGTTGTTTGGTTGAGGCCATTGAGGTTAGGTGATGTTGACTTGTGCATAGGTAATTACAAGTGGGTGACTAGGCTTCTGTGGTAATGAAAGGTTAAGATGGTCCATTAGGAATTAATGGACAGGTTCACACTCGGGATTCGAGTCGGTCTGGGGGAGTCTCGGGGCCCGAATTCTGGGGCGTGACAGAATGGTATCAGAGCTCTAGGTTAGAATACCTAGGGGCGACGGGTGATGGTTATACCACGTGTGGATTGAGAAGGTTGGATTCACATGAATGTTTAGACCTTAACTGGAAATTGCTTATGTGGAACTTGAATTATGCTTACGTTTTCTTGGCATGCTTTTGTGGATTGAATTGACTTGGCATGTGTAGGCATAATGGAAATGATGTAAGAAGAGTACATTCCTTAATTCTAAATTTTTCTTCTTGTGGTGCATATAGCAAAATGCCTCCAAGGAGAGCGCGAGACATAGGCGCTGATGCTCCTCAGGAGCCAAATGATGGAATGCAGTTTATGCGTGATATGGCGGACACTATGAGGCGGATGGCTAGGGAAGCTAGGGAAGAGGAGGTTCAGGCATTGCCTAGGGTCGCCTTGAGCCGCCAAATGGTTGCAATGAAAGAATATGTGAAATTTAAGCCGCCTACTTTTGATGGTGCACGTGACCCACTAGTGGCGGAGGGTTGGATAGATCAGACACATAAACTTATGGTTGCTCTTGCAATTGATGAGGACTTGAAAGTGGGAATAGCGGCACTTCACTTACAAGGGGAAGCCGATCGGTGGTGGCAGTTCATCGGGAATACCCATGACATTGAGACTATGGACTGGGAAACCTTTAAGGGTTTATTCTTTGATAAGTTCTTTCCAACGTCGGTGAGAGACCGGATGAGGCAAGAATTCATAGACTTAGTCCAAGGGGATTTAGACGTGATGGGGTATGAGACCAAATATACCTCATTAGCTCGTTTTGCCCCAGAGATGGTAGCTAATGAAGAGCTAAAGGTGAAAAAGTTCGTGAAGGGATTAAAAACCTTAATCAGGAAGAGGGTGTCCATCTTGGGCTTGAGGACCTACAATGACGTGGTTGATAGAGCCTTAGTGGCTGAGGAAGATGACAGAGACACCCAAAGGATATGGGAGTCTAAACAACAGGCGAAGAGTACGGGTACTGCTTCGAGTGGGCCGGGGAGGAAGAGGAACAGGGAAGGCAGGTCTAGTTTTCAGGGGCAGCAGCAAGCTCGCCCGGTACCTTCATTGGCCTTGCCTACCAGATCTTTACGATCTTCTGTGGAGTGCTATAATTGCCATCAAATTGGCCACTACAGTAGGGAGTGCCCACAAGGTCATGCAGTGGCACCCATGCCTGCAGGAACAGCCAGAGAGAAGGTATGCTACTACTGTAAGCAGCCTGGACATATGAAATTCAGTTGCCCGCTTAGACAGGGGACACTGAGTGGTGCAGGGTCTCAGCAGAGGGCTGGGCAGACAACTACAGCTCAGTCTGGCTTTAGAACTTTACCATCGTCTCAGCCAGCACAGTCAGCTCAGGGATCTCGGGTAGCGAGGGGTCCTACACCTGCTTCGAGTCAGCAGTCAGGGTTACAGGGGACTGGTCAGCAGTCACGGGGCCATGTGTTCACACTTGCTCGTGCAGAGGACATACCAGGACCGTCAGTGGTCAGAGGTATTTTCTTGGTTTCTAGCTCATGGGCTAGGGTGTTGATAGATTCAGGTGCATCACATTCATTCATATCCATTGCATTTGCTTGTGCCTTAGGGCTGAGGGTGTCATCACTGGAGTCACCATTGTCCATTGATACACCAGTTGGGGGTAGGGTTACCCTGGATAGAGTATGTCGATCTTGTGAGATCGAGGTTGCTGGGCGTCGACTAGTGTTCGACTTTGTGCTGCTAGATATGACCACTTTTGATGTCATTCTGGGTATGGACTGGCTATCTACATTTAGAGCCACGATCGATTGTCTCCGTAGGAGAGTGACAGTGTGCACACCTGAGGGTGATTGTTTTTATTTTGTGGGGGAGCGGGATGATTTCTACGTTCCATCTTTGCTTAGTTCCGGTGTGTGGGATAGGGTTGGGTGCTTCCTAGCTAACTTACTAGCTGAGGAGGATGAGATTGTGACTAGTGGAGGATTTCCACCGGTGGTTAGAGAGTTTGTGGATGTGTTTCCGGAGGACTTAACAGAATTACCTCGGATGAGAGATGTGGTATTCAGTATTGATCTTGCTCCGGGTACCGCGCCTATCTCTATGGCACCGTACCGGATGGCACCGGCTGAGTTGAAGGAGTTGAAAGATCAGTTGCAAGAGTTGTTGGACAAGGGATTTGTGCGACCTAGTACATCACCTTGGGGAGCTCCAGTCCTATTTGCTAAAAAGAAGGACGGATCTTTACGGTTATGCATTGACTATCGTAAGTTGAACCAAGCAACGATTAAGAACAAGTATCCCTTACCAAGGATAGATGATTTGTTTGACCAGCTCAAGGGTTCGACTTATTTTTCAAAGATCGACTTGAGGTCGGGGTATTACCAGTTGAGGGTAAGGGAAGAGGACATTCCAAAGACAGCATTTCGGACTAGGTATGGCCACTATGAGTTTCTAGTGATGCCATTTGGATTGACAAACGCACCGGCAACATTCATGGATTTGATGAACCGGATATTCAGAGTATACTTGGATAGGTTCGTGGTGGTCTTTGTGGATGACATTCTTGTGTATTCTTCTTCTATGGAGGAACATGAGATCCACTTGAGGACAGTGTTGCAGATTTTAAGAGAACACCGTTTGTATGCAAAATTCGAGAAATGCGAATTTTGGCTAACGGAGGTGAAATTCCTAGGACATGTGGTGTCGGAAGGAGGAGTATCAGTAGACCCTTCTAAGATTGAAGCGGTAATGAATTGGGAAAGGCCTAAGAACGTATTTGAGATACGTAGCTTCTTGGGATTAGCAGGATATTACCGGCGTTTCGTTAAGGACTTTTCGAAGTTGGCGGCGCCGATAACCAAGCTTACTCGTAAAGGAGTTAAGTTTGAGTGGAATGAGGCTTGCAAGCATTCCTTTATGGAATTGAAGCATAGATTGACTAGTGCTCCAATTTTGATTATTCCCGAACGTGGTTTGGGTTATGTCATCTATTGTGATGCTTCACGGGATGGTTTGGGATGTGTGTTGATGCAGACCGAGAAGGTTGTTGCATATGGTTCTCGACAGTTGAAAATCCACGAGCAGAACTACCCGACTCATGACTTGGAGTTGGCAGCGGTAATTTTTGCTTTGAAAACGTGGAGGCATTATCTCTATGGAGAGAAGTTTGAGGTTTTCTCTGATCATAAGAGTTTGAAGTACCTTTTTACACAAAAGGACTTGAATATGAGGCAGAGGAGATGGGTCGAATACATGGAAGACTATAACTTTGATCTTCAGTATCACCCAGGAAAGGCTAATGTGGTTGCTGATGCATTGAGCCGGAAATCACATGGTACTTTGGCTAGCATTGCCATTCGTGAATGGAAGATGATGGAAGACATCTCAGAAATGGGATTGTGCTTTAGTGAGAGTGATGGACAGGCCACTTTGTTCACACTCATAGCGCAACCAACTCTAGTGAGTAGGGTGGTTGAGGAGCAGAGGCATGACACCGAATTAGAGAGCGTTCGCACTCGAATTACGAGCGGGGAAACAGTGGAAGATTGGGTTATCCATTCAGACGGAGGTCTGAGGTTCAGAGGTAGAATGGTTGTTCCATTGGCTTGTAGGGATGAGGTCCTGAGAGAGTTTCATAGCTCCAGACTTGCAGTACATCCCGGTGGTACCAAGATGTACCACAACCTCCGTAGACAGTATTGGTGGAAGGGCATGAAAAAGGACGTCGCACGATTTGTGGCGAGGTGCCTCACTTGTCAACAAGTGAAGGCCGAGCATCAGAGACCGGCGGGGTTGCTACAGCCGTTACCGGTGGCTATGTGGAAGTGGGAACATGTCACTATGGACTTTGTGACGGGGTTACCTAGGACGAGGAAGAGTCATGATGCAGTTTGGGTCATTGTGGATAGATTGACCAAGGTGGCTCACTTCCTTTCAATTCGAGTGACGGATGACGTGGACACTCTTAGTCAGTTGTATATTGATCAAATTTTGAGACTGCATGGAGTACCAGTTTCCATTGTGTCCGACAGAGATCCAAGATTCACGTCACGATTTTGGCAGAGTTTTCAGGCTGCACTTGATACAGACCTCCATTTCAGTACGGCTTTCCATCCTCAGACAGATGGTCAGTCAGAGCGTACTATTCAGATCTTGGAGGATATGCTTAGAGCATGTGCACTTGATTTTCGAGGTAGTTGGGAGGATCACCTTCCATTAGTGGAGTTTGCATACAACAATAGCTACCAAGCTAGTATTGAGATGGCTCCATTTGAGGCTTTGTACGGGAGACCTTGTAGGTCACCGATTTGTTGGACAGATGTCGGGGAGGCAGTGGCTTTGGGGCCAGATATAGTCCGAGAGACTACAGAAAAGATAAAGATCATACGACAGCGTTTGCTTACGGCTCAGAGTCGTCAGAAAAGCTATGCCGACAGAAGGCGGAGGCCTTTAGCATTTGAGGTGGGGGACCATGTCTTTTTGAAGGTCTCGCCACGGCGGGGTTTGATGAGGTTTGGGCGTAGCGGGAAGCTAGCCCCACGGTTTATCGGTCCATTCGAGATATTGGATCGTGTGGGTGAGGTTGCATATCGCTTGGCATTGCCACCGCAATTGTCAACTGTGCACAATACTTTTCACGTTTCGATGTTGAGAAAGTATGAGCCAGATCCTTCACATGTTTTAGATTGGGCGGATCTTGCTGTGGAGGAGGACGTGTCTTATGAAGAAAGACCGGTACAAGTTTTGGATGCTAGGGAGCAAGTGCTTCGAGGCAAGACCATCCCATTGGTTAAAGTCCTTTGGAAGCATCACGGAGTCGAAGAGGCTACGTGGGAGCGAGAACAAGAAGTGCGCTCAAAGTACCCCGAGCTATTTACTACTTGAGGTATGTGTCTAATTTCGAGGACGAAATTCCTTGAAGGTGGGGAGGTTGTGATGACCCGAATTTTTTTTTTAAATTATAATTACGGGTCGGTAACTTTTAAGCATGATTAATTGTTTGATAACATGCTTAGTGGACTTAAATGATCTCTTTATGTCTCTTTATGTTTTGACTTGGGCGTGGGACTGAAATGGGTTCGGGTGACCCGGGGAAAATAACTACGGACTCTAGAAAGTGTCGTGGGGGTATGGACGTAAGTTTAAGGACTTAAGTGAAGTTTTAGAAAAAGAGGAAAGGCTAGTTTGCAAATAAGTGCAAATGACCCATAACAAGGAGCAAATAAGGAGAGGTGGAGGGTTTAGTTGCAAAGGGCCAAATATATTATACATATATGATATATACATGGAAAAAAAGAGGGGAAATCAGATTTTTCACTCCTCTCTCTCTCTCTTGGCCGGCTCTACCACTCTCTCTCTCTACAAGTTCTCTTCTCTCCTTCTCTCTAAGTTTTGAGGGCCTAGAAGTGAGATTTGAGGGTAAAGCCAAGAATTAAAGTTGTTCTCCTCACTCTCCTCTTCGATTTGATCGGTGGAAAGTTGCCGTTGGAGGAGTTTGAAGCTTGGTCAAATTTGGGTCTTCCACTTCTAAGCTTGGATTTTGAGGTAGGGGTTCTCCTTCTCTTCTACTTGTTGATTCTAGGATTTTGGGTGAAGATGGAAGGTATAGGTTGTGTTTTGCATGTTTTGTGATAGTGAGAGGGGAGGGATGGATGTGTTCTACTTCTCTTGAGTTCCTTTTCCTTGCAAGATAGTGTACCTTGTGTTGAGTATAACATGTGGGTTCAATGTGCATAAATTGAGAAGTTGTGAGTATGTATGAGTATATGCTCAATTTGGGGTATATGTGATAAATGTGAAATGTATGACATATTGATGTGATTATATGTGAAAGGTGTGATGATTAAATGCATGTGAGCTCTATGTGCTAAATTTATGCTTTTAGTGTGGTATGAGAAAAATATGCTAAATTTTGGAGTTACATGCATATGAGATGTTATATGTATGAGTTATTCATATATATGCTATGTGTGGCTTCATGGAGATGAGAAATGCATGCTATGTGTTACATTAATTAGCTTATGCATTGTGGAGTGTGAATGTGGAATATTTGATTATGATATGTGCGAAATACATATATAGGCCGTTGTGAGAAAACGGGGAAATGTGGTCAAGGCTAGGTGTCGGTGATTTGGGTCAATTATGCTCGGTGATGGTGCGGATATGGACTAACCACCTTGAGCCACCCAATGATTCGGTGACGGTGCTGAGATTGACTAATCACCTTGAATCCAATTATGCTCAGTGGCGGTGCGGATATGGACTAACCACTTTGAGCCACCTAATACTCGGTGACGGTGCTGATATGGTCTAATCACCTCGAGTAAGCAAATATTTGGTGACGGTGCTGATACGGACTAATCACCAATGGGTAAACCAAAATATTACCCTGGGAGTATGATGTTGGTGGGGTAGGCCAAAGTCGTGAGACAGCTGTGAGAGGCGTCCCAGGTCACATGATTGGTCAAAAATCATGTTAGGGTATCGGGTTGAGTCTGTGAGAGAAGAACAAGTGGATGATATTGCTTTCATTTTAAATTGTGAAGCATGATACACGTGTTTAATGCATTCTTATTTATATATGCATCGCTTGTGAATGAACATGGCATATGTTGAATGATACATGAAATGTGGTGACATGCATTCATGTAGGTCGTGTCGAGTCGGCACTTAGGAGGGTTGGGGTATCTCTACTGAGCCGTAGTGGTGCTCACCCCTTTATTCTAAACTTTTTACAGATAAGGCGCCGATGACGGATGGGACTTGAGTGTCCGAGTGGAATTTTAGTTATATTTTGCTACATTTTGGATATTTGTACATTTGGCTATCTGTGCCGGCTTGTGGCACGGTAATGATCTAGTTGTAGTCATGGTAGAATTCGTTGCATTTTGAACCTTATGTATGAATTCTTGTAATGACTATAAACTTGGAAAATCATATGAATGATATGTGCTTCTTGAGGAAAGTGTATGTGTTGGAAAAGTATGGCACTATAGAACCATTTTCCTCTTGAGTTATGACTTCTTGTATGGATATTTATGAGTTAGTAGAGTATGGAATGAATGTATGCATGTATTGTTGAATGAAGATGGGAAGGAAGAATTGATGGAATTACATTTCAAATGTGAAATACATGTTGTGTGAATATACTTGATGACCATTAAGGCATTAGAGTAGCCATTGGGGGGACACGTGCCCAAAAGTGTCCATCTTGAGTTTATGGTGTGGATGAAATTTACATGTATTGAAGGATAATTGTATTAGCTTCAATTTGATAGGTCATGGGCCTTGTTTGGATATAAAATGAGGAAGATATGCATGTTTTAGTGCAAGGGTTTAATTTCCGACCCATAGTTATTGATTTGGATATAACCTGGGTTTTGGTTGATGTTTTTAGATGATTCTAATTGGGTTGGATGCTAGACATGTCGTGGATGATCCATGCCAAATTTCGGGTCAAACGGACTTATAGATTGTGAGATATTCGAATTTGAAGTTGGGATGAAGTCTTGGTTAAAGTAGGGTTGTAGAATTTCGCCAGGAATTTACGGCGATCGATCGCCCTCATTCACGGCGATCGATCGCCCCTGTAAAAGGCCAAAATCTGGCCTCGGTCGACCTTGGGCGATCGATCCCCCTTTTACAGCATGCACTATTCAAACAGTGTTTTGTCCAACTTCAAAGAGGCATATCTCCTTCGTTTCAAATCGAATTTCGATGATTCTTTTTTTGAAATTGTGTATTTTTAAACCCTCTTTCCAATGGTTTCATTTTCAGACATTGATTATAAACTCACAAGGAGTTATATGTTCGTATTTGTGGGTTGGAAGCATTCGAAGGGTTGTTTGGTTGAGGCCATTGAGGTTAGGTGATGTTGACTTGTGCATAGGTAATTACAAGTGGGTGACTAGGCTTCTGTGGTAATGAAAGGTTAAGATGGTCCATTAGGAATTAATGGACAGGTTCACACTCGGGATTCGAGTCGGTCTGGGGGAGTCTCGGGGCCCGAATTCTGGGGCGTGACACATTCTAACTGGGCAAAAAGCAATGTACGATTCTGATTACGACATGATTTCTCTAAGAATGGGGCCTTTCAAATCAAAACAACTCAAACAAAACTGGTTTAAAATCGTTGATGGCGTGCTAGTTGTTTCTATTAGATGACTAGACGATAGAATCTGGCACAGAACACCATACGGTATTGATCTTGCAAGATTTTTGCAAGGATTTGCTCTTTTCGAATCAGAATGACTCAAACCAAATAGAATGAAGATCAGATCAACATGGTCATTTTTTCTTTTGGACGTCTTGACGGTGTAATTTGGCAAAGAGCAACGTACGATTCTGATTATGACACGATTTCTCTAGGAATTGGGCTTTCCGAATCTAAACAACCCAAGCTAATCTTGTTTATAACCGTTGATAACAAGCTAATTGTTCCTTTTAGATGTCCAGACGGTCGAATTTGGGACAAAGCACAATACGATTGTGATCATTCATGATTTCTTCAAAGAATTGCACTTTTTGATTCAGGACGTCTTGGCGGTCGAATTTGGCTTAAAGCAACGTATAATTCTGAGTAAGCCACGATTTCACTAAGAATGTGTCTTTTTGAATCAATATAACTCAAACGAAACTAGTTCAAAATCGTTGTTGCCATTCTCATTCCTTTTGGACGTCCAAACGATCGATTCTGGCACATAGCACCAAGCGGTTCTGATCATGCCTGATTTCTGCAAGTAATTGTTCCTTTCGATTCAGAATGACTCAAACAAAGCTGGATGAAGATCGGATCGACATCCTCGTCGGTTCTTTTGAATGTCTTGACGGTCTGATCAGGCAAAAAGTAATGTGCGATTCTGATTATGGCACGATTTCTCTAGGAATGGAGCCTTAAAAATCGAAACAACTCAAACAAAACTGGATTAAAATCGTTGATAGCATGCTAATTGTTTCTTTTAGACGTTCAGATGGTCGAATTTGGCACAAAGCACATTACTGTTGTGATCTTGCAAGATTTCTGTAATGACTTGGTCTTTCGAATCAGAACGACCTAAACTAAAACAGGATGAAGATTGGATTGACATGATCGTCGTTTCTTTTGGACGTCTTTGGCTCTAAGCACCATACGGTTGTGATCATTCATGATTTCGGCAAGGAATTGCCCCTTTTTGATTCAGGACGTCTTGACAGTCGAATTTGGCATGAAGCAACGTATAATTCTGAGTATGGCATGATTTCACTAGGAAGGGGACTTTTTGAATCAAAACAACTCAAACGAAACTAGTTCATAATCGTTGTTGTCATTCTCATTTCCTTTGGATGTCTAGACGATCGATTCAGTGACAAAGCATCTTACGATTGTGATCATGCCTGATTTTTGCAAGGAATTGTTGTTTTCGATTCAGAATTACTCAAGCAAAACTGGATGAAGATCGGATCGACATGCTCGTCATTTCTTTCGGACGTTTTGACAGTTTGATTTGGCAAAAAGCAATGTACCATTCTAATTACGGCACGATTTCTTTAGGAATGAGGCTTTTTAAATCAAAACAACTCAAATGAAACTAGTTTAAAATCGTTTATAGCATGCTAATTGTTTCTATTAGATGTCCAGATGGTCGAATCTGGCACAAAGCACCATACGGTTGTGATCATTCACAATTTTTGCGAGGAATTTCTCTTTTTGATTCAAAACGAGTCAAATAAGATAGGTTGAAGAAATGATCGACATGCTCGTAGTTTGTTTTGGATGTCAAAATTATCAAATTTTGCAAAAAGCGAGGTACGAATCATATTGTGGCAAAGCTTTTCCAGGAAATGGACTTTTCGAATGAAAACAACTCAAACAAAACTGGTTCAAAATCGTTGTTGCCATTCTCATTTCTTTTGGATGTCCAAACGGTCGATTCTGGCACAAGGACCATACAGTTTTGCTCATGCCTGATTTCTGAATTGAATTGTTCTTTACGATTCAGAACGACTCAAACAAAACTGGATGAAGATCGGATCATCCTGCTCGGCATTTCTTTGGGACGTCTTGACGTTCTAATTGGGCAAAAAGCAATGTACGATTCTGATTACGACATGATTTCTCTAGGAATGGGGCCTTTCAAATCAAAACAACTCAAACAAAACGGGTTTAAAATCGTTGATGGCGTGCTAGTTGTTTCTATTAGATGACTAGACGATAGAATCTGGCACAGAACCCCATACGATATTGATCTTGCAAGATTTCTACAAGGATTTGCTCTTTTCGAATCAGAATGACTCAAACCAAATAGAATGAAGATCAGATCAACATGGTCATTTTTTCTTTTGGCCGTCTTGACGGTGGAATTTGGCAAAGAGCAACGTACGATTCTGATTATGACACGATTTCTCTGGGAATGGGGCTTTCCGAATCTAAACAACCCAAGCTAATCTTGTTTATAACCGTTGATAACAAGCTAATTGTTCCTTTTAGATGTCAAAACGGTCGAATTTGGAACAAAGCACAATACGGTTGTGATCATTCATGATTTCTTCAAAGAATTGCACTTTTTGATTCAGGACGTCTTGGCGGTCGAATTTGGCTTAAAGCAACGTATAATTCTGAGTAAGCCACGATTTCACTAAGAATGTGTCTTTTTGAATCAATATAACTCAAACGAAACTAGTTCAAAATCGTTGTTGCCATTCTCATTCCTTTTTGACGTCCAGACGATCGATTCTGGCACATAGCACCAAGCGGTTCTGATCATGCCTGATTTCTGCAAGTAATTGTTCCTTTCGATTCAGAATGACTCAAACAAAGCTGGATGAAGATCGGATCGACATCCTCGTCGATTCTTTTGAATGTCTTGACGGTCTGATCAGGCAAAAAGTAATGTGCGATTCTGATTTTGGCACGATTTCTCTAGGAATGGAGCCTTAAAAATGGAAACAACTCAAACAAAACTGGATTAAAATCGTTGATAGCATGCTAATTTTTTCTATTAGACGTCCAGATGGTCGAATTTGGCACAAAGCACATTACCGTTGTGATCTTGCAAGATTTCTGCAATGACTTACTCTTTCGAATCAGAACGACCTAAACTAAAACAGGATGAAGATTGGATTGACATGGTCGTCGTTTCTTTTGGACGTCTTTGGCTCTAAGCACCATACGGTTGTGATCATTCATGATTTCGGCAAGGAATTGCCCCTTTTTGATTCAGGACGTCTTGACAGTCGAATATTGCATGAAGCAACGTATAATTCTGAGTATGGCACGATTTCACTAGGAAGGGGACTTTTTGAATCAAAACAACTCAAACGAAACTAGTTCATAATCGTTGTTGTCATTCTCATTTCCTTTGGATGTCTAGACGATCGATTCAGTCACAAAGCATCTTACGATTGTGATCATGCCTGATTTTTGCAAGGAATTGTTATTTTCGATTCAGAATTACTCAAGCAAAACTGGATGAAGATCGGATCGACATGCTCGTCATTTCTTTCGGACGTTTTGACAGTTTAATTTGGCAAAAAGCAATGTACCATTCTAATTACGGCACGATTTCTCTAGGAATGAGGCTTTTTAAATCAAAAAAACTCAAATGAAACTAGTTTAAAATCGTTTATAGCATGCTAATTGTTTCTATTAGATGTCCAGATGGTCGAATCTGGCACAAAGCACCATACGATTGTGATCATTCACAATTTTTGCGAGGAATTTCTCTTTTCGATTCAAAACGACTCAAATAAGATAGGTTGAAGATATGATCGACATGCTCGTAGTTTCTTTTGGATGTCAAAATTATCAAATTTTGCAAAAAGCGAGGTACGAATCATATTGTGGCAAAGCTTTTCTAGGAAATGGACTTTTCGAATGAAAACAACTCAAACAAAACTGGTTCAAAATCGTTGTTGCCATTCTCATTTCTTTTGGATGTCCAAACGGTCGATTCTGGCACAAGGACCATACAGTTTTGATCATGCCTGATTTCTGAATTGAATTGTTCTTTACGATTCAGAACGACTCAAACAAAACTGGATGAAGATCGGATCATCCTGCTCGGCATTTCTTTGGGACGTCTTGACGTTCTAATTGGGCAAAAAGCAATGTACGATTCTGATTACGACATGATTTCTCTAGGAATGGGGCCTTTCAAATCAAAACAACTCAAACAAAATGGGTTTAAAATCGTTGATGGCGTGCTAGTTGTTTCTATTAGATGACTAGACGATAGAATCTGGCACAGAACCCCATACGGTATTGATCTTGCAAGATTTCCGCAAGGATTTGCTCTTTTCGAATCAGAATGACTCAAACCAAATAGAATGAAGATCAGATCAACATGGTCATTTTTTCTTTTGGACGTCTTGACGGTGTAATTTGGCAAAGAGCAACGTACGATTCTGATTATGACACGATTTCTCTAGGAATGGGGCTTTCCGAATCTAAACAACCCAAGCTAATCTTGTTTATAACCGTTGATAACAAGCTAATTGTTCCTTTTAGCTGTCCAGACGGTCGAATTTGGAACAAAGCACAATACGGTTGTGATCATTCATGATTTCTTCAAAGAATTGCACTTTTTGATTCAGGACGTCTTGGCGGTCTAATTTGGCTTAAAGCAACGAATAATTTTGAGTGAGCCATGATTTCACTAAGAATGTGTCTTTTCGAATCAATATAACTCAAACAAAACTAGTTCAAAATCGTTGTTGCCATTCTCATTCCATTTGGACGTCCAGACGATCGATTCTGGCACATAGCACCATGCGGTTCTGATCATGCCTGATTTTTGCAAGTAATTGTTCCTTTCGATTTAGAATGACTCAAACAAAGCTGGATGAAGATCAGATCGACATCCTTGTCGTTTCTTTTGAATGTCTTGACGGTCTGATCAGGCAAAAAGTAATGTGCGATTCTGATTTTGGCACGATTTCTCTAGGAATGGAGCCTTAAAAATCGAAACAACTCAAACAAACCTGGATTAAAATCGTTGATAGCATGCTAATTGTTTCTATTAGACGTCCAGATGGTCGAATTTGGCACAAAGCACATTACCCTTGTGATCTTGCAAGATTTCTGCAATGACTTGCTCTTCCGAATCAGAACGACTAAAACTAAAACAGGATGAAGATTGGATTGGCATGATCGTCGTTTCTTTTGGACGTCTTTGGCTCTAAGCACCATACGGTTCTCATCATTCATGATTTCGGCAAGGAATTGCCCCTTTTGGATTCAGGACGTCTTGACAGTCGAATTTGGCATGAAGCAACGTATAATTCTGAGTATGGCACGATTTCACTAGGAAGGGGACTTTTTGAATCAAAACAATTCAAACGAAACTAGTTCAAAATTGTTGTTGTCATTCTCATTTCCTTTGGATGTCTAGACGATCAATTCAGTCACAAAGCATCTTACGATTGTGATCATGCCTGATTTTCGCAAGGAATTGTTGTTTTTGATTCAGAATTACTCAAGCAAAACTGGATGAAGATCGGATCGACATTCTCGTCATTTCTTTCGGACGTTTTGACGGTTTAATTAGGCGAAAAGTAATGTACCATTCTAATTACGGCATGATTACTCTAGGAATGAGGCTTTTTCAATCAAAACAACTCAAACGAAACTAGTTTAAAATCGTTTATAGCATGCTAATTGTTTCTATTAGATGTCCAGATGGTCGAATCTGGCACAAAGCACCAAACGGTTGTGATCATTCACAATTTTTGCGAGGAATTTCTCTTTTCGATTCAAAACGACTCAAATAAGATAGGTTGAAGATATGATCGACATGCTCGTAGTTTCTTTTGGATGTCAAAATTATCAAATTTTGCAAAAAGCGAGGTACGAATCATATTGTGGCAAATCTTTTCTAGGAAATGGACTTTTCGAATGAAAACAACTCAAACAAAACTGGTTCAAAATCGTTGTTGCCATTCTCATTTCTTTTGGATGTCCAAACGGTCGATTCTGGCACAAGGACCATACAGTTTTGATCATGCCTGATTTCTGAATTGAATTGTTCTTTACGATTCAGAACGACTCAAACAAAACTGGATGAAGATCGGATCGACCTGCTCGGCATTTCTTTGGGACGTCTTGACGTTCTAACAGGGCAAAAAGTAATGTACGATTCTGATTACGACATGATTTCTCTAGGAATGGGGCCTTTCAAATCAAAACAACTCAAACAAAATTGGTTTAAAATCGTTGATAGCGTGCTAGTTGTTTATATTAGATGACTAGACGATAGAATCTGGCATAGAACACCATACGGTATTGATCTTGCAAGATTTCTGCAGGCACTTGCTCTTTTCGAATCAGAACGACTCAAACCAAATAGAATGAAGATCAGATCAACATGGTCATTTTTTCTTTTGGACGTCTTGACGGTGTAATTTGGCAAAGAGCAACGTACGATTCTGATTATGACAGGATTTCTCTAGGAATGGGGCTTTCCGAATCTAAACAACCCAAGCTAATCTTGTTTATAACCGTTGATAACAAGCTAATTGTTCCTTTTAGATGTCCAGACGGTAGAATTTGGAACAAAGCACAATACGGTTGTGATCATTCATGATTTCTTCAAAGAATTGCACTTTTTGATTCAGGACGTCTTGGCGGTCGAATTTGGCTTAAAGCAACGAATAATTCTGAGTGAGCCATGATTTCACTAAGAATGTGTCTTTTCGAATCAATATAACTCAAACGAAACTAGTTCAAAATCGTTGTTGCCATTCTCATTCCTTTTGGACATCCAGACGATCGATTCTGGCACATAGCACCAAGCGGTTCTGATCTTGCCTGATTTTTGCAACTAATTGTTCTTTTCGATTCAGAATGACTCAAACAAAGCTGGATGATAATCGGATCGACATCCTCGTCGTTTCTTTTGAATGTCTTGACGGTCTGATCAGGCAAAAAGTAATGTGCGATTCTGATTTTACACGATTTCTCTAGGAATGGAGCGTTAAAAATCGAAACAACTCAAACAAAACTGGATTAAAATCATTGATAGCATGCTAATTGTTTCTATTAGACGTCCAGATGGTCGAATTTGGCACAAAGCACATTACCGTTGTGATCTTGCAAGATTTCTGTAATGACTCGCTCTTTTGAATCAGAATGACCTCAACTAAAACAGGATGAAGATTGGATTGACATGATCGTCGTTTCTTTTGGACGTCTTTGGCTCTAAGCACCATACGGTTCTCATCATTCATGATTTCGGCAAGGAATTGCCCCTATTGGATTCAGGACGTCTTGACAGTCGAATTTGGCATGAAGCAACGTATAATTCTGAGTATGGCACGATTTCAATAGGAAGGGGACTTTTTGAATCAAAACAATTCAAACGAAACTAGTTCAAAATCGTTGTTGTCATTCTCATTTCCTTTGGATGTCTAGACGATCAATTCAGTCACGAAGCATCTTACGATTGTGATCATGCCTGATTTTTGCAAGGAATTGTTGTTTTCGATTCAGAATTACTCAAGCAAAACTGGATGAAGATCGGATCGACATGCTCGTCATTTCTTTCGGCCGTTTTAACGGTTTAATTTGGCAAAAAGCAATGTACCATTCTAATTACGGCACGATTTCTCTAGGAATGAGGCTTTTTAAATCAAAACAACTCAAATGAAACTAGTTTAAAATCGTTTATAGCATGGTAATTGTTTCTATTAGATGTCCAGATCATCGAATCTGGCACAAAGCATCATACGGTTGTGATCATTCACAATTTTTGCGACGAATTTCTCTTTTCGATTCAAAACGACTCAAATAAGATAGGTTGAAGATATGATCAACATGCTCGTAGTTTCTTTTGGATGTCAAAATTATCAAATTTTGCAAAAAGCGAGGTACGAATCATATTGTGGCAAAGCTTTTCTAGGAAATGGACTTTTCGAATGAAAACAACTCAAACAAAACTGGTTCAAAATCGTTGTTGCCATTCTCATTTCTTTTGGATGTCCAAACGGTCGATTCTGGCACAAGGACCATACAGTTTTGATCATGCCTGATTTCTGAATTGAATTGTTCTTTACGATTCAGAACGACTCAAACAAAACTGGATGAAGATCGGATCGACTTGCTCGGCATTTCTTTGGGACGTCTTGACGTTCTAATTGGGCAAAAAGCAATGTACGATTCTGATTACGACATGATTTCTCTAGGAATGGGGCCTTTCAAATCAAACCAACTCAAACAAAACTGGTTTAAAATTGTTGATGGCGTGCTAGTTGTTTCTATCAGATGACTAGACGATAAAATCTGGCACAGAACACCATACGGTATTGATCTTGCAAGATTTCTGCAAGGATTTGCTCTTTTCGAATCAGAATGACTCAAACCAAATAGAATGAAGATCAGATCAACAAGGTCATTTTTTCTTTTGGACGTCTTGACGGTGTAATTTGGCAAAGAGCAACGTACGATTCTGATTATGACACGATTTCTCTAGGAATGGGGCTTTCCGAATCTAAACAACCCAAGCTAATCTTGTTTATAACCGTTGATAACAAGCTAATTGTTCCTTTTAGATGTCCAGACGCTTGAATTTGGAACAAAGCACAATACGGTTGTGATCATTCATGATTTGTTCAAAGAATTGCACTTTTTGATTCAGGACGTCTTCGCGGTCGAATTTGGCTTAAAGCAACGTATAATTCTGAGTAAGCCACGATTTCACTAAGAATGTGTCTTTTTGAATCAATATAACTCAAACGAAACTAGTTCAGAATCGTTGTTGCCATTCTCATTCCTTTTGGATGTCCAGACGATCGATTCTGGCACATAGCACCAAGCGGTTCTGATCATGCCTGATTTCTGCAAGTAATTGTTCCTTTCGATTCAGAATGACTCAAACTAAGCTGGATGAAGATTGGATCGACATCCTTGTCGTTTCTTTTGAATGTCTTGACGGTCTGATCAGGCAAAAAGTAATGTGCGATTCTGATTTTACACGATTTCTCTAGGAATGGAGCCTTAAAAATCGAAACAACTCAAACAAAACTGGATTAAAATCGTTGATAGCATGCTAATTGTTTCTATTAGACGTCCAGATGGTCGAATTTGGCACAAAGCACATTACCGTTGTGATCTTGCAAGATTTCTGTAATGACTCGCTCTTTTGAATCAGAATGGCCTAAACTAAAACAGGATGAAGATTGGATTGACATGATCGTCGTTTCTTTTGGACGTCTTTGGCTCTAAGCACCATACGGTTCTCATCATTCATGATTTCGGCAAGGAATTGCCCCTTTTTGATTCAGGACGTCTTGACAGTCGAATTTGGCATGAAGCAACGTATAATTCTGAGTATGGCACGATTTCACTAGGAAGGGGACTTTTTGAATCAAAACAACTCAAACGAAACTAGTTCATAATCGTTGTTGTCATTCTCATTTCCTTTGGATGTCTAGACGATCGATTCAGTCACAAAGCATCTTAGGATTGTGATCATGCCTGATTTTTGCAAGGAGTTGTTGTTTTATATTCAGAATTACTCAAGCAAAACTGGATGAAGATCGGATCAACATGCTCGTCATTTCTTTCGGACGTTTTGACGGATTAATTTGGCAAAAAGCAATGTACCATTCTAATTACGGCACGATTTCTCTAGGAATGAGGCTTTTTAAATCAAAACAACTCAAATGAAACTAGTTTAAAATCGTTTACAGCATGCTAATTGTTTCTATTAGATGTCCAGATGGTCAAATCTGGCACAAAGCACCATACGGTTGTGATCATTCACAATTTTTGCGAGGAATTTCTCTTTTCGATTCAAAACGACTCAAATAAGATAGGTTGAAGTTATGATCGACATGCTCGTAGTTTCTTTTGGATGTCAAAATTATCAAATTTTGCAAAACGTGTGGTACGAATCATATTGTGGCAAAGCTTTTCTAGGAAATGGACTTTTCGAATGAAAACAACTCAAACAAAACTGGTTCAAAATCGTTGTTGCCATTCTCATTTCTTTTGGATGTCCAAACGGTCGATTCTGGCACAAGGACCATACAGTTTTGATCATGCCTGATTTCTGAATTGAATTGTTCTTTACGATTCAGAACGACTCAAACAAAACTTGATGAAGATCGGATCGACTTGCTCGGCATTTCTTTGGGACGTCTTGACGTTCTAATTGGGCAAAAAGTAATGTACGATTCTGATTACGACATGATTTCTCTAGGAATGGGGCCTTTCAAATCAAAACAACTCAAACAAAACTGGTTTAAAATTGTAGATGGCGTGCTAGTTGTTTCTATCAGATGACTAGACGATAGAATCTGGCACAGAACACCATACGGTATTGATCTTGCAAGATTTCTGCAAGGATTTGCTCTTTTCGAATCAGAACGACTCAAACCAAATAGAATGAAGATCAGATCAACAAGGTCATTTTTTCTTTTGGACGTCTTGACGGTGTAATTTGGCAAAGAGCAACGTACGATTCTGATTATGACACGATTTCTCTAGGAATGGGGCTTTCCGAATCTAAACAACCCAAGCTAATCTTGTTTATAACCGTTGATAACAAGCTAATTGTTCCTTTTAGATGTCCAGACGGTCGAATTTGGAACAAAGCACAATACGGTTGTGATCATTCATGATTTCTTCAAAGAATTGCACTTTTTGATTCAGGAAGTCTTGGCGGTCGAATTTGGCTTAAAGCAACGTATAATCCTGAGTAAGCCACGATTTTCACTAAGAATGTGTCTTTTTGAATCAATATAACTCAAACGAAAGTAGTTCAAAATCGTTGTTGCCATTCTCATTCCTTTTGGACGTCCAGACGATCGATTCTGGCACATAGCACCAAGCGGTTCTGATCATGCCTGATTTCTGCAAGTAATTGTTCCTCTCGATTCAGAATGACTCAAACAAAGTTGGATGAAGATCGGATCGACATCCTCGTCGTTTCTTTTGAATGTCTTGACGGTCTGATCAGGCAAAAAGTAATGTGTGATTCTGATTTTGGCACGATTTCTCTAGGAATGGAGCCTTAAAAATTGAAACAACTCAAACAAAACTGGATTAAAATCGTTGATAGCATGCTAATTGTTTCTATTAGACGTCCAGATGGTCGAATTTGGCACAAAGCATATTACCGTTGTGATCATGCAAGATTTCTGTAATGACTTGCTCTTTCGAATCAGAACGACCTAAACTAAAATAGGATGAAGATTGGATTGACATGATCGTCGTTTCTTTTGGACGTCTTTGGCTCTAACCACCATACGGTTCTGATCATTCATGATTTCGGCAAGGAATTGCCCCTTTTTGATTCAGGACGTCTTGACAGTCGAATTTGGCATGAAGCAACGTATAATTCTAAGTATGGCATGATTTCACTAGGAAGGGGACTTTTTGAATCAAAACAACTCAAACGAAACTAGTTCAAAATCGTTGTTGTCATTCTGATTTCCTTTGGATGTCTAGACGATCGATTCAGTCACAAAGCATCTTACGATTGTGATCATGCCTAATTTTTGCAAGGAATTGTTGTTTTCGATTCAGAATTACTCAAGCAAAACTGGATGAAGATCGGATCGACATGCTCGTCATTTCTTTCGGACGTTTTGTTTGTTTAATTTGGCAAAAAGCAATGTACCATTCTAATTACGGCACGATTTCTCTAGGAAAGAGGCTTTTTAAATCAAAACAACTCAAATGTAACTAGTTTAAAATCCTTTATAGCATGCTAATTGTTTCTATTAGATGTCCAGATGGTCGAATCTGGCACAAAGCACCATACGGTTGTGATCATTCATAATTTTTGCGAGGAATTTCTCTTTTCGATTGAAAACGACTCAAATAAGATAGGTTGAAGATATGACCGACATGCTCGTAGTTTCTTTTGGATGTCAAAATTATCAAATTTTGCAAAAAGCGAGGTACGAATCATATTGTGGCAAAGCTTTTCTAGGAAATGGACTTTTCGAATGAAAACAACTCAAACAAAACTGGTTCAAAATCGTTGTTGCCATTCTCATTTCTTTTGGATGTCCAAACGGTCGATTCTGGCACAAGGACCATACAGTTTTGCTCATGCCTGATTTCTGAATTGAATTGTTCTTTATGATTCAGAACGACTCAAACAAAACTGGATGGAGATCGGATCGACCTGCTTGGCATTTCTTTGGGACGTCTTGACGTTCTAATTGGGCAAAAAGTAATGTACGATTCTGATTACGACATGATTTCTCTACGAATGGTGCCTTTCAAATCAAAATAACTCAAACAAAACTGGTTTAAAATCGTTGATAGCGTGCTAGTTGTTTCTATTAGATGACTAGACGATAGAATCTGGCACAGAACACCATACGGTATTGATCTTGCAAGATTTCTGCAAGGATTTGCTCTTGTCGAATCAGAATGACTCAAACCAAATAGAATGAAGATCAGATCAACAAGGTCATTTTTTCTTTTGGACGTCTTGAAGGTGTAATTTGGCAAAGAGCAACGTACGATTCTGATTATGACACGATTTCTCTAGGAATGGGGCTTTCCGAATCTAAACAACCCAAGCTAATCTTGTTTATAACCGTTGATAACAAGCTAATTGTTCCTTTTAGATGTGCAGACGGTCGAATTTGGAACAAAGCACAATACGGTTGTGATCATTCATGATTTCTTCAAAGAATTGCACTTTTTGATTCAGGACGTCTTCGCGGTCGAATTTGGCTTAAAGCAACGAATAATTCTGAGTGAGCCACGATTTCACTAAGAATGTGTCTTTTCGAATCAATATAACTCAAACGAAAGTAGTTCAAAATCGTTGTTGCCATTCTCATTCCTTATGGACGTCCAGACGATCGATTCTGGCACATAGCACCAAGCGGTTCTGATCATGCCTGATTTCTGCAAGTAATTGTTCCTTTCGATTTAGAATGACTCAAACAAAGCTGGATGAAGATCGGATCGACATCCTCGTCGTTTCTTTTGAATGTCTTGATGGTCTGATCAGGCAAAAAGTAATGTGCGATTCTGATTTTACATGATTTCTCTAGGAATGGAGCCTTAAAAATCGAAACAACTCAAACAAAACTGGATTAAAATCGTTGATAGCATGCTAATTGTTTCTATTAGACGTCCAGATGGTCGAATTTGGCACAAAGCACATTACCGTTGTGATCTTGCAAGATTTCTGTAATGACTTGCTCTTTTGAATCAGAACGACCTAAACTAAAACAGGATGAAGATTGGATTGACATGATCGTCGTTTCTTTTGGACGTCTTTGGCTCTAAGCACCATACGGTTCTCATCATTCATGATTTCGGCAAGGAATTGCCCCTTTTTGATTCAGGACGTCTTGACAGTCGAATTTGGCATGAAGCAACGTATAATTCTGAGTATGGCACGATTTCACTAGGAAGGAGACTTTTTGAATCAAAACAACTCAAACGAAACTAGTTCAAAATCGTTGTTGTCATTCTCATTTCCTTTGGATGTCTAGACGATCGATTCAGTCACAAAGCATCTTACGATTGTGATCATGCCTGATTTTTGCAAGGAATTGTTGTTTTCGATTCAGAATTACTCAAGCAAAACTGGATGAAGATCGGATCGACATTCTCGTCATTTCTTTCAGACGTTTTGACAGTTTAATTTGGCAAAAAGCAATGTACCATTCTAATTACGGCACGATTTCTCTAGGAATGAGGCTTTTTAAATCAAAACAACTCAAATGAAACTAGTTTAAAATCCTTTATAGAATGCTAATTGTTTCTATTAGATCTCCAGATGGTCGAATCTGGCACAAAGCACCCTACGGTTGTGATCATTCACAATTTTTGCGAGGAATTTCTCTTTTCGATTCAAAACGGCTCAAATAAGATAGGTTGAAGATATGATCGACATGCTCGTAGTTTCTTTTGGATGTCAAAATTATCGAATTTGCAAAAAGCGAGGTACGAATCATATTGTGGCAAAGCTTTTCTAGGAAATGGACTTTTCGAACGAAAACAACTCAAACAAAACTGGTTCAAAATCGTTGTTGCCATTCTCATTTCTTTTGGATGTCCAAACGGTCGATTCTGGCACAAGGACCATACAGTTTTGCTCATGCCTGATTTCTGAATTGAATTGTTCTTTACGATTCAGAATGACTCAAACAAAACTGGATGGAGATCGGATCGACCTGCTCGGCATTTCTTTGGGACGTCTTGACGTTCTAATTGGGCAAAAAGTAATGTACGATTATGATTACGACTTGATTTCTCTACGAATGGTGCCTTTCAAATCAAAATAACTCAAACAAAACTGGTTTAAAATCGTTGATAGCGTGCTAGTTGTTTCTATTAGATGACTAGACGATAGAATCTGGCACAGAACACCATACGGTATTGATCTTGCAAGATTTCTGCAAGGATTTGCTCTTGTCGAATCAGAATGACTCAAACCAAATAGAATGAAGATCAGATCAACAAGGTCATTTTTTCTTTTGGACGTCTTGAAGGTGTAATTTGGCAAAGAGCAACGTACGATTCTGATTATGACACGATTTCTCTAGGAATGGGGCTTTCCGAATCTAAACAACCCAAGCTAATCTTGTTTATAACCGTTGATAACAAGCTAATTGTTCCTTTTAGATGTGCAGACGGTCGAATTTGGAACAAAGCACAATACGGTTGTGATCATTCATGATTTCTTCAAAGAATTGCACTTTTTGATTCAGGACGTCTTCGCGGTCGAATTTGGCTTAAAGCAACGAATAATTCTGAGTGAGCCATGATTTCACTAAGAATGTGTCTTTTCGAATCAATATAACTCAAACGAAAGTAGTTCAAAATCGTTGTTGCCATTCTCATTCCTTTTGGACATCCAGACGATCGATTCTGGCACATAGCACCAAGCGGTTCTGATCTTGCCTGATTTTTGCAACTAATTGTTCTTTTCGATTCAGAATGACTCAAACAAAGCTGGATGATGATCGGATCGACATCCTCGTCGTTTCTTTTGAATGTCTTGACGGTCTGATCAGGCAAAAAGTAATGTGCGATTCTAATTTTAGCACGATTTCTCTAGGAATGGGGCCTTAAAAATCGAAATAACTCAAACAAAACTGGATTCAAATCGTTGATAGCATGCTAATTATTTCTATTAGACGTCCAGATGGTCGAATTTGGCACAAAGAACATTACCGTTGTGATCTTGCAAGATTTCTGCAATGACTTGCTCTTTCGAATCAGAACGACCTCAACTAAAATAGGATGAAGATTGGATTGACATGATCGTCGTTTCTTTTGGACGTCTTTGGCTCTAAGCACCATACGGTTCTTATCATTCATGATTTCGGCAAGGAATTGCCCCTTTTGGATTCAGGACGTCTTGACAGTCGAATTTGGCATGAAGCAACGTATAATTCTGAGTATGGCACGATTTCACTAGGAAGGGGACTTTTTGAATCAAAACAATTCAAACGAAACTAGTTCAAAATCGTTGTTGTCATTCTCATTTCCTTTGGATGTCTAGACGATCAATTCAGTCACAAAGCATCTTACGATTGTGATCATGCCTGATTTTTACAAGGAATTGTTGTTTTCGATTCAGAATTACTCAAGCAAAACTGGATGAAGATCGGATCGCCATGCTCGTCATTTCTTTCGGACATTTTGACGGTTTAATTTGGCTAAAAGCAATGTACCATTCTAATTACGGCACGATTTCTCTAGGAATGAGGCTTTTTAAATCAAAACAACTCAAACGAAACTAGTTTAAAATCATTTATAGCATGCTAATTATTTCTATTAGATGTCCAGATGGTCGAATCTGGCACAAAGCACCATACGGTTGTGATCATTCACAATTTTTGCGATGAATTTCTCTTTTCGATTCAAAACGACTCAAATAAGATAGGTTGAAGATATGATCGACATGCTCGTAGTTTCTTTTGGATGTCAAAACTATCAAATTTTGCAAAAAGCGAGGTACGAATCATATTGTGGCAAAGCTTTTCTAGGAAATGGACTTTTTGAATGAAAACAACTCAAACAAAACTGGTTCAAAATCGTAGTTGCCATTCTCATTTCTTTTGGATGTCCAAACGGTCGATTCTGGCACAAGGACCATACAGTTTTGATCATGCCTGATTTCTGAATTGAATTGTTCTTTACGATTCAGAACGACTCAAACAAAACTGGATGAAGATCGGATCGACCTGCTCGGCATTTCTTTGGGACGTCTTGACGTTCTAACTGGGCAAAAAGTAATGGACGATTCTGATTACGACATGATTTCTCTAGGAATGGGGCCTCTCAAATCAAAACAACTCAAACAAAATTGGTTTAAAATCGTTGATAGCGTGCTAGTTGTTTCTATTAGATGACTAGACGATAGAATCTGGCACTGAACACCATACGGTATTGATCTTGCAAGATTTCTGCAAAGACTTGCTCTTTTCGAATCAGAACGACTCAAACCAAATAGAATGAAGATCAGATCAACATGGTCATTTTTTCTTTTGGACGTCTTGACGGTGTAATTTGGCAAAGAGCAACGTACGATTCTGATTATGACACAATTTCTCTAGGAATGGGGCTTTCCGAATCTAAACAACCCAAGCTAATCTTGTTTATAACCGTTGATAACAAGCTAATTGTTCCTTTTAGATGTCCAGATGGTCGAATTTGGAACAAAGCACAATACGATTGTGATCATTCATGATTTCTTCGAAGAATTGCACTTTTTGATTCAGGACGTCTTGGCGGTCGAATTTGGCTTAAAGCAACGAATAATTCTGAGTGAGCCACGATTTCACTAAGAATGTGTCTTTTCGAATCAATATAACTCAAACGAAACTAGTTCAAAATCGTTGTTACCATTCTCATTCCTTTTGGACGTCCAGACGATCGATTCTGGCACAAAGCACCATGCGGTTCTAATCATGCCTGATTTTTGCAACTAATTGTTCTTTTCGATTCAGAATGACTCAAACAAAGCTGGATGATGATCGGATCGACATCCTCGTCGTTTCTTTTGAATGTCTTGACGGTCTGATCAGGCAAAAAGTAATGTGCGATTCTAATTTTAGCACAATTTCTCTAGGAATGGGGCCTTAAAAATTGAAATAACTCAAACAAAACTGGATTCAAATCGTTGATAGCATGATAATTGTTTCTATTAGACGTCCAGATGGTCGAATTTGGCACAAAGCACATTACCGTTGTGATCTTGCAGGATTTCTGCAATGACTTGCTCTTTCGAATCAGAACGACCTAAACTAAAACAGGATGAAGATTGGATTGACATGATCGTCGTTTCTTTTGGACGTCTTTGGCTCTAAGCACCATACGGTTCTCATCATTCATGATTTTGGCAAGGAATTGCCCCTTTTGGATTCAGGACGTCTTGACAGTCGAATTTGGCATGCAGCAACGTATAATTCTGAGTATGGCACGATTTCACTAGGAAGGGGACTTTTTGAATCAAAATAACTCAAACGAAACTAGTTCATAATCGTTGTTGTCATTCTCATTTCCTTTTGATGTCTAGACGATCGATTCAGTCACAAAGCATCTTACGATTGTGATCATGCCTGATTTTTGCAAGGAGTTGTTTTATATTCAGAATTACTCAAGCAAAACTGGATGAAGATCGGATCGACATGCTCGTCATTTCTTTCGGACGTTTTGACGGTTTAATTTGGCGAAAAGCAATGTACCATTCTAATTACGGCACGATTTCTCTAGGAATGAGGCTTTTTAAATCAAAACAACTCAAACGAAACTAGTTTAAAATCGTTTATAGCATGGTAATAGTTTCTATTAGATGTCCAGATGGTCGAATCTGGCACAAAGCACCATACGGTTGTGATCATTCACAATTTTTGCGAGGAATTTCTCTTTTCGATTCAAAACGACTCAAATAAGATAGGTTGAAGATATGATCGACATGCTCGTAGTTTCTTTTGGATGTCAAAATTATCAAATTTTGCAAAAAGCGAGGTACGAATCATATTGTGGCAAAGCTTTTCTAGGAAATGGACTTTTCGAATGAAAACAACTCAAACAAAACTGGTTCAAAATCGTTGTTGCCATTCTCATTTCTTTTGGATGTCCAAACGGTCGATTCTGGCACGAGGACCATACAGTTTTGCTCATGCCTGATTTCTGAATGGAATTGTTCTTTACGATTCAGAACGACTCAAACAAAACTGGATGAAGATCGGATCGACCTGCTCGGCATTTCTTTGGGACGTCTTGACGTTCTAACAGGGCAAAAAGTAATGTACGATTCTGATTACGACATGATTTCTCTAGGAATGGGGCCTTTCAAATCAAAACAACTCAAACAAAATTGGTTTAAAATCGTTGATACCGTGCTAGTTGTTTCTATTAGATGACTAGACGATAGAATCTGGCACAGAACACCATACGGTATTGATCTTGCAAGATTTCTGCAAGGACTTGCTCTTTTCGAATCAGAATGACTCAAACCAAATAGAATGAAGATCAGATCAACATGGTCATTTTTTCTTTTGGACGTCTTGACGGTGTAATTTGGCGAAGAGCAACGTACGATTCTGATTATGACACGATTTCTCTAGGAATGGGGCTTTTCGAATCTAAACAACCCAAGCTAATCATGTTTATAACCGTTGATAACAAGCTAATTGTTCCTTTTAGATGTCCAGACGGTCGAATTTGGAACAAAGCACAATACGGTTGTGATCATTCATGATTTTTCAAAGAATTGCACTTTTTGATTCAGGACGTCTTGGCGGTCGAATTTGGCTTAAAGCAACGTATAATTCTGAGTAAGCCACGATTTCACTAAGAATGTGTCTTTTTGAATCAATATAACTCAAACGAAACTTGTTCAAAATCGTTGTTGCCATTCTCATTCCTTTTGGACGTCCAGACGATCGATTCTGGCACATAGCACCAAGCGGTTCTGATCATGCCTGATTTCTGTAAGTAATTGTTCCTTTCGATTCAGAATGACTCAAACAAAGCTGGATGAAGATCGGATCGACATCCTCGTCGTTTCTTTTGAATGTCTTGACGGTCTGATCAGGCAAAAAGTAATGTGCGATTCTGATTTTGGCACGATTTCTCTAGGAATGGAGCCTTAAAAATTGAAACAACTCAAACAAAACTGGATTAAAATCGTTGATAGCATGCTAATTGTTTCTATTAGACGTCCAGATGGTCGAATTTGGCACAAAGCATATTACCGTTGTGATCTTGCAAGATTTCTGTAATGACTTGCTCTTTCGAATTAGAACGACCTAAACTAAAACAGGATGAAGATTGGATTGACATGATCCTCGTTTCTTTTGGACGTCTTTGGCTCTAAGCACCATACGGTTCTCATCATTCATGATTTCGGCAAGGAATTGCACCTTTTTGATTCAGGACGTCTTGACAGTCGAATTTGGCATGAAGCAACGTATAATTCTGAGTATGGCACGATTTCACTAGGAAGGGGACTTTTTGAATCAAAACAACTCAAACGAAACTAGTTCATAATCGATGTTGTTATTCTCATTTCCTTTGGATGTCTAGACGATCGATTCAGTCACAAAGCATCTTACGATTGTGATCATGCCTGATTTTTGCAAGGAATTGTTGTTTTCGATTCAGAATTACTCAAGCAAAACTGGATGAACATCGGAACGACATGCTCGTCATTTCTTTCGGACATTTTGACGGTTTAATTTGGCAAAAACCAATGTACCATTCTAATTACAGCACGATTTCTCTAGGAATGAGGCTTTTTAAATCAAAACAACTCAAACGAAACTAGTTTAAAATCGTTTATAGCATGCTAATTGTTTCTATTAGATGTCCAGATGGTCGAATCTGGCACAAAGCACCATACGGTTGTGATCAATCACAATTTTTGCGAGGAATTTCTCTTTTCGATTCAAAACGACTCAAATAAGATAGGTTGAAGATATGATCGACATGCTCGTAATTTCTTTTGGATGTCAAAATTATCAAATTTTGCAAAAAGTGAGGTACGAATCATATTGTGGCAAAGCTTTTCTAGGAAATGGAGTTTTCGAATGAAAACAACTCAAACAAAACTGGTTCAAAATCGTTGTTGCCATTCTCATTTCTTTTGGATGTCCAAACGGTCGATTCTGGCACAAGGACCATACAGTTTTGATCATGCCTGATTTCTGAATTGAATTGTTCTTTACGATTCAGAACGACTCAAACAAAACTGGATGAAGATCGGATCGACCTGCTCGGCATTTCTTTGGGACGTCTTGACGTTCTAATTGGGCAAAAAGCAATGTACGATTCTGATTACGACATGATTTCTCTAGGAATGGGGCCTTTCAAATCAAAACAACTCAAACAAAACTGGTTTAAAATCGTTGAGGGCGTGCTAGTTGTTTCTATTACCACTACACGATAGAATCTGGCACAGAACACCATACGGTATTGATCTTGCAAGATTTCTGCAAGGATTTGCTCTTTTCGAATCAGAATGACTCAAACCAAATAGATTGAAGATCAGATCAAGATGGTCATTTTTTATTTTGGACGTCTTGACGGTGTAATTTGGCAAAGAGCAACGTACGATTCTGATTATGACACGATTTCTCTAGGAATGGGGCTTTCCGAATCTAAACAACCCAAGCTAATCTTGTTTATAACCGTTGATAACAAGCTAATTGTTCCTTTTAGATGTCCAGACGGTCGAATTTGGAACAAAGCACAATACGGCTGTGATCATTCATGATTTCTTCAAAGAATTGCACTTTTTGATTCAGGACGTCTTGGCGGTCGAATTTGGCTTAAAGCAACGTATAATTCTGAGTAAGCCACGATTTCACTAAGAATGTGTCTTTTTGAATCAATATAACTCAAACGAAACTAGTTCAAAATCGTTGTTGCATTCTCATTCCTTTTGGATGTCCAGACGATCGATTCTGGCACATAGCACCAAGCGGTTCTGATCATGCCTGATTTCTGCAAGTAATTGTTCCTTTCGATTCAGAATGACTCAAACAAAGCTGGATGAAGATCGGATCGACATCCTCGTCGTTTCTTTTGAATGTCTTGACGGTCTGATCAGGCAAAAAGTAATGTGCGATTCTGATTTTGGCACGATTTCTCTAGGAATGGAGCCTTAAAAATTGAAACAACTCAAACAAAACTGGATTAAAATCGTTGATAGCATGCTAATTGCTTCTATTAGACGTCCAGATGGTCGAATTTGGCACAAAGCATATTACCGTTGTGATCTTGCAAGATTTCTGTAATGACTTGCTCTTTCGAATCAGAACGACCTAAACTAAAACAGGATGAAGATTGGATTGACATGATCGTTGTTTCTTTTGGACGTCTTTGGCTCTAACCACCATACGGTTCTCATCATTCATGATTTCGGCAAGGAATTGCCCCTTTTTGATTCAGGACGTCTTGACAGTCGAATTTGGCATGAAGCAACGTATAATTCTGAGTATGGCACGATTTCACTAGGAAGAAGACTTTTTGAATCAAAACAACTCAAACGAAACTAGTTCAAAATCGTTGTTGTCATTCTCATTTCCTTTGGATGTCTAGACGATCGATTCAGTCACAAAGCATCTTACGATTGTGATCATGCCTGATTTTTGCAAGGAATTGTTGTTTTCGATTCAGAATTACTCAAGCAAAACTGGATGAAGATCGGATCGACATTCTCGTCATTTCTTTCAGACGTTTTGACAGTTTAATTTGGCAAAAAGCAATGTACCATTCTAATTACGGCACGATTTCTCTAGGAATGAGGCTTTTTAAATCAAAACAACTCAAATGAAACTAGTTTAAAATCCTTTATAGAATGCTAATTGTTTCTATTAGATCTCCAGATGGTCGAATCTGGCACAAAGCACCCTACGGTTGTGATCATTCACAATTTTTGCGAGGAATTTCTCTTTTCGATTCAAAACGGCTCAAATAAGATAGGTTGAAGATATGATCGACATGCTCGTAGTTTCTTTTGGATGTCAAAATTATCGAATTTGCAAAAAGCGAGGTACGAATCATATTGTGGCAAAGCTTTTCTAGGAAATGGACTTTTCGAACGAAAACAACTCAAACAAAACTGGTTCAAAATCGTTGTTGCCATTCTCATTTCTTTTGGATGTCCAAACGGTCGATTCTGGCACAAGGACCATACAGTTTTGCTCATGCCTGATTTCTGAATTGAATTGTTCTTTACGATTCAGAATGACTCAAACAAAACTGGATGGAGATCGGATCGACCTGCTCGGCATTTCTTTGGGACGTCTTGACGTTCTAATTGGGCAAAAAGTAATGTACGATTATGATTACGACTTGATTTCTCTACGAATGGTGCCTTTCAAATCAAAATAACTCAAACAAAACTGGTTTAAAATCATTGATAGCGTGCTAGTTGTTTCTATTAGATGACTAGACGATAGAATCTGGCACAGAACACCATACGGTATTGATCTTGCAAGATTTCTGCAAGGATTTGCTCTTGTCGAATCAGAATGACTCAAACCAAATAGAATGAAGATCAGATCAACAAGGTCATTTTTTCTTTTGGACGTCTTGAAGGTGTAATTTGGCAAAGAGCAACGTACGATTCTGATTATGACACGATTTCTCTAGGAATGGGGCTTTCCGAATCTAAACAACCCAAGCTAATCTTGTTTATAACCGTTGATAACAAGCTAATTGTTCCTTTTAGATGTGCAGACGGTCGAATTTGGAACAAAGCACAATACGGTTGTGATCATTCATGATTTCTTCAAAGAATTGCACTTTTTGATTCAGGACGTCTTCGCGGTCGAATTTGGCTTAAAGCAACGAATAATTCTGAGTGAGCCATGATTTCACTAAGAATGTGTCTTTTCGAATCAATATAACTCAAACGAAACTAGTTCAAAATCGTTGTTGCCATTCTCATTCCTTTTGGACATCCAGACGATCGATTCTGGCACATAGCACCAAGCGGTTCTGATCTTGCCTGATTTTTGCAACTAATTGTTCTTTTCGATTCAGAATGACTCAAACAAAGCTGGATGATGATCGGATCGACATCCTCGTCGTTTCTTTTGAATGTCTTGACGGTCTGATCAGGCAAAAAGTAATGTGCGATTCTAATTTTAGCACGATTTCTCTAGGAATGGGGCCTTAAAAATCGAAATAACTCAAACAAAACTGGATTCAAATCGTTGATAGCATGATAATTGTTTCTATTAGACGTCCAGATGGTCGAATTTGGCACAAAGCACATTACCGTTGTGATCTTGCAGGATTTCTGCAATGACTTGCTCTTTCGAATCAGAACGACCTAAACTAAAACAGGATGAAGATTGGATTGACATGATCGTCGTTTCTTTTGGACGTCTTTGGCTCTAAGCACCATACGGTTCTCATCATTCATGATTTTGGCAAGGAATTGCCCCTTTTGGATTCAGGACGTCTTGACAGTCGAATTTGGCATGCAGCATCGTATAATTCTGAGTATGGCACGATTTCACTAGGAAGGGGACTTTTTGAATCAAAATAACTCAAACGAAACTAGTTCATAATCGTTGTTGTCATTCTCATTTCCTTTTGATGTCTAGACGATCGATTCAGTCACAAAGCATCTTACGATTGTGATCATGCCTGATTTTTGCAAGGAGTTGTTTTATATTCAGAATTACTCAAGCAAAACTGGATGAAGATCGGATCGACATGCTCGTCATTTCTTTCGGACGTTTTGACGGTTTAATTTGGCGAAAAGCAATGTACCATTCTAATTACGGCACGATTTCTCTAGGAATGAGGCTTTTTAAATCAAAACAACTCAAACGAAACTAGTTTAAAATCGTTTATAGCATGGTAATAGTTTCTATTAGATGTCCAGATGGTCGAATCTGGCACTAAGCACCATACGGTTGTGATCATTCACAATTTTTGCGAGGAATTTCTCTTTTCGATTCAAAACGACTCAAATAAGATAGGGTGAAGATATGATCGACATGCTCGTAGTTTCTTTTGGATGTCAAAATTATCAAATTTTGCAAAAAGCGAGGTACGAATCATATTGTGGCAAAGCTTTTCTAGGAAATGGACTTTTCGAATGAAAACAACTCAAACAAAACTGGTTCAAAATCGTTGTTGCCATTCTCATTTCTTTTGGATGTCCAAACGGTCGATTCTGGCACGAGGACCATACAGTTTTGCTCATGCCTGATTTCTGAATGGAATTGTTCTTTACGATTCAGAACGACTCAAACAAAACTGGATGACGATCGGATCGACCTGCTCGGCATTTCTTTGGGACGTCTTGACGTTCTAACAGGGCAAAAAGTAATGTACGATTCTGATTACGACATGATTTCTCTAGGAATGGGGCCTTTCAAATCAAAACAACTCAAACAAAATTGGTTTAAAATCGTTGATACCGTGCTAGTTGTTTCTATTAGATGACTAGACGATAGAATCTGGCACAGAACACCATACGGTATTGATCTTGCAAGATTTCTGCAAGGACTTGCTCTTTTCGAATCAGAATGACTCAAACCAAATAGAATGAAGATCAGATCAACATGGTCATTTTTTCTTTTGGACGTCTTGACGGTGTAATTTGGAGAAGAGCAACGTACGATTCTGATTATGACACGATTTCTCTAGGAATGGGGCTTTTCGAATCTAAACAACCCAAGCTAATCATGTTTATAACCGTTGATAACAAGCTAATTGTTCCTTTTAGATGTCCAGACGGTCGAATTTGGAACAAAGCACAATACGGTTGTGATCATTCATGATTTCTTCAAAGAATTGCACTTTTTGATTCAGGACGTCTTGGCGGTCGAATTTGGCTTAAAGCAACGTATAATTCTGAGTAAGCCACGATTTCACTAAGAATGTGTCTTTTTGAATCAATATAACTCAAACGAAACTTGTTCAAAATCGTTGTTGCCATTCTCATTCCTTTTGGACGTCCAGACGATCGATTCTGGCACATAGCACCAAGCGGTTCTGATCATGCCTGATTTCTGCAAGTAATTGTTCCTTTCGATTCAGAATGACTCAAACAAAGCTGGATGAAGATCGGATCGACATCCTCGTCGTTTCTTTTGAATGTCTTGACGGTCTGATCAGGCAAAAAGTAATGTGCGATTCTGATTTTGGCACGATTTCTCTAGGAATGGAGCCTTAAAAATTGAAACAACTCAAACAAAACTGGATTAAAATCGTTGATAGCATGCTAATTGTTTCTATTAGACGTCCAGATGGTCGAATTTGGCACAAAGCATATTACCGTTGTGATCTTGCAAGATTTCTGTAATGACTTGCTCTTTCGAATTAGAACGACCTAAACTAAAACAGGATGAAGATTGGATTGACATGATCCTCGTTTCTTTTGGACGTCTTTGGCTCTAAGCACCATACGGTTCTCATCATTCATGATTTCGGCAAGGAATTGCACCTTTTTGATTCAGGACGTCTTGACAGTCGAATTTGGCATGAAGCAACGTATAATTCTGAGTATGGCACGATTTCACTAGGAAGGGGACTTTTTGAATCAAAACAACTCAAACGAAACTAGTTCATAATCGATGTTGTTATTCTCATTTCCTTTGGATGTCTAGACGATCGATTCAGTCACAAAGCATCTTACGATTGTGATCATGCCTGATTTTTGCAAGGAATTGTTGTTTTCGATTCAGAATTACTCAAGCAAAACTGGATGAACATCGGAACGACATGCTCATCATTTCTTTCGGACATTTTGACGGTTTAATTTGGCAAAAACCAATGTACCATTCTAATTACAGCACGATTTCTCTAGGAATAAGGCTTTTTAAATCAAAACAACTCAAACGAAACTAGTTTAAAATCGTTTATAGCATGCTAATTGTTTCTATTAGATGTCCAGATGGTCGAATCTGGCACAAAGCACCATACGGTTGTGATCAATCACAATTTTTGCGAGGAATTTCTCTTTTCGATTCAAAACGACTCAAATAAGATAGGTTGAAGATATGATCGACATGCTCGTAGTTTCTTTTGGATGTCAAAATTATCAAATTTTGCAAAAAGTGAGGTACGAATCATATTGTGGCAAAGCTTTTCTAGGAAATGGAGTTTTCGAATGAAAACAACTCAAACAAAACTGGTTCAAAATCGTTGTTGCCATTCTCATTTCTTTTGGATGTCCAAACGGTCGATTCTGGCACAAGGACCATACAGTTTTGATCATGCCTGATTTCTGAATTGAATTGTTCTTTACGATTCAGAACGACTCAAACAAAACTGGATGAAGATCGGATCGACCTGCTCGGCATTTCTTTGGGACGTCTTGACGTTCTAATTGGGCAAAAAGCAATGTACGATTCTGATTACGACATGATTTCTCTAGGAATGGGGCCTTTCAAATCAAAACAACTCAAACAAAACTGGTTTAAAATCGTTGAGGGCGTGCTAGTTGTTTCTATTACCACTACACGATAGAATCTGGAACAGAACACCATACGGTATTGATCTTGCAAGATTTCTGCAAGGATTTGCTCTTTTCGAATCAGAATGACTCAAACCAAATAGAATGAAGATCAGATCAACATGGTCATTTTTTCTTTTGGACGTCTTGACGGTGTAATTTGGCAAAGAGCAACGTACGATTCTGATTATGACACGATTTCTCTAGGAATGGGGCTTTCCGAATCTAAACAACCCAAGCTAATCTTGTTTATAACCGTTGATAACAAACTAATTGTTCCTTTTAGATGTCCAGACGGTCGAATTTGGAACAAAGCACAATACGGTTGTGATCATTCACGATTTGTTCAAAGAATTGCACTTTTTGATTCAGGACGTCTTGGCGGTCGAATTTGGCTTAAAGCAACGTATAACTCTGAGTAAGCCACGATTTCACTAAGAATGTGTCTGTTTGAATCAATATAACTCAAACGAAACTTGTTCAAAATCGTTGTTGCCATTCTCATTCCTTTTGGACGTCCAGACGATCGATTCTGGCACATAGCACCAAGCGGTTCTGATCATGCCAGATTTCTGCAAGTAATTGTTCCTTTCGATTTAGAATGACTCAAACAAAGCTGGATGAAGATCGGATCGACATCCTCATCGTTTCTTTTGAATGTCTTGACGGTCTGATCAGGCAAAAAGTAATGTGCGATTCTGATTTTGGCACGATTTCTCAAGGAATGGAGCCTTAAAAATCGAAAGAACTCAAACAAAACTGGATTAAAATCGTTGATAGCATGCTAATTGTTTCTATTAGACGTCTAGATGGTCGAATTTCACACAAAGCACATTACCGTTGGGATCTTGCAAGATTTCTGCAATGACTTGCTCTTTCGAATCAGAACGACCTGAACTAAAACTGGATGAAGATTGGATTGACATGATCGTCATTTATTTTGGACGTCTTTGGCTCTAAGCACCATACGGTTGTGATCATTCATGATTTCAGCAAGGAATTGCCCCTTTTTGATTCAGGACGTCTTGACAGTCGAATTTGGCATGAAGCAACGTATAATTCTGAGTATGGCACGAATTCACTAGGAAGGGGACTTTTTGAATCAAAACAACTCAAACGAAACTAGTTCATAATCGTTGTTGTCATTCTCATTTCCTTTGGATGTCTAGACGATCGATTCAGTCACAAAGCATCTTACGATTGTGATCATGCCTGATTTTTGCAAGGAGTTGTTGTTTTCGATTCAGAATTACTCAAGCAAAACTGGATGAACATCGGAACGACATGCTCGTCATTTCTTTCGGACATTTTGACGGTTTAATTTGGCAAAAACCAATGTACCATTCTAATTACAGCACGATTTCTCTAGGAATGAGGCTTTTTAAATCAAAACAACTCAAACGAAACTAGTTTAAAATCGTTTATAGCATGCTAATTGTTTCTATTACATGTCCAGATGGTCGAATCTGGCACAAAGCACCATACGGTTGTGATCATTCACAATTTTTGCGAGGAATTTCTCTTTTCGATTCAAAACGACTCAAATAAGATAGGTTGAAGATATGATCGACATGCTCGTAGTTTCTTTTGGATGTCAAAATTATCAAATTTTGCAAAAAGCGAGGTACGAATCATATTGTGGCAAAGCTTTTCTAGGAAATGGACTTTTCGAATGAAAACAACTCAAACAAAACTGGTTCAAAATCGTTGTTGCCATTCTCATTTCTTTTGGATGTCCAAACGGTCGATTCTGGCACAAGGACCATACAGTTTTGATCATGCCTGATTTCTGAATTGAATTGTTCTTTACGATTCAGAACGACTCAAACAAAACTAGATGAAGATCGGATCGACCTGCTCGGCATTTCTTTGTGACGTCTTGACGTTCTAATTGGGCAAAAAGCAATGTACGATTCTGATTACGACATGATTTCTCTAGGAATGGGGCCTTTCAAATCAAAACAACTCAAACAAAACTGGTTTAAAATCGTTGATGGCGTGCTAGTTGTTTTTATTAGATGACTAGACGATAGAATCTGCCACAGAACACCATACGGTATTGATCTTGCAAGATTTCTGCAAGGATTTTCTCTTTTCGAATCAGAATGACTCAAACCAAATAGAATGAAGATCAGATCAACATGGTCATTTTTTCTTTTGGACGTCTTGACGGTGTAATTTGGCAAAGAGCAACGTACGATTCTGATTATGACACGATTTCTCTAGGAATGGGGCTTTCCGAATCTAAACAACCCAAGCTAATCTTGTTTATAACCGTTGATAACAAGCTAATTGTTCCTTTTAGATGTCCAGACGGTCGAATTTGGAACAAAGCACAATACGGTTGTGATCATTCATGATTTCTTCAAAGAATTGCACTTTTTGATTCACGACGTCTTGGCGGTCGAATTTGGCTTAAAGCAACGTATAATTCTGAGTAAGCCACGATTTCACTAAGAATGTGTCTTTTTGAATCAATATAACTCAAACGAAACTAGTTCAAAATCGTTGTTGCCACTCTCATTCCTTTTGGACGTCCAAACGATCGATTCTAGCACATAGCACCAAGCGGTTCTGATCATGCCTGATTTCTGCAAGTAATTGTTCCTTTCGATTCAGAATGACTCAAACAAAGTTGGATGAAGATCGGATCGACATCCTCGTCGTTTCTTTTGAATGTCTTGACGGTCTGATCAGGCAAAAAGTAATGTGCGATTCTTATTTTGGCACGATTTCTCTAGGAATGGAGCCTTAAAAATCGAAACATCTCAAACAAAACTGGATTAAAATCGTTGATAGCATGCTAATTGTTTCTATTAGACGTCCAGATGGTCGAATTTGGCACAAAGCACATTACCGTTGTGATCTTGCAAGATTTCTGTAATGACTTGCTCTTTCGAATCAGAACGACCTAAACTAAAACCGGATGAAGATTGGATTGACATGATCGTCGTTTCTTTTGGACGCCTTCGGCTCTAAGCACCATACGGTTGTGATCATTCATGATTTCGGCAAGGAATTGCCCCTTTTTGATTCAGGACGTCTTGACAGTCGAATTTGGCATGAAGCAACGTATAATTCTGAGTATGGCACGATTTCACTAGGAAGGGGACTTTTTGAATCAAAACAACTCAAACGAAACTAGTTCAAAATCGTTGTTGTCATTCTCATTTCCTTTGGATGTCTAGACGATCGATTCAGTCACAAAGCATCTTACGATTGTGATCATGCCTGATTTTTGCAAGGAGTTGTTGTTTTATATTCAGAATTACTCAAGCAAAACTGGATGAAGATCGGATCGACATGCTCGTCATTTCTTTCGGACATTTTGACGGTTTAATTTGGCAAAAAGCAACGTACCATTCTAATTACAGCACGATTTCTCTAGGAATGAGACTTTTTAAATCAAAACAACTCAAACGAAACTAGTTTAAAATCGTTTATAGCATGCTAATTGTTTCTATTAGATGTCCAGATGGTCGAATCTGGCACAAAGCACCATACGGTTGTGATCATTCACAATTTTTGCGAGGAATTTCTCTTTCCGATTCAAAACGACTCAAATAAGATAGGTTGAAGATATGATCGACAAGCTCGTAGTTTCTTTTGGATGTCAAAATTATCAAATTTTGCAAAAAGTGAGGTACGAATCATATTGTGGCAAAGCTTTTCTAGGAAATGGACTTTTCGAATGAAAACAACTCAAACAAAACTGGTTCAAAATCGTTGTTGCCATTCTCATTTCTTTTGGATGTCCAAACGGTCGATTCTGGCACAAGGACAATACAGTTTTGATCATGCCTGATTTCTGAATTGAATTGTTCTTTACGATTCAGAACGACTCAAACAAAACTGGATGAATATCGGATCGACCTGCTCGGCATTTCTTTGGGACGTCTTGACGTTCTAATTGGGCAAAAAGCAATGTACGATTCTGATTACGACATGATTTCTCTAGGAATGGGGCCTTTCAAATCAAAACAACTCAAACAAAACTGGTTTAAAATCGTTGATGGCGTGCTAGTTGTTTCTATTAGATGACTAGACGATAGAATCTGGCACAGAACACCATACAGAATAGATCTTGCAAGATTTCTATAAGGACTTGCTCTTTTCGAATCAGAACGACTCAAACCGAATAGAATGAAGATCAGATCAACATGGTCATTTTTTCTTTTGGACGTCTTGACGGTGTAATTTGGCAAAGAGCAACGTACGATTCTGATTATGACACGATTTCTCTAGGAATGGGGCTTTCCGAATCTAAACAACCCAAGCTAATCTTGTTTATAACCGTTGATAACAAGCTAATTGTTCCTTTTAGATGTCCAGACGGTCAAATTTGGAACAAAGCACAATACGGTTGTGATCATTCACGATTTCTTCAAAGAATTGCACTTTTTGATTCAGGACGTCTTGGCGGTCGAATTTGGCTTAAAGCAACGTATAATTCTGAGTAAGCCACGATTTCACTAAGAATGTCTCTTTTTGGATCAATATAACTCAAACGAAACTAGTTCAAAATCGTTGTTGCCATTCTCATTCCTTTTGGACGTCCAGACGATCGATTCTGGCACATAGCATCAAGCGGTTCTGATCATGCCTGATTTCTGCAAGTAATTGTTCCTTTCGATTCAGAATGACTCAAACAAAGCTGGATGAAGATCGGATCGACATCCTCGTCGTTTCTTTTGAATGTCTTGACGGTCTGATCAGGCAAAAAGTAATGTGCGATTCTGATTTTGGTACGATTTCTCTAGGAATGGAGCCTTAAAAATTGAAACAACTCAAACAAAACTAGATTAAAATCGTTGATAGCATGCTAATTGTTTCTATTAGACGTCCAGATGGTCGAATTTGGCACAAAGCATATTACCGTTGTGATCTTGCAAGATTTCTGTAATGACTTGCTCTTTCGAATCAGAACTACCTAAACTAAAACAGGATGAAGATTGGATTGACATGATTGTCATTTCCTTTGGACGTCTTTGGCTCTAACCACCATACGGTTCTGATCATTCATGATTTCGGCAAGGAATTGCCCCTTTTTGATTCAGGATGTCTTGACAGTCGAATTTGGCATGAAGCAACGTATAATTCTGAGTATGGCAAGATTTCACTAGGAAGGGGACTTTTTGAATCAAAACAACTCAAACGAAACTAGTTCAAAATCGTTGTTGTCATTCTCATTTCCTTTGGATGTCTAGACGATCGATTCAGTCACAAAGCATCTTACGATTGTGATCATGCCTGATTTTTGATTCAAAATTACTCAAGCAAAACTGGATGAACATCGGATCGACATGCTCGTCATTTCTTTCGGACGTTTTGACGGTTTAATTTGGCAAAAAGCAATGTACCATTCTAATTACGGCATGATTTATCTAGGAATGAGGCTTTTTAAATCAAAACAACTCAAATGGAACTAGTTTAAAATCGTTTATAGCATGCTAATTGTTTCTATTAGATGTCCAGATGGTCGAATCTGGCACAAAGCACCATACGGTTGTGATCATTCACAATTTTTGCGAGGAATTTCTCTTTCCGATTCAAAACGACTCAAATAAGATAGGTTGAAGATATGATCGACATGCTCGTAGTTTCTTTTGGATGTCAAAATTATCAAATTTTGCAAAAAGTGAGGTACGAATCATATTGTGGGAAAGCTTTTCTAGGAAATGGACTTTTCGAATGAAATCAACTCAAACAAAACTGGTTCAAAATCGTTGTTGCCATTCTCATTTCTTTTGGATGTCCAAACGGTCGATTCTGGCACAAGGACCATACAGTTTTGATCATGCCTGATTTCTGAATTGAATTGTTCTTTATGATTCAGAACGACTCAAACAAAACTAGATGAAGATCGGATCGACCTGCTCGGCATTTCTTTGGGACGTCTTGACGTTCTAATTGGGCAAAAAGCAATGTACGATTCTGATTACGACATGATTTCTCTAGGAATGGGGCCTTTCAAATCAAAATAACTCAAACAAAACTGGTTTAAAATCGTTGATAGCATGCTAGTTGTTTCTATTAGATGACTAGACAATAGAATCTGGCACAGAACACCATACAGAATAGATCTTGCAAGATTTCTACAAGGACTTGCTCTTTTCGAATCAGAACGACTCAAACCGAATAGAATAAAGATCAGATCAACATGGTCATTTTTTCTTTTGGACGTCTTGACGGTGTAATTTGGCAAAGAGCAACGTACGATTCTGATTATGACACGATTTCTCTAGGAATGGTGCTTTCTGAATCTAAACAACCCAAGCAAATCTTGTTTATAACCGTTGATAACAAGCTAATTGTTCCTTTTAGATGTCCAGACGGTCAAATTTGGAACAAAGCACAATACGGTTGTGATCATTCACGATTTCTTCAAAGAATTGCACTTTTTGATTCAGGACGTCTTGGCGGTCGAATTTGGCTTAAAGCAACGTATAAATCTAAGTAAGCCACAATTTCACTAAGAATGTGTCTTTTCGAATCAATATAACTCAAACGAAACTAGTTCAAAATCGTTGTTGCCATTCTCATTCCTTTTGGACGTCCAGACGATCGATTCTGGCACATAGCACCAAGCGGTTCTGATCATGCCTGATTTCTGCAAGTAATTGTTCCTTTCGATTTAGAATGACTCAAACAAAGCTGGATGAAGATCGGATCGACATCCTCGTCGTTTCTTTTGAATGTCTTGACGGTCTGATCAGGCAAAAAGTAATGTGCGATTCTGATTTTGGCATGATTTTTCTAGGAACGGAGCCTTAAAAATCGAAACAACTCAAACAAAACTGGATTAAAATCGTTGATAGCATGCTAATTATTTCTATTAGACGTCCTGATGGTCGAATTTGGCACAAAGCACATTACCGTTGGGATCTTGCAAGATTTCTGCAATGACTTGCTCTTTTGAATCAGAACGACCTAAACTAAAATCGGATGAAAATTGGATTGACATGATCGTCGTTTTTTTGGATGTCTTTGGCTCTAAGCACCATACGGTTGTGATCATTCATGATTTCGGCAAGGAATTGCCCCTTTTTGATTCAGGACGTCTTGACAGTCGAATTTGGCATGAAGCAACGTATAATTCTGAGTATGGCACGATTTCACTAGGAAGGGGACTTTTTGAATCAAAACAACTCAAACGAAACTAGTTCATAATCGTTGTTATCATTCTCTTTTCCTTTGGGTGTCTAGTCGATCGATTCAGTCACAAAGCGTCTTACGATTGTGATCATGCCTGATTTTTGCAAGGAATTATTGTTTTCGATTCAGAATTACTCAAGCAAAACTGGATGAAGATCGGATCGACATGCTCGTCATTTCTTTCGGACATTTTGACGGTTTAATTTGGCAAAAAGCAATGTACCATTCTAATTACAGCACGATTTCTCTAGGAATGAGGCTTTTTAAATCAAAACAACTCAAACGAAACTAGTTTAAAATCGTTTATAGCATGCTAATTGTTTCTATTACATGTCCAGATGGTCGAATCTGGCACAAAGCACCATACGGTTGTGATCATTCACAATTTTTGCGAGGAATTTCTCTTTTCGATTCAAAACGACTCAAATAAGATAGGTTGAAGATATGATCGACATGCTCGTAGTTTCTTTTGGATGTCAAACTTATCAAATTTTGCAAAAAGCGAGGTACGAATCATATTGTGGCAAAGCTTTTCTAGGAAATGGACTTTTCGAATGAAAACAACTCAAACAAAACTGGTTCAAAATCGTTGTTGCCATTCTCATTTCTTTTGGATGTCCAAACGGTCGATTCTGGCACAAGGACCATACAGTTTTGATCATGCCTGATTTCTGAATTGAATTGTTCTTTACGATTCAGAACGACTCAAACAAAACTGGATGAAGATCGGATCGACCTGCTCGGCATTTCTTTGGGACGTCTTGACGTTCTAATTGGGCAAAAAGCAATGTACGATTCTGATTACGACATGATTTCTCTAGGAATGGGGCCTTTCAAATCAAAATAACTCAAACAAAACTAGTTTAAATTCGTTGATGGCGTGCTAGTTGTTTTTATTAGATGACTAGACGATAGAATCTGGCACAGAACACCATACGGTATTGATCTTGCAAGATTTGTGCAAGGATTTGCTCTTTTCGAATCAGAATGACTCAAACCAAATAGAATGAAGGTCAGATCAACATGGTCATTTTTTCTTTTGGACGTCTTGACGGTGTAATTTGGCAAAGAGCAATGTACGATTCTGATTATGACACGATTTCTCTAGGAATGGGGCTTTCCGAATCTAAACAACCCAAGCTAATCTTGTTTATAACCGTTGATAACAAGCTAATTGTTCCTTTTAGATGTCCAGACGGTCGAATTTGGAACAAAGCACAATACGGTTGTGATCATTCATGATTTCTTCAAAGAATTGCACTTTTTGATTCAGGACGTCTTGGCGGTCGAATTTGGCTTAAAGCAACGACTCAAACAAAGCTGGATGAAGATCGGATCGACATCCTCATCGTTTCTTTTGAATGTCTTGACGGTCTGATCACGCAAAAAGTAATGTGCGATTCTGATTTTGGCACGATTTTTCTAGGAACGGAGCCTTAAAAATCGAAACAACTCAAACAAAACTGGATTAAAATCGTTGATAGCATGCTAATTGTTTCTACTAGACGTCCTGATGGTCGAATTTGGCACAAAGCACATTACCGTTGGGATCTTGCAAGATTTCTGCAATGACTTCCTCTTTTGAATCAGAACGACCTAAACTAAAACCGGATGAAAATTGGATTGACATGATTGTCATTTTTTTGGACGTCTTTGGCTCTAAGCACCATACGGTTGTGATCATTCATGATTTCGGCAAGGAATTGCCCCTTTTTGATTCCAGACGTCTTGACAGTCAAATTTGGCATGAAGCAACGTATAATTCTGAGTATGGCACGATTTCACTAGGAAGGGGACTTTTTGAATCAAAACAACTCAAACGAAACTAGTTCATAATCGTTGTTGTCATTCTCATTTCCTTTGGGTGTCTAGACGATCGATTCAGTCACAAAGCGTCTTACGATTGTGATCATGCCTGATTTTTGCAAGGAATTATTGTTTTCGATTCAGAATTACTCAAGCAAAACTGGATGAAGATCGGATCGACATGCTCGTCATTTCTTTCGGACATTTTGACGGTTTAATTTGGCAAAAAGTAATGTACCATTCTAATTACAGCACGATTTGTCTAGGAATGAGGCTTTTTAAATCAAAACAACTCAAACGAAACTAGTTTAAAATCGTTTATAGCATGCTAATTGTTTCTGTTACATGTCCAGATGGTCGAATCTGGCACAAAGCACCATACGGTTGTGATCATTCACAATTTTTGCGAGGAATTTCTCTTTCCGATTCAAAACGACTCAAATAAGATAGGTTGAAGATATGATCGACATGCTCGTAGTTTCTTTTGGATGTCAAAATTATCAAATTTTGCAAAAAGCGAGGTACGAATCATATTGTGGCAAAGCTTTTCTAGGAAATGGACTTTTCGAATGAAAACAACTCAAACAAAACTGGTTCAAAATCGTTGTTGCCATTCTCATTTCTTTTGGATGTCCAAACGGTCGATTCTGGCACAAGGACGATACAGTTTTGATCATGCCTGATTTCTGAATTGAATTGTTCTTTACGATTCAGAATGACTCAAACAAAACTGGATGAAGATCGGATCGACCTGCTCGGCATATCTTTGGGACGTCTTGACGTTCTAATTGGGCAAAAAGCAATGTACGATTTTGATTACGACATGATTTCTCTAGGAATGGGGCCTTTCAAATCAAAATAACTCAAACAAAACTGGTTTAAAATCGTTGATGGCGTGCTAGTTGTTTCTATTAGATGACTAGACGATAGAATCTGGCATAGAACACCATACGGTATTGATCTTGCAAGATTTCTGCAAGGATTTGCTCTTTTCGAATCAGAATGACTCAAACCAAATAGAATGAAGATCAGATCAACATGCTCATTTTTTCTTTTGGATGTCTTGACGGTGTAATTTGGCAAAGAGCAACGTACGATTCTGATTATGACACGATTTCTCTAGGAATGGGGCTTTCCGAATCTAAACAACCCAAGCTAATCTTGTTTATAACTGTTGATAACAAACTAATTGTTCCTTTTAGATGTCCAGACGGTCGAATTTGGAACAAAGCACAATACGGTTGTGATCATTCATGATTTCTTCAAAGAATTGCACTTTTTGATTCAGGACATCTTGGCGGTCGAATTTGGCTTAAAGCAACGTATAATTCTGAGTAAGCCACGATTTCACTAAGAATGTGTCTTTTTGAATCAATATAACTCAAACGAAACTAGTTCAAAATCATTGTTGCCATTCTCATTCCTTTTGGACGTCCAGACGATCGATTCTGGCACATAGCACCAAGCGGTTCTGATCATGCCTGATTTCTGCAAGGAATTGTTCCTTTCGATTTAGAATGACTCAAACAAAGCTGGATGAAGATCGGATCGACATCCTCGTCGTTTCTTTTGAATGTCTTGACGGTCTGATCAGGCAAAAAGTAATGTGCTATTCTGATTTTGGCACGATTTCTCTAGGAATGGAGCCTTAAAAATCGAAACAACTCAAACAAAACTGGATTAAAATCGTTGATAGCATGCTAATTGTTTCTATTAGACGTCCAGATGGTCGAATTTGGCACATAGCACATTACCGTTGTGATCTTGTAAGATTTTTGTAATGACTTGCTCTTTCGAATCAGAACGACCTAAACTAAAACAGGATGAAGATTGGATTGACATGATCGTCGTTTCTTTTGGACGTCTTTGGCTCTAAGCACCATACGGTTCTCATGATTCATGATTACGATAAGGAATTGCCCCTTTTTGATTCAGGACGTCTTGACAGTCGAATTTGGCATGAAGCAACGTAAAATTCTGAGTATGGCACGGTTTCACTAGGAAAGGTACTTTTTGAATCAAAATAACTCAAACGAAACTAGTTCATAATCGTTGTTGTCATTCTCATTTCCTTTGGATGTCTAGACGATCGATTAAGTCACAAAGCATCTTACGATTGTGATCATGCCTGATTTTTGCAAGGAATTGTTGTTTTCGATTCAGAATTACTCAAGCAAAACTGGATGAAGATCGGATCGACATGCTCGTCATTTCTTTCGGACATTTTGACGGTTTAATTTGGCAAACAGCAATGTACCATTCTAATTACAGCACGATTTCTCTAGGAATGAGGCTTTTTAAATCCAAACAACTCAAACGAAACTAGTTTAAAATCATTTATAGCATGCTAATTGTTTCTATTAGATGTCCAGATGGTCGAATCTGGCACAAAGCACCATACGGTTGTGATCCTTCACAATTTTTGCGAGGAATTTCTCTTTTCGATTCAAAACGACTCAAATAAGATAGGTTGAAGATATGATCGACAAGCTCGTAGTTTCTTTTGGATGTCAAAATTATCAAATTTTGCAAAAAGCGAGGTACGAATCATATTGTGGCAAAGCTTTTCTAGGAAATGGACTTTTCGAATGAAAACAACTCAAACAAAACTGGTTCAAAATCGTTGTTGCCATTCTCATTTCTTTTGGATGTCCAAACGGTCGATTCTGGCACAAGGACAATACAGTTTTGATCATGCCTGATTTCTGAATTGAATTGTTCTTTACGATTCAGAACGACTCAAACAAAACTGGATGAATATCGGATCGACCTGCTCGGCATTTCTTTGGGACGTCTTGACGTTCTAATTGGGCAAAAAGCAATGTACGATTCTGATTACGACATGATTTCTCTAGGAATGGGGCCTTTCAAATCAAAACAACTCAAACAAAACTGGTTTAAAATCGTTGATGGCGTGCTAGTTGTTTCTATTAGATGACTAGACGATAGAATCTGGCACAGAACACCATACAGAATAGATCTTGCAAGATTTCTATAAGGACTTGCTCTTTTCGAATCAGAACGACTCAAACCGAATAGAATGAAGATCAGATCAACATGGTCATTTTTTCTTTTGGACGTCTTGACGGTGTAATTTGGCAAAGAGCAACGTACGATTCTGATTATGACACAATTTCTCTAGGAATGGGGCTTTCCGAATCTAAACAACCCAAGCTAATCTTGTTTATAACCGTTGATAACAAGCTAATTGTTCCTTTTAGATGTCCAGACGGTCGAATTTGGAACAAAGCACAATACAGTTGTGATCATTCATGATTTCTTCAAAGAATTGCACTTTTTGATTCAGGACGTCTTGGCGGTCGAATTTGGCTTAAAGCAACGTATAATTCTGAGTAAGCCACGATTTCACTAAGAATGTCTCTTTTTGGATCAATATAACTCAAACGAAACTAGTTCAAAATCGTTGTTGCCATTCTCATTCCTTTTGGACGTCCAGACGATCGATTCTGGCACATAGCATCAAGCGGTTCTGATCATGCCTGATTTCTGCAAGTAATTGTTCCTTTCGATTCAGAATGACTCAAACAAAGCTGGATGAAGATCGGATCGACATCCTCGTCGTTTCTTTTGAATGTCTTGACGGTCTGATCAGGCAAAAAGTAATGTGCGATTCTGATTTTGGTACGATTTCTCTAGGAATGGAGCCTTAAAAATTGAAACAACTCAAACAAAACTAGATTAAAATCGTTGATAGCATGCTAATTGTTTCTATTAGACGTCCAGATGGTCGAATTTGGCACAAAGCATATTACCGTTGTGATCTTGCAAGATTTCTGTAATGACTTGCTCTTTCGAATCAGAACTACCTAAACTAAAACAGGATGAAGATTGGATTGACATGATTGTCGTTTCCTTTGGACGTCTTTGGCTCTAACCACCATACGGTTCTGATCATTCATGATTTCGGCAAGGAATTGCCCCTTTTTGATTCAGGATGTCTTGACAGTCGAATTTGGCATGAAGCAACGTATAATTCTGAGTATGGCACGATTTCACTAGGAAGGGGACTTTTTGAATCAAAACAACTCAAACGAAACTAGTTCATAATCGTTGTTGTCATTCTCATTTCCTTTGGGTGTCTAGACGATCGATTCAGTCACAAAGCGTCTTACGATTGTGATCATGCCTGATTTTTGCAAGGAATTATTGTTTTCGATTCAGAATTACTCAAGCAAAACTGGATGAAGATCGGATCGACATGCTCGTCATTTCTTTCGGACATTTTGACGGTTTAATTTGGCAAAAAGCAATGTACCATTCTAATTACAGCACGATTTCTCTAGGAATGAGGCTTTTTAAATCAAAACAACTCAAACGAAACTAGTTTAAAATCGTTTATAGCATGCTAATTGTTTCTATTACATGTCCAGATGGTCGAATCTGGCACAAAGCACCATACGGTTGTGATCATTCACAATTTTTGCGAGGAATTTCTCTTTTCGATTCAAAACGACTCAAATAAGATAGGTTGAAGATATGATCGACATGCTCGTAGTTTCTTTTGGATGTCAAACTTATCAAATTTTGCAAAAAGCGAGGTACGAATCATATTGTGGCAAAGCTTTTCTAGGAAATGGACTTTTCGAATGAAAACAACTCAAACAAAACTGGTTCAAAATCGTTGTTGCCATTCTCATTTCTTTTGGATGTCCAAACGGTCGATTCTGGCACAAGGACCATACAGTTTTGATCATGCCTGATTTCTGAATTGAATTGTTCTTTACGATTCAGAACGACTCAAACAAAACTGGATGAAGATCGGATCGACCTGCTCGGCATTTCTTTGGGACGTCTTGACGTTCTAATTGGGCAAAAAGCAATGTACGATTCTGATTACGACATGATTTCTCTAGGAATGGGGCCTTTCAAATCAAAATAACTCAAACAAAACTGGTTTAAATTCGTTGATGGCGTGCTAGTTGTTTTTATTAGATGACTAGACAATAGAATCTGGCACAGAACACCATACGGTATTGATCTTGCAAGATTTGTGCAAGGATTTGTTCTTTTCGAATCAGAATGACTCAAACCAAATAGAATGAAGGTCAGATCAACATGGTCATTTTTTCTTTTGGACGTCTTGACGGTGTAATTTGGCAAAGAGCAATGTACGATTCTGATTATGACACGATTTCTCTAGGAATGGGGCTTTCCGAATCTAAACAACCCAAGCTAATCTTGTTTATAACCGTTGATAACAAGCTAATTGTTCCTTTTAGATGTCCAGACGGTCGAATTTGGAACAAAGCACAATACGGTTGTGATCATTCATGATTTCTTCAAAGAATTGCACTTTTTGATTCAGGACGTCTTGGCGGTCGAATTTGGCTTAAAGCAACGACTCAAACAAAGCTGGATGAAGATCGGATCGACATCCTCATCGTTTCTTTTGAATGTCTTGACGGTCTGATCAGGCAAAAAGTAATGTGCGATTCTGATTTTGGCACGATTTTTCTAGGAACGGAGCCTTAAAAATCGAAACAACTCAAACAAAACTGGATTAAAATCCTTGATAGCATGCTAATTGTTTCTATTAGACGTCCTGATGGTCGAATTTGGCACAAAGCACATTACCGTTGGGATCTTGCAAGATTTCTGCAATGACTTCCTCTTTTGAATCAGAACGACCTAAACTAAAACCGGATGAAAATTGGATTGACATGATTGTCATTTTTTTGGACATCTTTGGCTCTAAGCACCATACGGTTGTGATCATTCATGATTTCGGCAAGGAATTGCCCCTTTTTGATTCAGGACGTCTTGACAGTCGAATTTGGCATGAAGCAACGTATAATTCTGAGTATGGCACGATTTCACTAGGAAGGGGACTTTTTGAATCAAAACAACTCAAACGAAACTAGTTCATAATCGTTGTTGTCATTCTCATTTCCTTTGGGTGTCTAGACGATCGATTCAGTCACAAAGCGTCTTACGATTGTGATCATGCCTGATTTTTGCAAGGAATTATTGTTTTCGATTCAGAATTACTCAAGCAAAACTGGATGAAGATCGGATCGACATGCTCGTCATTTCTTTAGGACATTTTGACGGTTTAATTTGGCAAAAAGCAATGTACCATTCTAATTACAGCACGATTTCTATAGGAATGAGGCTTTTTAAATCAAAACAACTCAAACAAAACTAGTTTAAAATCGTTTATAGCATGCTAATTGTTTCTATTACATGTCCAGATGGTCGAATCTGGCACAAAGCACCATACGGTTGTGATCATTCACAATTTTTGCGAGGAATTTCTCTTTCCGATTCAAAACGACTCAAATAAGATAGGTTGAAGATATGATCGACATGCTCGTAGTTTCTTTTGGATGTCAAAATTATCAAATTTTGCAAAAAGCGAGGTACGAATCATATTGTGGCAAAGCTTTTCTAGGAAATGGACTTTTCGAATGAAAACAACTCAAACAAAACTGGTTCAAAATCGTTGTTGCCATTCTCATTTCTTTTGGATGTCCAAACGGTCGATTCTGGCACAAGGACCATACAGTTTTGATCATGCCTGATTTCTGAATTGAATTGTTCTTTACGATTCAGAACGACTCAAACAAAACTGGATGAAGATCGGATCGACCTGCTCGGCATTTCTTTGGGACGTCTTGACGTTCTAATTGGGCAAAAAGCAATGTACGATTCTGATTACGACATGATTTCTCTAGGAATGGGGCCTTTCAAATCAAAACAACTCAAACAAAACTGGTTTAAAATCGTTGATGGCGTGCTAGTTGTTTCTATTAGATGACTAGACGATAGAATCTGGCATAGAACACCATACGGTATTGATCTTGCAAGATTTCTGCAAGGATTTGCTCTTTTCGAATCAGAATGACTCAAACCAAATAGAATGAAGATCAGATCAACATGCTCATTTTTTCTTTTGGACGTCTTGACGGTGTAATTTGGCAAAGAGCAACGTACGATTCTGATTATGACACGATTTCTCTAGGAATGGGGCTTTCCGAATCTAAACAACCCAAGCTAATCTTGTTTATAACTGTTGATAACAAACTAATTGTTCCTTTTAGATGTCCAGACGGTCGAATTTGGAACAAAGCACAATACGGTTGTGATCATTCATGATTTCTTCAAAGAATTGCACTTTTTGATTCAGGACATCTTGGCGGTCGAATTTGGCTTAAAGCAACGTATAATTCTGAGTAAGCCACGATTTCACTAAGAATGTGTCTTTTTGAATCAATATAACTCAAACGAAACTAGTTCAAAATCATTGTTGCCATTCTCATTCCTTTTGGACGTCCAGACGATCGATTCTGGCACATAGCACCAAGCGGTTCTGATCATGCCTGATTTCTGCAAGTAATTGTTCCTTTCGATTTAGAATGACTCAAACGAAGCTGGATGAAGATCGGATCGACATCCTCGTCGTTTCTTTTGAATGTCTTGACGGTCTGATCAGGCAAAAAGTAATGTGCGATTCTGATTTTGGCACGATTTCTCTAGGAATGGAGCCTTAAAAATCGAAACAACTCAAACAAAACTGGATTAAAATCGTTGATAGCATGCTAATTGTTTCTATTAGATGTCCAGATGGTCGAATTTGGCACATAGCACATTACCGTTGTGATCTTGTAAGATTTTTGTAATGACTTGCTCTTTCGAATCAGAACGACCTAAACTAAAACAGGATGAAGATTGGATTGACATGGTCGTCGTTTCTTTTGGACGTCTTTGGCTCTAAGCACCATACGGTTCTCATGATTCATGATTACGATAAGGAATTGCCCCTTTTTGATTCAGGACGTCTTGACAGTCGAATTTGGCATGAAGCAACGTAAAATTCTGAGTATGGCACGGTTTCACTAGGAAAGGTACTTTTTGAATCAAAACAACTCAAACGAAACTAGTTCATAATCGTTGTTGTCATTCTCATTTCCTTTGGATGTCTAGACGATCGATTCAGTCACAAAGCATCTTACGATTGTGATCATGCCTGATTTTTGCAAGGAATTGTTGTTTTCGATTCAGAATTACTCAAGCAAAACTGGATGAAGATCGGATCGACATGCTCGTCATTTCTTTCGGACATTTTGACGGTTTAATTTGGCAAAAAGCAATGTACCATTCTAATTACAGCACGATTTCTCTAGGAATGAGGCTTTTTAAATCCAAACAACTCAAACGAAACTAGTTTAAAATCGTTTATAGCATGCTAATTGTTTCTATTAGATGTCCAGATGGTCGAATCTGGCACAAAGCACCATACGGTTGTGATCATTCACAATTTTTGCGAGGAATTTCTCTTTTTGATTCAAAACGACTCAAATAAGATAGGTTGAAGATATGATCGACAAGCTCGTAGTTTCTTTTGGATGTCAAAATTATCAAATTTTGCAAAAAGCAAGGTACGAATCATATTGTGGCAAAGCTTTTCTAGGAAATGGACTTTTCGAATGAAAACAACTCAAACAAAACTGGTTCAAAATCGTTGTTGCCATTCTCATTTCTTTTGGATGTCCAAACGGTCGATTCTGGCACAAGGACCATACAGTTTTGATCATGCCTGATTTCTGAATTGAATTGTTCTTTACGATTCAGAACGACTCAAACAAAACTGGATGAATATCGGATCGACCTGCTCGGCATTTCTTTGGGACGTCTTGACGTTCTAATTGGGCAAAAAGCAATGTACGATTCTGATTACGACATGATTTCTCTAGGAATGGGGCCTTTCAAATCAAAACAACTCAAACAAAACTGGTTTAAAATCGTTGATGGCGTGCTAGTTGTTTCTATTAGATGACTAGACGATAGAATCTGGCACAGAACACCATACGGTATTGATCTTGCAAGATTTATGCAAGGATTTGCTCTTTTCAAATCAGAATGACTCAAACCAAATAGAATGAAGATCAGATCAACATGGTCATTTTTTCTTTTGGACGTCTTGACGGTGTAATTTGGCAAAGAGCAACGTACGATTCTGATTATGACAGGATTTCTCTAGGAATGGGGCTTTCCGAATCTAAACAACCCAAGCTAATCTTGTTTATAACCGTTGATAACAAGCTAATTGTTCCTTTTAGATGTCCAAACGGTCGAATTTGGAACAAAGCACAATACGGTTGTGATCATTCATGATTTCTTCAAAGAATTGCACTTTTTGATTCAGGACGTCTTGGCGGTCGGATTTGGCTTAAAGCAACGTATAACTCTGAGTAAGCCACGATTTCACTAAGAATGTGTCTTTTTGAATCAATATAACTCAAACGAATCTAGTTCAAAATCGTTGTTGCCATTCTCATTCCTTTTGGACGTCCAGACGATTGATTCTGGCACATAGCACCAAGCGGCTCTGATCATGCCTGATTTCTGCAAGTAATTGTTCCTTTCGATTCAGAATGACTCAAACAAAGCTGGATGAAGATCGGATCGACATCCTCGTCGTTTCTTTTGAATGTCTTGACAGTCTGATCAGGCAAAAAGTAATGTGCGATTCTGATTTTGGCACGATTTTTCTAGGAATGGAGCCTTAAAAATTGAAACAAGTCAAACAAAGCTGGATTAAAATCGTTGATAGCATGCTAATTGTTTCTATTAGACGTCCAGATGGTCGAATTTGGCACAAAGCACATTACCGTTGGGATCTTGCAAGATTTCTGCAATGACTTGCTCTTTCGAATCAGAACGACCTAAACTAAAACCGGATGAAGATTGGATTGACATGATCGTCGTTTCTTTTGGACGTCTTTGGCTCTAAGCACCATACGGTTGTGATCATTCATGATTTCGGCAAGGAATTGCCCCTTTTTGATTCAGGACGTCTTGACAGTCGAATTTGGCATGAAGCAACTAATAATTCTGAGTATGGCACGATTTCACTAGGAAGGGGACTTTTTGAATCAAAATAACTCAAACGAAACTAGTTCATAATCGTTGTTGTCATTCTCATTTCCTTTGGATGTCTAGACGATCGATTCAGTCACAAAGCATCTTACGATTGTGATCATGCCTGATTTTTGCAAGGAATTATTGTTTTCGATTCAGAATTACTCAAGCAAAACTGGATGAAGATCGGATCGACATGCTCGTCATTTCTTTCGGACATTTTGATGGTTTAATTTGGCAAAAAGCAATGTACCATTCTAATTACAGCACGATTTCTCTAGGAATGAGGCTTTTTAAATCAAAACAACTCAAACGAAACTAGTTTAAAATCGTTTATAGCGTGCTAATTGTTTCTATTAGATGTCCAGATGGTCGAATCTGGCACAAAGCACCATACGTGTCACGCCCCGATTCCCGAGGCCCGAAAACCGAGGGGTGAACCCCGTGAGATCACCCTCACGACATAACCTCCACCTGATCATACAATTCGATTCCCTATTATTTTTACAAAAATCGGGCATGACCCATTCTAAATAATCAGCTCCTGGCATATTACACCTGCTTTACAATTCATATGGACACTTCTGGGCACGTGTTCCCCCGGCATTTATATCTAAACAATAAAAATGGACACTTCTGGGCCCGTGTCCCCCCAATATTTCTACACATGCATAATACAATCATAAATATACATGCCTCAGTCCTTGAACGTCCGTATTAAATACATACATCACATGAATAAAATACATCTGAAGGAACTGAATCTACGTAATCGCCTCATACATTTAATCCAAATGTAATACATCTATCTATCAAATATCCTGAACATAAATTAGATTCTAAGGAATCTAATTACTACTTCTGTAACTGGTGCTATCAGTTTCCCCAACTGACTCCAAAACCAGCAACACCTGCAAAACCTGGGAGGGGGTGAGCTCAAAGGCCCAACAAGGTATGTAGAACCATACTATCACCGCTGCAGCAGGTCGATCCTCACATATTCTCAAAAATATACATGCACTTAAATATATCATAATATTTAAGACCACACTCTACCTAGCATACATGAACCAATGATGTATATGGCTACTCTAGCACATATGAACATGCATAATCCACAACACATAAGTTTAGAACTCATTTTCAACATGCTTGAAAGCAATGAACATCAGGCATCAATATGTATATAGAACATATATATATCAACACATTTACATAAACGATGTAAATCAACTACCACATCTCCTACTCGTCAAGTAGCACATCACAAATGCAATAAAGATGCATTTAAACAGGAAAACATGCTTAACAGATAAACACATAAGCATAAAGGTATTTTTCACCTTCCACGGTCATAATCCGATACATAAGACAAGCATCAAAGCTTGCACATACTCTCACTCTCGGTCCTCATCCGATACCCCACATGATTGGCCCGCTCCGAGGATCATGTGACCTAGGACAACTCCGATAACCATCCTATGACCTTGACCTACTTCGCCGACGTCATACTTCCGGGGCAATATTTTGGTTTGCCCATTGGTGATTAGACCATATCAGCACCGTCACCAATTATTCGTTTACTCAAGGTGATTAGACCATATCAGCACCGTCACCGAGTATTAGGTGGCTCAAAGTGGTTAGACCATATCAGCACCGCCACTGAGCTTATTTTGACTCAAGATGATTAGACCATATCAGCACCGTCACCGAGTCTTAAATGGTTAAAGGTGGTTAGACCATATCAGGACCGCCACCGAGTATTTACCTACTCCAAGGTGGATAGACCACTGTCACCGAGTATTTACCTACTCCAAGGTGACGTAACCGCTCGAACGCCCTCACCTTGACCGAGTATTGACCTACTCTGGGTGATTTAACCACACTTCCCCGTTTCCTCACAACGGCCCCATATATGCATTTCGAACATATAATAACTAAACATTTCAATGTTCATGCCTCACAATGCCTAAGCTAGTTAAAAGTACATAGCATGCATTTCATCTCCACATAAACCCACATATAACCACATATGTGTCATTTCCCTCCTATACATGCAATATGGATGCATATATACACAGCATACTACTTTCATGCTTCAACCCATGCTTATGAATACTAAACAGAAGTATTTAGCATGCCTCTCGTCACATTCCAACACATATAGTACATATATGTTCAAAACCCGCATAATACCTCACATATGCAAACACTTCAACTTAGCACATTTTTGTCTTGCTATAACCAATGCATACTTTTGATATATGTAAATATAGCTAGCATGCATCTCATATCCACATTCCCACGTGTAGCCACGTATATGTCAAATCAAGCATATAAGTCACATATGCACCTACGCTAGCATAAATACGGTCATGCTCTCATTCAATACATGTATTCACTACAAGTAGCTAACATGCATTCCGATCACAATATATATATATACACATATATATTACATCACCCACATATATATCAAGAACATATAAAACACTTAGCACGTTTCATGCTTTTCAAATGCTCGCCAAAAGTTACACTCAACTTAGCATGCATTCCTACCACTGCAACCATATATATATAATCACCTATATATATATATATATACTGAACATCATGCATAAGAACCACATATGCGTAAGAGACAACACATAGCCAAACGTGTATTATTTAGCATACTTTTCATAGACTTTAATCTATACATACATGCATATCACAATGCAAATAGGCGATAAATCTAATCATGTTATCGCTTCCTAACCCCACATACATTTATATACACACACATATATGTATGTCCTCTCACATCCCATGTATGCACCACATTCCCTATACACATATATATATAAGTGCCTACATATATATGTATATACACATACCACATATGATTAAATTGAGACATATGTAAATTACTTAACATACATAAAATATCTGTATGAGATAGAGGCAAGAATCAACTTGCCTTAGGTCCCGCTCTTCACCGGTCCGTGCCTGTAAATCGGCCTCTACCAAGTCCGGTCCGGTCCAGTCCTGTGTCAAAACCCACCTGAACCATCCATCGGGCCACTTCGTTTCCTTTTTAATTTTCGGTCCAACCCAAATAAAGTGAACCAACCCAACTCCAAGGTCCAAGGCCGCTATTAATGAGGGCCCAAATCACAAACCATTTCTCTTGTTCAAGCCCAATTTAATTGCCTAGGCTCACTCTGAAAGCAAAACCCATGGCTGCCAAACAGCCCTCACCACGCATGAGTAGGCCCATTTTTGCACCCAATAATAGTCTAAGCAAATCCCAACACCACCTACACCAAGTGTCACCCATGATGCCTCAAGGATTCACAAACTTGTGCACTATAACCATCTCAAACGGTCGCTATCACCAGCCGTGAACCTAGCTCGTGGAACCACCTCTACCACTCGCCCAAGCAGCCTGCCATGCAAGACCCATTAGCCTGCCACCATAGACAATTACCATGGCCATTGAGACCATTTCAGCCGAACCCACAACCTCCAACCGAGCCGCCATCATGCTCCCAAACACCCATGAACAAACCTCCATCAATCCAGCTCAGTCCACTACCGGGCACCGCCAACCGAACCCATTTACCACATCAATCGAGAGCCACCCATGCACCCACCATAACAGCCGTACACACTGCCCTTCCCTTGTCGGAACCACCCAGAAACCCACCATGATAGGACCCAAAATTGAGCCAAACCACAGCCAACCCAAGCACAAGCCACAATCCCAAAACCCAATTGACCCAACACAGATCCGTTCAAAAACCTGCAAGCTTCACCCATGGAAATTTGAAACTCCCATTCAGATCTGCCCCACGAACAAGGGGTGTTCGAGCGAACACCACTCGAACCACCACCACAGCCACCATCAACCGCCGTTACCGGCCCGCCGCCAGCGAACCCGACCCGCAAACCCCAGCCGCGAAACCCCCAGTCGCGGCCAGCCACCACCGCCTTCGGCCGCTGCCACCAACCGTGGCTGGCCGTCGAGAGGCCCTCGTCAGGGCCGCCGTCGGAGCACCGGAGCTCCTTCCCCTCTCTCGGCGTCTCTCGGTCTCCCCCGATCTCTCTCTCTTCTCGGTTTCTCCCTCTCTTCTCTCTCCCCGATTCTCTTTCTTCTCTTCTTTTTCTTTTCTTTTCTTTTCTTTTTCTTTTCTTTTCTTTTCTTTCTCTCCTTTTCTTTTTCTTCTTTCGGCTGACCACACAAGTGGTCTTCTCTTTTTTTTTTTTTCCCTTTATCTTGGTCCACATACATATATTTATATATATATATGTGTGTGTATAATATCATATACATTATTGACCCTCTTTATGCACAAATCACAAATGTGCATCTCCATGTGTTCGTAATTACATAAGGGCCCATTAAATATATATATACACACTCACCACGCAACCATATATATATATATATATATCCCCATAATATATATAACTATATCCTCCATCTTCATATATATATATATATATTTCCCTATATATATATATATATAACATATTTTCGAATTTTTATTTATTCGAAAAAAAATTGGTCCGGTCCAAAATCACTCGGAACCGGTCAAAATTTATTCCGGTCCTTACAATACGGTTGTGATCATTCACAATTTTTGTGAGGAATTTCTCTTTTCGATTCAAAACGACTCAAATAAGATAGGTTGAAGATATGATCGACATGCTCGTAGTTTCTTTTGGATGTCAAAATTATCAAATTTTGCAAAAAGCGAGGTACGAATCATATTGTGGCAAAGCTTTTCTAGGAAATGGACTTTTCGAATGAAAACAACTCAAACAAAACTGGTTCAAAATCGTTGTTGCCATTCTCATTTGTTTTGGATGTCCAAACGGTCGATTCTGGCACAAGGACCACACAGTTTTGATCATGCCTGATTTCTGAATTGAATTGTTCTTTACGATTCAAAACGACTCAAACAAAACTGGATGAAGATCGGATCGACCTGCTCGGCATTTCTTTGGGACGTCTTGACGTTCTAATTGGGCAAAAAGCAATGTACGATTCTGATTACGACATGATTTCTCTAGGAATGGGGCCTTTCAAATCAAAACAACTCAAACAAAACTGGTTTAAAATCGTTGATGGCGTGCTAGTTGTTTCTATTAGATGACTAGACGATAGAATCTGGCACAGAACACCATACGGTATTGATCTTGCAAGATTTCTGCAAGGATTTGCTCTTTTCGAATCAGAATGACTCAAACCAAATAGAATGAAGATCAGATCAACATGCTCATTTCTTCTTTTGGACGTCTTGACGGTGTAATTTGGCAAAGAGCAACGTACGATTCTGATTATGACACGATTTGTCTAGGAATGGGGCTTTCCGAATCTAAACAACCCAAGCTAATCTTGTTTATAACCGTTGATAACAAGCTAATTGTTCCTTTTAGATGTCCAGACGGTCGAATTTGGAACAAAGCACAATACGGTTGTGATCATTCATGATTTCTTCAAAGAATTGCACTTTTTGATTCAGGACGTCTTGGCGGTCAAATTTGGCTTAAAGCAACGTGTAACTCTGAGTAAGCCACGATTTCACTAAGAATGTGTCTTTTTGAATCAATATAACTCAAACGAAACTAGTTCAAAATCGTTGTTGCCATTCTCATTCCTTTTGGACGTCCAGACGATCGATTCTGGCACATAGCACCAAGCGGTTCTGATCATGCCTGATTTCTGCAAGTAATTGTTCCTTTCGATTTAGAATGACTCAAACAAAGCTGGATGAAGATCGGATCGACATCCTCGTCGTTTCTTTTGAATGTCTTGACGGTCTGACCAGGCAAAAAGTAATGTGCGATTCTAATTTTGGCACGATTTCTCTAGGAATGGAGCCTTAAAAATCGAAACATCTCAAACAAAACTGGATTAAAATCGTTGATAGCATGCTAATTGTTTTTATTAGACGTCCAGATGGTCAAATTTGGCACAAAGCACATTACCGTTGGGATCTTGCAAGATTTCTGCAATGACTTGCTATTTTGAATCAGAACGACCTAAACTAAAATCGGATGAAGATTGGATTGACATGATCGTCGTTTCTTTTGGACGTCTTTGGCTCTAAGCACCATACGGTTGTGATCATTTATGATTTCGGCAAGGAATTGCCCCTTTTTGATTCAGGACGTCTTGACAGTCGAATTTGGCATGAAGCAACGTATAATTCTGAGTATGGCACGATTTCACTAGGAAGGGGACTTTTTGAATCAAAACAACTCAAACGAAACTAGTTCATAATCGTTGTTGTCATTCTCATTTCCTTTGGGTGTCTAGACGATCGATTCAGTCACAAAGCGTCTTACGATTGTGATCATGCCTGATTTTTGCAAGGAATTATTGTTTTCGATTCAGAATTACTCAAGCAAAACTGGATGAAGATCGGATCGACATGCTCGTCATTTCTTTCGGACATTTTGACGGTTTAATTTGGCAAAAAACAATGTACCATTCTAATTACAGCACGATTTCTCTAGGAATGAGGCTTTTTGAATCAAAACAACTCAAACGAAACTAGTTTAAAATCGTTTATATCATGCTAATTGTTTCTATTAGATGTCCAGATGGTCGAATCTGGCACAAAGCACCATACGGTTGTGATCATTCACAATTTTTGCGAGGAATTTCTCTTTTCGATTCAAAACGACTCAAATAAGATAGGTTGAAGATATGATCGACAAGCTCGTAGTTTCTTTTGGATGTCAAAATTATCAAATTTTGTAAAAAGCGAGGTACGAATCATATTGTGGCAAAGCTTTTCTAGGAAATGGACTTTTCGAATGAAAACAACTCAAACAAAACTGGTTCAAAATCGTTGTTGCCATTCTCATTCGTTTTGGATGTCCAAACGGTCGATTCTGGCACAAGGACGATACAGTTTTGATCATGCCTGATTTCTGAATTGAATTGTTCTTTACGATTCAGAACGACTCAAACAAAACTGGATGAAGATCGGATCGACCTGCTCGGCATTTCTTTGGGACGTCTTGACGTTCTAATTGGGCAAAAAGCAATGTACGATTCTGATTACGACATGATTTCTCTAGGAATGGGGCCTTTCAAATCAAAACAACTCAAACAAAACTGGTTTAAAATCGTTGATGGCGTGCTAGTTGTTTCTATTAGATGACTAGACGATAGAATCTGGCACAGAACACCATACGGTATTGATCTTGCAAGATTTCTGCAAGGATTTGTTCTTTTCGAATCAGAATGACTCAAACCAAATAGAATGAAGATCAGATCAACATGGTCATTTTTTCTTTTGGACGTCTTGACGGTGTAATTTGGCAAAGAGCAACGTACGATTCTGATTATGACACGATTTGTCTAGGAATGGGGCTTTCCGAATCTAAACAACCCAAGCTAATCTTGTTTATAACCGTTGATAACAAGCTAATTGTTCCTTTTAGATGTCCAGACGGTCGAATTTGGAACAAAGCACAATACGGTTGTGATCATTCATGATTTCTTCAAAGAATTGCACTTTTTGATTCAGGACGTCTTGGCGGTCGAATTTGGCTTAAAGCAACGACTCAAACAAAGCTGGATGAAGATCGGATTGACATCCTCGTCGTTTCTTTTGAATGTCTTGACGGTCTAATCAGGCAAAAAGTAATGTGCGATTCTGATTTTGGCACGATTTTTCTAGGAATGGAGCCTTAAAAATCGAAACAACTCAAACAAAACTGGATTAAAATCGTTGATAGCATGCTAATTGTTTCTATTAGACGTCCAGATGGTCGAATTTGGCACAAAGCACATTACCGTTGGGATCTTGCAAGATTTCTGCAATGACTTGCTCTTTTGAATCAGAACGACCTAAACTAAAACCGGATGAAGATTGGATTGACATGATCGTCATTTTTTTGGACGTCTTTGGCTCTAAGCACGATACGGTTGTGATCATTCATGATTTCGGCAAGGAATTGCCCCTTTTTGATTCAGGACGTCTTGACAGTCGAATTTGGCATGAAGCAACGTAAAATTCTGAGTATGGCACGGTTTCACTAGGAAGGGGACTTTTTGAATCAAAACAACTCAAACGAAACTAGTTCATAATCGTTGTTGTCATTCTCATTTCCTTTGGATGTCTAGACGATCGATCTAGTCACAAAGGGTCTTACTATTGTGATCATGCCTGATTTTTGCAAGGAATTATTGTTTTCGATTCAGAATTACTCAAGCAAAACTGGATGAAGATCGGATCGACATGCTCGTCATTTCTTTCGGACATTTTGACGGTTTAATTTCTCAAAACGCAATGTACCATTCAAAAAGGAATGAGGCTTTTTAAATCAAAACAACTCAAACGAAACTAGTTTAAAATCATTTATAGCATGCTAATTGTTTCTATTAGATGTCCAGATGGTCGAATCTGGCACAAAGCACCATACGGTTGTGATCATTCACAATTTTTGCGAGGAATTTCTCTTTTCGATTCAAAACGACTCAAATAAGATAGGTTGAAGATATGATCGACATGCTCGTAGTTTCTTTTGGATGTCAAAATTATCAAATTTTGCAAAAAGCGAGGTACGAATCATATTATGGCAAAGCTTTTCTAGGAAATGGACTTTTCGAATGAAAACAACTCAAACAAAACTGGTTCAAAATCGTTGTTGCCATTCTCATTTGTTTTGCATGTCCAAACGGTCGATTCTGGCACAAGGACCACACAGTTTTGATCATGCCTGATTTCTGAATTGAATTGTTCTTTACGATTCAGAACGACTCAAACAAAACTGGATGAAGATCAGATCGACCTGCTCGGCATTTCTTTGGGACGTCTTGACGTTCTAATTAGGCAAAAAGCAATGTACGATTCTGATTACGACATGATTTCTCTAGGAATGGGGCCTTTCAAATCAAAACAACTCAAACAAAACTGGTTTAAAATCGTTGATGGCGTGCTAGTTGTTTCTATTAGATGACCAGACGATAGAATCTAGCACAGAACACCATACGGTATTGATCTTGCAAGATTTCTGCAAGGATTTGCTCTTTTCGAATCAGAATGACTCAAACCAAATAGAATGAAGATCAGATCAACATGGTCATTTTTTCTTTTGGACGTCTTGACGGTGTAATTTGGCAAAGAGCAACGTACGATTCTGATTATGACACGATTTGTCTAGGAATGGGGCTTTCCGAATCTAAACAACCCAAGCTAATCTTGTTTATAACCGTTGATAACAAGCTAATTGTTCCTTTTAGATGTCCAGACGGTCGAATTTGGAACAAAGCACAATACGGTTGTGATCATTCATGATTTCTTCAAAGAATTGCACTTTTTGATTCAGGACATCTTGGCGGTCGAATTTGGCTTAAAGCAACGTATAATTCTGAGTAAGGCACGATTTCACTAAGAATGTGTCTTTTTGAAACAATATAACTCAAACGAAACTAGTTCAAAATCGTTGTTTCCATTCTCATTCTTTTTGGACGTCCAGACGATCGATTCTGGCACATAGCACCAAGCGGTTCTGATCATGCCTGATTTCTGCAAGGAATTGTTCCTTTCGATTTAGAATGACTCAAACAAAGCTGGATGAAGATCGGATCGACATCCTCGTCGTTTCTTTTGAATGTCTTGACGGTCTGATCAGGCAAAAAGTAATGTGCGATTCTGATTTTGGCACGATTTCTCTAGGAATGGAGCCTTAAAAATCGAAACAACTCAAACAAAACTGGATTAAAATCGTTGATAGCATGCTAATTGTTTCTATTAGACGTCCAGATGGTCGAATTTGGCACATAGCACATTACCGTTGTGATCTTGTAAGATTTTTGTAATGACTTGCTCTTTCGAATCAGAACGACCTAAACTATAACAGGATGAAGATTGGATTGACATGATCGTCGTTTCTTTTGGACGTCTTTGGCTCTAAGCACCATACGGTTCTCATGATTCATGATTACGATAAGGAATTGCCCCTTTTTGATTCAGGACGTCTTGACAGTCGAATTTGGCATGAAGCAACGTAAAATTCTGAGTATGGCACGGTTTCACTAGGAAAGGGACTTTTAGAATCAAAACAACTCAAATGAAACTAGTTCATAATCGTTGTTGTCATTCTCATTTCCTTTGGATGTGTAGACGATCGATTCAGTCACAAAGCATCTTACGATTGTGATCATGCCTGGTTTTTGCAAGGAATTGTTGTTTTCGATTCAGAATTACTCAAGCAAAACTGGATGAAGATCGGATCGACATGCTCGTCATTTCTTTCGGACATTTTGACGGTTTAATTTGGCAAAAAGCAATGTACCATTCTAATTACAGCACGATTTCTCCAGGAATGAGGCTTTTTAAATCAAAACAACTCAAACGAAACTAGTTTAAAATCGTTTATAGCATGCTAATTGTTTCTATTAGATGTCCAGATGGTCGAATCTGGCACAAAGCACCATACGGTTGTGATCATTCACAATTTTTGCGAGGAATTTCTCTTTTCGATTCAAAACGACTCAAATAAGATAGGTTGAAGATATGATCGACAAGCTCGTAGTTTCTTTTGGATGTCAAAATTATCAAATTTTGTAAAAAGCGAGGTACGAATCATATTGTGGCAAAGCTTTTCTAGGAAATGGACTTTTCGAATGAAAACAACTCAAACAAAACTGGTTCAAAATCGTTGTTGCCATTCTCATTTGTTTTGGATGTCCAAACGGTCGATTCTGGCACAAGGACCACACAGTTTTGATCATGCCTGATTTCTGAATTGAATTGTTCTTTACGATTCAAAACGACTCAAACAAAACTGGATGAAGATCGGATCGACCTGCTCGGCATTTCTTTGGGACGTCTTGACGTTCTAATTGGGCAAAAAGCAATATACGATTCTGATTACGACATGATTTCTCTAGGAATGGGGCCTTTCAAATCAAAACAACTCAAACAAAACTGGTTTAAAATCGTTGATGGCGTGCTAGTTGTTTCTATTAGATGACTAGACGATAGAATCTGGCACAGAACACCATACGGTATTGATCTTGCAAGATTTCTGCAAGGATTTGCTCTTTTCGAATCAGAATGACTCAAACCAAATAGAATGAAGATCAGATCAACATGCTCATTTCTTCTTTTGGACGTCTTGACGGTGTAATTTGGCAAAGAGCAACGTACGATTCTGATTATGACACGATTTCTCTAGGAATGGGGCTTTCCGAATCTAAACAACCCAAGCTAATCTTGTTTATAACCGTTGATAACAAGCTAATTGTTCCTTTTAGATGTCCAGACGGTCGAATTTGGAACAAAGCACAATACGGTTGTGATCATTCATGATTTCTTCAAAGAATTGCACTTTTTGATTCAGGACGTCTTGGCGGTCGAATTTGGCTTAAAGCAACGTGTAACTCTGAGTAAGCCACGATTTCACTAAGAATGTGTCTTTTTGAATCAATATAACTCAAACGAAACTAGTTCAAAATCGTTGTTGCCATTCTCATTCCTTTTGGACGTCCAGACGATCGATTCTGGCACATAGCACCAAGCGGTTCTGATCATGCCTGATTTCTGCAAGTAATTGTTCCTTTCGATTTAGAATGACTCAAACAAAGCTGGATGAAGATCGGATCGACATCCTCGTCGTTTCTTTTGAATGTCTTGACGGTCTGACCAGGCAAAAAGTAATGTGCGATTCTGATTTTGGCACGATTTCTCTAGGAATGGAGCCTTAAAAATCGAAACATCTCAAACAAAACTGGATTAAAATCGTTGATAGCATGCTAATTATTTTTATTAGACGTCCAGATGGTCGAATTTGGCACAAAGCACATTACCGTTGGGATCTTGCAAGATTTCTGCAATGACTTGCTCTTTTGAATCAGAACGACCTAAACTAAAACCAGATGAAGATTGGATTGACATGATCGTCGTTTCTTTTGGACGTCTTTGGCTCTAAGCACCATACGGTTGTGATCATTTATGATTTCGGCAAGGAATTGCCCCTTTTTGATTCAGGACGTCTTGACAGTCGAATTTGGCATGAAGCAACGTATAATTCTGAGTATGGCACGATTTCACTAGGAAGGGGACTTTTTGAATCAAAACAACTCAAACGAAACTAGTTCATAATCGTTGTTGTCATTCTCATTTCCTTTGGGTGTCTAGACGATCGATTCAGTCACAAAGCGTCTTACGATTGTGATCATGCCTGATTTTTGCAAGGAATTATTGTTTTCGATTCAGAATTACTCAAGCAAAACTGGATGAAGATCGGATCGACATGCTCGTCATTTCTTTCGGACATTTTGACGGTTTAATTTGGCAAAAAACAATGTACCATTCTAATTACAGCACGATTTCTCTAGGAATGAGGCTTTTTAAATCAAAACAACTCAAACGAAACTAGTTTAAAATCGTTTATATCATGCTAATTGTTTCTATTAGATGTCCAGATGGTCGAATCTGGCACAAAGCACCATACGGTTGTGATCATTCACAATTTTTGCGAGGAAATACTCTTTTCGATTCAAAACGACTCAAATAAGATAGGTTGAAGATATGATCGACAAGCTCGTAGTTTCTTTTGGATGTCAAAATTATCAAATTTTGTAAAAAGCGAGGTACGAATCATATTGTGGCAAAGCTTTTCTAGGAAATGGACTTTTCGAATGAAAACAACTCAAACAAAACTGGTTCAAAATCGTTGTTGCCATTCTCATTTGTTTTGGATGTCCAAACGGTCGATTCTGGCACAAGGACCATACAGTTTTGATCATGCCTGATTTCTGAATTGAATTGTTCTTTACGATTCAGAACGACTCAAACAAAACTGGATGAAGATCGGATCGACCTGCTCGGCATTTCTTTGGGACGTCTTGACGTTCTAATTGGGCAAAAAGCAATGTACGATTCTGATTACGACATGATTTCTCTAGGAATGGGGCCTTTCAAATCAAAACAACTCAAACAAAACTGGTTTAAAATCGTTGATGGCGTGCTAGTTGTTTCTATTAGATGACTAGACGATAGAATCTGGCACAGAACACCATACGGTATTGATCTTGCAAGATTTCTGCAAGGATTTGTTCTTTTCGAATCAGAATGACTCAAACCAAATAGAATGAAGATCAGATCAACATGGTTATTTTTTCTTTTGGACGTCTTGACGGTGTAATTTGGCAAAGAGCAACGTACGATTCTGATTATGACACGATTTGTCTAGGAATGGGGCTTTCCGAATCTAAACAACCCAAGCTAATCTTGTTTATAACCGTTGATAACAAGCTAATTGTTCCTTTTAGATGTCCAGACGGTCGAATTTGGAACAAAGCACAATACGGTTGTGATCATTCATGATTTCTTCAAAGAATTGCACTTTTTGATTCAGGACGTCTTGGCGGTCGAATTTGGCTTAAAGCAACGACTCAAACAAAGCTGGATGAAGATCGGATTGACATCCTCGTCGTTTCTTTTGAATGTCTTGACGGTCTAATCAGGCAAAAAGTAATGTGCGATTCTGATTTTGGCACGATTTTTCTAGGAATGGAGCCTTAAAAATTGAAACAACTCAAACAAAACTGGATTAAAATCGTTGATAGCTTGCTAATTGTTTCTATTAGACGTCCAGATGGTCGAATTTGGCACAAAGCACATTACCGTTGGGATCTTGCAAGATTTCTGCAATGACTTGCTCTTTTGAATCAGAACGACCTAAACTAAAACCGGATGAAGATTGGATTGACATGATCGTCATTTTTTTGGACGTCTTTGGCTCTAAGCACCATACGGTTGTGATCATTCATGATTTCGGCAAGGAATTGCCCCTTTTTGATTCAGGACGTCTTGACAGTCGAATTTGGCATGAAGCAACGTATAATTCTGAGTATGGCACGGTTTCACTAGGAAGGGGACTTTTTGAATCAAAACAACTCAAACGAAACTAGTTCATAATCGTTGTTGTCATTCTCATTTCCTTTGGATGTCTAGACGATCGATCTAGTCACAAAGGGTCTTACTATTGTGATCATGCCTGATTTTTGCAAGGAATTATTGTTTTCGATTCAGAATTACTCAAGCAAAACTGGATGAAGATCGGATCGACATGCTCGTCATTTCTTTCGGACATTTTGACGGTTTAATTTCTCAAAACGCAATGTACCATTCAAAAAGGAATGAGGCTTTTTAAATCAAAACAACTCAAACGAAACTAGTTTAAAATCATTTATAGCATGCTAATTGTTTCTATTAGATGTCCAGATGGTCGAATCTGGCACAAAGCACCATACGGTTGTGATCATTCACAATTTTTGCGAGGAATTTCTCTTTTCGATTCAAAACGACTCAAATAAGATAGGTTGAAGATATGATCGACATGCTCGTAGTTTCTTTTGGATGTCAAAATTATCAAATTTTGCAAAAAGCGAGGTACGAATCATATTATGGCAAAGCTTTTCTAGGAAATGGACTTTTCGAATGAAAACAACTCAAACAAAACTGGTTCAAAATCGTTGTTGCCATTCTCATTTGTTTTGCATGTCCAAACGGTCGATTCTGGCACAAGGACCACACAGTTTTGATCATGCCTGATTTCTGAATTGAATTGTTCTTTACGATTCAGAACGACTCAAACAAAACTGGATGAAGATCAGATCGACCTGCTCGGCATTTCTTTGGGACGTCTTGACGTTCTAATTAGGCAAAAAGCAATGTACGATTCTGATTACGACATGATTTCTCTAGGAATAGGGCCTTTCAAATCAAAACAACTCAAACAAAACTGGTTTAAAATCGTTGATGGCGTGCTAGTTGTTTCTATTAGATGACCAGACGATAGAATCTAGCACAGAACACCATACGGTATTGATCTTGCAAGATTTCTGCAAGGATTTGCTCTTTTCGAATCAGAATGACTCAAACCAAATAGAATGAAGATCAGATCAACATGGTCATTTTTTCTTTTGGACGTCTTGACGGTGTAATTTGGCAAAGAGCAACGTACGATTCTGATTATGACACGATTTGTCTAGGAATGGGGCTTTCCGAATCTAAACAACCCAAGCTAATCTTGTTTATAACCGTTGATAACAAGCTAATTGTTCCTTTTAGATGTCCAGACGGTCGAATTTGGAACAAAGCACAATACGGTTGTGATCATTCATGATTTCTTCAAAGAATTGCACTTTTTGATTCAGGACATCTTGGCGGTCGAATTTGAATTAAAGCAACGTATAATTCTGAGTAAGGCACGATTTCACTAAGAATGTGTCTTTTTGAAACAATATAACTCAAACGAAACTAGTTCAAAATCGTTGTTTCCATTCTCATTCCTTTTGGACGTCCAGACGATCGATTCTGGCACATAGCACCAAGCGGTTCTGATCATGCCTGATTTCTGCAAGGAATTGTTCCTTTCGATTTAGAATGACTCAAACAAAGCTGGATGAAGATCGGATCGACATCCTCGTCGTTTCTTTTGAATGTCTTGACGGTCTGATCAGGCAAAAAGTAATGTGCGATTCTGATTTTGGCACGATTTCTCTAGGAATGGAGCCTTAAAAATCGAAACAACTCAAACAAAACTGGATTAAAATCGTTGATAGCATGCTAATTGTTTCTATTAGACGTCCAGATGGTCGAATTTGGCACATAGCACATTACCGTTGTGATCTTGTAAGATTTTTGTAATGACTTGCTCTTTCGAATCAGAACGACCTAAACTAAAACAGGATGAAGATTGGATTGACATGATCGTCGTTTCTTTTGGACGTCTTTGGCTCTAAGCACCATACGGTTCTCATGATTCATGATTACGATAAGGAATTGCCCCTTTTTGATTCAGGACGTCTTGACAGTCGAATTTGGCATGAAGCAACGTAAAATTCTGAGTATGGCACGGTTTCACTAGGAAAGGGACTTTTTGAATCAAAACAACTCAAACGAAACTAGTTCATAATCGTTGTTGTCATTCTCATTTCCTTTGGATGTGTAGACGATCGATTCAGTCACAAAGCATCTTACGATTGTGATCATGCCTGGTTTTTGCAAGGAATTGTTGTTTTCGATTCAGAATTACTCAAGCAAAACTGGATGAAGATCGGATCGACATGCTCGTCATTTCTTTCGGACATTTTGACGGTTTAATTTGGCAAAAAGCAATGTACCATTCTAATTACAGCACGATTTCTCCAGGAATGAGTCTTTTTAAATCAAAACAACTCAAACGAAACTAGTTTAAAATCGTTTATATCATGCTAATTGTTTCTATTAGATGTCCAGATGGTCGAATCTGGCACAAAGCACCATACGGTTGTGATCATTCACAATTTTTGCGAGGAATTTCTCTTTTCGATTCAAAACGACTCAAATAAGATAGGTTGAAGATATGATCGACAAGCTCGTAGTTTCTTTTGGATGTCAAAATTATCAAATTTTGTAAAAAGCGAGGTACGAATCATATTGTGGCAAAGCTTTTCTAGGAAATGGACTTTTCGAATGAAAACAACTCAAACAAAACTGGTTCAAAATCGTTGTTGCCATTCTCATTTGTTTTGGATGTCCAAACGGTCGATTCTGGCACAAGGACCACACAGTTTTGATCATGCCTGATTTCTGAATTGAATTGTTCTTTACGATTCAAAACGACTCAAACAAAACTGGATGAAGATCGGATCGACCTGCTCGGCATTTCTTTGGGACGTCTTGACGTTCTAATTGGGCAAAAAGCAATATACGATTCTGATTACGACATGATTTCTCTAGGAATGGGGCCTTTCAAATCAAAACAACTCAAACAAAACTGGTTTAAAATCGTTGATGGCGTGCTAGTTGTTTCTATTAGATGACTAGACGATAGAATCTGGCACAGAACACCATACGGTATTGATCTTGCAAGATTTCTGCAAGGATTTGCTCTTTTCGAATCAGAATGACTCAAACCAAATAGAATGAAGATCAGATCAACATGCTCATTTCTTCTTTTGGACGTCTTGACGGTGTAATTTGGCAAAGAGCAACGTACGATTCTGATTATGACACGATTTCTCTAGGAATGGGGCTTTCCGAATCTAAACAACCCAAGCTAATCTTGTTTATAACCGTTGATAACAAGCTAATTGTTCCTTTTAGATGTCCAGACGGTCGAATTTGGAACAAAGCACAATACGGTTGTGATCATTCATGATTTCTTCAAAGAATTGCACTTTTTGATTCAGGACGTCTTGGCGGTCGAATTTGGCTTAAAGCAACGTGTAACTCTGAGTAAGCCACGATTTCACTAAGAATGTGTCTTTTTGAATCAATATAACTCAAACGAAACTAGTTCAAAATCGTTGTTGCCATTCTCATTCCTTTTGGACGTCCAGACGATCGATTCTGGCACATAGCACCAAGCGGTTCTGATCATGCCTGATTTCTGCAAGTAATTGTTCCTTTCGATTTAGAATGACTCAAACAAAGCTGGATGAAGATCGGATCGACATCCTCGTCGTTTCTTTTGAATGTCTTGACGGTCTGACCAGGCAAAAAGTAATGTGCGATTCTGATTTTGGCACGATTTCTCTAGGAATGGAGCCTTAAAAATCGAAACATCTCAAACAAAACTGGATTAAAATCGTTGATAGCATGCTAATTATTTTTATTAGACGTCCAGATGGTCGAATTTGGCACAAAGCACATTACCGTTGGGATCTTGCAAGATTTCTGCAATGACTTGCTCTTTTGAATCAGAACGACCTAAACTAAAACCAGATGAAGATTGGATTGACATGATCGTCGTTTCTTTTGGACGTCTTTGGCTCTAAGCACCATACGGTTGTGATCATTTATGATTTCGGCAAGGAATTGCCCCTTTTTGATTCAGGACGTCTTGACAGTCGAATTTGGCATGAAGCAACGTATAATTCTGAGTATGGCACGATTTCACTAGGAAGGGGACTTTTTGAATCAAAACAACTCAAACGAAACTAGTTCATAATCGTTGTTGTCATTCTCATTTCCTTTGGGTGTCTAGACGATCGATTCAGTCACAAAGCGTCTTACGATTGTGATCATGCCTGATTTTTGCAAGGAATTATTGTTTTCGATTCAGAATTACTCAAGCAAAACTGGATGAAGATCGGATCGACATGCTCGTCATTTCTTTCGGACATTTTGACGGTTTAATTTGGCAAAAAACAATGTACCATTCTAATTACAGCACGATTTCTCTAGGAATGAGGCTTTTTAAATCAAAACAACTCAAACGAAACTAGTTTAAAATCGTTTATATCATGCTAATTGTTTCTATTAGATGTCCAGATGGTCGAATCTGGCACAAAGCACCATACGGTTGTGATCATTCACAATTTTTGCGAGGAAATACTCTTTTCGATTCAAAACGACTCAAATAAGATAGGTTGAAGATATGATCGACAAGCTCGTAGTTTCTTTTGGATGTCAAAATTATCAAATTTTGTAAAAAGCGAGGTACGAATCATATTGTGGCAAAGCTTTTCTAGGAAATGGACTTTTCGAATGAAAACAACTCAAACAAAACTGGTTCAAAATCGTTGTTGCCATTCTCATTTGTTTTGGATGTCCAAACGGTCGATTCTGGCACAAGGACCATACAGTTTTGATCATGCCTGATTTCTGAATTGAATTGTTCTTTACGATTCAGAACGACTCAAACAAAACTGGATGAAGATCGGATCGACCTGCTCGGCATTTCTTTGGGACGTCTTGACGTTCTAATTGGGCAAAAAGCAATGTACGATTCTGATTACGACATGATTTCTCTAGGAATGGGGCCTTTCAAATCAAAACAACTCAAACAAAACTGGTTTAAAATCGTTGATGGCGTGCTAGTTGTTTCTATTAGATGACTAGACGATAGAATCTGGCACAGAACACCATACGGTATTGATCTTGCAAGATTTCTGCAAGGATTTGTTCTTTTCGAATCAGAATGACTCAAACCAAATAGAATGAAGATCAGATCAACATGGTTATTTTTTCTTTTGGACGTCTTGACGGGTGTAATTTGGCAAAGAGCAACGTACGATTCTGATTATGACACGATTTGTCTAGGAATGGGGCTTTCCGAATCTAAACAACCCAAGCTAATCTTGTTTATAACCGTTGATAACAAGCTAATTGTTCCTTTTAGATGTCCAGACGGTCGAATTTGGAACAAAGCACAATACGGTTGTGATCATTCATGATTTCTTCAAAGAATTGCACTTTTTGATTCAGGACGTCTTGGCGGTCGAATTTGGCTTAAAGCAACGACTCAAACAAAGCTGGATGAAGATCGGATTGACATCCTCGTCGTTTCTTTTGAATGTCTTGACGGTCTAATCAGGCAAAAAGTAATGTGCGATTCTGATTTTGGCACGATTTTTCTAGGAATGGAGCCTTAAAAATTGAAACAACTCAAACAAAACTGGATTAAAATCGTTGATAGCTTGCTAATTGTTTCTATTAGACGTCCAGATGGTCGAATTTGGCACAAAGCACATTACCGTTGGGATCTTGCAAGATTTCTGCAATGACTTGCTCTTTTGAATCAGAACGACCTAAACTAAAACCGGATGAAGATTGGATTGACATGATCGTCATTTTTTTGGACGTCTTTGGCTCTAAGCACCATACGGTTGTGATCATTCATGATTTCGGCAAGGAATTGCCCCTTTTTGATTCAGGACGTCTTGACAGTCGAATTTGGCATGAAGCAACGTATAATTCTGAGTATGGCACGGTTTCACTAGGAAGGGGACTTTTTGAATCAAAACAACTCAAACGAAACTAGTTCATAATCGTTGTTGTCATTCTCATTTCCTTTGGATGTCTAGACGATCGATCTAGTCACAAAGGGTCTTACTATTGTGATCATGCCTGATTTTTGCAAGGAATTATTGTTTTCGATTCAGAATTACTCAAGCAAAACTGGATGAAGATCGGATCGACATGCTCGTCATTTCTTTCGGACATTTTGACGGTTTAATTTCTCAAAACGCAATGTACCATTCAAAAAGGAATGAGGCTTTTTAAATCAAAACAACTCAAACGAAACTAGTTTAAAATCATTTATAGCATGCTAATTGTTTCTATTAGATGTCCAGATGGTCGAATCTGGCACAAAGCACCATACGGTTGTGATCATTCACAATTTTTGCGAGGAATTTCTCTTTTCGATTCAAAACGACTCAAATAAGATAGGTTGAAGATATGATCGACATGCTCGTAGTTTCTTTTGGATGTCAAAATTATCAAATTTTGCAAAAAGCGAGGTACGAATCATATTATGGCAAAGCTTTTCTAGGAAATGGACTTTTCGAATGAAAACAACTCAAACAAAACTGGTTCAAAATCGTTGTTGCCATTCTCATTTGTTTTGCATGTCCAAACGGTCGATTCTGGCACAAGGACCACACAGTTTTGATCATGCCTGATTTCTGAATTGAATTGTTCTTTACGATTCAGAACGACTCAAACAAAACTGGATGAAGATCAGATCGACCTGCTCGGCATTTCTTTGGGACGTCTTGACGTTCTAATTAGGCAAAAAGCAATGTACGATTCTGATTACGACATGATTTCTCTAGGAATAGGGCCTTTCAAATCAAAACAACTCAAACAAAACTGGTTTAAAATCGTTGATGGCGTGCTAGTTGTTTCTATTAGATGACCAGACGATAGAATCTAGCACAGAACACCATACGGTATTGATCTTGCAAGATTTCTGCAAGGATTTGCTCTTTTCGAATCAGAATGACTCAAACCAAATAGAATGAAGATCAGATCAACATGGTCATTTTTTCTTTTGGACGTCTTGACGGTGTAATTTGGCAAAGAGCAACGTACGATTCTGATTATGACACGATTTGTCTAGGAATGGGGCTTTCCGAATCTAAACAACCCAAGCTAATCTTGTTTATAACCGTTGATAACAAGCTAATTGTTCCTTTTAGATGTCCAGACGGTCGAATTTGGAACAAAGCACAATACGGTTGTGATCATTCATGATTTCTTCAAAGAATTGCACTTTTTGATTCAGGACATCTTGGCGGTCGAATTTGGCTTAAAGCAACGTATAATTCTGAGTAAGGCACGATTTCACTAAGAATGTGTCTTTTTGAAACAATATAACTCAAACGAAACTAGTTCAAAATCGTTGTTTCCATTCTCATTCCTTTTGGACGTCCAGACGATCGATTCTGGCACATAGCACCAAGCGGTTCTGATCATGCCTGATTTCTGCAAGGAATTGTTCCTTTCGATTTAGAATGACTCAAACAAAGCTGGATGAAGATCGGATCGACATCCTCGTCGTTTCTTTTGAATGTCTTGACGGTCTGATCAGGCAAAAAGTAATGTGCGATTCTGATTTTGGCACGATTTCTCTAGGAATGGAGCCTTAAAAATCGAAACAACTCAAACAAAACTGGATTAAAATCGTTGATAGCATGCTAATTGTTTCTATTAGACGTCCAGATGGTCGAATTTGGCACATAGCACATTACCGTTGTGATCTTGTAAGATTTTTGTAATGACTTGCTCTTTCGAATCAGAACGACCTAAACTAAAACAGGATGAAGATTGGATTGACATGATCGTCGTTTCTTTTGGACGTCTTTGGCTCTAAGCACCATACGGTTCTCATGATTCATGATTACGATAAGGAATTGCCCCTTTTTGATTCAGGACGTCTTGACAGTCGAATTTGGCATGAAGCAACGTAAAATTCTGAGTATGGCACGGTTTCACTAGGAAAGGGACTTTTTGAATCAAAACAACTCAAACGAAACTAGTTCATAATCGTTGTTGTCATTCTCATTTCCTTTGGATGTGTAGACGATCGATTCAGTCACAAAGCATCTTACGATTGTGATCATGCCTGGTTTTTGCAAGGAATTGTTGTTTTCGATTCAGAATTACTCAAGCAAAACTGGATGAAGATCGGATCGACATGCTCGTCATTTCTTTCGGACATTTTGACGGTTTAATTTGGCAAAAAGCAATGTACCATTCTAATTACAGCACGATTTCTCCAGGAATGAGTCTTTTTAAATCAAAACAACTCAAACGAAACTAGTTTAAAATCGTTTATATCATGCTAATTGTTTCTATTAGATGTCCAGATGGTCGAATCTGGCACAAAGCACCATACGGTTGTGATCATTCACAATTTTTGCGAGGAATTTCTCTTTTCGATTCAAAACGACTCAAATAAGATAGGTTGAAGATATGATCGACAAGCTCGTAGTTTCTTTTGGATGTCAAAATTATCAAATTTTGTAAAAAGCGAGGTACGAATCATATTGTGGCAAAGCTTTTCTAGGAAATGGACTTTTCGAATGAAAACAACTCAAACAAAACTGGTTCAAAATCGTTGTTGCCATTCTCATTTGTTTTGGATGTCCAAACGGTCGATTCTGGCACAAGGACCACACAGTTTTGATCATGCCTGATTTCTGAATTGAATTGTTCTTTACGATTCAAAACGACTCAAACAAAACTGGATGAAGATCGGATCGACCTGCTCGGCATTTCTTTGGGACGTCTTGACGTTCTAATTGGGCAAAAAGCAATATACGATTCTGATTACGACATGATTTCTCTAGGAATGGGGCCTTTCAAATCAAAACAACTCAAACAAAACTGGTTTAAAATCGTTGATGGCGTGCTAGTTGTTTCTATTAGATGACTAGACGATAGAATCTGGCACAGAACACCATACGGTATTGATCTTGCAAGATTTCTGCAAGGATTTGCTCTTTTCGAATCAGAATGACTCAAACCAAATAGAATGAAGATCAGATCAACATGCTCATTTCTTCTTTTGGACGTCTTGACGGTGTAATTTGGCAAAGAGCAACGTACGATTCTGATTATGACACGATTTCTCTAGGAATGGGGCTTTCCGAATCTAAACAACCCAAGCTAATCTTGTTTATAACCGTTGATAACAAGCTAATTGTTCCTTTTAGATGTCCAGACGGTCGAATTTGGAACAAAGCACAATACGGTTGTGATCATTCATGATTTCTTCAAAGAATTGCACTTTTTGATTCAGGACGTCTTGGCGGTCGAATTTGGCTTAAAGCAACGTGTAACTCTGAGTAAGCCACGATTTCACTAAGAATGTGTCTTTTTGAATCAATATAACTCAAACGAAACTAGTTCAAAATCGTTGTTGCCATTCTCATTCCTTTTGGACGTCCAGACGATCGATTCTGGCACATAGCACCAAGCGGTTCTGATCATACCTGATTTCTGCAAGTAATTGTTCCTTTCGATTTAGAATGACTCAAACAAAGCTGGATGAAGATCGGATCGACATCCATGTCGTTTCTTTTGAATGTCTTGACGGTCTGACCAGGCAAAAAGTAATGTGCGATTCTGATTTTGGCACGATTTCTCTAGGAATGGAGCCTTAAAAATCGAAACATCTCAAACAAAACTGGATTAAAATCGTTGATAGCATGCTAATTGTTTTTATTAGACGTCCAGATGGTCGAATTTGGCACAAAGCACATTACCGTTGGGATCTTGCAAGATTTCTGCAATGACTTGCTCTTTTGAATCAGAACGACCTAAACTAAAACCGGATGAAGATTGGATTGACATGATCGTCGTTTCTTTTGGACGTCTTTGGCTCTAAGCACCATACGGTTGTGATCATTTATGATTTCGGCAAGGAATTGCCCCTTTTTGATTCAGGACGTCTTGACAGTCGAATTTGGCATGAAGCAACGTATAATTCTGAGTATGGCACGATTTCACTAGGAAGGGGACTTTTTGAATCAAAACAACTCAAACGAAACTAGTTCATAATCGTTGTTGTCATTCTCATTTCCTTTGGGTGTCTAGACGATCGATTCAGTCACAAAGCGTCTTACGATTGTGATCATGCCTGATTTTTGCAAGGAATTATTGTTTTCGATTCAGAATTACTCAAGCAAAACTGGATGAAGATCGGATCGACATGCTCGTCATTTCTTTCGGACATTTTGACGGTTTAATTTGGCAAAAAACAATGTACCATTCTAATTACAGCACGATTTCTCTAGGAATGAGGCTTTTTAAATCAAAACAACTCAAACGAAACTAGTTTAAAATCGTTTATATCATGCTAATTGTTTCTATTAGATGTCCAGATGGTCGAATCTGGCACAAAGCACCATACGGTTGTGATCATTCACAATTTTTGCGAGGAAATACTCTTTTCGATTCAAAACGACTCAAATAAGATAGGTTGAAGATATGATCGACAAGCTCGTAGTTTCTTTTGGATGTCAAAATTATCAAATTTTGTAAAAAGCGAGGTACGAATCATATTGTGGCAAAGCTTTTCTAGGAAATGGACTTTTCGAATGAAAACAACTCAAACAAAACTGGTTCAAAATCGTTGTTGCCATTCTCATTTGTTTTGGATGTCCAAACGGTCGATTCTGGCACAAGGACCATACAGTTTTGATCATGCCTGATTTCTGAATTGAATTGTTCTTTACGATTCAGAACGACTCAAACAAAACTGGATGAAGATCGGATCGACCTGCTCGGCATTTCTTTGGGACGTCTTGACGTTCTAATTGGGCAAAAAGCAATGTACGATTCTGATTACGACATGATTTCTCTAGGAATGGGGCCTTTCAAATCAAAACAACTCAAACAAAACTGGTTTAAAATCGTTGATGGCGTGCTAGTTGTTTCTATTAGATGACTAGACGATAGAATCTGGCACAGAACACCATACGGTATTGATCTTGCAAGATTTCTGCAAGGATTTGTTCTTTTCGAATCAGAATGACTCAAACCAAATAGAATGAAGATCAGATCAACATGGTTATTTTTTCTTTTGGACGTCTTGACGGTGTAATTTGGCAAAGAGCAACGTACGATTCTGATTATGACACGATTTGTCTAGGAATGGGGCTTTCCGAATCTAAACAACCCAAGCTAATCTTGTTTATAACCGTTGATAACAAGCTAATTGTTCCTTTTAGATGTCCAGACGGTCGAATTTGGAACAAAGCACAATACGGTTGTGATCATTCATGATTTCTTCAAAGAATTGCACTTTTTGATTCAGGACGTCTTGGCGGTCGAATTTGGCTTAAAGCAACGACTCAAACAAAGCTGGATGAAGATCGGATTTGACATCCTCGTCGTTTCTTTTGAATGTCTTGACGGTCTAATCAGGCAAAAAGTAATGTGCGATTCTGATTTTGGCACGATTTTTCTAGGAATGGAGCCTTAAAAATTGAAACAACTCAAACAAAACTGGATTAAAATCGTTGATAGCTTGCTAATTGTTTCTATTAGACGTCCAGATGGTCGAATTTGGCACAAAGCACATTACCGTTGGGATCTTGCAAGATTTCTGCAATGACTTGCTCTTTTGAATCAGAACGACCTAAACTAAAACCGGGATGAAGATTGGATTGACATGATCGTCATTTTTTTGGGACGTCTTTGGCTCTAAGCACCATACGGTTGTGATCATTCATGATTTCGGCAAGGAATTGCCCCTTTTTGATTCAGGACGTCTTGACAGTCGAATTTGGCATGAAGCAACGTATAATTCTGAGTATGGCACGGTTTCACTAGGAAGGGGACTTTTTGAATCAAAACAACTCAAACGAAACTAGTTCATAATCGTTGTTGTCATTCTCATTTCCTTTGGATGTCTAGACGATCGATCTAGTCACAAAGGGTCTTACTATTGTGATCATGCCTGATTTTTGCAAGGAATTATTGTTTTCGATTCAGAATTACTCAAGCAAAACTGGATGAAGATCGGATCGACATGCTCGTCATTTCTTTCGGACATTTTGACGGTTTAATTTCTCAAAACGCAATGTACCATTCAAAAAGGAATGAGGCTTTTTAAATCAAAACAACTCAAACGAAACTAGTTTAAAATCATTTATAGCATGCTAATTGTTTCTATTAGATGTCCAGATGGTCGAATCTGGCACAAAGCACCATACGGTTGTGATCATTCACAATTTTTGCGAGGAATTTCTCTTTTCGATTCAAAACGACTCAAATAAGATAGGTTGAAGATATGATCGACATGCTCGTAGTTTCTTTTGGATGTCAAAATTATCAAATTTTGCAAAAAGCGAGGTACGAATCATATTATGGCAAAGCTTTTCTAGGAAATGGACTTTTCGAATGAAAACAACTCAAACAAAACTGGTTCAAAATCGTTGTTGCCATTCTCATTTGTTTTGCATGTCCAAACGGTCGATTCTGGCACAAGGACCACACAGTTTTGATCATGCCTGATTTCTGAATTGAATTGTTCTTTACGATTCAGAACGACTCAAACAAAACTGGATGAAGATCAGATCGACCTGCTCGGCATTTCTTTGGGACGTCTTGACGTTCTAATTAGGCAAAAAGCAATGTACGATTCTGATTACGACATGATTTCTCTAGGAATAGGGCCTTTCAAATCAAAACAACTCAAACAAAACTGGTTTAAAATCGTTGATGGCGTGCTAGTTGTTTCTATTAGATGACCAGACGATAGAATCTAGCACAGAACACCATACGGTATTGATCTTCCAAGATTTCTGCAAGGATTTGCTCTTTTCGAATCAGAATGACTCAAACCAAATAGAATGAAGATCAGATCAACATGGTCATTTTTTCTTTTGGACGTCTTGACGGTGTAATTTGGCAAAGAGCAACGTTACGATTCTGATTATGACACGATTTGTCTAGGAATGGGGCTTTCCGAATCTAAACAACCCAAGCTAATCTTGTTTATAACCGTTGATAACAAGCTAATTGTTCCTTTTAGATGTCCAGACGGTCGAATTTGGAACAAAGCACAATACGGTTGTGATCATTCATGATTTCTTCAAAGAATTGCACTTTTTGATTCAGGACATCTTGGCGGTCGAATTTGGCTTAAAGCAACGTAT